>OZ022510.1:9770564-10373465 GCA_963989385.1 Ctena decussata
TTCAAAAAGTTCTCCAAAAATGAAGATACCCTTTATATTGCCTGTAACGATAAGAAAGCGTTTTTCACTTCTACTGACCGTAAAATATATAGAGGATATAGTCTTTGGTCATGTCAGAATGTATGTGACGCCTTATCATATCTCTTAGATAATATTTACATCAGATTTGGTAATAAGTTATACAGACAAATTGTTGGTATTCCGATGGGTACAAATTGTGCTCCTCTTGTGGCCGATTTGTTTTTATTTTGTTATGAAAGAGATTTCATGACTTCTCTTTCTGTTGATAATCAAGCTGATATAATTGAGGCATTTAACTCAACCTCTAGATATTTAGACGATCTTCTGAATATTGATAATCCTTATTTTGAAAGCATGGTTAAGCAAATTTACCCACCTGAACTTAAATTGAATAAAGCTAATACTTCAGATACCGAGGCCCCCTTTTTGGATTTACATCTATCTATTTCTAACGGTTTTGTATCTTCTAAAATTTATGATAAACGTGATGACTTTGACTTTGATATAGTTAATTTTCCATTTTTGGATGGGGACGTTCCACGTCGTCCCTCTTATGGAGTGTATATTTCTCAACTTATAAGATTTGCTAGAGTGTGTAGTCATGTAGATGACTTTAATGCTCGTAATAAATGTTTAACTGCTAAACTTCTTCAACAGGGCTATCGGTATCATAAGCTTAGAAAGGCTTTTTCTAAATTCTATCGCAGACACCATGAATTGGTTTCAAAATTTGATGTCGGATTAAAATTTCTTTTACACCAAGGCCTATCGGAACCAGAATTTTATGGTGACTTAGTATACAAATTCAAAAAGATTAAGGGTAGGACTGATTTTTCTGATCAATTCCGAAAAATAATAATACGTCACAAACGTATTGGCTATAATTTAAATGTTATGCGACAGTCTGCATGCTTAGTGATTAACCCAATCACGGTTGATAACTTTGCTGCACTCTTTAATTGCACACCGGGGGATCGGTCGTCAGACTCTATGATGGCCCCGACCTAAAGCTATATATTTTAGTTGGTTGGGACCGGAGCCTTTTTGTCTGTTGCTTGGTTCACCGGGGCTCAACTGGTGACCTTCTTTTGCTTCAGATTTCCAGTGGGGTTGTTTGGCAGGATAGGGATCTCCACCTGTCAGACGGCCCGTTGTATCTGTTGAGTCCTCGTCTTTGCTTCTTCATGGTGTTGAAATTTGATTTATGTGTTTACCGTGATGATTCATTGACGAGTTAGAGGGTTATCATGCGAACCGAACAACCAACTAAATGTTTTGTACCACTTCAGAAACTGAGGGTGAGGTTGGGCCTGTAAAATCGATTTAAGTCCCCCAGTAATTCATTACTGACCGTTCCAAGGCGGTAGTTCTGTTGTGGTTCTCTGTTGCCTGTTTTTGGTGTCAGAGTTTCTGTGATGTTTTACCTTATGTATGTTCTTATTATGTTTGGTTCGGTTTGGGTTGCTGAGTGGCCACCTTTTGGGAACAAGCTGCTCACTCGGTTGGCCATATGTTCTCTGTATCTTGATTATTTGTAATCTTAGTTGTTTCCAACTATGGTTTGAGGGCTGGATTTGGATTTTGATTGTTTCAGTTCCTGGTCTTTGCATACTTTTTACTTTTAGAAAGAAGAAAGGGACAGTTATAAACAAATTGAACGGATAACTGAAATAAAAGGCACAATAAGTGAATTACTGAAGACGGACAGAATAAAGAAAAGAATAACTATCACAAGGAACTAAAGGAAACCCCGACAGGAAAGTCATTATACAATGTATTACAATTTCACAGATTGAATGGCAGATTAACCATAAACTCAGAGCTGGACTTGAAGCATTGAGAATAAGAATTTGAAACTATTGAAGATATTATTAATTTTACTATTTGAGGTATAATATAGAAATGCAATGATACGTATTTACTTTTCCGATGTGCCATTTGAGATATTAGATTATTATTAATTACTTAAGATAGTGTTTCGCTTCTGTTTAATTCGCCACACAATGGAAGAGAGATGTGTCTTGACTATCTCTCTAGAAACATCATTTCCCAAGAACAGAATAAGTGTGTATTCGGAAGAATGCTGTTATATTTTACAGCCAGCGTGTCAAACATATTGTGTTTGGTAGCAATGCCTTTTACCCATCGAGCAGTCTGTCTCCATGAAAATTACAAATCATCAAACAACCTTATGGCGCCATCATTAGGCATAATTCTACTGCCTCATTTAATTTGCAGCTATTGATTTTCTGTGTACAAACAACAAAGTGAAAACTGTGACGGTGCTAAGTGTATATTTTTTCAAGTGGTCCACAATATTGTCTTTTGACTTTCTTAGAACATGCCACACACCATAAGATCTGAATTCACTTTTGATTTTAACTAATTTGATGTTTGAATCAGTAAAAATAAAACATTCCCTTAAAATGATTACTGTAGATTATAACAAGAAAGATTTGTTTTCTTCAAAAAATCATTGTGCTTTAAATAACAGTGTAGTCTAACATGTGTATCGTTCAAAAACAGACATTGTTTGGGCCAGCCTTCTTTTGTATGCACATTTGTAGATATTCTGAATTATCTGATGACAAAATTGAGCCACGACACGAAAAACCCGACAATGTGGTTGTGAGCCCAGCGCAGACTCAGATCAGCCTGGGCTTTCGCCCAGTCTGATCAGAATCTTAGCTTAGACCCTTTGCAACCCTTTGAGCGCAATGCGAGGAGTCTGATCAGACTGGGCGGATGCCCAGACTGATCTTAATCTGCGCTGGGCGCAAAACCACTTTGTAGGTTTTCTCGTGTCGCGGCTCAATATATTTTGCCAACTAAAGCAGTTTTCGTTTCTGGCAGACATTTGCAGGAATCGCTATATGCAGACATGTCTCAACTGTATACCGTCCTCGGTTTGTACAACTATTAGTGGGTCAATATTAACCAGCCATGGAGACGAATGCTTGTATTGGTGTCTAATAGGCAAAACTTCATGCAAAATGGCAACTTTTGAGAATGGTAACTGTATGATGTACATTCAGTCTCACTGTGATAGCGTAGAGGAGGGAACTGGGCAAACAGTATACCGACAAACATGCACTGCTGGTAATATATTTCCTTATTTAAGACTCTTAGAGACTCTAGAGTTGTTTATGACATGTGGTGATACAACAGTCATTATGAGGCTTTTGTAAAGGTCAGTAGCGCTGAAGTGATGCATATAAGTCGATAGAGTATTGTATGGAAGTCGAAAGGCCTGTATGTGTTATGTCAGACAAAAACTTTACTCTTGTTTAGATCCCATATATGAAGATCGATGTTCTGCAATTCGAATATTGTGTAAATTCTTGCATATGAGCTGCGGGGTGGCTGAAATATAATATTGAAAGATGAAATAAAATGAGCGAACTGACATTATTGCTATTCTGAAACATCGTAGATGCTACTTTGGACAGGACATAATATCAAAACTTCGACTGGAACTTCAACAACGTCAGAAACGTGCGGCGCGTGTCGTCACCATGCCTTCTGTCTACCTCGATATTTTGATTACTGTGCACTATTTTTTATGGTATTTTCAGACCATAATGCAAATTGATAAAGGTACTTTGATATGAAATTTAGTTGCTTTGTTGTCATTCTACACGATTCTATAGCTGCAGTGACATTATTTCTGGATCAACCCTCGTACGAATGATACGGATATGTTCTATGGATGTCGACCGAAAATAAATAAATAAATAAACAAATGGATCTAAAAAAATAAATCTTAGCTAATAAATAAATAAATAAATGATACCGATGTCAAAATTCTTTTTTTTATTAACTTTTTCCATATTACTTTATCTTCTCCATCAGGATGGTACTCCCATCTACCGATGAGACGCACACACCCTCAAAACGCTGCCCTATAGGCGTTTTTTGAGACATTATGACATCGCATTGACATCCAAACGACGTCTTTTCGACGTTGTGAGTCCAACGGGAACCGACACGGTGCCATTGTACCATGTGAATACAATGAATAATCGAATCAGCCTGCGCAACAAGGGTCTTTACTTTTAGTTTGTAGATATCAGATTTCATAGATCATATACAAATGTGAAGACGGAATATTCATACCAGACGACGAAAGCTATATTGAGGATGGGTGAGGACGGCAGAGGCACTGTTAATATAAAACGAAAAATATTCCATTCCGTCTGCATCCTTTTACTTTCGTATTTTATTTTAACTGTCCTAATTTCCAGATTTTTTTTTTTTACTGTAATTAAGTTATCCATGATTTCTGCGCCGAAAGACAGAAATACATAAAATACAAAAAAAGGAACTGTCCACCTGTCCATACAAAACAATTTCCTTGTTTCAGATTTTTTATTGGAGTCATAATGTAGATTAGGATGGTTGCAATATAGGCAGTGCCTCTTTCATATAATGTTGTTATTTTGCATGGCTTTTTGTTTGTTGAATTGATGTACACTTTATTAGTAGTGGACTTGGTCTGTATGTGTTTGAAGATTTTCTGTTACTGCGCTTACTGGTCAGCTTGCACATTGTCCTCTAATGTTTCAAATACCCACGGATCATTTACCTTGCAATTTATTACAACGTGCCAAAATAATTTCTGAATACACAAGGAGATGGAGAGAATACTGCAGAGAATGAGGTTAAGCTGAGCTTATTTAGTTGTTCATATTATACAGCATCCGGTAAATAATGCAAAGTTTTGTTGTCATTATTTTCCTTCTTACTAAATGATGACTTTTCTTACTTTACTTACAACTGTGTATTTCTTAGAAGAAATATATTTCCAATTTTAAATTGATAGGTATAATTTCGCACGATGTCGCTGTGCTAACAGAATCGTTACATTTTCATGACAATAATGATTATTTGCTGGCAAAACATTCATTGATTATTAAGTGACAAAGAATATTCAATAATTATTATCATAATCTGAACTAACCTAATTTCATATAAGGTGCAATATGTTAATAGGTATCAAATGAATCAGACTAATCTTGAAAGTATTTCTGCCTTTTTAATTTCATTCATGAATAAATATAAATTCAAACGGGCCAAAAAATCATTTGACCGCGGCTATGTGTTGCGTTAGGAGAGAAAACATAAAAATGGTTTGTTATATATACGTTACACAAGTTTATGGTTGTTTTAGTTGTTCCTAACTTCGTACAGTTTTTTACGATGTAGATTCCAACGTATTAGTTAATCTCTGCCCATCAACTATCTTGTGTACGTCCACCATTTTATAAGCGCTGCTACTTGCATTATTTTTATTCTTTTCAGACTGCTTAGAACATATACTTTAATCACAAACTGGAAAAATTGGGACATGCGAAACCTTAACCGATATAGGAGCTCACTCAGTTGTCCTGAATGTATTATTTTTAATTCTATTTCAGACTGCTTAGAATATAGACTATCATCACATACTCCAGAAAGAGGGACATGTAATACCATAACCGGATCAGGAGCTACAAACCAAACTGAGTTGTCCTGTCTGTCTCTGTGTCTCGATACTGCTGGGTGCAGAGGGTCTACTTTCTGGATTCAAACGGGGATTTGCGACTTACATGACTGCAATTCTGTTATTTCTTCGGATGAAGCATACTTTACAAGTCGTACATGTCTAGGTAATGTAGTTATTCATAATAGGTGAATTTGAATTTCATTGATCTAATTATATAAGAAGAAGAAAAAAAATGACAAATAAATGATTTTATAGGCATTTTTTGTTCCTGTCGGCATGTTCTATCTAATCTGTTGTCTTGGTCGTTGTTGTTATAATAATGCATGTACCTTTCAATGAATTGACATTATTTCCTCTAGACAAAACTTCATCGACAAAGCAGATAACACCTACATTGCCTCTGACTACTGTACCTGTTTCGCAAGAACTCTTGAATACGACACCGTATTTCGAGCTGAGTGGGACAACAAGTTCCGGCATCAGTGTACTGTCATTGGTGTCATCTGACAGAAGAGCCGACATAATTTCAAACATAACGACCCAATCGACATCTGAGGGTATGTATAGAGGAGCTTACATTCGTGGTCATTTCATATGAAATTTATTAAATGAGCTTTGGCGAATTTCATAAATTTCAAATGAAATGACCACGAGTGTAAAAGAAAATAGTTAACATATGACTCATTAAAATGTGATTTTATAGCCTTTGCAATGAACAGTATTTCAATAAGGTAACGCATTGTTGTACGGTCCTTACCAATGACGTTTTATGTACACGTGTGGTCATACGATCTTTATGACACGTCGTTGTCCACTGAATAACAGCGACGTCATATGATAAATATATTAATTGTATCAGTAACTCTGAACAATCACTCTTTATTCATGACGTTTCGGCATACTGCCTTTATCAAAATTATGAAAATAGTAGAAGATTATATTTTGAGCGTTTACATTCCTCTCAGCATTTAAACATGGAATCACCGAAATGACGTTGCGTGAAGACATCCTACGACGCGCTGCCTCTGACGTCTGTTTTCTCGTGTTGCTGTTCACATGACATTTGTTACTATTTCAGATTTATCACATTCTACTCCAGAGCTTACGATAACGACATTATCGCAGTTAACAACACTATCGTCAAGAAGCAAGGCTTCGAAACCTGCATCCTCTTTAGCTTTCAATTTAATGAGTGTCAAAACGACAAAATCTTCTTTGCATAATGCTAGCAGATTCTTCACCCAACCGTCAACCATAGCCATTCTAGCCACAGTTGGAGGAATTGCTATTACTGCAATACTTACAACAGTTGCTTGCTGTACGATCAAGGAAAAATCTGTGATTATACAACCTATATTTTGCTTCAAAGAAAATCGAAGAGAAGTCTGATACAGAAATTACACATCAATCGAAGAGAAGTCTGATACAGAAATTACACATCTTTTCCAGAGTACGCAATTTTCAGATGTTATGGGGACTATTTTGACTAGCTGATCCGAACAATCCTATGATTGATTTTGCCCTTACTGAAATGTGTGTTTGAAGAAGTGTGTATTCATAAATTAAGATTCAGAATCATTGAAAACAAAAAAAAAACTAGAAAATTGTGTCTATAAGACACTAATGATTCCCCTGTACAGCGCCTGTCACAGGACAGGTATACATTCCTAAAGCACCTTTTAAGCTAAATCACTATCAACAAAGAACCCACTTAAACATTACACAAAATCCATAACATATAGTGCCAACACGCAGCATAAAAACAAAGTTTGGAAGGCCATATTTCTGTCAAAATTATTATTATTTTTTTAATCAAAAATCAAAATGCACATTTCCAGTATATCCACACAAGTGTACAATGTCTGAAATACAGCCATTGAAAATTGTGGGAGGAGTTGATTACACAAAGTACTTACCGTTCAATGCAAACATATGCCTGAAAAGTCTACGTTCAAAAGGCTGTAATTCTGTCAGATTTATTTCTAGCTCAATCAAAAACCCACGCGCACATTTTCAGTGTTTACACAACCTGTATGCAAGGTTTGAAAAAGATCCATTGAACACAGTGGGTTTGAAAAAGATTCATTGAGCACTGTGGGAGGAGTTGATTTCACGAACTCCATACCCTACAATGCAAAACATATGCCTAAAATGACTAAGTTCAAAAGGCCATTATTCTGTCAAATTGACTTGTAGCTCCATCAAAAACCCATGTGCACATTTTCAATATGTCAATATAATGTATGCAAGCTTTGAAAAAGACCCATTGAAAACTGTGGACGAAGTTAATTACACAAACTTCATACCCAACGATGCAAAAAATACCTAAAATGACTAAGTTCAAAAGGCCGTAATTCTGTCAAAATTAATTCTAGCTCCATCAAAAATCGACATGCACATTTTAATATGTCCACAGTATGTATGCAAGATTTGGAAATGATCCATTGAAAACTGTGGAAGCAGTCGATTACGTAAACCCCATACCCTACGATACAAAACTTTGCCTAAAACGACTAAGTTCAAAAGGCCGTAATTCTGTCAAAATGAATTCTAGCTCCATCAAAAGTCCACATGCACATTTTCAATATGTCCACAGCATGTACGCAAGCTTTGAAAAAAGATCCATTGAATACTATGAAAGGAGTTGATTACACAAACTCCATACCCTACAATGCAAAATGCCTAAAATGACTAAGCTCAAAAGGCCGTAATTCTGTCAAAATTAAATTTACAGGGGCAAATCTTAATGCCGCCTGAGTATCGTCACGGGGGCATAAAAATTAATTAAGTCTTTGCACAAAAACAAGATTAGGCCGATAAAACCCAAAATGGGGTTCCTCCACGAGCAATAAAGCACTCATACATGTAGGAACAAAGGCGGATCAGACTACGTAGTTTCGGCTAATAAAGCCTCATCAGTGACTTCGTAAACGCCGGGCATAATAGTCAGGGACAAACATACATGTACTGAAAGTTTGTAAATTTCAGATACGAGATCGATTGCAACAGTACTATCAAAAATGGGGTCCAAGCGATAAATTGTCTGTCTAGAGTGTGAATTTAAACCAGTTTTTATACAGATTACTCAAAATATTCCCCCTGATTACGAAGGACCAAAAGTCATAGTTTGCTATTTTAGCTCTCCTAAGCCATAGGCTCAAGGTTAGCTATTGTGATCAGCGAGTGTCCGTTGTGCATTATGCGACGTCCGTCCTCAACAATTTACTTAAATGTCATCCTCTCTGGAACCGCTATGCCTAGGGCTTTGATACTTAACATGGAGCATTGTCTAGTAGACCTCTACCAAATTTATCCGAATACTGACCCTGAGGCCCAAACTAGCCATGCGGCGGGGTTTTGGGCTCGAAATTAAAATACCGTATACTAAAAAATCTTCTTCTCCAGAACAGGTTAGCGCAGATGCTTGAAATTTGGTCTAAAGCATTGCCTGGTGATTTTTTACCAAGGTTGTTCAACTGATGGCCCCTGGGTCTAAAATAGCCCCAGGGGGCCCTTGGTTTGAACACTGGAAATACACACGAAACATATTAAAAATTCTTCTTCGTCGGAACCACATGGCTCAGATGCTTAAAATTTGGTATGTACATTGCCTAGTGGTTCTTTCCAAACTTTGTTTAAATGTAGGTCTCAGGGTTCAGGGGGTCCTAAGTTTAAACCATAGATTTACATAGAAAAATAGTTTAAAACACATCTTCAGAACCTTTGAAATTTGGTATGAAACATTGCCTGTTAAAACTGTACGAAGCTTGTTCAAATGGTGACCCCAGGGTCCTAAATGGCCATGTCCCGGGGGGTCGTGTGTTTGAACCATTAAAATACATAGAAAAATATTCAAAAATCGTCTTTCTCAGAATCAGATGGCTCAAATGCTTGAAATTCGGTATGCAGCATTTCCTAGTGGTCTTTTACCAAGTTTGACCAGAAGGTGGTCCCCAGATAAAAAAAAGTGGACCTTGCTCTGGGGGTCCTGGGATTGAACATAGAAAATATTAAAAGAAAAATCTTCGTCAGAAAGACTAGGCTCATATGCTTGAAATTTGATATGATGCATTGTCTATTGGACTTCTGCAAAGTTTGTTCAAATGGTGGCCCCAGGTTACAAAACGGCCCTGCAGCAGGGGTTGGGTTCGAAAATAAAATATACTAAAAATTTTCTTCTTCAGAACCACTTGGCTCAGAT
This sequence comes from Ctena decussata, assembly GCA_963989385.1. Lineage (NCBI taxonomy): Eukaryota > Metazoa > Mollusca > Bivalvia > Lucinida > Lucinidae > Ctena > Ctena decussata. The sequence goes on from OZ022510.1 coordinate 9,780,272, forward strand.
GCTTGAAATTTTGTATGATGCCATGCTTAGTGGTCTTTTACCAAGTGTATTCAAATAAGTCCAAAATAGCCCCATCCCAGGGGTCCTGAGTTTAAATCACAGAAATATGTCGGAAAATATTCAGAGGCCTACTCCTTCAGAACCACTTGGCTCAGATGCTTGAAATGGGGAATGTCAGGGATTAAGCAAAAGAAAATTTGTTCAAGCGGCAAAGTTACATGACTACCGTGGCGGCAACACCCATATATGGTAAAAAAAACTTTAAAAAATCTCTTCTCAACATGCAATTGACAGGTGGCCTTGAACTTGGTATTTAGTATTGAGTGATACAGCTCTATCAAGGTTGTCTTATTGGTGACTATGGAATGACCTTTTATGTCAAGGTAAAATTTGCTTTCTGGTGATTTTACATGGGAAAATGCTTATACATAAGAGTTCATGGAAATTATAGTTAACATTTGTGCAGAATTTGGTAAATACAGCCTGACAACTAAATGAGTATATAGACATTTTAGTAATAAGGTTAAATCATTCTATGACCTTTAATCAATGTCTCTTATTTCACAGTTGCAAACTATCAGCTTTGCTCAAATGAATACCCTAGTTTGACTTTTAACCTTTTGCTCAGGTAAGCGATTCAAGGCCTCTTGGCCTTCTTGTTGTTTGTCTGATGGGCTCCTTTCTTCCAGAATATCTTCTTCCATACATTATGGCAGAAAAAAACACGACAACAAAAAACTGGGCTTAAAATGTCGAGCAAATAAGCCAAGTTAAAAGTGGCAGTATACTTTGGTGGATAGCACCTCTATTATCCCATTTTTTGTCTCCCTTCGAAATGTGAGTCGACGCTTTATAAAAAGAATTTGCTCCCGTATGATCATTTTTTCTTGAAATGTAGATATCAATTCCAGGGAAGCATGTACCTAGACACAAACGGCGACCACAAAAATGGTGGAAATGCATGGAGGTGTACTAATATAATGCAGTAAGGTATCAGCCCATTTTGCGTTGCAGGTTTTAACGGCTGCATTACAATAGTAACATCACCTTATCATGGTTAATAACTCTGCTTTCTTCTTTAATTGCACATCAGTTATTTGTGCATCAAACTCAGTGATGGACCCGCAATAAAGCTATTTATTTTGGTTGGAAAAGACCAGGCTGGCCGTGTCGGATACTTGTTCATTAAGGTTCAACGGTACAACTGGTTCTTATCTTTTGCGCCGATATATCAGATGTGTTGTATGACACCCAGTGATCTCCAGGTATCACGAAACGTTGTTTCTAGCGAGCCCCCAGCTCTGATTCAGCATAGCTTGTAAACTTGATATTTTGTGTGAGTGATGATTCATTGATGGTTTGGAAACCTTCATGCATTACAAACAGCTAACTAATGTTTCGAACCAGTGCAGAAGCAGAGGGCGAGGGTTTGGATCCAGTAAAAACTAGTTTAAGCCCCTCCAACATCCTGAGTTATCCAAGGCGGTACCTCCATTGTCCGCGTGTCTATGATCTTGAATAATATAGGCTGAAGAGCTGCTCATTCTGGTTTCTGTTTTTGTTTCTATTGTATTTTAAAATAGATAATACATAATAGTAGATGTTGCTTCTGCGTTTAATTAATGTACTAGGTTCTAGGTGAACAACCACCTGCTTAGGAAAAAGCTGTTTATTCGGTTCACTGTGTGTGTCTTTCGTGAACGGTTCTTTTCAATGTGTGTGTATCCTTCTTTCCCATTTAGTTTTAAAGACGGGATGTTGGTTTTGATTGTAATGATTCCTGATCATTACCTATGTATATTCCTTGTAGCCGATTTAAAGTCATTGAGACGATTTTAGACTTCAAAAGTCTCCCCGTACATCATCCATAGTGCAGATTATATTTTATTTACATCCTTTGAGATCAGAGGATAGATTCTGAGAAATCTAAAACTTGAGATCGATGAAGACTATTATTCTAGATCATCGTCTTTTATATTATTTGGGTCCTTTTGAAAGTAATCAGTCTGAATCGACTGCCCAATTAAAATTATGAAATTACAGTATGCTTTTTTTTCTGATTTCGTCACCAGATATTGTCAGGGTCACTGACGAGGCTTGATTAGCCGAAACTACGTAGTCTGGCCCTTGTTTCTACTTCTGTATGTATTCTCTGCTCTTGAAGGAACTTTTAAAGATTTTAATTCAAATATGTCTTTGGATGTTTGGGCAACGTTGCAACATGTTCTGCGGCATAATTAGATCGTCTTGAAAAAATGTATATGTTTTAAGTAATGAGTGAGAGGAACTCGATAAGCATTTTGATTTCGTTCCAATTCCTAAGCGTTTAATGTTTATATTTGATTGTATGCTAATTGTAATTGAGAAACAATAAATTTGTTTAAACCGAGTAATAAAAGGCATCTTGTGCAAGTGTAAACAGTTTAGATACGATCGGAGTTTGGAGCAGCATCGAGGGACATCACGCCAGGTATTCAATTTTCTAATGAACATGATCATAACCTCATTCCGCTCTGCTGAATAGAACATTTCTATGATGCCACGAATATGAATAGTTTTCAGATTTGTCGATCGCCGAGGGGCATAGTTGGAAGTTGATTAGAAATAGACTAGTGGGTTCATTGTCCCATATTTCATGGATAACTATTTTGCATCAAATGTGTCTCCTTTGTCAAGACTGGATCATGGTTTGTTTTACAAATGGGTACCTTGCATAAATGGCATGCATTCAAGTGACTTTTCTGGTCCCAAGCGTGGCTTTAAAAATATTTCCTTTATGAGAAAGTCTACCAGAAAGTGTCTAAAATCCTATTTACGAAAATTGTATTTAATTTTGAATAAGAAGAAACTGACTGTTATTGCTTAATTGATAACTGGGACTGGTTGTTGAGAACTAAAAACAGTCAATACGGATATGTTAAAAAGGGAAGAAGGGAATAAAGTAAGACTTTTTTCTAAAAGGCGATTTAATAAGTAGTTAGCACTTATGAATTAAACTTCCATTTCTCCACAGGAAACAGGGAGAAATTAATAGTATTAGTCAAATTACGATAACACGATGGTAATTGATATAGCACAATGCACGCCATGGGATGTCAACATGTAAAATATTGCATTTGTTTTTCTTGAAAAACTGGTAAGTATAATCTTAGAAAAAAACGACTGTTACATATGATGAGGCTGAGAAGTAATAAAATGTTGCATTTGTTTTAAGCGGACAACTTGTAAGTATAATCAAAGAAAAAAAGGACTGTTTCTCATGATGGGGTTGTGTTCGTAATAAAATCATTTGTTTTACACGCAGAAGTGGTAAGTATCATCTTAGGAAAAATGTTACTGCACTATAAACGACTAAAACCTTAGCATCCGACCCTTATCGACGTTTATAGACTGTCGTGCGGTCAGGAACTATACCAACCGGTAGGTTTGGAACACGTCCGCGAGTGGACTGGATTAGTCTGCCGGCCAAGAATATGACATTCAGGCTTTTCATAAACTTTAGAAGGCCCTAGATTTAAGTTCTATTCTATCTGTCCTATTCCATAACCTTACATGGTCGTTTGGGCACCAAAGGTGACTTCGAAATGACCCCTTTTCTCCTTGACCTGGTATGGTAAGACATATTTTCTTTTTCGGCAGCTTAGTATTAAGGTGTTCTCTGCAGAACTTTACAAAAGCTTTATACTCAAGTCTTTCAAAAATGTTACTCTTACACCAGTATCAATACTCTTCTTTTACGTTGAAGCAGTAGGAACGATCTTTCTTTCTCTCTTGGCTAGTTTGCAACCAGCGACTATAATTATGCCAGCTACAGTAACACCCCCGACTGCCAATGCAACGGCTATATTAGATGGCTGGGCGAAAAATTCTTCTGCTTGGTACCAGAACGATTTTGTCATTTCAACTGTCAATACATTTAGAGAAGGTGGAGATGTAGCGACATTAGTTGATGTCATTACTATCGTCAAAAGTGGTGATGTCATTAGTTCCTGCGTCATTTCGGATATATCTGAAACAGAATGATCATTATTAATGTCTGTCTTTTGCAATCAAGATAATGATAGTAAACTATCCTTTTCGTTGAATTAGCTCAACCTTGATACTTGGCAAATATGAATGAAATTTGTAATTGTGAACTACTGGATGGATCTTGAAAACAATTTTCCTCATTGGTGTACTACGAAGTTCAGTTTATCTGCCCCATACGTAGTTTACGATTTCTGTTATGCCAACGAAAAGCTTATTGCTTGATCTTTTGACAAGCGGGACGACGTTAACTGTCAGATAGTATTACCGCCATTTGTAGAAGGAATTTGCCTTTGGCACCTGCATACAGAGTTTACGTCTGACAGTTTCACCACTAGTTTACGTCTGTCAGTTTCACCACTATACCAGAGCCTGCTTCAACTGTCAAGACTTTGTTTATAGTGAAAAACTATTTACTAGTGAATTGCTGTCACCTGGTCATGGCATAGTTAAGCTTGTGCCAACTCTTAAACTGTTTTACATGAGAAATTTTAAAACCGTTGATCCTTACAATGGTATAATTTTTACACTTATTTCCGAGTCAATGGCAACGGCTGTAGCATATTATGAATTTCGATAACCGGATTTTCATTTTCACTTACTCGTTCATCAGATACATAGACATACCGGGTGTATTATATAGAGGATCTTACATAAGAGCTCATGTATTATTGAATTTATTAAACGAGTTGGGGAAAATGATAAGATGCGAGGCTGTGCCGAGCATCTTAACGTTTTCACCAACGAGTTTAATAAATTCAATAGACAGGAGCACGAATGCTAGATTCTTTTTATCATATGACACTAAATCGCACTTTATTAACACATTTTGCACTAAAACTTCACGATTTCGCCATTAGAAAACGCGACGTTTTTATGGAGGTCAACGCATAACGTAACGACGTAATTTGTATATTTAATCCACTAGTAATGCATGGGTTTATTACACTCTCAGATGCGACGTCATATGATAAAATAGGCTACTGATTCGTAATACTCACTAACAGCGGAACACACTTCTTTTGGGCGGCCATATCTGTCTAATACTCACTGAACTGTGTCCATTTACGTTTGAGCAAATCCATTTGCTCAAACTGGCTCTATGATTTTGGATAAGACGTTTGTTGGTTCAAAATTTGGATTAATATCTCTGCAGGAAATATACTGTACTTTAGTTAACTGATGAGTAATTATTAGAATTAGATCTAATCCATTTTGCCAAAATTTGGATAAACCAAATAGCCTGGGATAAGAAAACACCCTGCCTATGCCTTATACTGTATGAAAATACATGGCCGAAAATTTTATCCAAAATTTGGATAAGCGACTGTGCAGGCAATACAATGCAGCGTATAAACAGACTGAAATACATTAAATTTTATTTTATCCAAAATTTGGATAAAACCAAACTAGCTGGGAGAAACAAACACCCTGTCTTGCCCCACACATTATGCAAACACACGGCCAAAATTTTTATCCAAAATTTGGATAAGCAGGAAATGCAGTTCAACGAATACGCAGAAATAATTTTATCCAAAATTTGGATAAAACCAAACTAGCTGGGAAAAGCAAAACCCCTGTCTTAAAATACGCTGTTCCAAAACACAGTTGTAAGTTTTATCCGAAATTTGGATAAAACTTTTAGTTAAAATACGCAGTGAATGTCATCGAAGTTTTATCCATAATTCGGATAAACCATATTATGGTTATTGCAAAAAAATACCATGAACAAAACTATGTCGAAATTCAGACGAATAAAATGTATAAGAATCTTATTTGAAAAAAAAAATAACGTCTTTGTACACTTAACTTATTTTAATTTTGTCATTTAATCAATTAGTATAACTGTCAGAAAACAACTGTTTCTAAGTGTTTCAGCAAAATATTTTTATCGAAAAGGTGTTTGATTTATTTTAGTGTTATTATTTCATTTTTAATTATGTATTTTTATTACTTTTTTTTGGTTCGATTAAGATGCTACGCGAAAAGTTGCTCGCAAAAACATGACTACTTATGTTTCATCTTTATTATACTGAGTACATTGTAACTGATTAATGACGCACTTAGATAATAAAGAATAAGTATGTATGCATAAGACATACATAAGACATGCATCGGTAGTCAGGTTTTGTTTTCAGTGAACGGAAATGGGATTTAAATCGTAAACGTGCATATGAAATGAATTCTATTTTCATCATTCAAAGTATTTGTATTTAGATTTCTCTACAAAAAATTTTTTACTGAGTCCTTAGAATACGTTATAAATGCATGCCAAAGTCCATTACATATATTTTTTTAAGTTGAATCACATTAAATTAGAATGCAGCACTTTTGATTTGGGTTTTTTTCTGTTTTTTTTTTCTTCTTCTTTCGTTGTGTTGTGTGATCTGAAATGACAAAACATACGTGTTAATGACTGACAATATGTGTTTATGTTATTTATAAAGGACCTCTGACAGTAATAATGTTAATTTGCCTATAAAATTAGTCAAAATTAAATTTTTGATATACCCAAGAATTTTTCTTAAAATTTGTTGCTCTCAACTTCCCCTAACTGGCTATGAATTTAATTTCTGATTTTTTAGTACATGGACTTCAATTCTGGTTGAAAAAGCCAAATTTTATAATTAAACGTAATCGAAACAGGAAAAGTTTTCTAAAGATACCCCCCCCGGGCCTCAGCTAGCCATTTTGCATGTATGAGTGTACTATCATAATACACATTATATGTGAGTGGCTTGCTGAGGCACGTGGGGGGGGGGGGGAGATAGTCTACAGCTGAAAAACTGAAAAAGGTGTTCTGAGTGTGTGAGCGTGTTTTTTTTTTTTTTCTTTCGTTTTGACAATATGAAAAGTACAAGAAAGAAGAATACAAAAGTTTTATCCGGAATTTCAGCCTTCGTCCGGGCACGTACACATCTGAGTAAGTATATATAATCATGGCAAGAAATCAAAATGGCAATGCAGCGCACACAGTGGGCCTAGACAAAAATTGCTTAGAACACTGCAGGACATTACATACGCAGGTAACCTTATCTCGACAAGCTTGTTGGGAACAAAATCTCAAGAAGTAAGGGAAGCTATATTTCAGTATATTAGAGATACCCAGTATGAGGAAAAAATATAGGGCCGTGCACAAACCTATCATTTGCGACAGTGTCATGGGTGAGGGGCATTCGAACGGACAGTTCAGGCAGGCCAATCCTACCCACTATTTCAACTGGAACAATACAGACAAAGACAACGGACATACAATACTAGGAGTCACCGGGGTGTGTGATTACAGGGGTCTGTTCCATCGGACGTAGCGAAGCGAGGTCCGATGGAGGCTTACAGATCTGGGAATATAGAGCGGATGTTGACAATGGCCCGAAGAGGCCTCACATGCCATCCGTCTCCTGACGCCCTGAGATGTATTGCTAAGGCCTGCATAAATGGGACGCGGGGACCCTGTATATAGGATGTGTTTTATGCTGAAATGTGCATGGGTCCATTTGGGTACGATCCCATATTGCACAACGACGCGCGCCAACATGTCGCCACCCTACCTGGCCCTGTCTGGCGGTCTGGACTGGCTCTGGGACTGCGGGCGACTGTGGATTACAGGTTTGGAATGGCCAGATCGGATGAAGCGGTTTCCTAGCCACGACTATGGCCTCTCCCGGCTGCCTAGGCATCGCTCGGGGGATGCGCGAAGTGGGGAAAGTAAAACAAAGTGGACATAATGGCTAACATTAATAATAACAACCCCACACGTGTTGGCGCAGTCCGATCCTACACCTACATCGGAGGCAGAGTATTAGAAAAAAGACGGACATACGAACCATTATATTACAGACATTCACAGACTAGACTCGACGAGCGGTTGCATAACGACGCGCGCCAACATGTCGCCACCCTACCTGGCCCTGTCTGGCGATCTGGCCTGGCTGTGGGACGGCAGGCGACTGTGAATTACAGGTTTGGGCGAGAGCCAGATCGGATGAAGCGGTTCCCTTGCCACGACTATGGCCTCACACGTGTTGGCGCAGTCCGATCCTACACCTACACCTCGGAGGCAGAGTACTAGAAAAAAGACAGACATCAAACCATTATATTACAGACATTTACAGACTAGACTCGACGAGCGGTGGCATAGTGTTCAGCGAACTCAAAATGATGTGCGGAGCCGGTAACATGCTAGGTGGGGCTCCTTCCCAATCACTTGCTGGCCGGCTCTGAGTAACATCCAGGATATAAAAGTCTCTAACGCATGTGCCACCGACCGCCGAGCCAATAGCAGACTAGACATAATCGTACACTACAGTAAACAGACGTACAGACGTACAGAGAGGCGCGCAGTGGAGGTGGATCAAAAGCTCTTATACATACTCGGACATTACCGAAAACCCCAATCAAATCCGAACCCCGAAACAGAAAATACAGCATCCAACATTTTTAGACCACAAAATTTGGTGCGCGTTATTAATATTTATTTTACAACAAAAATCAATATCGCGAGCTCTCACGGCTTAATGGCATTCCACGGGAAGCTCAGGTGTGGAAGCACGAGATAATTCAACAAAAGCGCAACTGGCCAATTATAGGGTCAATGATCTCCACTGCGGGTTTCTAACATACAAATTACCGTGTTCACCGGCAGTGTCTGGGCGCTTTATAAAGGTAGGGTAGGGCTTAATATGAACTCGTCCATCCTTGTAAATGGACTAGTCTGGAAGGCGGGTAGGATAGCATATCACTGAGTCGGCACGTAAGGAGCGTCTGATCGGGGTCTACGTGTGATAGGAAGAGAACCGCCCGGACGTTTTTGGGGAGCACAACGACGACTTACATTTAAGCCAGATCAAGGGAAAATGTTTAATATGCAGTCGTATCAAGAAAAAAGGCAAAAAACAAAACAAAAAAAAAACATAAGAATTACTTTCATGGAATTTGTTGAATTTAGGAATTTTAGGAATTTAGTTAGGATCACAGAGCGAAATTGCAACTCCGAAATTAATAAATCACAGGCACTCGAATGAAGAAAGAAGAAGAAGTATTACAGCATAAAATGAATTAAGGAATTTAGGAATTTAGTTAATTATATTAGGAATTTAGAGTAATATAGGGAATTAGTAATCTACATCAGACGCTAAACAACTACCAAAATAGAAAGAGACAACAAAAGGCAAACATTAGTATGGGTTAAAGTTCTTTCAAAAATTTCTTTATAAACCCCTTTTTGTAACGAAGCATAAATTTCAAAATACAATAATAGAACAAATAAATACATAAATCGCTTAAATATGGGTTGGCCCCCTTCCCACTACCTGCAGGGAGGGGGGGTGTGCCAATTATACATGTGGATGACTCCACTCCGCAGGCGGGGGGCGGGGGGGGGAAATGACGCATAGACTATTTTTTTAATAAAAAAGGCGACAAAAAATGGAAATTCCGTACTTTAACTCGGAAAATCCTTTCGGGGGGGGGGATGGTGGGCTTCATAAGGGTTAGTAATTATTCCCCGGGTGTATAAGGAATGGAACCATCCCCCTTAGAATGTGGACGAGACCATTATCCGGGAATGGGGGGGGTTGGGCTTCGCGCGGCTAGACCCTGTCGCGACGTGACCGTAAACATAGAAATCCATCATTATCTTGGACAAAAGTGTTACACGCGGCGCGCGCGGGAGACGGTGCGCGTGCCCCCCCCCCCCCCCCCCAATGAGGAAAGGGCAAGGGAGGTAATCCCATCGGTGCCCCGACGGGGAGAGACGCCTCCGAGTCGGCTATTTCGCCATCGAAAAAAGAACAGAGGGGAAGAAAGATGTGCCATGAAAAGGCTGACGCATGAGGGGCCAAAACATAGGTGAGCAACACATATTATATTTCAATAAGACTAGGGTAAAATAACCTACACACCTAGGGATCTTGGTATTTTTGCAACAAAATGAGTAACAGGAATTTAAGCAATAACCAATTAAGGACCGTCCTTGTCTCTCTGGGTAATGACACTCTGCCAGTCTTAACCTTAGCATGCCTGTTAAAGTTACGGCGCGGCAGCGAAACAACGATGGATGCAGGACACAACAACGGTGGAGACATCCCAGAAGAAGAGGATGGAGACGGACAGACGGACAGATACGCAATCACAAACATAAACACACAAACACGCACGCAAGCCGGCATACACGCAAACACGCATGCACGCAAAAATAACAAGTACACGCACATTGTGCTAGCACAAAATAAGTAGGCACACACACACGCAAAACATACTAACAACCAAACTTGATGCTCTGCCACCCCTGGGTGAGGCGTGTTTTTAATAGCGACAGCCCTATGGTGGCATCATCATACTCACAAGAAAACTTATCAACTTATCAATATTATATACCTAACTAACTGGGGTTAGTATATAACAGCCACATCTTTGTTATATATGCTTGACCATACAGTGCGAGACCCATCCCTATGCAAAAAAAACTTTAAGCCATTCCCAACTAATTTCTGCTCTTTTTAATATCCTTTAGGATCATAAATGATTAATGAGCAAGGCGCTAGCATCCTAAAGCCGGCACCACGCTAGATGCTCACTTTTGACGGGGGAGTTCAAAATTCAAACTTAATGTTGCACTCATCACTTGGCAAAATTACTCGACCAAAATAACTGAAGTGCAACAGCCCTAAAGGTACCTGAAAAGGTCCCTACCTGTGACTGCGTCAATCCCCACCTAAGGGTAAGGTCAGAATAAGGGACCTCCATCCGGAACCAAATTACTTGGATACGGGGGAGGGTTAAAATTAAGGGCTGTAAGTAATATGGGACCCCAACAAGTCCCATCCTTGAAACCTATGGAACGCCTGCGTGTTCTCTCGTTGGGACCTGGGTTTCGGTGTGCTCCTCCTCTGCGGGCGGGGTTGGCCTGTGTTTCCCTGGACTTTCCGCTGGGGTGGCTTTCATGTGGCGCGCGCCTCCTTCTCCGGACAGAACCTGACTTGGAGCCGTAGAAGGCAAACATCTATGCATAAATACTGGTTAGGCAGCACTGACCGACGAGACATTTACAGACTGAATGACATTGGACGGACACACGGCGCCAAATGTGTGCAACTATGGTTACGTACCGTTGAGCCACTTGGGTAACGTCGATACGAGAATTGAACAGAACAGAACAGAACAGAAAATGGCAGATCATATCAAAACTAAACACAAGTACAAGCACTGGATTATACCAAATGAAGTTCTTTTGAAAATACGTTACGTTCTGGTGACGTGGGTTGTAAGGGTTTCTGAATGACCACTGTCTGGTTTGATTTACCATGCGTGTGTTTCGTGAACTTTGGCAGTTTTTGTATGTAATTTTTGCGTTTCAACCCCACATTTTCGTCAAGATTTTCAAAACGAACGCCTAGTGATGGAACGCACAAGAATAGCCTTAAAAGACTGTATTTAACATTTTAGTTTAAGGGCCGAAACTGTACTAAACCCATTGGTGCATAACATTGAAAAGATAATAATAATAATAAGAATAATAATAAATGATAATAAAGACTTTATTTTCAGTGGGTGACACAATTAGTTACAAGCTACTCTTATTTGAGGCCCACTTAAAAAATATGTACAGATCAAAATATCTATCAAATACAAATATACAACAGACACTGGTCAGCGAAACCAAACATTTACTGTTTCAGGCCTCATGACTCAAGAAAAGAAAAAGCACTGGCAGCAATCAGTACTACCGTAAAATTCTAAATATTGGGACACCAAAAATACTCGCCGGGGTCCCTATAAAACTAGAAACGGAACCAAAACGAAACGAAACGAAACGCAACGAAACGAAACGAAACGCAACGGAACGAAACGAAACGCAACGAAACGAAACAAAACGCAACGGAACGAAACGAAACGCAACGAAACGAAATAGAAATAAAACGAAATAGAGCAAAATCTGAAAAATACCATGAAAGTATCACAATAGTACAGCACCACATATTAATACAAAAGGAAGACTAAAAAAGCCCCATGTTTATCCCTATACATTGCTATATGAAGTTACCAAGTTACTGGGTATTTGTTAGATCAAATACATTAACTTTTAAACAGATACTTGGCTGAATTGTTTAATTTGATAAACTGACATACGATTTTGGGGCCTCATTTGGTCTTTGGGTGTTTTGGTCTGGGCATTTTCTTTATTATCTTTATATTTTTTGATTGTTATTTAAAGATATTTAATATTTATTTTTACTTTTTTTTTGTTGTTGTGGAGCGTCGTATGAGCTTTTCTACATTTTTCGGGCTACCAGCTCCATACATATGACCCAGGTTCCTGAAATAGTGTTCTTGCCTCGGTCCCCAACAATTATTTTTATGCGCAACAATCAAATATGAAAACATCATCATCATCATCAGCCAAGTATCTGTTTAAAAGTTAATGTATTTGATCTAACAAATACCCAGTAACTTGGTCGCTTCATATAGCAATGTATAGGGATAAACATGGGGCTTTTTTAGTCTTCCTTTTGCATTAATATGTGTGCTGTTCTATTGTGATACTTTCATGGTATTTTTCAGATTTTGCTCCATTTCGTTTTATTTCTATTTCGTTTCGTTGCGTTTCGTTTCGTTCCGTTGCGTTTTGTTTCGTTTCGTTGCGTTTCGTTTCGTTCCGTTGCGTTTCGTTTCGTTTCGTTGCGTTTCGTTTCGTTTCGTTTTGGTTCCGTTTCTAGTTTTATAGGGACCCTCGCCGCAACTGTCCCAAACACGGAACAGCCTGGTTTTACAAAGCGGTAGCCAAAAGATTCAGGCGGAATAGCAAACAATGTAGACACTGATCAGACTGCTCCTCTAGGATAGCCTGATAGGAGTCTACACTGTCCGCTCAGACCTATCTATCCCAATACATAGAATTTTTATGGTATAACGGAATGAAAAGAAAGAAGCCCAATCCAGTAGCCTACCCTACCCGAAAACGAAAAGCAAAAACGAGCCCCGGTTTCTGGGTATCTTCAAAAAAAAAAAAAAAAAAACGGGTCACTTTAAATGTACATAAAAGTAAATCGATCATATGCCATATGTACGCTCAAAAACAATCACACAAAATATGAATTTACATAGTTTTACACTATATGCGCTACGCAACATCTGACGGTACCCTTGCAAGGGGAAGTCTGATCACAATCAACGCTGTTTTTCCATTCCACTGGCATCTGTTGGGCGCATTGCAGCACTATAAAATATATATAACTTTACATTTTTTTCGAGTAATTTTTGTAATTAGTTTTGGTGTCCCAATGTTTATTATAATTTTTGGTACCAAATATACGGAATACCAGACCACGCTTTCAGCTGCACTGCTCAGCGTCAGTTACACTTCAGAGTCGTTTAAAATGCTATAATTTTAAAATCTATGTTGTTATAGGCGGTTCATTGACAGATTGAAAACAATGCCATGAAAATTAGCGAATTATCCCATTGGTCGGACCTAGAAAGACCTATTACACTCCCAGTTATGGCCTGCCATCCAATATGTGGCTATTTAGCAAATTCTTCGTGATTTTTATCACTGATTAATCTGTCTCTGGGTAATTAATTGCATATTAGATGTTTGCAGGGTACGAAAGATCTGTACCATGTTTTAACTTTGATAAGAGATAATTTTCTTATAACACATATGAAAAATTTTCTAGAGAAACAAAGTTGTGTTTGTACGAATATATAATTTAATCCGTATCATCATAAACGCATTGTGCAGGGCCTAATTTGACACCATTTTGCTTTAAAGACAAACGTTTTCAGGCTCTACCTTCGCTTTGCGCAAGTCCCTCAAAGCCAGTCCCTCTTTGTTTTCAAGTCTTTCAACAATCGTCATACCAAAACGTCCAGCAGTCGTCGTCGTCTTTATTTATTTACCATTTATAGTATCGAACTATCTAAAGCGAGTTTCAAGTAATCAAAAGCGAGTAATATAAAAAGAAAGCAGTTATAGACAGTATGGAGTAAAGAAGTGATTAAAATTTATATACAGAACTCTACAAAACTATCATATTACGAATGAATATCATTTGATACTGATTTGATTTCTTTTCATTACTGGCAATGCAACTACGCATCAGAGAAACAATAAATGGGATCCTTGTCTTACATTTTATTACCATCTATTTAACGCGTTCACCTTGTATTTATCTTCATGTACATTGTAGTTTTACCATGTCATAAAGTTCGTGAAATCGAAAAATAGGTCATTGAAGTCTTTTTTTTATGATTAATAAAGAACGGTTTAATGTTTTAAAGCCGGTGTCTGCCTAGGATAGCTTGCGCACATGCAAAGTCTGGTATGTAGACTAGCTCCTTGTCTGATACTAATGATTTTTACAGCCCTGCTAAGGCAATAATTTTTCCTGGCCGCATGGGTAAAAGTGTACTCAAAGAAAAACTTCAGACAGAATCCGCAATTAAGCATGTAGCAAAGTTACCATATACGAAGTTTAACGTATTTTCAATATATCAATCCGTCAAAAATGATTTCGCAGAACTGAAAGTAAGCACAGTTTATTTATCAATAAGATCCGCCTCCTTTCAGCCAGTAGCAAACTGCAGAAGCCTGACAGACTGCGCATATGCTGACGATGGTCTGGGCATGCGCACATTTTATGTCTCGAGAGATATTCCCCGGACATAGCTCATATTGAAAATCAAGATAAACTTGCGCATCTGTCCAGTCCGAAATCACAACCCATATATCCTACTGCCATATGCTGCACCAATTTCACTCAGTCTAGTGGAATGATCCTTGTTTTCTTCTTTCCATGGACAGAGAGAGAGAGAATTTCGCTCAGGCAAATGGAATGATTCGTCTTTCCAGAGAGAGAAGGAGAGAGAGAGAGAGAGAGAGAGAGAGAGAGAGAGATAATGAGGGAAAGATACTGCATATAGAAACATATGTCTTTGCTTTGTAGAGGTATTTTATCAGACTTCCCTTGAATGACGTAACTCTTCCAAAATGGAGTCTACTCTTAAAGGAAATCTTCTCTAAGAATATAAGAGTTGAACCATATTGAAAAGGGAGACAAAAACAAAAGTGCCAGAGTTTCAATCCCTGAAATTGTACCCACTCACCTTAAGATAAAACAAATCGCCTTCCTATAGCTAATTACGTCTTGAGACATAAAACTCATTTTTCAATCTGGCAGATTCCAGATGTTCATGCTTTTCAACACTTTTACCAGTCAATTGTGTGTCAGTCTGGGTCAAGTTTAAATGTCATATCTGATACTGTAATGTCACCTTTTATCAATTCCCGACTTATTATTATAAGCGTAATTCCATTCCCACCCATAAAGCTTTTGCAAATAAATAACCAAAATATGTCGATGCTATTTGACTCGTATGCATGTAAAACGCATTGTGCAAACTTTCTGTTTTGAGTTAAAAAAAGAAAGAAAAAAATAATGGTGATGAAGTTATCACAAAACTCTTGAGAGTTGCTAAACAGTCGTTGGAATAAATGCTCCTAGCTACATGCTGGATGTAGCTCATTTATTTATTTCGCCGCTTATCTCAAAGCTTGTCATAATTTATGTCTCTACTCCCAGCAAGAGGTAATTCAAGAGCTAGAGATTTACCAGATGTTTCTGTACAGCACAAGAAGCAAAGTTTAATTGTTTCTTTTCTTTTGATTTTCTTATCCTTTTCTTCATATAACATAGTGAATCAGAACTTATGTAACACGTAAGTCATTACATTAAAAATTCTGAACAATATATATGTATATGACTCAGCATAAAATAAAAAAAAAATCAGTTGGCTGAATTGACCCATTAGATTGAATGTGCAGTGGCACGATAAACCATCCCTTTAGACGTATGAATCTGGCGAAGCCCCACAGACTCAAAAGAGCATTCTTGCAGCCTGACCTAAGTCTTAGGCATATGTTGTGCTGCCAGAGATACTAATGTGCTAGCTGATCTGAGAATTTACTAGTGTCTCATGTCAGAAGGTATATTTTCTTGTGATGCGCCCCAACTGTGCTTACATTCCATCTTAAGAGATTTAAGGTTTATTCGGCAAATGGACAAAATTAACAAATAAAACATCACTAAATTTCGAATAAATAAGTTTTTGAAATGATTTGGGTTGCCAACTTAACCATAACAACGAACAGAATGGTAAAAATACAATGTACAGGCAGGTGACCCCTTTCATTATCCCGCTTTTGTTTAAATTGCATCGTCCAATGGGAAACCAGAAATGGAAAAGTATGTTTTGTGGAGCGATTTGTCGTTTTTTTAAAACAGGTTTTTCATACAAAATATTTTGCTAGTCTAATTCTAGTCTAGTCTATCCCATAGCCTTGTGAGGTCGTTGGGACACCACAGATGACTCTACAACAGTCTGAAGCTGCCCTAGTTGAGCTAGCAAAATCCATCCCTGTCTATTCCTTAATATTGTCTTCCTACCTCTTCTTCTATCTACCTCTCATTTTCTTTCCTTTCACTATGCCCTGCAGAATTGTCTTTTCTAAACCAGAAGACGTTGAGACGTGGCCAAACCCTCTCAGTTTCCTTTTCTTGACCAAGGTCAGGAGTTCATCATAATCTTCAATGGCTGCTTGGATCTTCATGCGAACCTCCGCACTGCTTATATGGTCCTTGTACAAAATGTTCAGTAATCTTTGGTAGCATCTCATCTTAAAGGCCTGCATTCTTTTCTCTAGCTCTGCTATTCAAGACTCACAAGCATTAGAAAATGGATATGACAAGGGAGCGCATCAGTTTCATATTTGATCCAAGAGATATGCTGCTATCTCTCCATATTGGCTTCAGCTTTGTGAGGGCTGCAGTGGCTTGTGCAATCCTCGAGAGAGTAAATGGAATATTTGCATTTATTGCTGTCACTGAAGATATTTTGACAAAACGTTTATAGAAATGTTCCTTGAGTAGTCCTCAACCAGTCTTATTAGATTTATGCAAATTGCACATTTTGGCTGGTTTCCATTGCAACCGAATGGTTAAAAATAGAAAAATATTAAAAAAGCATCTACACAGAAATTATGTGGTTGATAAAGCTGAAACTTTACAGAAAGGATTTGAGTACTAGCCTCTACAGAATAATTGTTTTTCATGGCAATTGCTTTAGCAGTTTGGTTGCTGTGGCAACTTATAGTTTCCATTGACTTATAATGGGGAAAATGGAAATCCGCAATTTTAGCTATCTCACTGCAGTTGTTTGGAATTTTTTTCTACAGAAATAATTCTCGAGTAGTCCTTTATGATTCATATTAATTTTGTCCAAATCACCAAATTTGATTTGTTGCCATGGCAACATAAAGGAAAACTTTTCGAAAAAATATTCAAAAATCTTTTCCTCAAACTATATTGGGGGAAGTGGTTGAAATTTAATGATTCTTGGCTGCAGCCTGCTTGTAGAAGGAAGCATTTATTCGTAGGACTGTAAGCCTTGCATAAGCGGTTTGAATTAACATTATTATTTTGTGGAAAATCGTTCTTTTCCTCCATTAATATTGCGTTAAGTTCTTACAGGACAAGGTATGGTTGGGTTCGGCGATGGTGCTGTCCATACTGTGTCTTATAAACGTCCCGAAGAGAGTCTGATGTACACATTTATACATACACTAAAATTTGACAATCTCGTGTTAAGTTAAAAAAAACTGTACTCATACGTATGCGAAATGTTTGTCGTACACCAACCTATTCGCAATCAACTTGCGCACGTGAAGACTGAGTTGTATCGTTCTTTGTTGGACGAACTGTGATGCCTCAAACAGATTTCGCATATGCGCAAGCTATCCTAGACATGCACAGTTTTATATTATGAATGTAAAAAGATCATATCATGATTAATGATAAAAATATACGTAATACATGTAAGGGAATTTAACTAAGAAATAGATTAGCTCTAGCAGTGAATTGTTGAGTAATAATGCACTGTTTGGAGGTCAGTTGTGAAGTAGAGCATATCACGAGAGCGGAGCGCGAATGATATATCTACTTACAACAGACCGACAAACAGTGAATTATTACACAACAATTCAATCCTAGAGCTGAACTATCTTGATTCTAACACTAAAAAACGCTGCAAAAGTATTCTTTTCATTCAAATTCTCTCAACCTTCTTGCCAGCGCGTTAATGCTCCCGCCAATTTTCTTAACTGTATTTAAGATAAATGTACATTTTTAAGGCGAATTTAGAAAGAAAAAGAGACATAACACCGTCTAACGTCTCAAAACGTCACAAAATGACGTCAGTATCGCTAGTGACGTCAGTAGTTAGACTCACGTGCTCCGAAACAGCGAATCGTTGCAGAATAAAGCACAGGAACTTTCCATTGCTTCCAAAGGCGCACTGTGATAGAATAAGAACCAAAATAAGAAAAACGTATTTATAATGCAGGCGGATTGTTTGGTATACTTATGCGTGTTGCCGGACATGGGTTATTAGCTCGCCTGGACGAAGTCCAGGAAGAGCTATTGCACAACCCCCGGCGTCGGCATCGGCGTCAGCGTCGGAGTCGGCGGCGGCGTCCGCATTTACGCTAAAAGTTTTAAGAGCTTATATTTTCTAAATTATTTGATGGATCTGGTTCCTATTTGGTTTGATGATAGACATAGGTCCAAATTTTCTTTCAGCAATACTCTTGCTCAAGCCTATGATCTCAAAGTCAGAGCGTCATGGGAACAGAAAGCTTCTGATCACACTGGACGGAAACAAAGGCTGATGTGAGATTTTGCTGGACCTATATGCCACTTCTTGGTTTTGTCATGTCGTGACTCATATTTGGTATTAGCACATTGACCAAATATACTCTAACATTTTCTACTTGCTGTCAGAATAAGTACTTCACTTTACTATTTAAAACAAGAGGACCAAGAGGCCCTAAATCGCTCATCTGAGCGAAAAACTTAAAGGTTAAACAAGGGTCATCATTTGAACAAACCTGATAGTTTGCAACCATTTCCAAATTTTGAATATTTTCCTATGTATTGCTATGGTTCAAACCCATTGAACAAACTTGGTAAAGGACCAATAGACAATGCTACATACTAAATTTCAAGCATCTGAGCCAAGTGGTTCTGAAGAAGAAGATTTTTGAATATTTTTCTATGTTTTCTGTGTTTCAAACACACGACTCCCTACCGCGAGGTCATTTTAAACCCTGGGGCCATCATTTGTATAAAGTGGATAAACGACTACAAGGCAATGCTACATACCAAATTTCAAGCATCTGAGCCAAGTGGTTCTGAAAGTGAAGATTTTTGAATAATTCTCTATGTATTTCTATGGTTCAATCTCATGACCTCTGGGGTGGGGCCATTTAGACCCTGGGATCATCATTTGAACAAACTTGGTAAAGTACTACTAGGCAATGCCACGTACCAAATTTCAAGCATCTGAGCCAAGTGATTCTGAAAAAGAAGTTTTTTTCCATACTTTTCTATGTATTTATATGGTTCAAACTTAGGACACCCTGCCGTGGGGCTACTGTGGACCCTGGGGCCACCATTAGAACAAGCATGGTAAAGGACTATTAGGCAATGCTACATATCAAATTTCAAGCATCTGAGCCTTGCGGCTCTGAAGAAGAAGATTTTTGAATATTTGTCTATGGTTCAAACCTCGGACTCCATGCCATTGGGCCATTTTGGACCCTGGGCCCATTATTTGAACAAGCTTGATATAAGATTATTAGGCAATGCTACATAAAAAAAATCAAGCAACTAAGCCAAATGGTTCTGAACAAGAAGATTATTTAATATTTTTCTATGTATTTCTATGGTTCAATCCCATGGCCCCTGGGCCGGGACCATTTTAGACCCTGGGGCAATCATTTGAACAAACTTGGTAAAAGACCACTAGGCAATACTACAACAGAATTTCAATCACCTGCACCGAGTGGTTCTTCAGAAGAAGATTTCTAAGTATATTTGAATTTCGAACCCAAGACCCCCCCCGGGCCTTTTTGGACCACAGGGCCAGTGTTTGAACAAAACTTGGTAGAGGTCCACTAGACAATGCTTCATAACAAATATCAAAGCCCTAGGCCTAGTGGTTCCAGAGAAGATGTCATTTAAAGCAAATTGACGCACGACGGACGACGGACACCGATTGATCACAATAGCTCACCCTGAGCCTATATGGCTCATGTGAGCTAAAAAGCGCTAGAAATTTTCAAAATTTAAATTTTCAATTATATTCTCTATTTTATAATTACGAAAGCAAACACAATAGTTACCTATCAATAAATTTCCTCAAGTTATATTATTAACCACAGTGAAATACAAGTTTTCGCCACCTGCTGAGAAATTTGAAATTCCTTTTCTGCTGCGCATGCGCCGTTTATAAACATGCGCAATCAATGGTTGCCGCATCAAGCGGCCAAATTAAAAAAATCGTGTCAGTGTTTTGAATTATTGTGAGAAATGTTGTCTGAGAAAAACATCTTTTTGGATAGTTAACTAGATTATTGTGATAAAACAATTAAAACTGTTAATGACATCGTGTCGCTCATGTCATCGTCTCGTATGGTAAGTAACACAATGTTTATTTTTATTCCTTTCCTTCGTATTTAAACGTTGAATACATTATCATCATTGTGCTAGAATTCTTTGCGCTACTTGTTTCTGTGTGCAAAATGTAGAATATTGTTTGTCTGATTAGAACAGCCTCACTGAGACGGTTAAAATGAGTTACCACAATAAATATTTTTGAGCTGTGAGTAGAAGACGTGTGCCCCTTATAACCCTTTGTCTGTTATTTTTATAGGTAAATGCATAGAAAATCCAAGCTGCAGAAGTGATATTGTCCTACGCGTGATACTGGATTGCGATGAAGATTTGTGACGCAGCGTATGATGATTTCGTGTCTCATACTGTATCGCCCGTGTAAACGTCACAGATGGTAAGTAACACAATGTGTTTTTCTGTTCTTTGTTGTTTTTCCCTTTTATATTGTGCATAAACGACGAAAAACTCATGATTGTGCTAGCATGCTTTTGTTACGGCGATTGTAGATGATAATTTATGATATTTTACTTGTTTCTGCTCGCTACATGTAAAAGGAATTAGAACAGTCTCAACGAGTCTGTTCAAATAAGTAACCACGATTTTTAGCAGTGTGCAGAAAACGAATGCCCCTTATAACCCTAGTTCAATTGATATTACACGTTAATGCATGGACTTATCAAAATATAGCTAATATAGTCATTTGGTTATGATTTGGAATTCAGGCGAGAAAAGCGATATTCGTCGTTCTAGTACGCTTTTTCACTAATTTAAAGACTGCTGGTAATTGATGCAGAGAGGACAAAAAATTATAATGAATAGATAAAAGGTGAACAAAATGAATCCGTGCAAAACTAGTTAATCGACAATTTTTAACTCCCTTTCTGTAAATAATTCTTAAATGGGGTGGTCAAAAGATTGAACCTGTTTGGGAGCTCTAGATTGCTGTCTTATCCCATCGAATTCATGTTACAGTATGTGTTGTAATTGAAATAAAACATTGTTTACACCCAAGGCCACAGTATGAAAAGCAGGCTCCGCCCTCAAACTATCAATCGTGGTTAATTCAAAATCATTTTAGATTTGGATACATCTTTTTCACTGAAACATTAAACCATTATTTTTTCAAAATAATTTCAGTGGAAGTTGAATTATTCTTCTTCTACATATACACTGATTTAACTGTTCTTACGGATGCTTTCAACACCCTGAAGTTTAAATGTGTTGTGCAGATTTCTAGCTAGTCAAGAAGAAAAAATGACAGTTTGAATGTTTACCTTTGACCAAGTCATGTGATTTAAACAGTAGCTATGCTACTGTCCTGGTGAACCCTATTAGTCTCTTTGACAGAGAGAGCCCAGTAACTTCTATTAAGCCACACCCTCATATTCATTGTATGGCCTACATGAAACTGGGCCTTTAACTAAACCGAAAAAGAACAATAAATATACGGTATACGCAATATTATTTTCTTGGCGAGAGGCTTAATGAGCATTTTTTTCACAGAAAATAATTAAGGTGAGTGAAACCCAAATACATTTGCTGGGGTACGCTTCCGATACTTTAGCTCCGCCCACTGACTTCATCACACGACGAACGCTGAAAAATCGAATTTTAATTTATATATTTACACTTTATTTTTAGACTCTTTTTAAACTTCATTTTACTGGGTCCCAAATGAACGCAATATGGAGGATTTATGGGAACATTACCTCGATTAACAATTATAACAATCGCAGGGGTCTGGTTATGCTTCGTACTTAATGTACTGAATATGTGATTACATAGCACTAATGTCTAAATCATAGCGATTTACTCATGGCACGTTGTCTGTTTCATTTCCCAAACGCAACGAATTTAAGTTGCAATACAGACATGTTCAAGTGATTTGTTACAACATTTCAAGAAAATCATTTTGTGGAAAAAAAAAATACGCGAGGTTGTTAGTTTAAACGGTTTTTTATTCAACATGTAGACATACACAATCAATACAAGAATAATATGAAATGATTCGATAACAAGCTAACTAGCTAATAAACATCGTCGCCTACTTAACATGTATTTGCAATGACATATTAGTGCATAAGATTTCTAAGCAACAGACAATCAAGACACGTTTATATGAACATATACATCATTGTATTAGGACTGAAAAGTTTTGATGTGAGAACAGCATTCAATAAGAATCAATCGAACCATATTTAAGATATAAGCTGTGTAAGAGAGAGAGAGAGAGAGAGAGAGAGAGAGAGAGAGAGAGAGAGAAACAACAGATGTTTCAATTCATTTCCGTTGTCTGAACCGCTTCCCGACAAAAATGTACCATCAGCATAGCAAAATACTTAGTTTCGTAGTTGCAGATAATTTGGACAATCGTACAGATAATGTTTTACTGTTTCTGTTCGACGACAACAAGAACACGTTGAACGCGAGGTTGTAAACTTGGCTGTCCCATTTTAGGCTTGAAAAAGGGGCTCGGTAAAGTTAGCAGAACGAAAATTCTGCAGCAAATTATGCAGAAGATTCTGCAGAATTTTCTGCAGAAAAAGTGGTAAAGTTAGTGAAATGAATATTCTGCAACATTTTCTGCAGAATTTTCTGCAGAAAAAGTGGTAAAGTTAGCAAAATGGATATTCTTCAAAATTTTCTGCAAAATTTTCTGCAGAAAAAGTGGTAAGGATAGCGAATTGAAAATTCTGCAGAATTTAGCAATTTTTATTTCTTTGTTTTGTCAATTACGGACCACAAAATGTGAGTGCGCACCGATTACCGCACTACCCTATTTCATATGAGAACCGAGATATTCACAAAAATTGCACAGTTTCTTCTGCTGGAAAGTAGCAGAACGACATTAAAGAAACCCGTAGTGAGCAAAGTTTAATTTCCATGTTCTGTCATCTGGAGGCCACAAAATATGAGTGAGCACCGTTTACCGCACCACTATATCTCATATGTGGACCGAAATATTCACAAAAATCGCATATTTTCTGCGGCTGGAAAGTAGCAGAACGAAATTTCAGAAACCCTTTGTGAGCAAAATTTGATGTCTATGTTCTGTTATCTGGAGGCCACAATATGTGAGTGAGCGCCGTTTACCGCACTACTCTATCTCATAAAAGGACCGAGATATTCACAAAAATCGCATATTTTCTTCTGCTGGAAAGTAGCAGAACGAAATTTAAAAAACTCTTTGTTAGCAAAGATTAATTTCTGTGTTCTGTCATCTGGTGGCCACAAAATGTGAGTGAGCGCCGTTTTCCGCACTACTCTATCTAATAAATGGACCGAGATATTCTCAAAAATCGCATATTTTCTTCTGCTGGACAGTAGCATAACGAAATTTCAGAAACCCTTTGTTAGCAAAGATTGATTTGTATGTTCTGACATCTGGTGGCCACAAAATGTGAATGAGCGCCGTTTACCGCACTACTATTCTCATAAAAGGACCGAGATATTCACAAAAATCGCATATTTTCTTCTGCTGGAAAGTAGCAGAACGAAATTTCAGAAACCTTTTGTGAGCAAAGTTTGATTTCTATGTTCTGATATCTGGTGGCCACAAAAAGTGAGTTAGCACCGTTTACCGCACTACTCTATCTAATAAGTGGACCGAGGTATTCACAAAAATCGCATATTTTCTTATACTGGAAATTAGCAGAACGAAATTTAAGAAACCCTTTGTTAACAAAGACTGATTTTATGTTCTGTCATCTGGTGGCCACAAAATGTGAATGAGTGCCGTTTACCGCACTACTCTATCTCATAAGTGGACCGAGATGTTCACAGAAATCGCATATTTTCTACTGCTTGAAAGTAGCAGAACGAAATTTAAGAAACTCTTTGTTAGCAAATATTAATTTCTGTGTTCTGTCATCTGGTGGCCACAAAAAGTGAGTGAGCGCCATTTACCGCACTACTCTATCTCATAAGTGGACCGAGATATTCACAAAAATCGCATATTTTCTTATGCTGGAAAGTAGCAGAACAAAATTTCAGAAACCCTTTGTTAGCAAAGATTAATTTCTATGTTCTGTCATCTGGTGGCCACAAAATGTGAGTGAGCGCCGTTTACCGCACTACTCTTTCTCATAAATGGACCGAGATATTCACAAAAATCGCATATTTTCTTCTGCTGGAAAGTAGCGAAACGAAATTTCAGAAACCCTTTGTTAGCAAAGATTGATTTCTATGTTCTGTCATCTGGAGGCCACAAAATGTGAGTGAGCGCCGTTTACCGCACTACTCTATCTCATAAGTGCACCGAGATATTCACAAAAATCGCATATTTTCTTCTGCTGGAAAGTAGCAGAACGAAATTTCAGAAACCCTTTGTCAGCAAAGTTTGTTTTCTATGTTCGGTCATCTACAGGCCACAAAATGTGAGTGAGCATCGTTTTCCGCACTTATCTATCTTAAAATCGGACCAAGATATTCACAAAAATCGCATATTTTCTTCTGCTGGAAAGAAGCATAACGAAATTTCAGAAACCCTTTGTTAGCATAGTTTGATTTCTATGTTCTGTCATCTGGTGGCCACAAAATGTGAGTGAGCGCCGTTTACCGCACTACTCTATCTCATAAATGGACCGAGATATTAAAAAAATCGCATATTTTCTACTGCTGGAAAGTAGCAGAACGAAATTTCAGAAACCCTTTGTTAGCAAAGATTGATTTCTATGTTCTGTCATCTGGTGGCCACAAAATGTGAGTGAGCGCCGTTTACCGCACTACTCTATCTCATAAGTAGTGCGGTAAACGGTGCTCACTCATATTTTGTGGCCTCCAGATGACAGAACACGGAAATTAAACTTTGCTTACAACGGGTTTCTTTAGTGTCGTTCTGCTATTTTCCAGCGGAGGAAACTATGCAATTTTTGTGAATATCTAGGTTCTCATATAAAATAGGGTAGTGTGGTAATCGGTGCGCACTCACATTTTGTGGTCCGTAGTTGACAAAACAAAGAAATAAAAATTGCTAAATTCTGCAGAATTTTCAATTCGCTATCTTTACCACTTTTTCTGCAGAAAATTTTGCAGAAAATTTTGCAGAATATCCATTTCGCTAACTTTACCACTTTTTCTGCAGAAAATTTTGCAGAATATTCATTTCGTTTCTGCAGAATTTTCGTTCTGCTAACTTTACCGAGCCGGCCTTTTTTGAAAAAGGCCTACATCTGTCACTGCTTTTCCCGCATTCACTAACATTTAAAACACCATGCGCAGATAAGCAATGCCATCAACAATATTAAGATTTAATATGCATAAGATGTAAGATACCGTTCCTATTTTAAACTATTTCGCCAAAAGAAAATATCAATTCATTTGTCTCTGGAATTAGTTTCGACACGTGAATGTGTTAACATAACCTGTCAGCTAGCAGCATGTACTTGCAATATTGCTCTCTGGGGAGAAGCGGAGGGGCATGCAGATTATATGCTTAGTTTTAGTAATGTTGCGCACTGTAAATACCTTAAAATTGGGACACCATGAGCAACATCTCTTAAAATTTGAACGAATTGATTGCACTGTGTGGTAATGTTCCTATTATGTCCTGGCGGAAAGGCAAATGGTGTAGACCCTGAACAGGCTGCTCCTGATAGGGTTCTGTCTACACTATTTGTTCAGACATGTCCGCCCAAAAATTCAAGATAAAAACTAGTCTCCAAGATTCCGCCGCATGTTTTATACCATGCCCTCCTAGGAGGGCTGGGTGTCAATTTATCAACAAACATGTAAAGGACGAGTTACACTTTACTATTGCAATGTGCCCACTGAAAAGGTCGATTTTCGAAGGTAGGCCGATAACTACAAAAACATGCAGAAATGTTAGCTATATGTTTCTAGTTTATTCTGTACGATTTCATTTTCCCGTATTTTAATGCCTTTTAGGTTAATTTTGCAGTTGAATACATGTACTGTCTGCAACATTTAACATTGAGTCTATGGGAATTTGAACTACCAACGTCCACTATGCATCTAAATTTTACTTCATCCTACCCTCGTAACCACTACAATTTTTAAACATAATTATTTCTCATATACATATCCATCATAATCGGGTTATATTACAGTGGTTACGAAGGTAGGAGTAAACGAAAAATAAACTTTTTGAGTAAATTTTCATGTATCCAACACTAGGACTAAAGGATTTATATAAAAATCGCACCAGTATATTTTGTAGTAGATAGAAAATAGAGGCTTTATTTGACACAATACATCTTTTTCAAAGTGTTCATCTATGTAGTATGTGTTCCTAATATCCCCACCAATGATTCCGTGTGTGTGTGGGGGGGGGGGGGGAGGGGAGGGGAGAGGGCGCAGCGTTGGGCATGCGTATAGGTATGGCGTTATGTGCTAATGTAGGGCGTTAGACTGAATGTCCTCCATCATCATGCTATGATATAACCTCTGATGTTATAATGTTGCGACGTGGTCAGATGATGTATCCCTCTGCTTGAAGCTGATGCATTGTAAAAGTTTTTGACCTTGAACTTTGGTCCTCTAACTTTGTATGAAAAGTTACTTGGATGAGCCTTTTCCTTACCTCTTTTGATATCTTTGGGGTAGGAGTGCTAATATTTGATCAGACCGTATCCTTAAGATGTAGGAACTGCAAAACATCCATGCACACTGAGTCCTTGAACTTTATGCATGGACCAGTATTTTCACTTATATCTCTACGCGGTTTTTGGATTCGCAACGTAATTACAAATAGTTGGTCAGTCAAAAGATGTAAAAAAAAAATCCTCGTACTATTTGTAGGTTACTGTGACATATATTTAAAGTTCACTGCTCTTTTCCTTATATATTCAACATTATATATGTATCATACTAAAGACAATGGTTCAGTCAGACTTTGCAAATGACGTCATACTATTTGTAGGTCATTGTGACTTGTATTTCATGATCCATTAAATTAATGTTTTATTTCGAACTAATATTTAATTGAATCTTAATCGGACTTGGAATAGTAACGCACTTCAGCGCTGCGTCTCATTAGGTACTACATGTAGGTCCCTGTGACCTATATTTCTTGGTTCACTGATTTTGTCTGAATAGTTTAAACATCTGTACCTGTGTAGCATCCATAAATGCGAATATTTCATACGTGATTAATATTTGATATGATGAAGCTTTCATTATGTATGATTAGTGAATAATGCTTAAGAAAAGAAGACGGTTGATGACCTTTTCACGCACTTGCCAGAACACAAGCGTGCAAAAGCGTTTCGCCAAGAATACATTTGTTTAACAATATTGGTCGGTTATAATCGACTTCCTGTTCATTTGTTTCATTATTTTCACAAAAGCAAACGCTTTACATGCTTATTATTGTGTTAATAAACACTTGTAAAATCTACTGTTCAGAGGTTTCGTAAAAATTCAAATAAAATTTCTCCTTACTAGATGGTTTGAGCGAAAATGTCTTTTTAGACTGTGGATAAGAACCAAAAGTATTATATCTGTCAGTTTGGAGGGCTAATATGTCAGCGTAATTGCTGATTATATCGAAAAACCGCAGGTAGTTAGTGTACCCCGTTCAGCACCCTATCTGCAAGACACCGGAAGTCACGTGATTATTTATGAAACCGCAAACTTAAAAATGTGCTGATATAAACTGCCAAATGCCAAGCTTTTATAAACATAAATTTTATCAGGATCGGTCGTGGGCACAAAAACGGCCAAAGTGTAACCCGTCCTTTGTTAGCTCGATACTCGCTTTTTATCCCCCGACCGAAAGGTTCCGAGGATAAAGCGATGAGCCTGGCGTCCCTCCTTCCATCCGTAAACATTTTCTTGTCCGCTCAAAATCTTGAGCACCCTTTGGAATATTTTCATGATACTTCAAAATTATGTAGAACAGGTCATGACGATGTGTCGCGAACAAGAATGATAACTCTTGCTATTGTACTTTATGAGTTATCTCTCCTTTGGTGATTTTTTGGCAGATTCGTGTCCGCTCTGAAACTTGACAACGCTATGAAATATATACATGGTACTTCATAGTTATGTAGAACAGGTCATGATAATGTGTCGCGAACAAGAGTGACAAATCTTGCTTTCTAACTTTTTGAGTTATTTCCCCTTGATGGTTTAAGGTGTGATTTCGTGTCCCCTCTATAACTTTAATACCTTTAAAAATATTTTCATGATACTTCACAGATATGTAGAACAAGTCATGCCGATGTGTAGCGAACAAGAATGACAACTCTTGCTTTTTACCTTTTTTAGTTATTTGCCCTTGATGGTTTTAGGTGTGATCTCGCGTCCGCTCTATAACATTAATACATAATGAAATATTTTCATGATACTTCATAGATATGTAGCACAGGTCATGACGATGTGTCGCAAACAAGAATGGCAGCTCTTGCTTTTTCACTTTTAAAGTTACTTCACCTCTATGCTTTATGTGTGATTCCGTGTCCGCTCTATAACTTGAATACCCTTTAAAATATTTTCATGATACTTCTCAGATATGTAGAACTAAGCATGACGATATGTCGCGAATAAGAATGACAACGCTTGCTTTCTTACTTTTTGTTAATCCCCTTGATGGTTTAAGGTGTCCACTCTATAAGTTGAATACCCTTTGAAATAGTTTCATGATACTTCACAGATATGCAGAACAGGTCATAACGATCTTTCTCGTACATGAATGATAACTCTTGCATTCACACTTTCCAAGTTATTTCCCTTTAGAAGTTTGAGCTGCAGTTGGTGCCTCTGCTCCGTATCTGTATTACCCTGGCCCGATCCATAATTTTAGTACCCGTACACCAGTTGTGTGCGATAACAGAAGACTCATGTTAGCCTGTGCCGCTGCGTAAGTCAGTTTGCGTTAAAAATATAAAGGACGTAAGATCACGGTAAACATATACATTTTCACATTGAGAAAGAAATTCAGAATGCCAAAACATATGAATGATCAATGTGACGAAAGAAAGTGCGTTTCAGCGTTGCACAACCTCTGTTTAGGCCAGCAGTTTATTGATCCTTATGAATATGGATCCTTATTAACATAGTAAAGACCAGCGAACATCAATGTCTCTGATGTTCGCTTATGCAATAAGCGGAAGGTAATCAATGGCAGTTTGATATTTCGGTGATAGATATTTTTCCCCTGATGCGTTTTGCAGCACACGGCCATTTGCACTCTGTGGGGCCACTTATGCGCTGATAGCATTTCTCCAGATCTTGCGGTTACATCAAAGATGAAATTATAAACCTGTGAAATTGGTAGCCCATTGAATGAAATGAGCCGCGACGTGACAAAACCAACAATGTGGTTGTGCGCCCGTTAAGCGTTAACAGCGATATAGTCAAACCGCGAGGACGTTTTCTTAAGATGTTGCGATCGGAACCGTGATTATGTACAAATGCGGTACTTCTTTGAAATTCTTAAAGTCTCCATAGTCCTATCAGCGGTAAAAACGCCTAAACTCAAATCATTGTAAAAAGCTGTTCAACCTTCACGTTTAGTAATAAAATGTGGGTTGGTGTGCATATATTGAGTCATATAACTGGCAAAAAGTGGAGAAAACAAGTTTTTGAAAAATAACATTTCGCTACACAAAATACAGTTTCCTGTTCTGGTTTCCCGTCTAGCAATGCTATATAAACATAGGCGGTATATTGATTGGGAATCCACATTGTACATTGTATTTTTACCATTTTTTGAAATCGAAAGTAGGTCATTTTAGTTGCCAACTAAAATGACCCAAAAAAGTTTTCGAATCCCTGTTTTGAGAAACTGAATGATGTTTTATTATTTTGAAGCTGGCTAATCCCGGTCATTTACAATGACGAAACTATAGTGAGACGCTTGCAGCGATACCTCATGATGAAAATTTTCATGCTGATAGAACAATGGGGCCTTTAAAACTATCTGTATGATTTTAAAATTAGCTGCGTATAAAAAATATAATATTTCTTGTGAAAATACGCATTTTCTTTGCAAAGGACAGGACCTACTATAGAACCAATATTTAACTGGTCTGGGCCTGCAGTTAGACGTGTTTTGCTATGGCGCGATTTGTTCTCGTCTGTGTATATTTCATTTAATTTCAACAATTGAAACTATGGAAAATAAAACTTCGCCGAAGCCACTGACTTTCTTCGAATCCGTTTCAAATACCGATGACGGACGAGGAAATGATCCTGTTAGTGAGCTGGTAATAAAAATCTTATAAGTTCTTGGTTCATTGAAATTAATATAAAGACATTTAATGCGTCGGAACAGTTGTGAAAGTTTGGGTAAGTAGGTATATGTGGCAGGAAATAACCTCGACATCATCACATTCTTTTGGCAACGTAAATGTCCTTGCTAGTTTTCTCTTTGATCGATACATCGAACATACTATTGATCGGTAAATTTCCTATGTACTGTTATTCTACGCAAAAAAAAAAAAACAACAAACAAACAAAAAAAAAAAAAAAAAAAAACAACAAACAAACTAGAAATATAGTCAGGCAGACGTAAGGCGTAACTGGGAGCAGATATCAAACAACCGACTCCCCCCCCCACCCGCCACACACAAACAAAGAAAGAAAAAAAGAAAGTAGAAATTAAACAAACAAAACAAAAATCACTGTCAGGGAGGCGTAAGGCGATCGTGGTGGGGGGGGGGGGGGGGGGGGGGGGGGGGTGAAAGACAGAAAATATCAAAGAACCGCCGACTATTAGGATATGACACTTCCTAGGATATATGACACTTCCTTACTTTCTTCCCCCCCCCCCCACCCCCCTCTCCTCCGATGCAATTTGTTATTAAAAAGCGTTTCTGCAGTGGAGCTATAAGATAAAGTTTTCCGACCACTCGGACAGGGGATGCTCATTTTGATACAAACAGCACTGGATACCGGAATAACAACACACGTTTCATGTTTAACAAGATTCAAATATGTCTGTAAGGGCATACTGTAAAATATGGTATGGTATGATGGTATGGTATGTGGTATGGTATGAAAATCCCATACCATACCACATACCATACCAAGCGACCATACCAAAATTATTATTATCCTGTAGTTTCATCTAGATTTGTAGTCTCTGAAAGTCAATAGCAGTTAGACCTTGATATAAGCATTTTAATTTCTATCCCCATCATTATCAAATGCATGACAAGAAGTTAACAAGATCACCTTTTGAGAAGTACTTGTTGTTTCAGTGATATATTTTATCACCAGATGTGATAATTAGTGGAAAAGAGCAGCAGTGTAAGCAGTATGTCTGTCAATAAAATCTGATCATCCACATGGATATTTAAGGGTCAATTAAGTACAGATAAACTGACAGGGGTTAAAGGGAATGAATTGTGGGTGTTACTGGAAGTCACTATTTTGCAGGGCTGCAGGCCATCACTGGTTTTATCAGTGTTTGACAGTTAATCAGAATATGACATATACGAGTTTGAGACCATTTCTCAGATATGAGAAAAATCAAATCAGCTAGGGTTTCATAATATTTATTAATTTTGTAAATTAAGCCCTTTTCACTGTTCTAATTACCATAGTTTAAAACCTAGACTGGAATGGTGGAATGGAATGCAAACGATGTGTTAATCTACACTCCACTTAATTTGGAGAACTCTTACAGGAAATATTTTCTCCCTCAGAGGGAGCATATGCTTTCCGGTATGCTTTCCGGTAAGACTGCCTTCCCAAAGGATTTCTATGCTTAAGGCGTGAGTTTTCCCCATTATTATAAAGCTATACGGATCACTGACTTTTGCTTTGCATTTTGCCTATGACATGTAACTTGCATGACAATGAATTTTCAAGCGTTTGTGTCTATGTTAGGAATGTTTAACATAAGTTGACGTAGACGTCATTGTCAGTGATTAATTGTAAATTATACTCAAACTAATAGTTTAAATAATGACTTATTGTATATATTTCACTCTTTTTATGCCCCCGAAGGAACTTCGGGTGGCATATTAAAATCGCACCGTCCGTCCGTCCGACTGTCCGTCTGTCCGTCCGTCAGTCCGTCCGTCCATTACAAAATCGTGTCTCAGCGATAACTTAAAAACTACTGAAGCAAATTTGATGAAACTTCACAGAAAGATAAAGCATAATGAGAAGGTGTGTCGCGCGCAAGACTTAGGTCCCTACGCCCAAGGTCAAGGCCACAATTGGGTCAAAGGTCAAATTGTGTCTCAAAATCATGTCTCAGCGATAATTTTAAAACTACCAAAGCAAATTTGATGAAACTTCACAGAAAGATAAAGCACTATGAGAAGGTGTGTCGCGCGAAATACTTAGGTCCCTACGCCCAAGGTCAAGGCCACAATTGGGTCAAAGGTCAAATTGTGTCTCAAAATCGTGTCTCAGCAATAATTTTAAAACTACTGAAGCAAATTTAATGAAACTTCACAGAACGATAGAGCATAATTAGAAGGTGTGTCACGCACAAGGCTTAAGTCCCTACGCCCAAGGTCAAGGCCACAGTTGGGTCAAAAGTCTCAAAATTGGCTCTCAGAGATTACTTATAAACTACTAAAGCAAATTTAATGAAACTCCAAAGAAAGATGAAACATCATGAGATGTTGTGTTTCACATCAATTTGGGTTGCCAGGTTCAAGGTCAAGGTCACAATTGGGGGTCAAAGGTCAAATCTTGCCTCTATGATAGCTCAAAACCTGCTGAAGCTAATGTCATCAAACTTCACAGAAAGGTAAACCATAATGAGAAGGTATGTTACACACAATATTTATGATCCCAAAATCCAAGGTCAAGGTCACAATCTGGGGTCAGAGGTCAAATAATGTCTCAGCAATTACTCAGAAAAGTACCAAAGCAAACTTCAAAGAAAGATAAAGCCTAATGAGATAATTTACCATGCACAAGACATAGGCTCCCATACCCAAGGTCAAGGTCATAGCCAGAGGTCAAAGGTCAAGTCATTCATCCTCAATTACCTAAAAACTTTTGAAGTAAACTTCATTAAACTTCATGAAAAGGTATAAAACAGCGGATATGCCACAAACAAATTGTGGTTCTGTTGCCCGAAGTCAGGATCATGATAAAATGGTAACGTAAAGAAAGGTAAAGTATAAGTTATGTAAGGTGTGGCATTTAGGTTCCCACACCCAATGTCTAGAACACAACTCAGTTTGGTTAGTGGTTGAATTAAGTCCCCTTGAATCCTCTTAAACTTCCAAAGTGCATTTAAACATTACAGAAAAGTAAACTGAAATGAGAATGTACATGTATATCATGTGCAAGACTCAGGTTCTATGCCCAAGGTCAAGGTCACATCTAGGGCTCAAACGTCAGTTTAAGGGGCCTTCGGGGGCATTTGTTACACACTGTAACATTTCTTGTTTTACCTACATTACTTACATAACAGACAACACTTGATAGTTTTGATTATATGTATGTGACCTTGACTGCTTTTCAAGGTCATGGTGCACAATTAAATCCTTTAAGATCACAGTACTACTTGACCATTCTTCTTTTTTGGCTTACCGAGTATCGGTAGCCCCCCCCCCCCCCCCCATATATTGTGTACTTGCCATATACAAGTCTGCTGCATAAGGAAATGCTGGGTCACGTGGGGGTGGGAAGGTACTTATATTTTAAATATTTTAATTATAGTGAAGCATTCCCTTTTGGCCGTTTTGCCCGGAAGGGTAACTATGGTTTTGCAAGTTTGAAGGCCAGTCAGGCGTAACAAGAAGAAAATCGTTGCTTTGTATTGTGATGTGCATGTATTTAGCACGCGCTTATGACAAAAAATTTTGGAATGATTTCAATATTTTTAGTACCTCAAAAAATGAGGTATGAGAAAACCTTGAATTTAGGGTAGGTAAGTTCAGCCTGGGTTATCTCCCCATGTTTTCGAGTCTGAATCACAAATGTTCTGATTCATACGGTTTACATATTTATGGATGCCCTGCTAAGGAAAATTTATACAATCTGCATTTTTGAAAATTCGAGCCAGTCGTGCCGGTCTAATAGGGAAAATCCTCGCTTTAAGCATAGAAGTCCTTAGTGGGACGAAGGAGATTGCCCGCCCTGCCAGTCCATTCCATTCCCCTCCATTCCATTCCTTGCTTATTACAATCCCGTTGAAGTGTTTGAAGTCAGCCCCTATCCCCTGATAATGGAGTAGATTTATGACCTTCTGGTTTCAAAAACATATCATTAGGACTGACACTGTAACAGAAATTTGAGTGACAGCAGAAAAAAAGTTTCTTCAGACTATATATGACTTGGGATTTTTTTTCTCATGTGAGCCTTTGAACTGACCTTTTTAAATAAGAAAAAAGAAGAAGAAAAAAAGAAAAAGAAAAATGATATAAATAAATAAACGAAAATATCTGAAAAACAATGCATTTTTTTATATATAAAAAAAAGAATAATAGTTTGCATCCCGAGATAAGGAAACCCTTTGTATATGTGCGGCCAGAGAAGACTCAGTCTGATCAGAGTCCTCGCCACACCTTGTGTTTGGATAAATAATTTATGGGGCTTGGGCTATCTATAAAGCATACATCATTGGAGTCGCTGGAAATCCAGAAATATACTTTTTCTCGTGAAATAGCTCAATTATGGGATATCTGAATATTGTGTATGGGCTATGTTTCAAAACAAAGTCCCTTTGGGCATTTCCAAACAGTCGGATCAGAGCTTTTGCCTTCCCTGTTCAGTGCGGATATACTAATATCTTTAATATATGTAGTCCCATCAAGTGGCTACATTTGTGTCAGTTGCTATCACCAGTCAAGGGTGGCAAAGGGCTTGTTTTTACATGGAGCAAGCATGGGGTTCAAAAGAGAGGGTTACCATTATTATAAGCTGTTTAAGCAAAAGAAATGATTGAGATGACATACAATAACATGGAAGATATACTCGTAAATGCATTGTCTCATTAATTTTTTGCAGCCTGCAACCTGCACCCCTCCCCCCTTTGGACTGACTGTAACCTGTTTTTCTCGGCACAGCAAAGTATAACTTCACCTTCAGTCCACATATTTCATTGGTCAAGTAATGTAGCCAATAATTTCAAAATCAATGGATATTTAATCTTCGTTTTTGTACTGCACTGCATAAATACTAGCACTCTGTCAGATGTCAATTCAAAATGTTTCTCTTGTTTGTAAATTTACAATGGAAAGATGCAATTATTCAAAACTTTCTTTTTTCAGTGTAGATCTACTTTTGATTTCTACTTTCGGTTTAATACACACAAACAAAACATTACATCGTGTTGGAAACACTTTTGGAATCAGGTCAATCCCAAAACTTATCGCGGACCATTTTTGTATTCCAAATTGAGAAGCTCAAACTTGAGATAGGTCATTGTCGCTAACCAGTGTCAAAATCACGGCTGCGGGTGCCTATCAACATAGCTCACTTGAGTCATATTCATGAAAGTTATTGTCAATTCTTCACCAAGCATGCCTAGATACATATTACAAAACACACTTCCATATTATATTTTTTAAAGATTTTTCTTATTATCACTTATCCATAAGCTGGTAGGTGCTGAGGTGTACTTGCGTTCGGATGCACTCTTTTACATACCCCAAGCATACCAGAATTTTCACATATGAAAATGTACAAGCTTGTATTTTTGGCTGATGTTAATAGTCTATTGGACTTTATTCTTTTTCATGATGCATCAACTACTGCATACCCCCAATAAATCAAAGAAAACTTGAAACTGTCTCTATTTGTCAAACATACTTAATTAATTGGCAATTAGCTTGGTCAGTGGTCTGAAAACAGTTAGAACTGTCTGCACTTGATACATCAAATGTATATTTGAGTCCTATTGCATGAAAACCTGTCTTCGGGATTTCCGACAAGGTGCACATACCAAACTGCTCAGCTACAAAGACCAGCTAGCGATTGATAATCTAGTATAGAAACCAGAGAGATTATACTTTCTAAACAAATAACAACAATGATACTGATAAGACTACGTGGATGCCTTTTTTGCTGGCATATGCAATAAAAAGATTTTCTCATGCCGAGGCTCATTTATTAAACTGTTGAGCCATATCATTTAAAAAACCAAAGCACCTGAACTATGCGCTGAGTCAAGGTTTGTGATCATCCTGGTCTTCCGTCCAATTTCCGTTTGTTTTCGTTGGAACCAATGGTACTGGATTTTTCATGCTGAGATTTGGAGTCTGTTCTGACTGCGTGGATGCGCATGCTAATCTAAGTCCTTGATAGACATCCAATTTATTCAAAAGATTTTGTCATGCAACTTACAAAACCAATGCAGTACGTCAAAGCAACAGCTGAGTTAGACAGTTCTGTAGTATTTTGAATCTTCCTTTCAAGTACGGGTTAATAATTAATTTGGTATGGCGGTTTGGTATGGTATGTGGTATGGTATGGATTTTCATACCATACCACATACCAAGCCATCATACCATACCATATTTTACAGTATGCCGTCTGTAAGGCGCAAACAGCCGTCGTATAAATATTCTGTTATCGTTTAAGCCCAGAAGTTAGTCGCTTAGCTTGGGTTATCTGGAGTGCGCCTGTCTTTGCAATTCTGGTACTGGATTTTATCATTTGACATATGGCGTCATCACGTGACCTCCACGAGCTCATTTACATATCCTGTCAACATGTCCGTTGAAACGCAGTTTCTTTTCACCCCTCTTGAGGAAAATTTTTCAAGGCCAGCCCAATGTCTCTTAGAAAAGGTAAAACTGGTGGCAGTCATGATCCAAAATGGCCAAAGAACACAACCGCTAATGTTTTTTCCTAAGTGATTAAAAAATAATGATTTTATCTGTGTATAGAAATTCCCCGGTAGCATTTACCGGCAAAAATCCAGCAGTAGCGGAATAGGTGAGGCCTGGGCCGTGGAAATTGAAACTTGTTTCTGGGCATTTTCCGGCCCAGAGCTGGGCTATGTCATGGTGTTGAATTCAGTGGTGATTCAACGTTGTGTGCCCAGTGGGATAATTGCTGCATTTCAGTATTCTGTTATCTCACTGTGTTGTGTGTAAATATGTAACAGCATCAAATAATTGTCAGTCGAATTGCTTACTATCAGTAATGATAATAAAAATAAATAAAAATAAATAATACTTCTTTGAAATATTTACACCATACTTTCAAAATTATACAATTTAGCACCTGAACATTGTTACGAAGGAAATACTCTTTAGGCCAAGATAGATGTGGTTGGTTGGTTGGTTGTTTTGGGTTTAACGGTCCTTTGAGACAGTATTTGAGTCTAATAGCGCCGTCTCCCAAAGAGAGGGAGAAAGAAGGGAGAAATGATAGACGAGGAAAAATGTACAAACAACCCCCACCCGCACCTACTGCAAGCACAGTAGGCCCTTGTCCCACTAGTATCCAAATCAGTAGAACGCCCCGGCACTGGAAGTTATACCCAGCATGATCGCACCACCCAACCACCCCTAAAATATTTGAACTCGCGGCGATTGTAAATTTTACTCAAATTTAAAAGAATTAATTTGCACTAGCGTCGGGATACTGTTCACAAATCAGAAAAATGCTTTTTTCCTGCCTAATTTTCATAACGATGTTTCCCAGGAGGCTCTGAGGGTTCATCTCTTGGCACCGAGTCTGTTCATGTCCTTTATATGACCACATCATATACAAAAGCCAAAACCAATATTTTATCGTAACGATATAAACAATTTGCATTTCGGGTTGACGATATTTTGTTTTATTAAAACAGAATTTTTTTCAAAACTTTGACAGTTGATTTCGAACAATAACTTATTGTTAAATGAATAATCGATAATCTGGGTTTGCACTGTTTGCCTTTGTCCCATTTATGGATGGATACAACTTGTGCTATCAATTTTCAAAAATTTACAAACTGACCTGTTCTCTGCTTTCACTCAGTAGCTCGAAAAGGGTCAACAGATACGAAAGAGTGATCCGATAGACTGATCTGGGTATTTACTGTTTCACTGGCACAATATGTTTCGGCCAGGCTATGGCATTTTCTCCAAATTTCAGACAGGCTTTTACTGCTCCATGTTTTCATAATTGATGAGCCTTCAAATTCTGTCGCTATTAACAGTGGCTAAAAACCAATTTTAATTATTACTGACATGTTTATGGCTTTATTCTTGAAGGAATCTAGGAATAAGATTAACGACCGAGGCCATTTCAGACCTTTCATATTTATTTTCATCTGATTGGCCACAGAGATCAAAGTATACTGACGGCCAATTGAATTCTCGAGGGCCATAAAGCATTATTTGTCTGTAACAAATTTCGACTTCCCTGAGTGGTTTTAGCATCTAAAGCATTGACCAATTGGCCCACAGTATTTGTGAGAAGCTAAGAACTGTGAATTTATTTTATCATTTCTATTTTTTTATACATACATATATACTGAAGAACAAAAAAAAAAAAGAAAGAAAGAGAAACGTTATATACATTAACGCTAAAATTTCATGGGATGCAAAGAATCTAAAATAAACTTAAAACTGTTTGTCTGTTTTGTTATCTGAATCTGTTGGTATTTGTAAAGAACTCCTGGCAAGGTTTTAGCCGTGATTATTTTTTTATTTTATTTTTTTTTTCGATCGAAATGTTAGAAGATTTACATATATTTGTAACCATTATTCTATTTTTTTGTAAACCTAAAAATGCTAGTTACATTTATTGAAATTAGTATAGATATAATATCAAAACGTTTGCAGTATGACTTGTAGTGATAAACTCTATGACTTGTAGTGATAAACTCTATAACAATATGTAAATAAATTCATGCATATCCATTTCTTCGTTCATTGCTTCGTACATAATATGCATTGTGATTACATTGATACTTTCAATCGAATGCTGCGTTGCACAAAAAGCTGTGTATCTTAATTAATACGTGAAACATTTCTTACAATTGAAAAACATAAACATTTCTACAATCGTATATGTACATTATTTCTTTGCGGATTCCACATCCGCACCTACAGCAAACACAGTAAGACCATGCACTACTTTTATCCAAATAAGTAGGACGCCCCGGCACTGGAAGTTATACCCAGCACCATCGCCCGACCCGACCATCCTCTAATGCATCACTTGTGATAGTTAAACTATATAGATAATGCTATGATGCAATAAGCAATTATATAAAGTATATATTAAGGTAATACCATATGTCTATACTTTTATTTTATACTTCCTACACAAAACATATATTAAAGAAAGAGTAAGTTACTGCAAGAGCTATCCTTCCTATGCATGTGGAATTCCAGACATCTTACAATTTTTCATAATGTAAACGCTTAACTTTTAGAATCTTTTTTCTATTGTCGTTAAAATTTATTATGCTATGTCTATTTCAGTGACTGGTAATAATATTTATTTTCATTAGTTCTTCACTGATATAAACTGCTTCGAAAGGAAAATTTATTTGTCCTATAGTATGTCACGATTGTTACATTTTCTGTCATCTCGTAAATAGTGACAACAAATTATATTTTAGTCCGCCCATTGTCCGTCTAAAGTCTTCGAGAAGCTTAAACATTTGCGAAATTAACCGAACAGCAGTTTGTCTAAATAATTTTGATAATGAACACAATGACTACTGAATTTCAGCTCATGAAGGTTATGCTAACTGGCATGCTATCCTTGTAAAACTTAAATACCCTTAACTCTTAACTTAAATATGTTTATTAAGGTGGTGATTATCACTGATTTGGGGCAAAGACATAAATCTGCATAAAATGCTGAAAATACAACAGATCTTCCCAAACCTTAGCCCTCTTTATGTTAATTCTCACAATTCAGAAAACCCAAAATGCAGGACTTGTTGAAGTTAAAAAGAATTTATATAAGAAAAGACCAATGGGTAATTTTGTGCGCAAAAATCTAAAAAATGACCATCATTATTCAAAATGAAAGTAGGTCTGAACATAAATTAATGCATTATGAAGAGCATCCTATCAATTATTTTTTCCATTTGTTTGCACAGTATCAGGCTGTGCAGATAAATAAAGATGTAGCCTGTGTCCAAATATTTGTCTAAAATACACAGTAGAGTCTATTTAAAAGGTTGTATAATTTCAATAACACACCTGTCTTGGTCATTGTAATGTATATTTATACTGTGAGTATGACACAGGTATTGGTTTGGTTGGTTTGGGTTTAACGGCCCTTTGAGACAGTATTTCAGTCTATATCGGACTGTCTCCCGAAGAGAGGGAGAAAGACAGAAATGGTAGATGAGAGAAAAAAATGTCCAAACAACCCCACCCGCACCTACTGTAAGCACAGTTGGCCTTTGCCCTTCTGTCATCCAAATCAGTAGGAATGATACAGGTATAACTGCCCTACCTGTATTTAATGATTGCAACCATTATACATGTACTATATACATGGTCAGATATTTGAGAAAAAGTTACTGTTTTTACCTGGTCTAGCTTACAAAAATTATTTGAGACAGAGCTGGAACAAATAATTGCTAGGACGTTCTTTTTAATGCATTAAAGTACCTTCAGAGCTAAGTACAATTTCAACAATGAATTTAAGTTTTTAGATTTCTGCGCAGAAAATTACCCTTTGATCTTTCTATGTAAAACACTTTTTTTAAACAGCTTGTCCCTCTGTTTTGTATTCTACACTTTAGAGAACAACAAAAGTAAGAAACCTGCTAATTTTCGGGGAGATATGTTAATTTTTTATGGTTTTATTAAGATTTTTGTATATACCAAAAATCACCACCTTAAAAAAGAAACAGTCCCGCCATTGGCATTGCAACTTGAGACAAGTAAGCAGAATCAAAAGAAATGTAGTTAATACTGTAAGACACTGAAAATTACAAAGCGCTGTCGGCTATTACTTTAGGATTAAATATTATGCACAGCTGAAAGGTCTAAAAAATATAAAACACCAAGTATCGTTTTTTATAAAATTGTATATTTTGTTATTTCAGATTGCACGACAGAACGACGAAAGGAAACAACAGTGCCAGGATTCAGAATTAATGCACCCGAACTCCACAAATATGCTATGGAATCTAGGATGCAGCTATGAATTTTAAGGACACATTCTAACAATTTCTGTAGAGAAATCTAGGCACAAATACTAAGGATGAGATTTTAAAAAAAGGAGAGTTTTCTTCTAGCACTGTCAAAAGAGAATGGTTTAAATCGAGCTACCGTTATGACTACCAAAGTATGTCTTATGCAGAAGAAATCATTTTGTTATTACTGCATTTAATGATAATCCTAAGTTATTTACAATGCACTCATTGTATATTCCTATTATAAGTCACTATATTCATGCCAAACAACTCCTGACAAAGAACTCATACAGAAAAGAAACTGTAGTGTGAGAATAATTTTTATTAGAGTATCCATTCAGTTTGTAATTGACTATCAAAACTATAACAAGAATAATTTATCGTACAACAGTCATGTAGGTGTTATGCGTCTGTGCTTTGATACAGTCATGTTGATGACAGTTGTTGGCAAAAAGCATTGAGGTAGCTAAATTTTGATAAAACTGCTATGATAACCGATGCCAATTTTCAACAAATGATTTGTAAGGTGATTTATCCAAATTTTGGATAAGACTTACGGCTGTTCATTGGTACAGAGTATTTCAAGGCAGGAATATCATTTCTCCTAGCCAGTTTGATTTTATCCAAATTTTGGATAAAATGAATACATTACTGAATAATTTGTGTATTGCTTTCCTTGCACAATAATTAATCCAAATTTTGGATAAAATTTTAGGTTCTGCGTTTGGGTGCAGTGTAGGTCAAGACAGGGTGTTTCTTTGTCCCGGCTGGATTGATTTTTATCCAAAATTTGGATAAACGGCAAGCTATAGCAATAGTCTAGTGAGAAATCAATATAATCAATGAAAGTATAGGTGGTGTCTCTTCTGCAAAGTTTTATCCAAATTTTGGATAAAGCTTTCCCGGCTTTCACAGTTGATTTTCGAACAAGGATTTCATTCACGTAATGTGTCAGTGTTTGGACACAATTAACTTTATGCCATATAGCATGTAGTTTTATCCAAATTTTGGATAAAAATTCTATGTTAATGATCGCCCATTTTATCAGAAGTTTTGTTTATCCGAATTTTGGATAACACTTCTATGATAAAATCTGTGTCCGAACATTTTTATTCTTATCCAAAAGCATAGAGCCAGTTTGAGCAAATGGATTTGCTCAAACGTAAATGGACACATAGATTCAAATATGAAAGATTTGTCCATGTTCCTATCGTGTGTGAGTTCGGACTTATGTTTGACCACTTTTGATTGACAGTTTTAGGAAGCCGGAACAGTCGTATTCAGATTATGATAGAAATTTTCTGTCACTGCTAGCGCTCATGCATGTCTCAGAAAAAAAAAACATACAGTATAATGTTATGTGGGCGTCTTTCTTGTTCTCGTGTAAACACAAACTTTTATTTCGAGGCAGATACAGAACCCCCCCATTTCGAGGCAGATACAGAACCCCCCCCCCCCCCCCATTGATCACGACATGATGTTCAAGCTATTTTGGTCGTTTCAATGCAGATTTAATATACATTTCCATACTGAGGAAAACAGTAAGACTTTGACAAGAAGCTTTGGTTCATTTATTAACTAACGTAAGTTTGCAGAATTTTTTGAACACCAATCAA
This sequence comes from Ctena decussata, assembly GCA_963989385.1. NCBI lineage: Eukaryota > Metazoa > Mollusca > Bivalvia > Lucinida > Lucinidae > Ctena > Ctena decussata. Next base: position 9,823,405 of record OZ022510.1, read on the forward strand.
TAAAGTTTAAGGTACCTGTTGATTCTGGAAAGTAGGATCTGTTTATAGCTAAGATGGTTGTAATATTATTTGATGTGGAGCCCAGTTTCCTTTTTTCAGTACCGGTATCTCTACTCAGCTCAAAGTATGGTGTAATAATTACAGTATTAGTCGACAAAGATAAAAAGTGATCAAATGAAGCTGACGGACGGTTAGAAGATATGATTTGTTGAGTTGATGTTTGTTCGTCTACAAAGTAAAATAAAATGTAGGTAACAAAAATTCTTTTATGAACTTTGGAAAAACAGAAACGCCAAGACGTCACATTTTCAGCAGTATAAGTAAGTTAGTTTTGTGTAACAACCAAAGACAATGGTTTCACTAGCATTCCATTTATTTACTTAAAGGCGAATGATATACTTTCAGGGACAACAATTTTATCGGGTTTCTCTTTGCCGCCCCTTTTAAAGGGGATCAACTCTTTGGACAGAGAATTTGCTTCCCTAGGTGAAAAATCTTTTTATGCATGGATTTCATTTGTGAGATGCTATATCGCCCAGAAAAGTAAAAAAGCAGTCACAAAAATTGTTCCGTTATGCACAAATGGCGCCAAAATCATGGTGAATACAAATCCTTATGAGAAATTTATATTTTCAAGAGAAAGTTATTACCCAAACATGTACGGCTTGTAAAGTACGTATCTCTGGATTGGGTCGTGGTATCGCATTTATGTAACTCGCATATTCCTGTAAGTATCCAGTAAGTAGATGCTCTACACCCAGCGGTATCAAGACACAGTGACAAGCAGGATAAATGAGTATGGTTAGTAGCATCTGTTCTATTTATTGTTTCACATGTTCCTCTTTGATGATCCATCGACGATATCTTGTATTTCAAACAGTCTGAGATATAACAAGAAATGTTACAGTATGTAACAGATGCCCCCGAAGTCCCCTTAAACTGACCTTTGATCCTGATTGTGACCTTGAACTTTGGCAAGGCAGCCCAAATCTTGCAAGTAGGAAGCCTTTTTATATGTGACAAGTCTTCTCATTACTCTTTACATTTCTGTGAAATTTGATGAAATTCAGTTATGTAGTTTTAAAGTAATCTCAGAGACACTATTTGACCTCTAACCCCCGACAGTGACTTGACTTTGGCCATGGGAACCAAACTCTTGTGCACGACGCACCTTCTCATTGTGCTCTATCTATTTGTGAAGTTTCATCAAATTTGCTTCAGTAGTTTATAAGTTATAGCTGAGACACGATTTAAGACATGATTTGAACTTTGACCCAATTGTGACCTTGACCTTAGGCGTAGGAACCTAACTCTTGTAGGCGACACATCTTCTCAATGTGCTCTATCTATTTATGAAGTTTCATCAAATTTGCTTCAGTAGTTTATAAGTTATAGCTGAGACACGATTTAAGACATGATTTGACCTTTGACCCAATTGTGAGCTTGACCTTGGGCGTAGGAACCAAGCTCTTGTGCGCGACATACCTTTTCAATGTGCTCCATCTTGCTGTGAAGTTTAATCTAATTTGCTTTAGTAGTTTTTAAGTTATGGCTGAGACACGATTTGTTACGGACGGACGGACGGACGGACGGTGCGATTTTAATATGCCACCCGAAGTCCCTTCGGGGGCATAAAAATACTTTTTATGTATGATATGTTTTAATGTGTCTAACATCGTACATGAATAACACGACTAAATTATTGATTGCTTAAAAGACAATGAATATACGATATCGTTCACAGCCTATGAACACCGCAAACACTTCTCTCAGTCTTTACTAAATCCTTTTGTTAGCAATAAAACAACGATTTATTTTAGATCAGTAGACGTTTATTTTTATTGTTAGTATTATTGTTACGGTTTCGTGAGTGCATGAGTTGCTGACAAACTCTTTTCCGTCCTAAACAATAAATGCCTATGCGATAAAACTAACCTTTAACCTATTATTTTATATTATTTGCAGTGCGACAAATAAATTCATTATTCTATAAGTTATTGTGTAAATCTTAAAAGGAGATTCCTCTTATCATGACATATTTGCTTCCCATCGCGTAAACAATGTAATGGACATTGTGAACTTATGACAGATTATTTCCACAATTCGTAGTTTAAGAGTTATATGCCCTGAAATTTGGGAATGGCTGTTTTGAACCTTATTATGACTTCATAATTATTGTAAAGCCATGTCTTTGTCAAGAAAACCTGTCATATATCATATTGGGCGAGAACCTACAAAAATAATATGCCAACCAGTTTTGATGTAGAACGTCAATTTAATATGGTCTAATGAACATATGACACTGTAAACGGGTAGCTAAAATAACCATATATTTTGTAACTGTAGGACATGTACGTTTTATTGCTATTATTATTATCATTATAATTAGTGTTGACGTGTCTGGAATGTCGACCTTGACACTGGAAGTTTGATGACGTAGTCAACAAGTTTAAGCTTTAAAAAAAAATGATGACCTAGGCCCTTGACTGACGTGGATTCGGCGATTCTACGTTGAATCGGCGCCAGTTCTGGGTTATGTATGGTCTTGTGTGTCAATTGGGGTGTTGATAAGTTCTAATATTGATACGAGTATTAAATTCAATAATAAATGTAGCGGATAATTGTGACCAAAAAATAAATAAATAAATAAATAAAAAAAAAAAAGATTATAAAGGTGAGGGAGCCGAGGCCGTTGGACAGGTGATAGAGGGATGTGTCTGCGCTGTTCCCTACGGGATAGACGGCCAGGTTTCTAGGGCAGCCAGGGTGGTCTTCCGCGGAGGGCGGGTGGTCACATCCACATCGCCACAACAGCCTCGGCTCAAACATATCGTGTTCAAATGAAATATTAACCGCATAACTTTAAATTAATTTCGGTACTCTAAACTAAAAGTTAAGTCTTCTGATAATTCCCTTAAGTACAAACACATACTCGCATACTTACATACATACATACATACAGTATTTAGGAATTGAAGGTTGTTTTTTTCGGCGTTCCTCGTGTGATGCGGCCGGTTGGAGGAGCTAGAATTCCATGAAGTGCGAAGCGCTTCTCTTGGGATTTTTTGGCTACGACCACTGGCTTCTTCATGCGATGTACGCTGAAAACATCAAACTTCTTATTCCTGCAACTACACCACTTTTCAGACCCTTCCTGTACCGTTTTTTTCTTTTTTTTGTGGTTACTTATTGTGAGATGTGTCAAATATACGTCGAAGGATAGTAACTACGTGTTCGGCCGTTGCAATTGACGGGCACCGCCGTGGCTAAGCGCCGGTCGAGCGTTGTGTGGACCGGTCACGTTGCGACTGATATCCCAGCCAGCAAAATATATGGGACCCATATGGGCCCCATGTGGGTATTTATATGGGTCCTATATGGGCAAACCATATGGGACCAACATGGGTTTTGCAACCGGGCTCCATATGGGACCCACATGGGCAAGCCCATATGGGTGGCATATGGGAACCATATGGGCCCCATCCCAGATTTGGCCCATGTGCAGCCCACTTTTGTACATCTATTACTGGTTTAACTCTGATACTTTTGTGTTACTGATTATTTCAGTAGCTTCCACGAAGACGTAGAAGATGTCAAATGTGCACAAATGCACAAATGAAGTATCCCATCATCGCTCACTGAGCGATTTGTGGGAAGTTTTTCGAGATGTTAAATCCATACTACATAGGTAAACTTATTGCAGGAAAATATTATTTCCAGTAGGTTTTGAATTTTGATGGCACATTTGTAAGAGATAAGACGTAAATGACCAACAAAAGAGATGCAAATGGTGAAAGAAGTATTAAACTTGATTGAATTTATTTTCAGTTTTGTAATTGAATGAGTATATTGATTGTAATTAAAACATTACTAGATGTTTTTCAGGTAGAATGTGGGCAAAATATGGGTTTGCCCATATGGGACCCGTTTGGTAATGATTTGAAATAAAGGTCCATAAATAACCACATAAACTTTCTTGTAAAGAGAAACAATATACATGAAAATCAAATAGCACCCTTTATATATATTTTCATTTCACCACAACAAAATTGTATGTGTTTAGAAAATTAGATAACCAATAATGGCCCTATGTGGGTCCCACATGGGCTAAATTTCCTATATGGGACCCACATCGGTCCTATTTGGGCATAATGCCCAGGTTCTGCCCATATGGGACCCATTTAGCCATGCTTGCTGGGATCGTATTAGTTTATCGTTCGTCAGTGAGAGGCTAGTTGCTCTAAAAGGCCTATCAATAGAGGGTCAGTGGTAAATGTAAGTATTGTGGGGGTGAATTTCATTTTTCTGGCGTTTGTCGAGGTATGGACTACGTTGGGCCGTGTGCAAAGTAAGTGAACTCTGAAGGGGTTCACGTGAGCTTTGCAGGCGGACCAGTGTGGTTTGTATATCGATAGGCGCCGGAGAGGTTAGGTTCACTGCTAACACTTACATTTTATCTAATCAATGTTTTATTTGACCTGAGATCAGAAAACAAAACAAAAACAATAAAAACATTTATACACTGCTTTTCAATAATGTAAATATTTATAAATAATGTATATAGAATAACACGATATGTAAAAAATATGGTGTCGGTGTAGGGGAGGAGGAGCCGACAAGAAAAAAGAAAGAAAGAAAAAAAATATCATTATTATTCATTATTATTATTATTATCATTATTTTACGTAGTTTATCTGGTCGAATTTTCATACAGCCACGCAAAAGCTTTTATGGCAATTCCACTTGTGCAGTTTTTGGAATTTCAACTGACACTATTATCACGGTCAGTTAGCGCAGAATGCAAATTGCATTGAATTGCAAGACACTGCGTCCCTCAAAAATGGGCAAAATATAGTTTCATGACAGGAAATCATGAGTGATCAGTTGCATTGATAAACTTCGATGGTATTAAGAACCATAGTTGGATACTGCATTTGATACTTTATAATTCTTTTCCCATTTAGTGTACAGGGCAGGATGTAGTAAGCATTTGTGTCGGCTCCTTATCATTACATCTTATCTACTTTGTGACTTGAGATGACTGATTTATGTCGTTAACTTGAGTGTTTATATAAATGTTTTGGTGAAATTTGGTGGCCAACATAAATCCAGATAATTTTATTCTGCATTTAATCTAAGGAAAATATGTAATAGTATCACCTATGATTTTCTACTATCAAGCATTTAAGCATGTCCGATAAGAGTTATGTTTTGATGAAATCTGTTGACTCTGTGCCAGGTACTCTCTATGAGGCCAACATCTAATGAAATATGCAGATTGCATTAAACTTGATAATAAGTGATCGTGACATACAGTGATCTAGTTTCGTTACATAAAATACTGAATGATGAATGATCAGACATTTGCACAGATAAAGGCTGCTTCAATAGGACAGAGCGACATATATATAAAGTCCTTCAAATTGCAAAAAAATAGGCAAGTCATGGTGACCTTTAAAACCTAGTATCTTTGAACCTGACCTAAATGAGCAAGTGTATTTATTAATAAAATCATTACGAAAAGGCCAACTATCCTTAATAAGATATCTTCTTTGACAATATCGATATAGGTCATCGATATGTTTGACATCGGGTTCAAGGCATATTACACATCTTGGAGTTTCAAACTACGTATATATTTAAAAAGACGACCATATCCTTTGATGACCTTACTGAAGGCATATTATTTTGAACCATCACATACAAGATGCACTGACGAAATCTGGTGGCTTAAGCAAATGGAGAAGTCAATATTATAGTGTGCTATTGTGATAGTGTGTATCTGCATCCTACTATATCACAGTGTGGTTCTCGCTAATGTGAATTCTTATTTTTTTTATTCAACAAAGTGGCTTTTGCATTTGCTCATGGTTATAATTTTATTAGCGTACTGTGTTCCTTCTTTTTGGTATCACCTATAACAAAGAGTGCGTTTCAGTAATATGCATCCTGCTTTCTTCTAAAAGCTTTTACGAATATTCTGTTTCACTTTCTTTAATTCGCCTTAGCGTTATCTGATGCTGATATGTTGCAAACTTTCCATTTTTCTTTACGCTTTTTGCATGTTTTGAATAACTCATTTCCGACTCAAATTGCCAATTCAAAGAGTAAGGTGATTAATAAAAAAAAGTCAAATGTATCAACCACACCGCTTCATACCTCACCCGGTAAAATATAGTACCGCACTTACGAATATTGCCGAGGATTTTGTTAGGTATTGTATTATTGTATATATATCGCGTTCCCTATACTATCCTTGATTTTATATATTTACTTGTAGGTTAGATCCCCTAAGGAAGTCAGGGGAGATGTGTTGAGTAGTATCGTATATCCCACCTGGTACCGGAAAAAAGAACAGGCGGTGCCTGAGTAGACAAATTTTCATTTTTATAATTTTCAGTTACACATTGTCAGACCACTGTTATCCGTTCAGCAGTAAGCTTCTGGGCTCTTTTCTAAGGCCGCTGTTGTCCGGACATATTTTTGAACCAAACTTTTGTACTCTTGTCGAAACTGTTAAATACCATTTGTAATATTGGTATTCTGATATCAATATACACACTGAAGCCAGTTAAGATTTTATATTTTCCATTTAAGGTGAAAGTAATCAAACCCTTGTTTAAGAAATGCATAAGACGAGAGAATAATGCGACCCTCGAATGATAAAGTTTTCTAGAAAACATTAAAAATCTAGGCTACTGAAAAAGACACTTCTTATAAGGTATATAGTATATATTTTATTAAGACACGTTAATACTTTTTTTCTATAAAAACAATAATTAGTATTACCCGAACTACATGTATGCCGGAATACTGTTTCTCCAGCTTCTTCCACCACACTATCGCAGTGAACCTGAGCAAACATCGAACAACTGTCGTATGGACGATACGCCATTTTGCATGTCGATTTGCCCATTGCACACCAATACTTGCACAATTCTGCATTGCTGGTTAATCTTGCAGCAGTTATATATCTACAGACTGGAGCAGGTTTACAGTTGACACATGTTTGCATTTTCTGGTTCCATGGTAAACATCCACCTACTTGTAACAATACATCAGTCTATGATTTGGCTAATCTACTCATCATATAAACTTCATACAGAAATTTAGTTATAATGTACTCTTGTTTACACACTGAAAACATTATTAAAAAAATACCTACTCAAATTCAACCAGACTCTGATTCACATTAATTTCATTACTTTTTCTATTAAAACGGAAAGTAGCCAGTCCTTCTTTGTATAAAGTTACATTACTATAGTCTCGTTTTTATTATTCCGGAATTCAAAAATTGCTAAAAAACATAGCTTATCCTGTAAAGACAAAATTGCCTTTTTACTTAGAAACCGTTTCACTTTCTTATCGTTACAAGCAAATACGGATATCTAATAATCAGTGACTTGAAAATTATCATCACAACGTTTCACCTCGCATAAACCTCAGATTGTTTTACTTTTTCAAAAAGTAAAATAATGTACGGCAATAACAGACAAACTCTTTGTTATATATTTTTTAAAACTTTTATAATAAGCCGTCAGTTTATCAATTATATGTATCACTCTGTTAATCTGCAAAAGCACACTTAACGCTTAAACGTTTCTTTACACTATAAATAAAGCTCTGTGAAATACCAATATATTTTAGTCACTTGGAAAAGAAAGTCTAAACACAAAACATTAATAATCAGAACTTGAACGTTTCTAGGCTCTTATTTTTGGTGACTCTTTTGGTGACTCTTTTTTCAGCAGAAAATAATCTAAAATATTAAGACATGATCCCCATAAGCTTGTAGATAAAGCAGAAAATACAATATAAGCTTATAGATAAATCAGAAAATACAATATATATGTAAAATATAATTTCGTAACACTATTTACTTACATATTATTTCAGAAAAGCAGTCATTCAAATATCAGTGACACATCGACCATGATCGAATTATACAAACACATTGCGAAACACAAAACAAAAGCTGAAATGGACTTACTGCTTAAAGAAGGCACTTTGTTTAAAAATATAAACACAATTATTGAGAGTTGCCGCATACTCTCGTATCCAATCGCAAGTAGTGATAAAGCTTACAAATGCAGCTTAAAACATGAGTGCATATTAGTTCTTATCGCTCTAATGGTAAATGGAGCAGACAGTAAGCATCAAATTTGTCACAAAAATGGAAATTTTAATAAAAAAAAAACATGCGGACAAGACAGACAACACTAGCAATTTAATAACGTAGTAAGAATATAGATAACAAATAAGGAATCGAACCCGGGACCGCTACATAAAAAAACAGTGCTTAACCCACTGATCACTGCGGTTCCTAAGAGATTATAACGGTCTGGCAACTAACGTCAATTCTCGTTATCTCAAACTCTGACATCTAAAAGTGCCCTCTTATATAAAGAATATAGTGTGGACACGTTTCCTAGTTTTATTTACATTTCAGCCCCTGTTCCCTCAAACTAATAATATACGAGTATCAAGGGAAATTTTCTGGGACTAGAAATTTATTTTAAGATGCCAAACGTTTGTGATGAACTTCGACTTTACTTTATGAAATAGCTTACGAAAAGCATAATCAATCATGAACTTGAAAGTGGGAATTTATTTGCGTTGTGTGATTCTTATCGTAAAATGCTTTGTACTGAGACACAGGATTTATTTGCACACTCAATTATTTTTGTAACCATTGGTGTCGAGATAACGAATGTCTCTCCAACTGATCATGTTGTTAAAAGAAATGGCAGCGAAAGAAGAATACACACAAAAATTTACCAAAAATAAATCAAATTTCAAAGCGACTCAATATGAACTAAATGATCTTAAAGCACAAGCGTATATATTCTTCTCAATGATGAAGTAGTGTGAACGGGATTGGGATTTACGAATGTCATACTGCACTTAACAGCAGATGTAGTAAATATCTAGACGCTTCGAAGCAAGGAATTTACCAAACACACATTAAAAAAACAAGAGGGCCTAGAGACCCTGAATCGCTTACATGAGTAAACGGGTCATGTTTTAGATTAGAGTCACCATTTTAACAAACCTGAAGGTTTGAAACCGTCAAAATATGACAGACATTTGTTAAAGGTGATAGAATGATCTTGACTTCTATCGCTGAAAATGTTGAAGAACATATTTATTTGACTGTATTTATTAATTTTTGCACCAAATATCCTACAAGTTCCATGATTTCTTATATTTGAGCATTTTGCATCATAAAAGCACCAGAAAGCAAATTTCACCCTGGCATAAAAGTGTCAACAATACACTCTGATGAAGTTTAAAGAGACGTTTAACAGCTGCCACACGCACCAGACACCAGTTGCAGAGAAGTTCTCTACAACCTACGTATTGAAGCATATTTTATACTTATGTAGCTGAGATGTACGTTTTGAACGTGAGTTTATTTCAATTATCCAAATATACAGGCAGCGATACCATTTCAGCTATGACAGTGTTATCCTTTAAATTGCTGATCTAGTCATTGAATACATGTAACTGTTGAAATGGTTGGTAGAGCTTGCATTGTATTTCAAATTGAAGCTTCAATATTGTAGCGCTATGCAAATCAAAATATCATTATCATGTCGACAACTTATTAGATATACATTTAAACTAGTCAAATATTCATCATTTTGAGCCGCGACGCGAGAAAACCAACAATGTGGATCTGCGCCCAGCGCAGACTTAGATCAGACTGGGCGCCCAGTCTGATCAGAGTCTTCGCTGTCCGCATGGCGGTAGCTTATACACTTAGCTATCCTTAAAGCGCTTAGCGTAGAGTCTGATCAGATTGGGCGTATGTTCAGGCTGATCTGACTTTGTTGTTTTTCTCGTGTCGCGGCTCATTTATCTGTTTTTTCTTTTCTTCCCTGTCCTTTTGATCAAGCTTACAATTTCACTCAGTTTTATTATATTATTTCCTATGGCGTCAGCATTATGAGATCACAATAATCAATAATCTAGTCACACTTTCCGAAACAAAATAAAATATATTTTCCTTAAATGCCTATCTATGTTTGTTTTCGTGGTAAATACACGTAATTCTGTTGACATAAAGTTACGAATAGCTAAATGCATTCTGAATAGCTGCCACACGCACCAGACACCAGAGTATTCAAATACAAATGTGGTGGATATTTACCACCATCAGAATGCACATTTTTGTTTATACCTCTGTTGCTATTTCTTCCAAAGTATCTTAAAATAAGAAAACCGACGAAGTCAGGAATTACCCTCGTTAAGGAGTGGCACTTGTGTTCTAGAAACGTAACACAACAGCACACATAACATGATTTCATGAAGATGCGCTCTCTTTTCATACCAATACTTCTGCCTGCCTATTACTCGTAAACCTATAATAGCAGTGTTGGAGAAAAGAACTCGGGTCTTTGAGATGAAATGTTACCGAATGTTATTGAACACTTCGGACGGACCCGTGTAGTATAAAGGTACTTACACCAAAGTTAGTGCACAATACGCGCTTTCTGTATTTGATTTCTTCTGTTTTACTAGACCGCGCAGGTTTGAAATCGTTAATGTGACAGGCATGTCTCGACAGGCAACGAGCATTGAATTTCCTCTCTTAGCCTCACCCCCTGCTGCATTTCAAGCTGCGGGTTGCAAACACTTTGGTAACAATTTGCCAGCGCGGGCGCAACCCTTCACCCTCACCAAGCAACCTCCATACTGCGTCCTGAGAAAGGCGAGGCTAAAAGGCATTAGGAAGGAGTGTCCAATACAGCATGAACACACAACAAGCCAAAATAGTCTAAAGAATGGAACTTAGACACCGCTTAGATTTACGTTTGTCGGTATGAAAACTTTAGTATTTGTTTTAAAATATTTAAATTTAACCATTTATATCAGTAGGATCGATTTCCCGTTCGAGAAACAGGAAGGAAGTGCTTCTGAGATGCATGCCGGTATACATTGCAGTGCATGGCGATCCAGTTTGTTTCCCGAACGGGAAGCATTTTAGCCAATTTCATGACTTAAAGGTACCTCTATTTGCCGTGGCTTATGCATCTAAGTTTTAAACTCGTACCTTTAAAACTTATATTGCTGAAAACTGCATGAATTTTTCTAAACATTGTCCGAGTCGGATTTTTTATTACGGCCTTTAATTTTTTTGACAGCAATTTGAAAACATCGGTGTCCATGATGAGAATTTTATCCGATCTGTTTCCCGTTCGGGAAACATTTCCGCTTTATTCTCGTTCTTGCTCTTGCAGTCTTTCCGTAGCAGGAGCTCCGAACTTTTGATGCACAAACAGATGCTACCACTGAAACATTAACTTTATTGTTAGTCTAGATATGCCAGGACTTTCCAACCACTTGATCATTATCAAAAGCGACCATGCAGTCTCTTTTGTGAAAAGATAATTGTTTAAATTTTCATCACTGGATGAAGGTCTACCTGCAAGTCCATCTAAGACAGAAAACACAGCCTTATTTCTCTTAGAAAGATTTAGACCTTTTGAAATATCGATATTTCGTGAAAGTTGGTTACAGTCCTGTTTAATATTGAATTCCTGACTTTTTCCCAATTCAAAAGCAACTTTTTCCATTTGTGTTTCAGACAATTCATTAACTGTCTGTGACCAGTCAACTTCCTCCGTTTGTGAGCATGCATCGTTTTAATATATGCTGTGAATTAGAGTTTGCGACTCTGTATGAGCTTTCTCCGTAGCTAATCGTTTTGTGCATTCGATACAGTAATATGACACAAAATGAATGCAGTTTAGGCAGTAACAATTAGCAGAAGATTTTGGGCATGGGTAATGCACCTTATGAACTTTATCAATACTACTTCAAATTGTACGTCTGTGTTTTGATTCTCCACTTGTGATATCCCATACTGATTGACTTTGTCTTAGTCCACAGTTTCTTTCGAATCTCGACATTTGACACTACATATTACAACACCCAATGGCAAACGTTGAATCAACCGATTGAATCAGTATTGCGTTCAATGTTGTGCGCCTGCTGAACATTTTCTACATGTGCAAAGAGCGATTCAGATGTGCTCTCGCATTTGCAGTGCCCGATCGCCCTTTGCGTTTAAATCGATTGTCAGTTGCATATGATATGAGGCAGTTTTTAATGACGCTGCCCAAAATTTGTGACTAAAAAATCCAGCGTTAACATTCGAAACCTTGAATCTGACTGGCCTTTGTGACTAGTATCAGTCGGTTTCAATGTAGGCTTGAAATTGACATCGGTCAGTTTGATACTGTTTACACAATATCATTATTACAGGTTCAAGTTTTAAAAGTATTTTGACACTGCTTTCATGTTTTAGACCTCATGGAGGGTGTATTTATATTCAGGATACATAAAAAAGGTTTGATTTATTTGAGTGGCTTAATACATACAAACTAACCCAGATTAGGATCTGATCGGTATCACGTAACAAAGAACCGTACCAACATCATCGGCTCAGTCTTCTATCAGACGAACAGTCTGTTGACCCTTAGGTGCTCATATAGTGAAAGAAAAAGTTTTTGTGAAAGCATTGTCTGATCTGAGCCTGTGCTGATCACATATGCTGCTCGGTATCTTTTTTATCGTGATACCAGAGGAGCCCCGGTGGTGTAGTAGGTTAAGCGCTAGCCTGTTGATCTACCTGTCCTGGGTTCCAGACCTGATGGAGACGAGAATTTTTTCAGTGGTAACCGGGGTCTATTGTACACAGACTTTCATTATCACACTCTCGTCTTCCTGATATAATTGAAATACTGTTAAAACGGGCGAAAAATCGCAAGTCATCACCATCATTATCATCTCACTACATCGGTTATCTCTTCGCAGATAAGCAAAACAAGAGTGAACCGGAAGTGTTTCCCGAACGGGAAACAGAACGGATAAAATTCTCATCATGGACACTGATGTTTTCAAATTGCTGTCATAAAAATATTAAAGGCAGTAATAAAAAATCCGACTCAGACAATTTTTAGAAAAACAACATGTAGTTTTCAGCGATATAAGTTTTAAAGGTATTAGTTCAAAACTGAGATGCACAAGCCATGTCAAAGAGAGGCACCCTAAAGTCATGAAATTGGCTAAAATGTTTCCCGATCGGGAAACAAACTGGACCGACATGCACTGCGATATATACGGCATGCATCTCAAAAGCACTTTCTTCCTGTTTCCCGAATGGGAAATCGACCCTACTGTATATGTGGCTATAGGGTTATTTTAAATCAGTATTTGAGTGGCACAACTACTGAGGAGCAAAATAAGATCTGAATAGGTAGATCGTCTGGAAGCAAGTAATTTCAAAAAGAAATGAACATAGCAGACCCGGATTAATTGAGTCTATTCATGATCAGTCTATTCACGCCCTTAGCACAGGCTAAAGCAGATTTTTTTTTCAAATGACTCTTAGGCTCAATTTCACGTCGCCCATAAGCCGAAAATTAAGGCTGTTGGATGCTTATTTACATAGATAATCTTCGGAATTAATTTCACGTCCAAACATTATTTTTATTGTGAATAAAACTACGGATAATTTTGAGCGTCCAAAAATGGAAGATTAAGGACTGGAAATCCTTGATTCTGTGCGAAACAATGATGGCTATGATGATTCTGTCAACATAAATGCTATTCGTGATGCACAGTGAGCCGCGACATACCAAAACTAAAAGGTACGTGCACCCAGCAAAGACTCAGCCCAAGAAATCATTTTCAAAGACTTGACCCTTTTGAATGTTACCATGGTGAACAATTTGTAAAACAGTTTTCACAAAGACAGAAAACTGTGAAGGCTCGAGTGGCTCAAAAGGTATTGTGTTGAGACACGACATTGAGACACAAATTGACCGCTGACACGATTGTGACCTTGCTCTTGGGCGAAGGGACCTAAGTTTTGTGCTCATGTGCGCGACACACCTTCTCATTATGCTTTATCTTTCTGTAAAGTTTCATCAGATTTGCTTCAGTACTTTTTAAGTTATCGCTGAAACATGATTTGTAACGGACGGATGGACAGACAGGCGGACGGTGCGATTTCAATATGCCACCCGAAGTTCCTTCGGAGGCACAAGAAAAAAACACCCTTCAGTAGCGGAGCGGAACAAACGCTAGTTCAGAAGACACGACCCCTCAGATGGTCGGTTGTTTTTTCGGCTTAAACGGCTCTTTGAAACAGTATTTCAGTCTATATCGAGCCGTCTCCCAGAGAGAGGGAGAAAGGAAAGAGATACGATAAGGGAGAGAAAAAACGTCCAAACAACCCCAACAGCACCTACTGAAGGCACAGTAGGTCCTTGCCCAACTATAATCCAATTTTGTAGGATGCCCGGCAGCGCTAGTTCAGCTGCGCTACCAGAGTGAAGTGTCGTTCAGTTACCCTATAAAAAGCGGATGTTATATGGAGTAGTAGTGGCGCTGTTTCCGCCGCGCTGCTAATATAAACGTACCGTTACCAAATATAGAGCAACACACGCGCATTTCTGTATTTGACCTCTACTGTATCGCTGAATCTGAAGCTTTTGATAGGAAAATGAAGTGGGAACGTATCGATAGGCAACGGCCGAACTCTTACTGATACTGTAGCTTCCGTGAGACACAGTAGCTGCGGGGGTGGTCGGGTGGTGCGATGGTGCTGTGCATAACTTCCAGTGCCGGACGTCCTACTGATTTGGAACATTTTAGGGCAAGGGCCTTCTGTGCTTGCAGTAGGTGCGGGTGGGGGTTGTTTGGACATTCTTCTCTCGTCTTTCTCCCTCTATCTGGGAGACGACCCGATATGGACAGAAATACTGTCTCAAAGGGCCGTTAAACCCAAAACATTCAATCAACACAGTAGCTGCAGACACCAAGTAAAAGGTGCATACGTATTAAATAGCGAGCGCAGGCGGCCTTCACTGAGCCTCTTTAACCAATGCGTCCCGAAATAGCCGAGAGACAAGAGTACTAAAGGGTGATGTCTTCACAACGGTGCTAGTTACCCTGCGCTTCCAAAGAATAATATCTTCTGGGACAGCCCTTATTCTGCGCAATATCTTGCTGCGCTATTTAAGAGGTGTGTCTTTTGCTTACTAGATCCTTGGTGAGTCAGTTTACATGGTTTCTTAAAGGCCCCATTGCTCTATCAGAATGAAAAATTTTATCGTGAGGTATCGCTGCAAGCTACTCGCCATAGTTTCGGCATAGTAAATCAAGGCGATTAGCCAACTTTGAACCAATAAAACATCATTGAGTTTCACATAAAAAGGATTCGAAAATTGATTTGGGTCATTTTAGTTGCCAACCAAATTGACCTTCTTTCGATTTCGTAAACAATGAAAAAATGGAAAATACAATGTACAGCAGTGGAGTCCTATTCACTATACCGCCTTTGTTTATATTGCATCGCTCAACGGGAAACCAGAAAAGGAAATCTGTATTTTGTAGAACAAAATTTCGTCTTTCAAAAACACGTTCCCCATACATCTTGCTAGGTATATGGATCAATCTATCCACACCATCCCATATTTTATCACCAAACGTGAAGATTGAAGCGCTTTTCACAACGATTTGCGTTTAGACCTTTTTACCACTTATAGGACTATAGAGACTTTAAACGAAAGAATAACCAGCTTGGCAAAAGCATGGTTTTGCTGAATTAGGTATATTTTGCAAACGTGAAATCGATTTAAACCGTGGTTTTATAGCAGTTTAGCGAAGTCGCCACCGCAGTTTAAATCACCAAGAAATAATTCGTCGACGTGAAATTGGGTCTAAATGATGTATGTCACCCTGCATGCTCGGATAGGCAAACGCACAAGCAAAGTTGTCGAGGTTTGGGCCAAAGAAATTATGTTTAAGACACCCAGTAATCTTTTGCTGACCGTTCCAAGGCGACACTTCTCTTGCGGTTCCTTAAAGTTATATTGCACATATCTATCATCTCTGGAGGTTTGGTCGCCTGAATTGCTGCCCAATCTGCCTTCTGTTTTGTTTTGTTTTGTGATTAAAATCAAAAATAAGTAAAAATAGTTGTTCATGCCGTTATTGGGGTAGCTAAATGACCATCTGCTGGGGAATGAGCTGCTCATTTGGTTTACTGTGCGTGTCTTTCGGTAACTTGTGTCAATTTCTGTGTGTATGAGCTTCTTTCCCTATTGGTTTTGAGAGCGGAATGTGGGATTTGATTGTATTAATTCCTGATCATTGCCTATCTTTTTACTTTGGATCAGAACATGTGAATTTCATGATAATGATTGTTTGATCTGGCATAATTTTAAACAGGGAAAGCACAAATTTGCTGGTGTAAATAATTATATTTTTTTTCATTTATTCACAATTTCATGGCAACATATACATAAAAGTACATACATGAGCCAATGAATTGGACGTAGGCACTGCCTAAATTTATCCTCTCCAGTTGTAGCAGTACAGGTATATATATCTGATGACATGAATATTAAAGAGCTATACAAGAATTCTGTAACTAACGTGCACATACATATTAACAAGTAATAATTTATAGAATCTTTTTACAAGAAATGATACCAATGGATAACCAAACAGTAACTGTCTACACATTAACCTATACGAGTTTGAAAATAAATCGAAGGCTGACAAAAGCTTGGTCTACGCTTAGCAACCATTTTAGCAGATGCTTATAATGGGTTTCATACCATTCCATGGTTGTAATACAGTTAAAAAGTCATAAGATCGGAGATCAGTCATGCATTTGTACCTTGCAATGCATTCTGCTACCATGTGATACCATATACGATTTTGCAGTATTTCATATAACCGCCCACGACATGTATGCGAACAGCGCTCACGACATGTATGCGAACAGCTTTTGACCGCTCACGACATCTATGCAGATAGCACTCACACCATATATGCGAAAATAAAGCATAAAGGTCAAGTTGAATTGTTGGTAACTAATGGATATACTTCCATGTCAAAAGCAATTACCAGACAGTCTACGTCTATATGCGTAGACAACAATGGTAACACAGCGCAATTATAAATAAACGGAGGAATCAATAAAATGATTCTTCTTCTTCTCCTTTCATAATCAGATACAGCGTGTACAGATATAGATACATCCACACAGGGCTGCATCTGCACGAGGTCTAACTAAAAGCATGGCATTTCTATCCATGAATGACTGGGTTAAGAAGTAATCTGTATGATCCGTGCAAAACGACTCTTCGCACATACATGATTGACTGATTGATTGATTTCATACTTAACTTCCTCGGTAAACAGCTATGGTCATGTCTGGACGGTCAGTTAACCTAACCACACTATTCCTGGGCAGGCTTAGACCTCCGAAGCAGTTAAGCAGTACTAAGTGCACATACTTTCGCCAGTATCTGACAACTGCCCTTCTTGAATCAGCGGAAGGAGAAATGAAAGTATGTGGCCAGACCGCACATACATGTTTTTTTTATCTCGGATATCAATAAAGTCTCATAGAAGTTTAAGAAAACATATATTAGCCTACCTTTATACGTTTCAATTAATTTTAGAGATTTCTCGGTGAAAAGGAGCTGATAATCTCCATGTTTCAAGCAGTGAAAATATCACTTTCGATTTTTACTGTTTGGGACTACTTTTTTGCTTCTGTTGACTTTCTCCATGAAGTGCTTGCGTTAATAAAACTACCTATTTTCTGTGATTAAGCCAATGTGTTTAAAGTTGAGAACTGAAACTAGAAAAGAAATTTATAATCTGTTTTGCGTTTTATGACATTTAAATGATTGCTTCCCGCGTGGGCGGAGAACATATGTTCTTCTAATGACGTTATTCACTGTACTGAGCGGGATACAGTGTATGCTTCGATAGCAAAAACTAGGCCATTAAGGGGGAACATGAAAACCAATTAGTGCCAAGTTCGACAGTTTATTAGCCTCTTTTTATTTTTTTCCTTTGTTCTTTTTTTATTATTTATTTTTATTTTTTTATTTTTGTTGTATTGATAAGTATAAAAGACGCAGAAAATCTGTCTTAAGCAATGTAACATCATATTTAATTTCTTCAATGGACATCAAACGTGGTATTTTCACTCGTGGCTTCGTTTGAAGAAACAAAATATGATATTCGCCACTTGTGAAAATGCCACTTTCGGTGTTCATTCGATCAAATTAAATTTGACTTAACACTGACAAAATGTCCCATGTTTATTGGTAGAAATGTGTGCTATAGGATTATACACATAGCTAAGATATAAGATGTTCGTTCAAAGTTTTAACGTTAAATGTAAAATGTAACGTGATTATCCCAACCATTTGGGTTACACAACAGCTTCAGCTGTCTGATTTGGTCTTAGAGTTGCACAAGTGAATCACCGGATATATGTACAGTGTCATTGCTTGTTGGAATGTTAGTACAGCTGGAGTTGTGTCGTTTATGTAATTTTCAGCGATGAAATCAGTTTTTAAGTTAGAATATTATTACCATTTTTGCAAACTAAGGCGCATTCGTTTCGGATTGCAAATACTCAGTATTTGTTTTACTTTCTTTTCTTACAAGCCTCTTTGATCGTGCAAATAATATTGCATAATTTTCTTATTTTCTATTGCGACAACTAATCTGTGTCTCCGAAAATAATAAATGAATTTATCTCACGGTGCATCTGTTCAGCTCACACAATATTGTTGACACAAAATTACGGAATATAAATTATACATCTGTATAGTAAGGATCCACAGAATGTGCATATCGTAATAAGTATTTTCTTTCATAATTCAAACGTATTACCGGGTATTTATGAAAGAGCAACTAGCAATCTCAACAGAGGTAATGAGGTCAGGGATTACGCTGATTTCAGCAGTATCACTATTATAATAACTAAACATTCAACGTACCGGGCCGCGTAGTGCAATCGGTAGGGCACCAGACTCATAAGTCAGAGGTCCTAGGTTCGAAACCCGGTCTGGCCACATACTTCCGTTTCTCCCTCCGCTGGGTCAAGAAAGGCAGTTGTCAGTTATCGGCGAAAGTGTGTGCACTTAGTACTGGTTAACCGCTTAGGAAGTCGAAGCCTGCCCAGGAATGGTGTGGTTAGGTTAACTGATCGTCCCGACATGACCATAGTTTTTTTACCATGGACGTAAAGCAACAAATCATTCAATCCCTCAAAACATTCAACGCAAACAGATAACGCCAGGGATTACTCTCATTAAAAAAATAGAGCTCTAAGGTTTGGAAGCATCTGATTATGTTGTCTGAATAAAACAAGAGAAAAGCGAAACAGTAGTCATTACAATACCTTATAAAGCACTTTGAAAAGAAACAGAAAAAAACACGAAAATTCAAACGTGCTTATACACATAATCAAACAGCGTTGTTTAATGGAATAAGATATGGTCGTGCCACGTTATCAATGTTATAAAGGCATTTTATGTTTGAACATCAGCTTGTAGTACTACACCATTTACGAGTAAGGATGCACTCCTATTGTGCTAGTCTGTCCATTCCTTCAAGTGATCGATTATAGCAATTCATCCTTAGGTTACATATCGCCAACTGGGCATCTGTGGCGTGTTTGGAATGTCCTGTTACATGTACACAGGCGACATTTATTTAGTGAGGGCAGTTTTTGACTCAGATAATAACATATCACTTCAACTGCGATTCATAAAATCGTTTAAGAAATGTCTAGAAGTTGCTTGCTCTTTAGGAATTGCATATCGATCAATATCTAAATAATGTTCTGAAAACAAATCTTCCGTCATGCAAATAAGTACAGGTTGAGTGGAAAGGACTCTCAGGACTGTCAATATTTGTTTGCTTACTTCTCAATGGGATCAATTCTTACAAGAATAAACTTGCACCCCTACGAGCAATTTGCCTTCAGGAGTATAAGTAAAAGTTTTTAAGCGATCACTTTTTAAGAGTACCAACGTTAAATATACAAACTTGTGATTTTGGATTAGCAGTTGAATGCATGTTTTTTTTAAAGTTCATTACGACTAATTTTATCATAATGCATTTCTAATTAAAAACGCTCAGACACTTTTTTCGGTACTTATGAAACATATACGAAAGATTCAAACCCATAGCTACAAATCTGGCCAAACTTGACAACTTGTATTTGAAAAGAAGAATCCATTAATTTTCCAAGTTTAAAACAGTGACGGTAAGCAAAAAAATATTATTTTCTCTTCAAAAATGCATGTGTATAACATCTTTACTAACTTTCACACTGATTGCATAAAAATCTGGAAGGTATTAATTAATTACTATACATTCTTGTCATCATCTATTTGCCGGAACCCGGAAAAATTGCAAAGGCCGCAATTTTGTCAAAATACTCTTAAAAAAAAACAAAAAAAAACACCGGCATATCTCCGATGTGTATGGAAGATCTATGTTAAATTTCACATTATTTGCTCACTCACTCTGGGAAGAGTGGATTCTACTAACTTGCCATCCTGTTTTAGTCAGAATAATTTCAAAATAAGAAAAGGCCATAATTTGGTCATTTCTTTCTATTATTTTCAAAAAACATAAGCATATCTTCAATATGTTTGAAACATCTATGCAATCGATTGCTGTGAAAGGAATGATTATACAGTCTTATCATCCTTAATGAGCTAACACCCGAAGCATCTGTGCAAACCCAGCAGCAAATTACGTCGTAAAAAAGATGTGCACTGACGTTGATACAACTTGGTGACGTCACATCGACGTTATTTCGACGTCATGTGGCCGCTGGATAGTTTCAAACTGACGGCTTAAAAACTGTGGGAGACGATGATCATCCAAACTTGCCATTCTGTAGAAGCCAGTATCTATAAAGATTCAATTTACGAAAAGGCCGCAACCTTGACAAAAATGATTATTTTTCCTTCAAAAAGGCACACGCACTTTAATATGCCTGCAACATTTGTGCAAAGTTTCAGACTGATTGTTTTAAAATGTAGAAGGAGGCTATAATACACTCTTTTAAGGCGCGACGGACAGACGTAAAGGTAAATGTTTCCAAAGCCTAATAGCCGTAAGGACAGTGGGGATCAGAGACACGCTGTATCTTGGGCACAGCATTTGAAAGATGAAAAGCGGATACCACCCCACTACTTTCGCTGCCTTATTCTTTCTTGATTCGAAAAAGGTACCCATTTACTGCCGGGTTGACAGAGTTTTCTAGTCGTCGGATGGCGACAGTGAGCCGCGCAATTACGACCTTACGGCGACTTTCAGCACCTTAACCGAGCGTCTCTACTCTCTAACCAGTCGGCCACGGCGTACAGGTGTAAAATATGACCCCTGACTTTCATCCTAGGAGGGGAGGGGAAGGATGGGGGCATTAAAATGTTGCCTGTGTACAAAAAGTGGAAAAAAACATAATTGCCCATGCACTTCAACACCCGTTGTCTCAATTCACTGTATACAAAGCTACTAAAGCATATTTATACTTAATTCGACTGTACACTTTATATCATACACTTCATTCAATATTAAGAGTTTCAAGCGTTTTGCCCCTCCGATTTTTTCTTCATTTTTTTTGCAAGCAGCGGCCGTTAATATTCCAGCAGTAGCAGCACCGCCAGTTATAGACATGGCGGCTATGTTAGCTGGCTTTGTAAAGAAACCCTCAGTTTCATGACTAGAATATGATGATGTGGTTTCAGTAGTCAAGTTCAGGGCTGAAGATGAAGCAGATTCAGTTACATTGTTTTTAATTGATACAATCGTCAGCTGTGGTGGTGTAGTAGGTCCTGGCGTTACGCTTGGTAAACCTGAAATAGAAATTAGCTTTACCAGAGATCTTCAGCAAGAACAAATAACTATGATTTGTGGTGCATGTGAAAGGAACAAGCTATATCAAGCTGAACATCTGTGCATTTTGAAAGAGTACAAGAAGGCAAACATTTCTCAGATTCCAAATAATGTGAAAAAGAAGAGGTAGTGACCAAACTTCTGATAAGGATATACTGGTCTTAGACGATACGATAAAATAGTTGAGCCGTGTCACGACAAAACAAACAAACTTGGTTGTTTTCCCATTGCTCTCGAGGGCGGGGTGGAAAAGCGGGGAGAGGACTGTCTTAGAAAGGAGCTGTGTCACACGCAAAATGGGGGTTAACAAAATCGCAAAGTCATAACTGAAACCATTCCGCCAAATTAGCGCAGTATAGCTACCTATTTTTCCTCATGTAGATCTCTGAGGTTCCGTTCTTGATTTGCATGAACAGAAACAGAACAGTAAAAAGGCTCTTACGACACTTCGCGCATATGCGTTAAGATCCCTTTTCTGTTTTTGGGCTCAGATGGCTAATGGTTTAAATTTTCCTTATATCCATACCAATAACCTGTCAACAAATTTATAAGGCAAAACGTTTAAGGTTGTGTGCTTTGGCAACCGTTTTACTTAAACCTAAAATTACTCAACTTCAAATTGGTTTGGTTATGCAAATACAGTTATAAAGGTTGCCCCTGAAAACAAACATGATGTGACCGATAGCAAATTTACTGCTTTCTTTTCAGTACCTGTTTCTCCAGTAAGCTCAAAATATAACGTGGCATTTATAATGCCAGAAGACAGCAACAATGATTTCTCTGACAAAGATGTAGGATACTTCGGAATTGTTACTGGTCTTGACGAAGAAGGTCCATCTGCAAGGTAGACAGAAACATTTTATTCAAGGTTTTCATAATAATAAGATATCTAATGCAAAAATATGAGATCTCCATTACATAAGCAATAATCTACCATTTCAAGGATATCATACAGATATCCTTCTTGTGAACTCCTAAGGGTTAATAAATTCTTTAGAACCTTCTTTTATACTGAAATATGAAACTCTGAAGAACGAGAACTATCCAGTAAAACTAATAATGCCGAGTGTAGATTTTTTGTTTGATATTCTCTGAAATAGTTTTCAATATGCCTTAAGAAAGCTTTAAGCAGAAGCAGAAGTCGAAGAAGAAAAAGACTTACCAAAACATGTACGACTTGTAAAGTATGTGTTATCAGAATCTGTCATAGAATCACATGTATGTAACTCGCATTTTCCCGACTGTATCCAATAAGTGGATCCTCTGCATTCCTTGGCATCGATACACAAAGTTAAACAGCTTATCCGAGTGTGATTGAAACCGCTCGTTCCATTTAAGGTAGCACATGTCCCCGCCTTTTGAGACCATGATGATATGTTGTACTCTAAACAGTCTACAACAATATCAGTAAAAATAATGATGAAATAGCATTCAGCTATTTTGTTGCTTGTTGTATTCTACACCATAGGACCAATAGCTTTATATTTACGTTGTTTTTCAACAATCATTTATCCATTGATGCTAGAAATCTTTCTCATAGACCGAATATTTTGTACGTGTGTCACCCACAAAAAGGTGATTTGTCTTACGTGCGTGTAAAGCCGGTTAAACCTGTAACCAACCTCCATAATTCCGAGATTAAACAAACTTATAAAGCAAGTGATATAAACTAGTGTAATGTAAAGTTATCGTCATGTTGAAGGATTACCTGACTCAGTAAAATCAAGTCTGCTGTTTTCGTGTCCTCGGTATTTCGTTTGCTTCCAAATGCTTTATTGTTTCAGAGCTTATCTACCCTCCCGACGCTTGTGTTTCTCATTTACTTTATCATATTGGAATTACTTAAATCTAGTACAGTGTACTTGGTATCGTGGAATTCTTTCAAAGTCAAAGTTATATATGTAACAAGTATGAAAATAGGCCCTATAGGCAAACACGTCGCTCTTTACAATACGTTGCTGGTATGATAAAACCTCTCTATGGCTGCTACCATGTCACTCTAAAGTTTCGGACAAAAAAATTGATCGAAGTGTAGACCCTGATCTGACTACTGATTGTAAGATTCTGGATTCGATTCCACAGTGCTTATTTTCTTGTACGAAATTTGTAGAATCTAATTTCTTCATAATTCTTCTCGTGTCTGTCGTTTCAAATTATATTTGCTGATAGAGGTTCTGTCGTTTCAAATTATATTTGCTGATAGAGGTTCTCAAAATACAATAAATTTGAATTTGAATTTGTAATAAAAAGAGTGCAACTCCATAGCTGCGAACTGCAAACTGTCAGACAACAGATTTCCCAAAAGTAATCTAACCCCACGCAAAATGGGGTATAATTTTTCAGTTCTTTCTCTAAGGCGCTTTATTTTCTTTAAATTTCACCCAACGCTCAGTCTCCTTGCATTGTGTGTGATCACAGAAGAGGTTAACGTTGACGCCATCTTGTTTTTCTAAAACGGAACGTTTGACGGCATTAAGTAACGTAGCGACAGAAAGACTGTGCGCCGTGTATTTCTTATTTTTTCGAAGATTTCTATGCCAACCAGTCTAATTATAACTTCCGTTTGGTGTCGTAACGAAAAGAATTCCATTGATAATAATGTATCTTTCAGATAAAACTATGTCAAAAGAGCTCCTGCTTTTTCAAAGCTCCTTTGAATTGCAGGCGCTGCCTGCAAGCGAGTGTTCGCTTTAATATTTACCCGAAATACATGTACGTCGAAAAACTATTTCTCCAGCGTCCTCCACCACACCATTGCAGTGAAACTTAGAGAACATTATACAGCTGTCATGCTGGCGATACGCCATATCACATATTGTTCCACCAATGAAACATGAATATTTGCATTCAGCTGCAGTGCTGGTTACTGTCTCAGCAGTTACGGTCCTACATTCTGTAGCTGGTTTACAGTTGACACACGTCTGCATTTTCTGATACCATTGAAAACATCCATCTATCAGTAACAACATGCGAATGTTAAGCTTAAGTTGATTTACACAGTGCAAAAACATATGAACTCAAATATATTTACTTTAACAAATTAAGTATTATACTGCATCAGAATGTAAATTGTTCACTTACTCTAAACCAAAAGACGCTGAACCGCAGTAGTTCGTAGCTTTATGTGTTAATGAACATAGTGTGTTTATGAAACACTAGCCCCAAACCGTATGCTTGCCTCTATAGAAGGCTCATCGCATGATGTATGTCAGAAAGGTGTATAAGTCAACCCAGTATATATAGAAATGGCTATTAAGCTAATCAGGTCATCTACAGCTGCATGCCAAATATAAAGATCATACCTCAAGTGGTTCTTAAGATATTTTGCTCCCAAGCTTGTTCCAATACAATTTGCCTATGTCCAAATTCAACCAAAATATACAGAATATGCTCAAAAATTAAGCAGTTTATCTCCATTTTAGTCAGTAATTGTATGCCAAATATAAACATGCTAGCTTAAGCGGTTCTTTAGATATTTTGGTCACAAGTTTGTGTTTTTTTTTATACATATAAAATGCCTATGTCCGAAAAAAAGGGAATAACTCAATCAAACATTTATCAAATATGCTCAAAAGTTAATTAGGTTATCTCGACCTTGGTCTGTTATTGTATGCCAAATATCAGGATCCTAGCTTAAGCATTTCTCTTCAGGTATTTTGGTCACAAGGATTTTCTGATATAATACGACAGTCGAAGAAGGGGAATAGCTCCTGAGCGACAAGACCGGTAGAGGGAAAAAATACGTGTCCGCTTATTTTTCATGTACATGCCAAATATAAAATTTCAAGATCCAAGCATGTGCGGTTAGCTACCAGAGAGCGTTACGCACAGATAAACAGATGGACGGACGGACAGGTCCAAACCAATATCCCCTCAACTTCTCCGAAGTTGGGGCATAAAAAATAAAGTGTGATACGTCATTGTTTCCAAAGCGTCGTTGTTTTGCGTCACATTTAAGCTATAGAACAGAAAACTTCCATAATAAGAACCTATAAAGTTATCTAGCTTGTTGATTTTTAGTTTATTTATCTAGTTTGTAAGGGTTTTTTTGTGTGTTTTTTTTTTTTTTTCAGTTTTGTTTTTCAGCAGAAACAGAACTCAAGAGTATGTTAAATTATCAGTCGGAGCTTTATGGATCATAAAGCAACGAATGCAACGGCAAAAATATCAAGAACCAGTTTAAAAAGTAGCTGTGCTATTGAGAACCTATTTTATTATTTAAGAGTAGCAGCTATTCAGTAGTTGATGAAACATTGATCATAATTTAATCATATTAGAGGTTGCAAAAGAAAAGGAAAACGTAACTTACTGCATAACGAAGGCAATAAGTACACAAAGGCAAAAAGAATCGACCGTTGTTCCATACTCAGGTATACCGTCTCGAAACTTATTATTTATATTATGTGAAAGCACCTCAGAGTAAGAGTCCGAATTTGCATATATCGCTCTAATAGCCAATTGATTAGACAGAAGTCGTCATTATCTGTTCTTATACAATTTAATCTGCTGTCATATTTAGGATGTTATTAGGGTGGACCATCACGTGGTGTTTCACGTCAAAGGCAATACCGGGAATTTTGGTACAACGATCTGCTTCGTGGTTAATTTTTCATGACATCTTTGTTAATCCAAATGCTGTCTTGTACGACAGTTATCGCATAGAATGCGTACTTGTAAGTATCCTTGTCTTTAGTTTGAGTTTACAAGTTTTCATATTCAAGCCTCTCCCAGTTTCGTAGCAACAATATCATTCATGGTGATCTAGAACACTAAAGCCTACTTTCGGTTTCGGATATTGTGGGACGATTAAATACAAAAGTATTTACCTTCGATAAAATAGCGAATATCATCTAAACAAAATGAGGACCACTTATTCTCGGCGCTTCATTTTAAAAGAATGCATACGGAAACAAGGAAATTATTAAATAAAACGTGAAGAATTCCCAGCGTTTTTTGGGGGTGGTTGGGTGGTGCGATGGTGCTGTGTGTAACTTCCAGTGCCGGGGCGTCCTACTGAATTGAAACATTGTAGGGCAAGGGCCTACTGTGCTTGCAGTAGGTGCGGGTGGGGGTTGTTTGGACATTTTTTCTTTCGTCTATCATTCTCCTCTTTCTCCCTCTCTGGGAGACGGCCCGATATAGACTGCAATACTGTCTCAAAGGGCCGTTAAATCCAAAACAATCAATCAATCAAAGTCCAGGGTTTTTCTCGTTGGAATTGACATTAGAAAATGATGCAAGAAATCACGTGATCATCCAGGCTGGTTCTCAAAGAATAGTTGATATTCTGCTCTTTTAGATTTGGCAGTTAATCCACGTGCAGGCACAAATGTTTAATTGAATTAAATCAACGTAGTTTCAACATTATAACGCTGAATCAATATTGATATGTGCTCGATGGGGCCAGCAGTTTAAATTTGTACTAAAACCAACTTGAAAAAAAGATAAAAAAAACCGACATCGCGAACCTTATCTGAGGTTAAGGTGGTGATTTTTCTTAAATACTTACACGAACACTTGTTTGAATCTCCTTTCGAGCGCCAAGAGTCCATACACTGTACCTAGTCTTTTGTACATGGTATTGATGTTTTGGACCTGATTCTCGTCTGTGCATGAACTCAGCGTTTTACTGTTAGTTCTAATAATACATGTATTAGATTTTAACATGCAGTAAGTTTTGAAAGCTGGATGACAAAATGTGTATGTGGAGGACATGTCATTTCATGTTTTTTCGCAATGACATGGAAACAAATGGCATATGCTTTCTTGCACTTGAATATTATTAGTAATTGATATGAAGGGAATAAAGATCATTTTATATGTAGGTATCATTTTATATGTAGGTTGCCACAACGGGAATTGTACTTTGAACGAATTTCTAAGACATTTCATGACTTCTTATTGTTTAAAACTTTTTTTCTTGCATGCTCCAAAGGGATCAATATAATAAACCCTACGATCATTCAACATTTCGGAAAAAAAGCTACACCATTTCCATGTGATTCCGAATGGGCTGTTTTCTTTGAGCTGTCAGAATAACAACACACTAAATAGACCAATACTAGCCTAAGAAAGGTTACGAGAAGACAATTATGGGGTACCGACATAATCGTTTGCCACATCCGGCATTACTCTTCAAATCGGAAAGGAAACATAACAAACAAAAACAAATAAAAAAATAAATAAATAAAGGATGACACGCACACGATGACGTTGAACTGATCTGTGTGGAAATTGATTTAATTTGATAAATTCCTTTCTTGGCATACGCTCGTACATGTATTATGTACTGTATGTCCAAATCTGTACATATGCCCTCTATCCCAATACGATCACAAACATTTAATTGCGTTACCAACGGCCTCTTGAGTTACAATTTCTTTCTTAAATAAATTAGTATAATGATGAAAGCAAATCAGCAATGATTGATTGATTGATTTTGGGCTTAACGGCTCATTGAGACAGTATTTCAGTCTGTATCGGGCCGTCTCCCATAGAGAGGGAGAAAGAAGAGAAATGACAGACGAGAAAAAAATGTCCACATAACCCCCACCCACATCCGCAGCAAGCAAAGCAGGTCCTTGCCCTACTTCGTTCCAAATCAGTTGGACGCCCCGGCACTGGAAGTTACACACAGCACCATCGCACCACCCAAGCAGCGATAAAATGTCGCACGATATAGGTAGTAACAGCGGTAACAAGGATGTTAATTATAATAAATACAAAGACAGAGAAATAAAAAGGAATACATAATCAGTTATAGCGGTAATGGCTGCACTGGCTCCAAAGGTACGAGGCTTGAACCAGCATTCAGTTAACCAACGCATATCTAACAATAATGTAAAGCACTTATATTTCGCGGCTACTGGCGATATTGGCATTGGGGCAAAGAACGCTAAAATATCAGTCCGCGAATATTAAATATTAAATACATACGCAAACGAGGTTCAGCTGAAAAGGAGTTTTTGATGAATATGTTATTTTTTTCTTCAAATTTCGATGAAATAATACATTGTGGTATCACATTTGAATCGCCTCAGTGAGGCGATTCTTATAGTTGCAACAATGTAAAGTTAAGAAAAAAAATAATAAAAGTAAGAAAAAGTGTTCCGATTCATCATTTTTCTTTTCTTTTACATCAAATTTTCTTCATTATTCGGAGTCATAGTATATCAAGACAGCCAAAATGAATATGCACCAATATATCATTTTCTTCAAATCGCCAGATTTTGATACCGCAGATATTTAGTGCTTTACAGTAGTTTAACTGTAGTAAGGTGAGGTGTCTACCACTGGATTATGCTCGACACCTATTCTCAGAGTAGGCGCGCAATAAATTTATAAAAACGTGAAATTAATTTTTTTTTTGGAAATGCAATTTTTCTTTATTTCATGCATCATAATATATCTTAAGAACCATATGGCAAAATATCTGCATTCGGAGAGGATTCTGTAATTAGCTTCCAGCCTCTCCAAAGGCCAAGGGGTACACTAAAGGAGTAATATTAGGAGCTACCCCTTCGTTAGTAAAACTGCAAATAATGTATATGAGAAACTGTTATAAGTCATATCTGTGAAACATTTTAGCCCATTAAAATGTTGTTCAAAGTAAAACAGTAGATACTACCAAACTAACAAATCCCTAACTATTAGAATATTAAGAAGTGCATGTACTCATGCATTAGTTGACTCTAAAGAGGCGTAAAGCATTGACTTCCTTTTTCGTCAGAGCAAAAAGAAAGAGGCTCTTGTGAATATTTTCATATCAACGGGTTGCAGCATCAATGCGTGTGAAATTGTCAAGGAAAGAAATAAGATAATAGAAAGAAAGTAACAGCTGTAGAATAAATTTACTTGAGTAACGTAGCTTACATAATAAGTAAGTATACCAAGTAAATAAATTATATTAAAATCTAAACATCAAGAACATTAAAAATGTATTCTGTTCTTACTGAGAATAATATCACTTTGTATTAACAATTTTTAAAACTGCTTTACCAATTTCATTAACTCAAAAACATAAAATTATATCACAGAAATGGAACAAGTACTGATTCGTATACTGACAGAAGCATATATATCAGTGTCACTGTCAATAGCGTTCGCCTTTTTGCAAAAGTTACATATACTCTTTTAAGTGATTTTGTATAATATTTTTCTTTCTTTCATACTTTCAACCAATTTAGATACTTTGTATACTACAAGACTCCAGTGAATCTGTAGGTACGCTATCAAATTATATGAACAAGCCTGTCGTAAGTTTCAGGTGATCTCACCCACTATTCTTTGTATTGACGTTAGACCTTTAATTCAAATGCATAGACTACCATAGTTTATACCAAGTGTAGAAGGAACTGTAGACCAATTTGCTATCTGTTCATTATATATTGGTAACGTTACTTACACGCCAAATGACGAGATAATAAAGAAAGTCATATGAAACACGGAATTAAATGATTCGAGAATAATTATATGTTTGAGAAAATTTGAAGTTTCTGTTGAAAGGATTTTATTTTTCAGTGCCATTGAAAGTTGTCAGAACATTGCCATGCTCAGATACCAATAACGTCATAGATATTTTACCACAGCGCCTATGGAATAACTCAGTGTTATGAGTCTGCTAGGATACTGGTATTTTCTCGAAGCGCTGAGCTGGCATACTTGAATTTTCGCAGAGCGCTCAGTATAGTGCATCTTCTAGGTTACTTGTAGTTTCGAAGAGCACTCAGTAAAGTACCTCTGCTAGGATACTTGTATTTCCCAAGAGTATTTCCGAAGAGCGCGTAGAATGACGTTTAGAGGACATCAGTATGAACACTCAGTTGCTATGGTACAGATCTATAACGTCATTGGTATCGGAGCATGGCAAACAGTGTTTGTGTTTGCCGGAAAACACAGTGTTTGCCATGCCCCGTCAACTGTTTGCTATGAGAGAGAGAGGGGGATATTGTCATGCCGACACAGAGGCCGACACCAACATGATTCGCACTATAATAATACTTCCCGGTCCCCGCCCCCTCCACCACCTCCCTCACCTTTGTTTGAGGAACATAATGAGAAAAGAATATCCGCCGAGAAAGCAGTTGGTAAGCTATGTAACCATGAATAACTAGTTTCATACTTTGTTTTGACGTTGTCTACTTTAATTCTCTGACGTGTGGAAATCGGAGCAATTATATCTTAATTAAGGTGTATGGGTACACCTTCAAGTTTTCCACCACTGTCAGAAAGGGGAACAACCTTTGTGACATCTTGTTTGTTTCCCTGGACGAGAGATCCATATCCACATGGAGTCTACTCCAACAAGAGGTAGTTTTCTCAAAGGAGCAAATTCTTTTGAGAGTCGAACCTTATTAGTAGCTGTTCTCTTAAATGATAGAATTTGCTCCAAAGGAAGCAAATTCTTTTAATTAAGTATTGAGAAAAAAGGTAAAAATAAAGGTGCCAACTTATTTTAACTGAACGTGTACGCATTCCCTCAATTTATGTAACAAACTTAAAGTCAACTGGTTATTTTTATGTTTTCAATGTTGAATAAATATCACTGCATAAAAAAGCTTGTGCCGGCTTGGCTTTTATAAGCTCGCGAGTTCGTCTTATTTCTTATGAAGTTAGCATGTCAGCACACTTAATATAATCATACGATAAATATTTTCATACAAAGTCACATTTTTTTAACTTATCTAAACTACGATGCTCAGTGTAACAATAATGGGAATCAGAAAATCGACAATTGGCAGACGACACAACTGTGTAAACCGGAAGTAGCAAGTCTTAAAGAGAGAATATGCAAGATTAAGAACATTAACTGCTGTAATTCTTATTTGGCATAACTTCAACAGCAGTTCAGGAACAAGGGCAAAATACTCATAACGTAGCTTACATAACGTAGCTTACAGCATACGATATAATTATGCATACTTAAATAAACGAACTAGCAAGTCGAAAGTTTCTGTTAGTTTTGCACCACCATATATCGATCATAAATGTACCAACATTCCCCCCTTTTCTGTAGATTTTTCACAATTGCGATAACGTAGCTTACATCCTTATCAATTCTGCTAAACGTGTAATTTTCAGAGAAAAAAATCTTCAAATTTTAAGCGGTCAATGCACCCATATAGTTGCTATCGAATTTGACAATCATACATGTTTGTTTTAAAGATTAACTTGGAAGCGAAACACTTGTTTATTGCTTGCTAACTATTCAGTATCATGCGAGTAACGTAGCTTACATACAACTTGGCGACAGTGCAGATGAAAATAATCTTTCCCCAGAGAGGTGTGATTTATAGAATGGTATTTTGGTTTTGCCTATTCACATATTCTGTTCACTTTAGAAGCATAATTTCATTACATTTATCATATATTTTGCGGAAAGGGGGATGCACTTTTTCGTACCATGCAGAAAGACATGTGTTTTGTGCCATTTTTTTTTGGCCTGTTTAAGCACCGAGAATGGAAAAACTTGTCAATGTGATGCTTTAATTCGCAATTGAAAATGAGGAACACATCTAGGGGCTGGAATGGAAGTATGTTTAAGCCATGTGAAATGTTTTTGAATAAGCGTTTGGACTATAAGACATCGAAATATTAACACTTGTTTGTCTATTCCGAGAATAGGTGTCATAGCGTAGATGTTAGTTCTAAAGGCATGTATCGTAATTATCCGAAAGACTATAGCAGTACAGAAACCTAAGACATTCCAACCTTCAACTTCGAAGTATAGCCCATGTTCCTTCCTTTGAATGTGTGCTCTGCTCTTGAGGGAATTTTTTTTATGATTTAAGTTAGAGTTACAGGAATAAGTCAACTGATACATTTATATTGTAACTGATGAAATGTCCAGTAGAGCTGGGATCATTTTGCATATTAAAGTCTCAGCCTTGCAATCATTTGCTTATTGAAATACCAAATCATGTCAACAAAATGTTCGATAAAACATTCAAAGTTTGTAAATATTCATCTGCACGCCTCTTTGTTCGAGCAAATAATTTTGCTTATACCTCAACTTTATCAGTCTAGACATACTGTCGTCAAGTAATAAATGTATTGTCCCTAAATGTACATCTGAGCCGCGACACGACAAAACCAACAATGTGATTGTGCGCCCAGTGCAGACTCAGATCAGCCTGGGCATCCGCCCAGTTTGACCAGACTCTTCTTTAAGTGCTCAAAGGGTAGCTTAGGGACTAAGCTACCGCCATGCTGACAGCGAAGACTCTGATCGGACTGGGCGGATGCCCAGGCTGATCTGAGCCTGCGCTGGGCGCACAACCACATTGTTGGTTTTGTCGTGTCGCGACTCACCTATGATTGTTTTCCTGTTGAGTACACATAATACTACCTACATAAACATACTAATTATAGCATGCATTGTGAACGTACGTCAGAAAACCATATTTTATTTTATAGGGAACAACTACATATTCAGTTTAAAATTGCTTCTAAATAAGCAACTGACCACTCAGCAGAGACGGATAGCTGGGATTGCCTCAAATTAGAAAGGGAACTCTATAGGTCCATAAAAATGTGGTTAAGATGTACGATGGTGTTTTCTTATGCACTCTACATCAGAACAAGACTAACAGTAGTCCTTACTATACCTACTAAAGTAATTAAGAAACGTGGAAATAAAAGTGGCCAAAGTACCTACAGATAAGTCCGAGCTCAAAAAATATATAACAAGAGGGCCATGGTGGCCCTGAATCGCTCATCTGAGCATTAATCAGTTCACTGGCTCTGGTGAAGATCTATAAGAGTTTTTACCATACATGGGAATGTCGGCCACCTTGGTCATGCGACCAAGATCATTTGAAGAACTTTCAATCCTTTGACCCATGTGCAGGCTCCATATGAAATTTGAGTTTAGTCTGCCCAGTGGTTTCAGAGATGTTTGAAAATGTTTATGGGTGGATGACAGAGGCAGCAAACACCAATACTGTAAGGCTCAGGTGAGCTGAAAATGGCAGAGTCGCTTCTCCGAAAAGTTCTCGTTCATGTTGAGTTCCTTCTCTGAAAAGTTCCCGTTCATGCTGAGTTCCTTTGATGGATTTGAACTAGACTGAACTAAGCAAAGACAGATGATAGAAAGGTAGCATCATTATCTCACTGTGGTGAAACTAATGTATTCCAAGAAGTTTGTGGCTGGCATTATTGCAATGTTAGTTCTGATTATTGCATCATAATTTAATTTAGATTTGAACTAGTGACCTAGCTTTTAACCCGACATGACCCAGTTTCAAACTTGACCTAGATTTTATGCAGATAAACATTTTGACAAAGTTTCATGAAGCTTGGATTAAAACTGTGCACTCTAGGGTGTGCACAAAGTTTTTCTAAGATTTGACCTAGTGACCTAGTTTTTGACCTGACATGACCAAGTTTCAAACTTGGACTGGATATCGTGAGGATAAACATTCTGACAAAGGTTCATGAAGATTGGATCAAAACTGTGCCCTCTAGAGTGTACACAAGGTCGTTCTTATATCTGACCTAGTGACGTAGTTTTTGACCTGACATAATCTACTTTCCAACTTGGCCTAAATATTGTGATGATAAACATTCTGACAATCTTTCAAAAAGTTTGGATCAAAACTGTGTCCTCTAGAGCGTAACCAAGTTTTTTCTAAGATCTGACCTAGTTATTTATCCAACATGACCAAGTTTCAAACTTGGCCTAGATATTGTGAGGATAAACATTCTGTCAAAATTACATTAGGTTCGGATCAAAACTGTAACCTCTAGAGCGTACACAAGGTTTTCCTAATATTTGACCTAGTTTTTGATCCGACATGACCCAGTTTCAAACTTGGCCTGGGTATTGTAAGAATAAACATCCTGACAAAGTTTCATTGAGATTGGATCAAACTTGTGCCCTTTGGAGCGTATACTAGGTTTTCCTTATATTTGACCTGGTGACCTAGTTTTTGACCCAACATGACCCAGTTTCAAACTTGACCTAGATTTTATAAAGACTAACATACTGACACACTTTCATAAAAATTGGACCAAAACTGTTCCCTCAGGGTGTACACAAAGTTTTTCTAAGATTTGACCTAGTTTTTGACCCAGTTTCTAACTTGGCCTGGATATTGTAAGGATAAACATTCTGACAAAGTTTCATGAAAATTGGATCAAAACTGTTACCTCTAGAGCGTACACAAGGTTTTTCTAATATTTGACCTAATGACCTAGTTTTTAATCCAACATAACCCAGTTTCAACTTTGGCCTAGATATTATAAAGACTAACATTCTGACAAAGTTTTATAAAGATTGGATCAAAACTGTGCCCGCTAGAGTGTACACAAGCAAAATTGACGGACGGACGGACAGGGTGAGCTTTTGGGATACCGTGATGTCCGTCGTACGTGCGTCCGTCCGGACGTCCGTCCGTCCGTCCGGACGCACGTACGACGGACATCAAGGTATCCCAAAAGCTCACCCTGAGCACTTCGTGCTCAGGTGAGCTAAAAATGCAATAGTCTGAAATCAGCGATACCGTAAAGCGCATTTCTGAACGGAATGAAACCTGACATGAGAAAATAAATGAAAGTGTCTGAAAGAGCTAGTAATGCCTGAACAGACGTCTGAACCAGTAAGACGACAGAAACGCATTCAAGTCTGAAGATTTTGAGACTCTCAGTTCGATATCAATTCTATGAGTAATTTTCGCCTCAGTTATTTCTAGGCAGAACTCAGTCTACTTTTATTTACGCGAGAATCGAAATTACACGTACCTGTAGTAACAGCATTCAAAATATAGCCAAGAAAAACTAATACAGTCAACTCTCGATATCTCGAGGTCACATTTCAGCCCGAACTACTGATATGTCAAAGTAAGTTTTCTGGTTCCAAAAAAAATTCTTTTGAGATATCAGTAGTTTGAGATAATAGGAGTTGAAATATAAATAAAAATAGGAAATGTATTCTTTGATATAAGAAAATATTTTGAGATATCAATATTCGAGATATCGGGAGTTAGCTTTACTTAGAAAGCGATAACTTTGGTTTGTATTGACTGCATCCTCCAATCCTGAAATTGTCATCACTTTCTTCCTGCACTTATGTTGACGAGTATACGGTGATAATCTTAGATTGTTGTTGTTATTGACTGCGGTTTATCGTCCCAGTAAACAGCATTTCAGTGATATCGTGATGTTGCCTCCGAATTTGTAGGTCTTCTACCTGACCTGAGATACACAAATCCTGCTGCAGCCACTATCAGCTCCATCAAAGGGGGATCAGGCTGCCCATTCATTTTGCTGGCCCCGATGAGCGAGGACTTTAAAGTGGCTTGTCATTCCAAATGGTGTTATCTTATCTTGAGAAACTTTGAGCTGATTGCGTATATTCTTGTATGCACAGTTTAAATGATATGCTTATTCTTAAGTGAGTTCTGGAAGATTGCCTTTTTGCTGGTATAAACAGTTTGCATAATTTGCTTCCTTAACACAGTTTTTCTCGCGACGCGGCTCAAATACGCAAGCGACCATATGCATCTACATGTAACATGATAAGAATGCCGTGGAAACAACGCGCTAAGTTGTATACGTCATTGAGAAACGTCATTTCAGTGGACATGCCGATAAGAACCATGGCGAATGTTCATATCGATTAAAGGTCCTGAACACGCTGAATCAACGTTAATACTTTGTCATGATAGATTCGGCATCTTCATAATTTTTATTCAGCTAACGGTGACTCAGCGTCTTCATCAGCTTAAATCGACATTAATAGAGTGTTTATCTTAACGGCATGACTAGCGATGTGTAGCACAAATGAGCCGCGACATGACAAAACCAACAAAGTGGTTATGCTCCCAGCGCAGACTCAGATCAGCCTGGGCATCCGCCCAGTCTGATCAGTTTTCGCTGTCCGCGTAGAGTTAGCTTAGGATTGTAGCTACCATTTCAGTGGTTAGCAAAGACTCTGACCAAACTGAGCGGATGCCCAGAGTAATCTGAGTCTGCACTGGGCGCACAACCACTTTGATGGTTTTGTGCCGCGACACGACAAAACCAACAATGTGGTTGTGCGCCCTGTGAAGACTCAGATCAGACTGGGCATCCGCCCAGTTTGACCAGATTTTTCGTTAAGTGCTCCAAAGGTAGATAAGGGTCTAAGCTACCTCCATGCGGACAGCGAAGACTCTGATCAGACTGGACGGATGCTCAGGCTGGTCCGAGTCTGCGCTGGGCGCAAAACCACTTTGTTGGTTTTCACGTGTCACGGCTCAAAAGTGTTTTTAACCCATTAATGCGTTCCATAATTAAGACATAAGCAAACATGCAAACACAGATCAGATGCCCCAGAAGGCGGCAAATAATAAGGGTCTACATAATTTCATATGATATAGATATTTCACCTGAACATAATATAACAAGAGGGCCAAGAGGCCCTGAATCGCTCACCTGACCAAAAAGGTTAAAGGTCAAACAAGGGTCATCATTTAACAAACCTGATAGTTTGCAACCACTACCAAATGGTTTTGAAGAAGATTTTTGAATATTTTTCTATGTATTGCTATGGTACAAACCCTGGACCCCCTGGGGCCGGGCCATTTTGGACCCTGTGGCCATCATTTGAATAATTTTGGCAAAGGACCACTAGGCAATGCTACATACTAAATTTCAAGCATCTGAGCCAAGTGGTTCTGAAGAAGAAGATTTTTGAATATTTTTCTATGTATTTCTATGGTTCAAACCCAGGACCCCCTAGGGTGGGGCCATTTTAGACCCTGGGGTCATCATTTGAACAAACTTGGTAAAAGACTATTAGGCAAAGCTACATACCAAATTTCAAGCATCTGAGCCTTGTGGTTCTGAAGTAGATAATTTTTTAAAATTTTTCTATGTATTTCTATGGTTCAAACCTGGGACTCCCTGCCCCGGGGCAATTTTGGACCCTGGGGCCACCATTTGGACAAACTCAGTAGAGGGCCACTAGGCAATGTAACATACTAAATTTCAAAAATCTGAGGCAAGCAGTTCTGGTGAAGAAGATTTTTAAGTATTTTTTAGTTTCGAACCAAAGACCCCTGCCCCAGGGCCATTTTGGACCCTGGGGCCACCATTTGAACAACTTTGATAGAGGACCACTAAACAATGCTACACACCAAATTTCAGGCATCTGAGCCGAGCAGTTCTGGTTAAGTATTTTTTAGATCCAAAACCCAAGACCCCCTGCCCCAGGGCCAATTTGGACCCTGGGGCCACCATTTGAACAAACTTGGTAGAGGACCACTAGGCAATGTACCATACCAAATTTCAAGCATCTGAGCCAAGCAGTTCTGGAGAAGAAGATTTTTAAGTATTTTTTAGTTTGGAACACAAGACCCCCTGCCCCAGGCCATTTTGGACCCTGGGGCCACCATTCGAACAAACTTGGTTGAGGACCACTAGACAATGCTTCATACCAAATTTCAAGCCTCTGAGCCAAGCAGTTCTGGAGAAGAAGATTTTTAAGTATCTTTTAGTTTTGAACCCAAGACCCCCTGCCCCAGGGCCATGTTGGACCCGGGGGGCACCATTTGAATAAACTTGATAGAGGACCACTAGGCAATGTTACATACCAAGTTTCAAGCATCTGAGCCAAGCAGTTCTGGAGAAGAAGATTTTTAAGTATTTTTTAGTTTCGAACCCAAGACCCCCTGCCCCAGGGCCATATTGGACCCTGGGGTCACCATTTGAACAAACTTGGTAGACGATTACTAGACAATGCTTCATACCAAATTTCAAGCCTCTGAGCCAAGCAGTTCTGGAGGAGAAGATTTTTAAGTATCTTTTTAGTTTCGAACCCAAGGCCCCCTGCCCAAGGCCCATTTCGGACCCTGGGGCCATCATTTGAACAAACTTGGTAGAGGACTACTAGGCAATGTTACATACCAAATTTCAAGCATCTGAGCCAAGCGGTTCTTGAGAAGAAGATTTTTAAGTATTTTTTAGTTTCGAACCCAAGACCCCCTGCCCCAGGGCCATTTTGGACCCTGGGGCCACCATTTGAACAAACTTGGTAGAGGACCACTAGGCAATGCTTCATACTAAATATCAAAGCCCTAGGCCTAGCGGTTTCAGAGAAGATGTCATTTAAAGCAAATTGTTGACGACGCACGACGGACGACGGACGACGCACGACGCACGACGGACGACGGACGACGGACACTGGGTGATCACAATAGCTCACCCTGAGCCTATGGCTCAGGTGAGCTAAAAATGATAAAAATATATTCATCAATTTAATAGGGAAATACTATTCCACTTGGCATAAATGTGTTAATTACATGTAAGTCCATTGTAAACTTAATATTGCACTGAAAGGTTAACTGCGCAATTTCTTATAAGGGTAACTGCTAAACCGACACCATTTGAGCCCCGACACGACAAAATCAACAAAATGGTCGTGCGCCCAGTGAAGAATCAGATGAGCCTTGGCATCCGCCCATCTTGACCAGAGTCTTTGCTGTCCCCCTGGAGGTAGCTTAGACCCTTAGCTATCCTTTCAGCGCTTGGCAAAGCGTCTGATAGACTAGGCGGATTCCCAAGCTGATCTGAGTATGCGCTTGGCGCACAACTTATTTGTTGGTTTTCTCGTGTC
Source organism: Ctena decussata (assembly GCA_963989385.1). Lineage (NCBI taxonomy): Eukaryota > Metazoa > Mollusca > Bivalvia > Lucinida > Lucinidae > Ctena > Ctena decussata. The sequence goes on from OZ022510.1 coordinate 9,862,745, forward strand.
GCGGCTCATTTGTTCAAAGCCTTCAGGAACATAGTATTTCTTTCATTGCAATTGTTACTCTGTATTTTGCATATATTTTAGAGTTTCATGAAATGGACGAATTGGTATTAAATGTAAGACTAAATGCAAAATATAAAAAGTGACAATCTACCTTAAAACTGCAGTCGGCTTCCCCCTTCAACCACCCCCCCCCGCCCTCCCCATTCCCTCCGAAAAAAAATAAAAACATGAAAATTAAAAATTTAGTATTTAGCTTGTCCAATCCCCTGCATTTTTTGACAACAATGACGAATTATTTCGCTCTATCGAACCTATATACCACATTGTTTCAAATATATTGGTTTTTGATGTTATCGAATTAGTTGCGAGAAGGAATTTATCCCAGAAAAGTTTTAACAATAAACGTGAATGTTAGCCATAGAATAGCAAATCAAATCAGATTTATTTTATTTTGAAAACCTCTGTTAGCAAGGTATAATTCGAAACGACAGAAGCGAGAAGAATTATGAAAAAGAAGTATGAACAAGTCAATACCACTTCTAAGGGAAACAACCTGAGCAAAGCCACTTTCCTTTTACTGTTCCAGTTATTGCCCATAGTGCCAGACAATAAAAAGCGCATTCGCCTTTTCATTCGGGTAAGCATTATAACATTTTTATTGGACAGACAAAGTTGATAAAGATTTCGATGCAGTCCTAAATAACATTTTGTAAGCGCGTCACTGGACGGTAGCGTTTGCTCAAGTGTGACCAGCACGTTTTGATCCTTGACTTAATTGTAGACCAATAAATATTTATATCAGAAATATAATCTTAAGCAGAGGACATGGATAAGGCCTTTTCGTCCCTGTCTGTGCAGTTATATAAACAAAAGGAAGTAGCGAACTTCTCACGAACTGGCACAACTCAATCCCAGATCCCACCCAAAGACACCATGCGGGAAAAATACAGCACCAAATAAGTCAAAGACATCATCAACTGCAGCCATGTGAACAGCCGTTTCCCATATAGGTGGTCACCGGGATAGCTTTAACATCACAAACAATATATCAATAACAGACACAGCAAGAAACAACACATAAACAGAAGCGCCGCCTTGGGACGGCCAGTAACGAAACTCCTGGGGGCCTAGCGACCAACTAAAATATGAATTGCCAACAGCTGTGTTTCCCGTTATATTTCTATATTTCGTAATTAAACATAAAAAATAGGTAAAAAAAGATGTTTCAAGTGTTTCGTATGACTAATTATAGGAGTCTATGTTGATGTTTATGTTGGTCAGTTGTGTGAGTGTTTTGCTTGTTGTTGTACCACTGCGGAAGCTAAGGCGAGGTTAGGATTCCATAAAACCAGTTTAAGCTGCCCGCCCCGGTAACTTTTTACTGGCCGTTTAAAGGTGTTAGTTTGGTTGTGGTTCCATACTGCTATTTCTCTTGTTGTTCACGCCGATGCTTTTGTTCACTTGTGGTATGAATGGTGTTTTAGTTTTAGTTTGAGTAGCTGAATGACCATCTGTCTTCGAAAAGGTTCTTTGGTTAACCATACCTAACTCTCTTGAACTAATTTCAATTTATGTATATTTTCTCTTCCCTTTGATTTTTAGGGCGGGATATAGTAGGCCTGATGATCTGTCTTCGGTTGGACCCACCGGGGTTCAACTGTTGGACCTCTGTTGCTCCGGCGTTTCAGTGGGGTTGCTGTTGAGTACTCGTCTTGCTTCATCTAAGGGCTGAAACTGTTTATTATTATTATTATTTTATCAGTTCTTCACGCGAACTGAATAATTTCTATGTATATATGAACCACTACAGACACTAGGATGAGTTGTTCGAGCGTAAAACCGGTTTAAACCATTCACCACTCCCAGTTATTCATTAGTTACCGTTCCAGTGCGCTGCTTCTGTTGTGGTTATTTTTCTTCCACCACTTTCTTTTTTTTGTCTTTGACTTAATTGTTATACTGATTTAGGATAGCCATGTGTCCATCTGTTGTGAAAGAGCTGTTCGCTTGGCTTTTCGCTAAATTAAATGTTGTTTATTTTACTGCAGGCTTAGTAGTAGATGTCCTTTCCCCATTTGGTGATGGAGAGCTAGTAGTGCGATTCGATTATATCGGTACCTGATTATTACATTTGAACTACAATTACTCTAATCGTTAATTAGTTTCTGATCATTCTTATCTTTCAGCTTAATTGGTATGTTCAGTGTCACATTACCAATTTCAGAAAGAAAAATAATTCTATTCTATTCTCTCCCATAACCTTACTTGGTCGTTGGGGCACCACAGATGACTTCGAAACAATCCCCTTCAACCTTGTTCTGTTTTCAGTTGCCCTAGTTTAGCTGGTAAAATCCATCCCAGTCCACATTTTAATATTGTCTTCCAACTTCTTCTGTCTACCTCTCCTTCTTTTTCCTTTCGCTGTGCCCTGTAGAATCGTCTTTGCTAAACCAGAAGAACTTGAAACGTGGCAAAATCACCTTAGTTTCCGTTTTCCATTGAGCTGTTCTCCCTACTTCTAATCTTCTTTTGTTTTGTTACACTAGTAGCGTACTTGTCACAGAAAATCATGACCGGTGACAAATAAACTAAAGGTGCAAACAATCACAGCCTTAAGTTAGTATCTGGGCTGGCTGACTAGTCCTACCTGTTTGTATTTAATATATATACTGACCGATTATCTATAAAGCGAAAATCAGGTATTTTGATCTAACCAACACTCTTTCTCGGCTTGTTAGAGTCTTAACTGTTTGTACATACAAAGATTTACGTGTACTCATGACTCGTTCTTCGACTGAAGAGTTGAGGTCTATTTACCTTTCTGTGACAAAGCCATTTAGGTATGCATCCCTCCATAACCGGTAAGGTAAAATCACGGATCTATTGTGGGATATCGAACACGTGCATTTTTTTGTTTTTGTGGAACTGCGAGGGGTGAAAAAATACGTGAATTCTTGCTGTAGCGGTAAAGTTGGTACAGTTATAGCAATTTTGCTCATACCGCAGAAAAGTTCAATCTTTTAACTACGTTATGTTAAACTTGGAGGAAATTTTCTCAACCAAAAAAATTCTTTTATTTTATATTGGGTAGGTACAGTTGCAGCAGAGCACAACATTAATGACGTTTGACGCTCTGCCCATTTTAACATCGCAGTAGTTTTTTTGTGTCTCGGTTTACACAAACTAACACCCTCTTTGCAGTTTTTCATATTTTGACTTATTTTAGACACATTTGCATGCAATATTATTATTTAGAATAATTTCATAGCACACTTTCCTCAAATTTATTAGCTCATATAGCCAAGCCGAATTTTCACTTTCTTTATCGTGTCAACGTACATCACTTCTGTGGTGTCTGTCTTAATTAAGGTCTGCAACCCTCTAATCAGTGCCAACACATACAGGGATCAAATAACATAAAATGTGGTAATTTAAATGTATTTCTTTAACATTGCTCTCATTTGTATTTTACAATTGTGTTTACAAACTGGAACTTGCATAAAAAACCAGGTATCATGTTTGACGTCATTTTGTCACCATTGTATGACCCACGTACCTTGTTTTACGCTGCTTATGCAAACATAACAATTGTTGACAACAATATTTCAATGACTGTGAAAAGCGGAATCTATAACAAAATAGCATACCAAATGTCAAGCATTTTATTCTATTAGAAATATAAGGCATAGTCAAAGATCAAACATGCAATTCGAAATAAAACGGCAAATTTTACCGTACTCCGCAGTAACGTCATTATGTTACTATAGTGACATGTATAGACCAGTTACTGAGGTTTGACCGGTAAATTAAATACACCACTAGATAATCAAAAAATGAATCTGTATTAACTGCAAATTTACTGGTTTTACAATTAAAGTCTCCATAGTCCTAAAACTGGTAAAAATGTCTAAACACAAATCCTTATGAAAAGCGCTTCAATCTTTACATTTGGTGATAAAATATAGGATGATGTGGATATATTGATCCATATACCCGGCGAAAAGTATGGGGAACGTGTTTTTGAAACACGACAATTCGTTCTACAAAATGCAGGTTTCCCTTACTGGTTTCCCGTCGAGCGATGCAATATAAACAAAAGCGGTACAATGAAAAAGACTCCACTGCTGTACACTGTATTTTTACCATTTTTTCATTGTTTACGAAATCGAAAGAAGGTAATTTTAGTTGGTAACTAAAATGACGAAAATCAATTTTCGAACCCTTTTTATGTGAAACTCAATGATGTTTTATTGGTTTAAAGTTAGCTAATCGTTGTGATTTACAATGACAAAACTATGGTGAGAAGCTCACGATAAAAATTTTCATCTTAATAGAGCAATGGGGCCTTTAACCTTAAAATTTCTACAACAAAAGTCCACGTATTTTTTTGATCATCCCCCGTATGTCACTTGCCAATTTAAATACAATCAGAAGAATTTTGAGTGCAATTCTGACAATCGATAAATACGCCAAACACCACCATATGTAAAAGTCTGTAATTTCTAACTTAGGTTTACGCCAGCCAGATACGAACACACACACACATTCTGTATTCTGTCGTTACCACGGTCGTCAGCACCAAGGTCAAACAAGTTGGCAGTGTGAAATACTGTAAAAATTAAATTATTTGACAAATAGTTCAGCAAACATTACAAAATAGTTTACACTGCAACTGAAAAGGGAAGCTGAACAGGATCTACACTGTTTGTCATTATTTCAGCATTTGTTTGACGCATTATGTTACGTTGCCAGCAAACTGTTACACATTTAGGGCGAAGGCGGCAAGTATATTTGTGTCCCATTTCTCGCATTGTTACGTTATGAAAACTGTCATTGATTGGCCATAACCGATGGTATAAAATGACTGCTTTTCATTTGATGTTGCAGCCACATACATTACAACTACTCGTTATTAGGCAATGATAATAGTAGATTAAAGTTAAGCTCTCAATATAAATAGATGAATAACCACTGAAATGTGAGTAGACTAAGTACTAAGCTGTATGAAAACAGACATAATCACTGCCGATTGGTTATCTTTGAACCAGCAAAAAATCTAGCCAACTGATTATATGCCAACAGAAGATATTATAGTTTTCATGCAATACGTTTCTGGTGCCTGTTATTCTGGTGAACTATCGAGGTTTATTTATAGCTTTCTTTACAATAAAGAACATTAATTCTAATAAGAAATTATTCAAAGTTTCAAACTCTATCAGACTGTATTAAAACAGAATTTTAAGCCGTAAGAAAGATGTTTTGCTTCATTCAGTTTTAGTCTTGGTACTTTTTGTGTCAGGTTACTAGTATGGCCGCTTTCTTCTTAACCATATAGTAAGCGCCTAATGCTAGGCTTCCTGTAGTCATAACTCCTCCGATTGTAGTTATAATCGCTATATTTGATGGCTGATTAAAGAATCCTTCAGAAGATTGCCCTACAGTTGTTATGTGGATACTCTGCGAACTATAAAAGGAAAATAATTTCGAATCAGAAACGTAGTTTTTTGTCGTTAACATTTTCATCTGATGTGATGTCTGTAGGCCTGGCGTGGAGTTCGGTAAAGCTGAAATAAAATAGCATTACCAGATGACACAATACGAAAAAAGCGGAAGTCATAAAAGACGAACTAAAACAGCGAAAGTCATAAAAGACGAACTGGTACCCAAGGCACCAGAACGCGTATTATAGTATAACAGACACTTAAGTCCAATTTTTAAGAACTTTGCATGAATACAACATGCAAGTTATACAGAGGAACTCAATCATAAAAAAATATCTATTTTCTATCACGAACAAAGCTGGAAATACTGTGGATATCAATACAGTTGCCACTATGCTAGACATACAATCACGTACTCGGTATGCGTTGAATCCTCCTGACTTAACCATGAAAAATCACCGTAAGATAAATAAAATCATAGGAAACAAGGATGACTAGGACTATAAAATGGTTGTATCAGCGCATGGAGGCGATTGACCTCTAGTCGTCCTCGAATCGTCTTTGAAGTGATGATAGGGAGCAGCGAGAATACCGTGAAACTGTCTCACAATAGTTGGTAATGCCTCATAAAGGCTTGCTGTACTTGTACATTGTAGGTGCGGTATGTGGTTGTTTGGATTAACTCTATTATCTATCTTGTTGCACTTTTCTCTCCCCTCTCTGTGAAACGGTTTGAAATCGGCTAAAACACTGCCTCACAGGACCGTTAATCTCCAGTATAATTCCCTAGAGATAGTTGACCGAATGTATAATGCGGTGTCCTTCCGACAATGCCAATAGACTAACGAGTGCTTCCTGTGGCTGCAGTAGGTGCTGGACGTCTCTTATGCCCCTTTTTGTCGTTGTTCATTGGACTTTGGTACCGTGAACATTGCCTAACCGAAAAGATAGTCAAGAGCCTGCTCCAATTGCAGCAGGCGCAGCATTTTATTACATACAATCTTAAACTTGTTCTCTCTGGTAATGAGGAATGTCCTGTCTCTGGGGACCATTGAATACAATACAACCAACTACCCAACCCTAAACATGACCTTAGTTGTGATGCAGTTTCACGGTTTTACAAGCAGACATAACTCTTGTACATATTAGTGTTTTATCGTTTGACGTACTCAATTATACGCCGTATCCTTTTGCTTTGCTTTTGCCGTTTCCTATATGTCCCAATTTCTCCCGGTACTTCTACATTTGGCACACCCAGCAACAGGGTTCTCGCCAGCATCGCTAATGCATGATCTTTATAGCTTATATCTTAAAACCCTTTATGTCACCTTATACAAACAGTTACCTGAAACATGTTAGCACTTTACAGTGCAGATCAATAAGAAGTTCTACTTGATTAACGCTAAATGCAGGTTCCACTATTTACTGGTACTTTCTCCCATAGTTAGGCGCACCCAGCTGCAGGGTCCCTTGACATGAGCTGTAAAACTTATCCTGAAGACTTCATCTCGTCTAATACAAGAACCTCACCTAATACAAGCACTTAACAGAGAGTACAGTCCACTTACGAAGAGCCATTACTAAACAGTACAGGTCATCTAACAAAAGTTAATAGCAATGAAGCTCACCTGTTACAAGCAATCACTAGACAAAAAGAAAAAAAACTGTCAAACTCGCCACTTACCTACAGCTTCAACAAATCCAAGAATACAATAAAATTAACTTGTATTGCAGCCATTTTTCTGCTTTACCACTATTCATTTGCTAAGGGATAACCTCCCAAGCTTTTTGAAAAGCTAAACTTGTATTATAAAGACAACTGCATAACAGATAGGCGTTGTCAGTCGTTTTTGTTTTAAAATTTGATCTGCATGGTCCCCGCTAAGGGGACTATTTGTTCATTTTTGTTTTTAAGTTCAAATATTATTTCTCCAAATATTGTTTATATATTTTTTATTGTTCGAAACCTCTAATGAAATCGAAATGCGAAAGTGCTTAGGTTACATATCGACTGTAGCACTGTTTTGAATTATCTCTCCATTATAGCATATTTTAAATCATTTTAGCATGCTCAGTTGATCCAGTTTTACCGAAAAACTGTGCTTCTTAGATGCATTTTCCATATATTGTATATTATTGGAATTCTTTTACAATAGGCTAACCAGTTTCATTCGAATCAATTTCTAAGCCTTGAATATGTCACAAACCTAACTTCATGACTTGAATAAACATTGTCAAGCCTTTAACGTTAGTATGATGACGTTACGTCTGAATAAACATTACGTCTTTTAACAACGTGGCGTAGACAGGTGGTTGTAATACATTTTCATCTGGATGTAATGTGTTCATAACGCCATAATTTCAGCGAAACATTGCACTTTCAAAATTCTGTAATTGAAAAAAGATGGAAAAGAAAAATAAGATCAAACTTTTGCAAACAATTTCAGAGTTTGAGAGACTGTTGAAATCTTGTATAATGATTATCTGATGTTACCTGTGACAATGCAAGTAACTGTTAAACTCCAAGTTCCGTTTGCTTGGCACTGAACATTTTCATCACCATCTGGGCTGTATCCTGTATCACATACCATAGTGGCTGTGGCTCCGTATGTCGTTTCTCCGAGGTTGGATAGCATAAATACTCCATGAGCTGTTGTTGGTGGTCTTCCGCAATCTGTTGTATAAAAAGAAATATAACTTGTCTAATACAGGACCACCTCAATAAAACGAACATTTGTAATATGAATTACTTGCTAACCGAAAGTTAACTTAAACTGCACCACCAAAACTTTATGCATTGACGTTTTACAAATCTAAGAAAATGAGTTGTCTATCTGTCTTAGAACTATAGCGATTCTACCATAATAAACTTCCTGATTCGTTTATACATTCTTCCTAGAATGCATAACCGGTGCAATCTTAATATTTGTGTAATCATGCAAAACATGAAACATGAACTTCGCTAAATTTGTTCATGAAAAAACATAAAAAAATAAACTAATTGCCTTTGATAGTGCAAATAACAGTCGAGCTCCAATTGCCGGTGGCTTGACACTGAATTTCCGTCACTCCATTGAGATCATACCCTTCTTCACATGACTGTGTGGCTGTGGACTCGTATGTTGTTACTCCGGGATTGGTTAGCGCGACTGCTCCATGTACAGGTGAAGGTGGGCTGCCACAGTCTACGGACCAGAAATAACAGGAGATCTTTCCAGAGAACTCACAACTGTCGCCAAATAGTTAATGAAATTCGGTCAGATGCTGCATTTACACCAATAACAAAACATGGATTAGAAATTATCAGTTGACAATTGTAGGTATTATAGCAAAACTCAAACACCAGTTTTCTAGTAATAGCGTATACTTACAGGCGGCACAAAGCATACAATTATGTCCTATGATAAACTAAAAAAATTCGAAAGTTTCCTAATAACAGACAGACTTAAGATGCGCATGGGGCTTTTCTGGTTACCAACTTTTTTTGGAACTGTCACTCCTACAGAATTCTTTTCATACGTAAAGAGGGCTCCAGTGCACACAGCTTTTCATTCTAACCTAGGAAGAGTGCTGATATGACTAGATTAACGGTGCCCTTTTAAAAGACGTAGAATCGCAAGTCATCAATCCGTCAGTCATGACATACTGTCTGTGTTTCAGAAAAAAACGAAATATAAGTAAATGATATAATGTATAATAAGAGCCAGTTGAATACAATACAGATATAACTGATTTCGAGCTTGACTAAGATTTCATGCCTATCTAACTATTGTTAAACTTTAATGATGAAGGAGCTGCGATTGTCACCAGAATGTTCTAAACATATGTCGATGGTCTAATTTTATATAACAACAAAAGGTTCTTAACCGATCTGCGCAGAAAGTGGTTGCATTTTATACCCTACTCAAAGCTTGCTGCGCTTAAGGTGGACCAAAAGTATACATTAATCCTTGTTTGTTTCTGACGAAGACGGACGAATGGAGGATCTTATCTTTATAGTTCTTTCACCTTGTGAGTCTTCAGCTAGGTGCTTTAAAAGTAGTTGACACGGAGGCCCTTATTTAGAAGCCACTATTCCCATGCATAATATTATACTACGAAAGCATACAATTTTTTGAGATGTTACATATACTTAGCAAAAATAAAAACTTGACAGTCGCTGTTTTTCATCCTACAGAAGTCCGGAAAAGGTGAGACATAAAATCATTTTAATTTAAGAAAGGGTAATGATTTTGTGATATCATAGTCACATAAAATTCAAGATTGTTTGGATACAGCAATATTGAGGCTATTGTAAACGTCACGAGGGTACTATTCTGTTTTCTATGCTCAAAACCAAAGAATTACCTAATTTAAAATATTTAAAGTCTGTTTAAATGATAAAAATTCTGATGGCAATGCCTTTTCATTATTAAATCTAATCTGTATGAACTTATTAGCTACATGTAAAATTATGCCAATGCACGGTTGACTATGAGGCCGTGAGGACCATTCGAAAAAACACAGTCCATGCCATTATGAAGTCAGAAATTCAGTTTCATTGGAAGTCGGATTACACAATTAAGTCTTTATGGCAGTTTAAGAAATGACTTGCAAATAAATTTATTAATAGAGACATTGAGTTTGCAAGACAATCAAACAAATATCGAAGGAAATAATAAAAAAGACGCACTGGTGTAGAAAATACGGCATCTTTAAACTCTCTTTATGTTTAATTCAAAGGGAGATAATCTGAAAGTCTTGAATCTTTAAACTTTATTTTCAGGTGGTGATTACATTTAACATAAGCGTTTAAAGTGTCTTCTGTGCGCACTGGATCTACTGTTTATTGCATACAAGAAAACTTTCTTCTGCGCATGCGCCAATTAATGTTTTGATCTGAATTATTTAAAAAGGAATAAATTAGATAACTCCGGATAGGACAAAAATTAACCCTTAATCTTTCATGATTTAAATAATTAGACGTCTGCCCAATGCGAAAGCATCCATATATACATTACACACTTGCTAGGTTGGCCGGAATTAGGAAATAAAAACCGTCAAGTTTTTAACTTTGTTCAGTATATTTATGAGTTACATGGAAGTAAAACCGTTAATTTTGTGCCTCTGCCACGATATCTTGATCGCACTGGAATTTTTATTCTGCTGTCGATTTAACAACGTCACTTATCTTTTAATTAGGATACCGAAATGCAGTATCACAGTACGTAGGAAAATGTCAGCAGCTACAAACAGAGCAGTGAAAATAAAACTATTGCCATGTTATCAGATAGCAAAACGAGATTGATTATTATTAATTCAAGAATAAAACGGTATCGGTGTCAACCTTTGACAGTGCAAGTAACAGTTGAACTCCAAAGTCCTGAGGTCTGACACTGGATGACTGTAACACCAGCAATGCTGTATCCCTCATCACATGACTGAGTGGCTGTGGCACCATATGTAGTTTCTCCAGGCCTTGTCAGGGTAACGCCACCGTGATCGGGTGATGGAGGGGTCCCACAGTCTGATGAATGTAAAAAGAATTATAATGATGCATGCTTTGCAGGATGTATATTTGAATAGTGTATGCAGAGGTTATTGACCATAACACCAGTACTTGCTTGAGTAATAGTGTATATTATATCGTGCGATTGCCTTTGACAGCAAGCATAAAGAGCGAAAACAATTGGCAATACGCTAAGCATTCATGCAATAACGGCATGTTGGCACATCATTAAGAAGTTGTACTCAAAACTTTGAAAGCCGTATCATTTTGCCAATACTTTTTTTCAGAATTCTCATAAAGCAATGATAATAAGGAGTACAAAACTTTGAAAGCCGTATCATTTTGCCAATACTTTTTTTCAGAATTCTCATAAAGCCATGATAATAAGGAAGTTAATTTCTCACTCGAAGATTCAAGTGAAAGTAATAGATAAGTCGTTTTGCAAGGGGGGTCCCAAAATAAAAGATAAACGATGATCATGAATTATTACAATCAAGTCCTACATACCGTTCTCAAAACCAATGGAGATACGTGTAGAAGCAGACACTCAAACATTGCTAAGATTTCAGAAGATATTACGAGTACGCGCCAAAGTGTTGTTACACGTGGGGCCATATGATTTTTATGACACGACGTTATCCACTGAATAACAGCGACGTCATATGATAAATAATAATGTGCCGATTTTGCAACGACACGTACAAAGGGGAAACTGAAATCTGCGAAAACCAGTAACTCTTCATATCCAACATACAGGAGTCCCGCAAAATACCTGTTATTGCTGACTGCTCTGATAAGGAATCTATATATTTAATATTTCGTTTGCATCAAAAGAAAACCGAAACGTTAAATGTTCAAAGACGAGGTCATAGCGACTTCGAAAGCTAGATCCAAGAGAAGAGAAGACCTGCTTCGCTACAAACAAAAGCCAGAACCATGAAACACATTGATCCCCTTTGTGCTGAAATATTAGCCAGAGCTACCTAAAGTCAAGGAGATTGTCAACAAATATCAACAAATATCAACCGATCATCGAGTCTTCGAAACGCTTGAATAAATGTTTCCCTCAGAAGCCAATAACGACATAAAGAAGGCCAAAAAGCGTAAGGGATATTCTTGTTCGCGCAAACACAACCCGAACTCTAGTTATTATGGACCCACAGGAAAGTCAAAGCCTTATGGTATCCAAAGATGTTTTACTTGTTACTTGTAAACTGATGACACCAACCTAAATAGCCAAATCATCATCAGGAGTGTCATTAAGACTCAGGACCAGACAAACTGCAAATCTTCAAATGTCACCTACCTAATCACCTGTAGTCAGTGTTGCAAACAGTACGGAGGCGAAACAAAACGTGCACTTAATTAGCGCATGAATGGGTACAATCTGACTGGACGCAGCGAAGATTTCAGAGGTCACCTGTCACCGAGCACTTCTACTTACATTACCCCGACTTTAACAGCCATGTCTCCCATCGCTGCATGGAACATGATGCACAGTGGTCGCATGATACTCGAAAAGCCGTTAGGGCTACTGCATCCGGCGGCAGAACACCATGCAACCTCACCATCAACAAAAGTGACAAGGACTGAAAAAATGGTTCTATCAGTGCATTTGGCTGATTAACCTCTAATTGTACTCGTATCATCGCTGACGTGATGATAGGGAGCAGCGAGGATACCGTGACACTGTCTCACAACAGTAAGTTATACCAAAAAAGACAAGTTAATTAATGATCTCTCCATTTTGTAGCCAATTCTAAATCATTTTAGCATCCTGAGTGGATCAAGTTTTACCGAAATATTGTGTCTGTTAGGTGCATTTTCCGTAGGTTTTATCATATATTGTATATTATTAGAAGTCGGATCCATTAGATTTCTTTTATTATAGGCTACGAGTCTCATGTAAATCAATTTCTAAGCCTTGAATATGTCACAAACCTAACTCCATGACTTGAATAAACGTTGTCAAGCCTATAACCACTGTTTGATGACGTTACGTCAGAAATAACATTACGTCTTTTAACAGGGTTGTGTAGACATTTGGTTGTAATACAATTTCATCTGGATATAATGTGTTCATAACGCCATAATTTCAGCGAAACATTGCACTTCCACAATTCTGTAATCGAAAAAAGGAGAAGGAAAACAAAATCAAACTTTTGTGAACAATTTTCTGTTTTTGAGTGACTGTTTTAGATTGAAATTCTGTTATAATACTGATTATCTGATGATAACCTGTGCCAATGCAAGTAACTGTGGAACTCCAAGTTCCGTTTGTTTGGCATTGAACATTTTCGTCACCATCTGGGCTGTATCCTTCATCACAAACCAAAGTGGCTGTGGCTCCGTACGTCGTTTCTCCGAGGTTGGATAGCATAACTACTCCATGGGCTGTTATTCGTGGACTTCCGCAGTCTGTAATTATAACAGATTAAGGTTAAGCATTTAGCAAAAATTATCTGTTATGGGCAGATTAGGATTTTTAACGTGTACGTGTACGTCTAGCAATGGATTGTGTACATAAGTCATAAAAAATGCATACTCTTTACCAGTTAGAAGTAAATTCTAGACGTTGACAACTTCTAGGAGGCCGTTTACACGTAGCTTAATAAATGTGTACTTTGACTCATTTTTTGAAAATGTAAATTTCTTTATTTATCCCCCACCCCCAACCAGCAGTTAAAAAATCATGTGGTCACATATAAGCTTCAAAAATGGGACTGAGCTGGGGACGCTGGTCGGAATCAATTATATTTTAATTAAAATGGTGACATCGAATCATGGGGTGGGTAGATATACATGGGTTACATTCCCAATAACGATGAAAAAGAGATAAGACGCGGAGGATTGTGTCGATCTATGTATTCACTTAAAGCTTTCAAAAAATTGGAATGTAGTTGAGAAGAATTGCGTGTACGAAGGTAGTAAACTCAATATAGTAAGGGCCTTCCTTTACCGTAAAGACTACAGGACGACAGTTCCATAACTTATTAAGATGGCAACTGACTGCATTGTGTGTCAAAAACGTTGTGTTAATTCCTCGTTTGATTGTGTATGGATTACAAAGAAAATAAGCAAAGTTTTATACAATGCAGTTATTGAAAGGTCTTGCAGCCAGAAGTCTTTTACCGAAAAAAACAACAACGGGACTTTGCAACAATGCAATTATTAGGAACAAGAGGGCCAAGTGGCCCTGATTCGCTCACCTGAGCAAAAGGTCAAAGGTCAAACTAGGCTCATCTTTTGAGCAAACCTGATAGTTTGCAACCATTTTCAAATGGTTCTGAAGAAGAAGATTTTTGAATATCTTTCTATATATTGCTATGGTTCAAACCCAGGACCCCCTGGAGTGGGGCCATTTTTGACTCTGGCACCATCATTTGAACAAACATGGTAGAGGACCACTAGGATATACATCATACCAAATTTCAAGCATCTGCACTCAGGGGTTCTGGAGTAGAAGATTTTTAAAAAACATTTTAATTTCGAACTCAAGACTCCCCGCCCGGGGCCATTTTGGATCCCAGGGCCACCATTTACACAAACTTTGTAGGAGTCCACCAGCTAATGCATCAATACATCATACCAAATTCCAAGCATCTGAGCCAAGTGGTTCTGAAGAAGAAGATTTTTGGATGTTTTTCTATGTATTTCTAAGGTTCAAACCCAGGACCCCTGGGGCGGGGCCATTTTGGACCCTGGGGTCATCATCGGAACAAACTTGGTAGAGGACACTACCAAATGCTACCTACCAAATTTCATGCCTCTGAGCCAAAAGGTTCTGAAGAAGACTTTTGGATATTTATCTATGTATTTCTATGGTTCTAACCTTGAACTCCCTTCCATGGAGCCATTTTGGATCCGTGGGCAACCATTTGAATAAACTTGGTAAAGGACTATTAGGCAATGCATCATATCAAATTTCAAGCATTTAAGCTATGCAGCTCTGAAGAAGATTTTTTAATATTTTCTTTGCATTTCTGTGGTTGAAACCTTGGGACTCCCTGCCCCGGGGTCATTTTGGACCCTGGGGCCATCATTTGAACAAACTTCGTAAAGGACTATTAGGCAATGCTTAATACCAAATTTCAAGCATCAGAGCCTTGCGGTTCTGAAGCAGAAGATTTTTTGAATATTTTTCTATGTATTTATATAGTTCGAACCTGGGACTCCCTGCGCCGGGGCCATTTTGGACCCTGGGGCCACCATTTGAACGAACTTGGTAGAGGTTGGCTGGTTGATTTGATGCTTAACATCCGCGGTAAACAACTAAGGTCATGTCGGGACGGTCAGTTAACCTAACCACACTATTCCTGGGCAGGCTTAGACCCCCTAAGCGGTTAACCAGTACTAAGTGCACATACTTTCGCCAGTAACTGACAACTGCCCTTCTTGAATCAGCGGAAGGAGAAACGAAAGTATGTGGCCAGACCGGGATTCGAACCCAGGACCTCTGACTTACGAGTCAGGTGCCCTACCGATTGCGCTACCCGGCCCGGCAACTTGGTAGAGGACCACTAGGCAATGCTACATACCAAATTTCAAGCATCAGAGCCCAGCAGTTCTGGTGAAGAAGATTTTCAAGTATATTTTAGTTTCGAACCCAAGACCCCTTGCCCCAGGGCTATTTTGGACCCTGGGCCATCATTTGAACAAACTTGGTAGCCGTCCACTAGACAATGCTTTATACCTAATATCAAAGCTCTAAGCCTACTGGTTCAAGAGAAGATGTCATTTAAAGCAAATTGTTGACGCCGGACACTGGGTGATCACAATAGCTCACCCTGAGCCTATGGCTCAGGTGAGCTAATAAAAGTCTACAAACCAACGATGTCCATGTCATAAATTAGATTAAGGTCATCGCAAGGTCATCATTTGTATAAACTATGATGGGCCCGCATGCCAATGCTACATGCCAAGTTTCAAGGTTTTTACCATATATGTGCGTGGCGGCCATCTTGGTCATGTGACCCAGATACCCCGAACAAACTTTTGTTCCCCCAACCCAAGGAGGCTCCATATAAAATTTAGTCTTGATCGGCCCAGTGGTTTCTGAGGAGAAGATATTTGAATATCTTGACGACGGATGGACGGA
The DNA here is from genome assembly GCA_963989385.1 of Ctena decussata. Taxonomy (NCBI): domain Eukaryota; kingdom Metazoa; phylum Mollusca; class Bivalvia; order Lucinida; family Lucinidae; genus Ctena; species Ctena decussata. The sequence goes on from OZ022510.1 coordinate 9,878,772, forward strand.
CCGAATGACCTTCATTTCTTTATCTAGCTGACCATATATACCAAGTATTGTGCCTTAAACTTAAACAGTTTCTGAGAAATCCACTGTTTAAGCGTTTCCCTATATAAAAGACTAACATACCAAAGTTGACAATGTCATAAATGAGGTCAAGGTCATCGCAAGGTCATCATTAGTAGGAATTATGATGGGCCTGCATGCTCAATGCTACATTCCAAGTTTCAAGGTCATAGGCCTTCTGGTTCTGGAGAAGAAGATTTTTGAAGGGTTTTTACTATATATGGGCATAGCGGCCATCTTGGTCATGTGACCCAGATACCCCGAACAAACTTTTTATCGCCAAACCAAGGAGGCTTCATATAAAATTTGGTTTTGATCGGCCCAGTGGTTTCAGAAGAGAAGATATTTGAATATCTAGACGACGGATGGACGGACCGAATGACCTTGACCTTTAGTGACATAGTATCTTCATTTCTTCATTTAGCTGACCATGTATACCAAGTATTGTGTCTTAGACTTAAATAGTTTCTTAGAAATCCACTGTTTAAGCGTTTTCCCATATAAAAGCCTAACATACCAAAGTTGACAATGTCATAAATGAGGTCAAGGTCATTACAAGGTCATCATTTGCAGGACTTATAATGGGCTCGAATGCCCAATGCTACATACCAACTTTCAAGGTCATAGGCCTTTTGGTTCTGGAGAAGAAAATTTTTGAAGGATTTTCACCATATATGGACGTGGCCGCAATCTTGGTCATGTGACCCAGGTATCCGGCTCAAACTTTCGTTCCCCCAACCTAGGTAGGCTCCATATGAAATATGGCTTCAGTCGGCCCAGTGATTTCAGAGGAGAAGATGTTTGAAAATGTGGACGACAGACAACTGAGGATTGAATAGAATAGAACGGATGCCTGGCTATACTATAAGCTCATCAATGAGCCTAAAGGCTCAGGTGAAATAAAATGTGGTGTGCAAGATGGTCGCCGATTGTGATGTGGGAGAAGATTGGGCCTGTACTCTTTCATTGTGACACTAAATGATTAGAGCGTTAAATTTCGCCAAAAAGGAAAACAACGACCGAAACAATTGATGTAGAGGAGATAGGATGATAAGAAAATGTTAACCCCAAATGTACACGCGGACGAAAAATCATGCTGACAGCTTTTCGATAATAATTTGACCAGCTAAAATAATTCGTCACATTTTTAGCTCACCTGAGCCAGCGGCTCCGGGGGAGCTTATAGGATGGTAAGGCTCCGTCGTCCGTCGTCGTCCGTCGTCCGTCGTCCGTCCGTCAATAATTTCAAACGACTTCTCCTCTAAAACCGCTGGGCCAATTGTAACCAAATTTCATATGTGGCCTTCAGAGGAAGGGGGAACGAAAAGTTGTTCAAACGGTCCTGGTCACATGACCAACATGGCTGCCACGCCCATATATGGTAAAAACCTAAAAAAATCTTCTTCTTCAGAACCAAAAGGCCAATGGCCTTGAAACTTGGTATGTAGCATCGGGTACGCCAGTACTATCAAGATTGTTCAAATTATGACCTTGGGTTGACCTTGACCTTTTTTACGGCAAGGTCAAATTTGCTTCCTTTGCTTTTATATGGCAAAATGCTACAACATGAGATATCTTGGAAACTGTTGAAGATTTTGGGCTAAAATTCAGTATCTACAGTCATCTTAATGAGTACATGAAGATTTATGAGTACAAGAGGTCAAGGTCATTCTTTGACCTTTGACCCAGAACTCATATTTTGACAATGTCAAACAATCTGCTCAACAGCCACTTGGTCAATTGAAACCAAATTTCATATAGAGCCTCCAGGGGTTGAGGGAACGAAAAAAAATTCATACGGTCCAGGTCACATGACCAACATGGCCGCCATGCCCATATATGGTAAAAACCTTTAGAAATCTTCTTCTCTAGAACCAATTGATGGATGGCCTTGAAAATTGGTATGTAGCATTAGGTACACAAGTTCTATCAAGATTGTTCAAATTATGACCTTGGGTTGACCTTGACCTTTTTTACGGCAAGGTCAAATATGGGAAAATGCTAGAACATAAGATTTCATGGAAAGATTTGAAGATTAAGGCCTAAAAATTGGTATATACAATCATCATAATGAGGACATGAAGATTTGTGAGTACAAGAGGTCAAGGTCATTCTTTGACCTTTGACCCAGAACTCTCATATTTTGACAATTTCAAACAATCTTATAAAAAAAAAAAACACTGGGCCAATTGTAACCAAATTTCGTATAGAGGTTCCAGGCGTTGAGGGAATGAAAATTTGTTCAAACGGTTTAGGTCACATGACCAACATGGCCGCCACACTCATATATTGTAAAAACCTTTAAAAATCTTTTTCTCAAGAACCAATTGACTGATGGCCTTGAAACTTAGTATGTAGCGTTGGGTACTCCAGTTCTATCAAGAGTGTTCAAAATGATGACATTGGGTTGACCTTGACCATTTTACAGCAAGGTCAAATATGGGAAAATGCTAGAACATAAGATTTCATGGAAAGGTTTGAAGATTTAGGCGTAAAAATTGGTAAATATATCAAGATTCATGAGTACAAGAGGTCAAGGTCATTCTTTGACCTTTGACCCTGAATTCTTATAGTTTGACAATTTCAAACTTCTTCTTAAAAGCCAAGGAGCCAATTTAACCAAACATCATATAGAGCCTTCAGGGGTTGAGGAAACGAAAATTTCTTCAATTGGTCTGGGTCACATGACCAACATGGCCGCCATAACCTTATATGGTATAAACCTTTAAAAATCTTCTTCTCCAGAACCAATTGACCGATGGCCTTGAAACTTGGTATGTAGCATTGGGTATTCCAGTACTATCAAGATTGTTCAAATTATGACCTTTGGCTAACCTTGACCTTTTTTACAGCAAGGTCAAATATGGGAAAATGCTGGAACATAAGATTTCATGGGAAGTATTTGGCCTCAAAATTGGTATATACAGTCATCTTAATGAGGTCATGAAGAATTATGAGTACAAGTGGTAAAGGTCATTCTTTGACCTTTGACCCAGATCTCTCATATTTTGACATTTTCAAATTTCCTCAAAAGCCAAAGGGCCAATTGTAATCACATTACATATAGAGCCTCCAGGGGTTGATTGGTGAGCATTGGGTACTCCAGTTCTATCAAGAGTGTTCAAAATGATGACATTGGGTTGACTGTGACCATTTTACGGCGAGGTCAAATATGGGAAAATGCTAGAACATAAGATTTCATGGAAAGTTTTTGAAGATTTAGGCGTAGAAAATGGTATATATGGTTGTCTTGATGAGTACATGAAGACTTATGAGTACAAGAGGTCATGGTCAGTCTTTGACTTTGGACCCAAGACTCATATTTTGACCATTTCAGACATAAGAAAAAGCCTGTTTGCCAATTGCTCAGGTGAGCAGTTCAGGGCCTCATGGCCCTCTTGTTTTGGTTACAAGTACACGTACAATTTACATTTAACTTAACCATTGTTTACTATAATTCTAACTTGTATTTGTTCGTGTAGCTACTAGTAGCCTAACGAGTACAAGTTCTAAATTTTAACATCCCTAATATTGTAAATTATAATCTCAAGGTCCCGTATGTCGTTTCTCCGAGGTTGGACATCATAAGTACTGCATTGGTTGTTGTTGGTGTAATAACAGATGAAGGGAATGCATATTACGTTACACATAAGGTATTGTAAATTATGTTCTCCATCTCTGTAAACAAAACCAAGTACAGACTTTTTTTTACACTTTCTTAGCGAAAATAAAGTTTGAAACAAATATGGAACTAATGTAAGAGCGGTAATAACATGAATATTTAACATGCATGTGTAAGGTTTAAATTTTGTTTGCGGGGTAAGCGAGGTAACTCATGGTTAACTGTGGCTGCAGCACAGACTTAATTCAAACCCATTATTCAAAGACTACACAATTACTGTACTCAAAATAAGCGAACAGATAGCTGACAAAGACACCGACTACACCGCACGGACAAAAGCAGTTTTAAGACGGTAAACGCCCTGGCGTACGTTTCGAAACGATAGGGAGGTTAAGATTTTTAACTTGTACGTGTACATGTACATCTAGCGATGATTTGTGTGCATACGTCATCAGAAACTGCATACTCGCTATCATTTAGAAGTAAATTGTAGACGTTCTAGATTTTGTTTTAAGGTATCAAAGTTGAGAGCATTTAGGGACTGACCATTTGATATTCTTGGGGGGAGGGGGTCTGGTATTCTTGATGAAGACAGGACATTTTATTTCACTGGTCTATGGAAACATTTTTTATTATTTTTTTTCACCTTGACGGAGCTAATTTCTTTTACAATCTAACTCGAACATTTTTTTTTAATTTTATAGGCTGAACTATCAGATCCTTATTTACTTGTCCTTCACATATTTTTATTTTACACTCATCAGTAACTTTGACACCTTTTTTATCACAAAAATAACATGGTGCTGTCTGTAGCCAGGCTGAGGGCATGGCTTAGCTTGCATTTGCAAAGCCGTGCCTGGAGTATGTTACTCTCTTCATCTAAGGTACAGATATAAACATCCTTGTATGAGCTTGGCAAAAATTAGGCCTAATATTAGGGGTATTTTGGCCAAAAATTAGGGTTATTTTTGCAAAGTTTTTGGGGCTAACATTAGGACTTTAAGGGTTTTTCTTGCCCACTCATATGTCCTAACATGCTTCATATGCACTTTAGAAAGTTTGGTAAATACTTACTGATAGAGTCACATTATGCATGAATGGCATTTTAATAAAATAGCTAAAAGTTCTGTGCTAAGAAGTTAACAAAGGGGTGTGTGGGTGGCAACGCTCCCCAGAAGCCAAAGCAATTTCCCAATTTTAATGGCAATTTATAAGACAGGAAACAATAGAGAAAAACTAGTGATGATGATAAAAGATAAGGGCTTTTCTTTTAGGAATTTTGCCTTTTAGAGTGATTATTTTGTCATAATTGCTTTGTCTCCAATAAGCTAGTGACTCTTTTGCAATTCAGTTTTAGTGTAAAAATTTACTTATGAAATGAGGCCGATCAATAATACATATATGTAAATGTTGTGTAGGATTTTTTTGTAAATGTTTGCACATGCAGCCCCTGCTGGTGTAAAACAATTGTAGATAACATTGAAATAATACTATAAATATAGGGGTCTGGGGGGTGCAGCCCCCTAGAAGCCAGAGACATGATAAAAACTACTCAATTCAAACGGAATTATCTGCAGACTAGTTTTTTGAGGGGGGGGGGGAATTCTGGGTGGAGCCAGGTTATTTTGTCACCAACTTTTGCGGCCAGATTATTTTTTTCTTGCATATCGCAAGACAGGGATTTTTTTTTAAAATATCCCAGCCCCCCTCTCCGCCCAGAATATCAAATGGTCGGTCCCTTATCTAAAAAAAAAATTCAAGCGTTCACTTGAAAATCAGTGAAGCGTAAATAAGATAGACCAATGTTTACAGTAAGGGTGGTACATGAAAGGCAGAAGGCAGCATCTGTTTTAGATATCTCCGCAGCTGTAAAGAAGGATGGATGAATGATTTCGAGTTTAACGGCCCAACCAACAGTATTTTAGTCGTACAGCATATGAGCAACTATATGAGATACGGACGACGCAAAATTAAACCAGATGCAGAAAACTACGGATTTGTGACCTTAACTGGAATCGACCCCGCGACCTCTGGATCACAAGAGCATCAACCATCCAGCCAACAGTTAAAATAATCATGCGGTCACATACGAGTAAAGCATCATAAATGGGACTGAGCTAAGAAAGCTGGTCGGAATCATTTTTATCCTACTTAAAACGGAGAAATCGGACTATAGGGTGGGTAGGTATGGGTACATTATCAATAAACGATAAAAAAAAAAAAAGGCTAAGACACGCATAGGATTGTGGGGATCAATGTAATCACAAAACTTTCGGGAAAAAAATCGGATGTGGTTGTGAAGAAGTGAGTGTGTGACGATAATGAATTGACACTAGTAAGGGCCTTCCTTAACCATAAAGAGTGCAGGACAATACCATAACTCTTTTTAGATGGCAACCGACTGCAATGTGTTAATTCCGCGTTTGATTGGGTATTGATTACAAAAAAATTAAATGAGGATTTAAACCAGGGCGGCAGTTATGTCTTGGTTCTTTTTGGTTGTTGTATGTCTTGTTAGTTGCTACCGTATGTCTGTTATTGATATATTGGTTGTGATGTTCGGGCTAGCCCGTTGACCGCCTACATGGGAAATGACTGTTCATGTGGCTGCCGCAGGTGTTGTCTTTGGTGATGACTAGCTTTCTGTTGTCTCATTCCCACATGTTGTCTTGGGTTGGATCTGGAATTGAGTTGTGTCAGTTCCTGATAATTTGCCTCCTTTCTTTCAAACAATGCAGTCATTGAAGGGCCTGACAGCCAACAAGTCAGTTTTTCAACTTACGGGATTTTGCAACAGTGCAATTATCACGAAAATGTGTTTATAAGATTGTCGCCGGCTGTAATAGTGGGCGAAGGCCGGGCCTGTACGCTTTCTTTGTGACACTTAATAGTTAGGACGTTAAGTTTCAACAAAACAAAAATTAGAAAATGACTGAAACAATTGGTGAAGAGGAGATAGGATGGCAAGAAAGTGTTAACCCCAAACGAACACGCAGATGAAAGGTCATGCTGACAGCTTTTCGATTATTATTATTTTAACCAGCTACAATAATTCACTGCATTTTTTTTTGTTACAAGTACAAGTACACGTTACATATAGTTTAACCGTTGTTAACCTCAGTTCTAACTTGTACGTGTACGTGTGGCTACCAGTAGCCGTACGCAAACAAGTTTTAAATCTTAACCTTTCTAATGTCTTTTAGTTACTAAACTTGTAGCCACAATTATGATAGTTTAATGACACTGTCTGTTTCGTCTGCAAAAGCACAAGTTAGCTGTAGGCATTACTGTTAATATGTCCTCGACAGCGGCATATTTTTGTCGTTTTTTCTGGTCTAGCTCACTTTTCTGACAATGCGCTGACAGAATTGGCGAATATTTGTATTGACTATCAATAGTTTAATTAGTTGTTACTGCAAAAACATTATACTTTGCATCAAAAAAGAGTAATTAAGTTCGAATACAGGACCACCTCAACTAACCGAACATTATAATTCAAGTTATTTGATAACTGAGCGTAATTTTAAAACGCCACCACCAAAACAACTTAGACGTTTTCAATTCTAAAAAAAAATGGTCTATCTGTCTTAGAACTATAACGTTTTAACTATAATAAGCTTCTAAATTCGTTTATTACATTCTTCCTAAAATATATATTAAGCAGTGTATTACTAATCTTGCTATTTGTGTATTCATGTAAAGCATGAACCAAGAATTTCGTTAAATTTGTTCTCGAACAAACATTAAAAATGTACTCATTGCCTTTGATAGTGCAAATAACAGTCGAGTTCCATTTGCCGGTGGCTTGACACTGAATTTCCGTATCACCAATGAGATCATACCCTTCATCACATGACTGTGTGGCTGTGGCCTCGTATGTTGTTACTCCAGGACTGGTTAGCGAGACTGCTCCATGTACAGGTGATGGTGGACTGCCACAGTCTATGAACCAGAAATAACAGGAGAGGAGAACACTAAATAAAACCGTGCAATATTGAAGTTTCCAGAAAATACGCAACCATAACCAAAGAGTCAATTGAATTCGTTCGCATCCTGCCGAAGTTATGAGGATAAATAATGCCTTAATGAAACAATTATTTAAGTGTAAAAAGGGCCGCTTTCCATGAAAAGTGATTGAAAGAGTTATGGAACTTGTCACCTTGACAAGTTTTGCTATAACATGTAAATATTTAAAATTGAGAGACAATGCTTCATATGTAACACAAGTAATGAGTAAATTGGACGCGACAGGACGAGACTGGACGCGACAGAGTCAATCCTGTATAGCCCTAACAAACTCAAGATGGAGACATAATAAACTTAATACAAACAGCCCTTGCCAGGAAACGCGAACTTCATAAGCAGCAAGGTATACACTAATGAGGGTGGTATAAATAGAGGATCTTACATGAGTGACCATGTTTTATTGAATTATTAAACGAGTTGGGGAAAAAGATAAGTAGCCGAGCATCTTATCGGTGTTCCCGAACGAGTTTAATAAATTCAATAATACTTATTTAATTCATTAATTATAATCGAGTTGGGCATAAAGGTAAGATGGAGCATCTTATCGGTTTTTCCTCATCAATTTTTATAAATTTAATGACACAGGAACACGAATGCAAGATTCTATGTATCATAAATTTAATGACACAGGAACACGAATGCAAGATTCTATGTATCATAAATTTAATGACACAGGAACACGAATGCAAGATTCTATGTATCATATGCGAATTTGGCACTAAAATGTCACGATTTCGCCATAAGAAAACGCGAATGTTTTTGGACGTCAATGCATAACGTTACGACGTAATTTGCATATTAAATCCACTACTGGGTTATCGTTTTTAATGCATGGCTTCATAACACTCTCAGATGCTACGTCATGTAATAAGATATGCTACCACGGTTTCTTCACCTGTGCGGGAGAGAGTCCACTCACCGAGAATCCTTGTACAGGTGGACTGTTGACATAATTAATTGCTGCCTTACATGTAAGTACGCCAATAAGAGCTGATAGTCTTATGGAAACAAGTAACACTGTAAATACAAAACATGCTAGCAAGTCTGAAACGGATTTTTGTTAATTTCCTTAGTTTTTTTTAAAACTATGACTACTGGTACGGTTAAGTGACTCATTGATAGTCAGAAATACAGTTCTTTATATCCAAACTAGTGATAAATACGATAAGAGGTATGACTTTATGTATATTTGAAAAGCCAAGTTTTTGATGGCTCTGATGTATCTGCCAGGTGTAACCATTCCCTGTTTGCATCATTTTTCAACTAGTAATGAAAGGACAATAGAGATCATACTTCGAAGATACAAAGGTTTTTTTAAGATGTTACCGTTCAAACATGTGATTTGACCCAATCTCCTACAGTACAGCTTTAAAACTTCATCATCATGACATTTTATGAGGGTCTCTCACACCTAACTGATCATTTCGTCATAACTATTTTATAATTGAATGAAAAAATAATCTCTCTTGGATTAGATGTAAATGACAGAATTCCATCTCCTTTGCAACGCATCGATGCCGGTTGCTTTGTAAATTAAGCTTACCCGTTCACGACACACTCTAGGTCATAGCCTGTCGTAGCCTATTTTTCGTAGTGGATCCTTTAGTTTTGGATACACATCAAAATAAGGCGAGCCTCTGGTCGGAAGAGTATGTAGTGGTTGTGGTGGTGGTGGTGTTTGTGTGTGTGTGGAGGGGATCCCATGGATATGATTCCAGTATCACCTTAACAACGTTTGCTTTGTGGGCTGACGAGTTATTGTGTAAAACTAGTGGTGCAGTCAATAAGTTCTTGGGGCTTTCAGCGTAACGCTGGAGATTTAGTGTTCTTATATACTTCTTATGGTACTCTTTATTCACATTCTAACCCGTTGGTACCCTATGAGTTTGTCAGTACTCCACGAAAATCGTACGCAAAACGCATTAAAATTTGGCATAATTTTGACTTAGGTGGAATTTTAAGGGTCTTGAAGAGTTTTTCGTATACAACGTCCTTTTATACCCAGCTAGACGTTAGTGGCGGGGTTTTCACGTTGGCTGTCCGTGTGACTGCCCGTCCGTCCGTAGTACGTCCGTCCGTCCGTCTGTCCGTCGGTCCGCACGTCTTTTCCGTTCGATAACTTAAGTACTTATCAACGGATTTCCTTCAGATTTTGCATATGCATTTGTACCAAGAATGTCTCGCTTGGCATTGTTAATGGGAAAATTTTGTTAATTTCTGACAGGGTTATGGCACTTGTCAATGTACAAAAAATGGTTTTTGGCCTCTAGTTCCTTTACTACTTCGAGTATCATGATAAAACTTCACAAACATAATCGAAGTAACAAAAGCTTTTTATGAGCACAAAGATTTTATCATTGGGGGTTATCTGCCCCTGCCCTGGGACTATATACATATATAAAATCAAGAAAAATTCCATAATATCACAGTTTGAATTCCATAAAATCACAGTTTGAAGAATTTTTTTCTGAAACTTTCAGTAAATGATCAGAGTGATGAAAGCCTCCAGTGATGCTCAAATTTACCCAAAGGGAGTTATTTCCCCCTGCCCCCTGGCTATATACATACATAAATCTGGAAAAATCGGTGTGTGAAAAAGGTTTGCAGTGGCGGGGTATCACGCAGTCGTTTGCTATGCTTTTATTTTATTAATTTATTCTTCAAAACAGCCTACGACAGATTTAGCCTGATAACCACTGATTTTCTTTCTTGCAGCTAAATGTTGTATAGTCTCGTGTCAAGGCACAAAATACATAAAACTAAAACTGGTATGGATACGTTTATATAAGTACATGTACATGTACACATTTTGCTTTGAATATACATGCACATGCACGTTACATTTAAATATCATATTTAACAAACCTTTAATGGAGCATGTGGATGATTTACTCCATAATCCCGTATACAGACAGGAAATAGTAGCACCACCATTGCGAGTGTAACCACTATTGCAGGTCTGTATTGCTGTCGCTCCGACTGTCGTCACACCTGTACTCGTTATATTTCCGTTGGCTGGCGCTGGTGGATTCCCGCAGTTTACTTTGTAGAGGTATGAAATAAAAAGCACACAAATAAAAATGTCAACCGATGATTCAAAAGCCATGACAGCACAAAAGCTTTATCCGCAACATCTGCTTTAAACCTAAACAGCGTAGGATCTTATAAATTTACAGAACACAATTGTTGAAGTCAATATGTACAAGGAAATGACTTTATATATAAGCATTTTGCTGACTGCCAAATCTTATTAATTATGAAATTGTATTGTAGTATATCTATGTAATTTATAGTTAATAAAATATTGTTTAAACCAATATGTAGCTCAGTTTAGCCATTAAAATCATACTTCTGACGTTTATGAAAGAATAGGCAAGGGTAATCACTAGCAAACTTTACATGGCCCTGGCTTCAAGTAACAGTTTACTCCACTATCGATGCACGCCAACGTTTGAATAAAAGTTTAAGCGGCATTTCAATCTTTACTTTCTGTTTTATCCCTCCCCCTCGGCGCGGTAGAGACTATTATAATTGTCTCTATAATTGTTTCTTAAACAAAAAGACAATAAAGCAGCAAACGAATAAATAAGTGTAATTTCTTTAGTGACAGTGACTGACGGTTTGGGTTCTGCAAACTGTTATAACAGGAAAAATTCGTATATGTGCCTCCTGTTTGCCATATACATGTATGCCAGTATACAAAACTGATTTGAAACTGATGGCCTAGGAATAAACCGTAATGCATGTAAGAACATTGTTATTTAGATTATTATTATTATTATTAAGTTCATACCACCTTACTGACTAAACGTATCATCATCTAACAATATTAAGTTCCTACCACCTTACCTGAGCACAACAGCGACTGATAACCAGTTGCGTTAGTGTCTAACACAGTGCAGTCATACAATTTACAGAACGTCAAGGTTGGTTCATATTCTATGAGTTTACATCCTGACACCTGGTCGCATTTCGTTATGCAGTCTGCAATGTGTAGTCCATCGATGGAGTAAAGAGGAAAATCGCCGCAGGCTGAAGATGCTTTACAGTTTTCGCAAATAGGACAAGGCGGTCCAGCTGCAAAATAAAATTTGTTTATATACGTTTCATTTTTTAAAGACTACCATAAATATAAGCATGAAACCTTGTGCACGATCTTGCGCACATTTTGTAAAATATCGTAGTCTGAGTTTCTCTCTATATGTCTATATTCATCGCGACTTTGCGAGCAAAGACTGGCTTATGTAAAACTCTACATGAGCGTGCAGCCTCGCGTGAGCCTTTGTTAAAAGATTCACCTGTTGCGTTAAGCTGAGTTCCTAAGTTACCGCAAAGGCCAAAACCTTTCAAGCATTTTGCATGGAAACCTTTATAATACCTATTAGGCAACATACACGTTTCTGTCATACATGAAATGTATATTTTCATCGAATTTAAAAAAAAAAAAAAAAAAAAAAAAAAAAACAGATGGGTATCATGGGTATAAAAGACAATTTATTGTTTTATAATCACAGAAGAAAGTTTGCCCTGAATAAATTGACATGCATGAAACGATATTTTATAAATAATATTATTATACTATCATTTTTACCTCCATATGAAACCATTATCAAAATTAACACATACAACACAACTATTTTCCATCTGTTTTTCATTATCATGCCATATTTAGTTTGCTTAGAGTTATTATTGATAAAATAAATTTGAATAATAACGTATTTAGCGATGTATGCAAACTATATAATTATTATATCGATCAGAATTGCTAACTAAACATCCCGATTCGCTTTCTTGTTCAGGAGGGGTGCTAATATCTAACTGAACTATTGTGAGCGCTTCACTTATGTTAACATTGTCTTTTCATCTTTCTATCATAAGAAAGCCAGCAAAGACATACAAAAAATAGGATTCAAACATTTATTGGTAGTTTCGCGAAAATGATAAAAATCAACAAAATCGTCTCTTTGAAGATAAAATTAATATTGCCATTTTCTTGTTAAGATCCCTTTAACACATAAATGGTAATTATATTGGAGCAGTACATATATAAAAGAAAAATATAAGTCAAAATGTACACTTAGTTGCAAAATTACGATATACGATCGCATTCAACCACAAGGAAGATCTGTATCTTACTGATACTGAATCTTGTTAATAATATATGAGCCACGACACTAGAAAACCAACAAAGTGGTTGTGCGCTCAGTGCAGACTCAGATTAGCCTGTCATATATAGTGATAATTCTTTTACGGCTGTTTCTGGGATTTCCCTCTATTTTGTCCTCTGTTTGGCATATATTTTATGTTTATTGATTCATTGGATAGATTGCCATAGCAACGAAAATGCTGAAATGTTCATAAACCAACTCCTTGGTAGCCAAGAGGCTGGAAAAGTAAAATATTGTAGAAATGTTATTTACATGTATTGCCAATCTGCGGTGGGCGATTAGAGTGAAAGAGCAGGAACTAGAACGTAATGAGAAACTGAGACTTTTGTCTTCTAATCCGGCCCAAGGCAGATGACGACAGGCGTTTTGAGTAGACAGAGCATAGAAAATACGATGTATTATGTAATACAAGAGCACGCAAATATCAGGACCATGTGGTATGTCAGTTTGTATGGTATATGGTTTTCTGTCATGTTTCAAGTTTTGTCTGGTGTATTGACGTCATGGCCTCACTTGAACATTGCCGATTTTGTGATCTTTTGAATATATGATTGGTTTGCTGAATAACTGTTATAAGCTTATAAGACAGTTCCAGATTATTAGAATATTCCGCATATTTCGCATTTCAAAATATTACTTTTGATGACCATGGCCTTCAGATTTCCTCATCAATTTTATTTTTATTCTATCTTTTTTTTTAATTCTGATAATGGTTGTCCAACATCTTGAATAAACTGGCGAAAAAATATTCCAACCCATGTGAATACTCCAGTTTTTTTCCAGATTTTAAAATTTGTTCGGACGTCATTGGATATCATTGACCTTGACCTTCAGATATTTTTTCTCCACCCAGTATGTTTGTTCTCTATTGTTTCTTTTAATATGATATATGGTTCATCATTAATACATCACCTGTTTTCTCAGTCTTTCCAATCAACTCAATGGAAAACTCTACAAAGAGAAATTCCCTATATTAAACATTCGGAATATGACCATTTATGATCTTGACCTTGACCTTCATATCCAAACCCTCTCAATTAATTTCATTTTTTTTTTTCATTTACTGATATCTTGCTTTTCATAACTATGGCGTTGGTCTTGAATAAAACTATTGATTGAAAATACGTGAATATTCTTGCTTTTTTCCGATTTTTCAATTCGTTTGCATTGATCGTGATCTTCACAAATTACTCCTGTCAAACTTTTACTTTTGTAAACGTTTTTGTTTTTTATAACTATATCACTGGTGCTCTTTTCAAACCATATCAAAAGTGGTTCCAAATTATGAGACAATCTCATGTATTCCTAGTTTCAAACTCTGATCTTTGATTAAACTGACCTTGACCTTCCTTGAATTATTTCAGGTTTTGGTTTTGTTAACTTATATCTTGTTCTTTAGATGTGTATAAACGGTTTTCACAATATCTTTTGTAAGCCTTACAAAAACCTTCCTAAGCTCTGTGAAAATCCGCTTTTGTATCCAAAATATAAAAGTATGTGTTCATTGTTTAAGACTGCGGTTTATACACAGAGAAATATGCTGGTGTCTATAGTTTTAATGAATTAATGCATTACCAAAACACGTATGGCTTATGAATAGTGTGTCGATGGGGAATTTTTTGCGTCGCGGAATTTTCGCGGAATTTGTGGTCATTAGCGATCCGCTTAAATTAAATTTCGGCGAATTATTGTCCAAGTTTGTACAAATTTGAATCACCTGTACATAATCATCTGAATTTTTGATGTAGACTATTTTCTATGGCATTAGTTTGTTTATTTTATCTTTGAAAAAAATGAATTACGTTTTTATCGCTATCCCTATGTTTGCCCTGGTGTTAGTATATTATCAACACACAGTACAATACCCGAGAACGAACCGTCCCACAGGGCGATTCATTATGTTATCAAATCTGACAAACTCATTTTAAAGGGTTTGGTGTGTTTGAAGTTTATTTTCTTCTGTATAATAGTCATGTTTCAAAGCAAACAGCCGTTTCATCGTGAAAAACAAGCTTTAAAGTATAGGAAACACCTATATATACTCCCAAATTGTACTTAGGGGAAAACGTTTTTGTCCCTCTGTTTGCCTGTTTCTCGGTCTGCTTCCCTAGACAAAAAGCTAAAAGCTCTTGAAAATTGGGGCCTGCTCTTGAAGGAAATTATTTTCTATTAAAGGAAAGACTTTCTCCTTAAAGCAATTATTCAGTTTGTTGACAGTAGCCTCGTCCCAACTATTTTCTATTGCTGTCTGAGTTGCTGAAAGGTTTTGGAATTTCAATATTTATTTTTTTGTTGGAATTGCCTTTTATGCTGTTTGAGGTGCTTTGGATCAGACTTTTGCCTAAATTTTACAAAATGCAATACCTGACCAAACCACTTTAGTTTGCGTCAAAAAAGGCGCCGAGCAGGGGCATTGTTGTTGTTTTTCTTGGTTTTTTTCCACTACGTTTGGCAAAAATGCATGTTCGTATTTATGCTTTTCTTTACTAAGGTGATAAGATTTTCAAATGTGCCTATGGCTTTGATAACATTCTGCTAGTGGTGAGGTCTTTGCAAGATATGTGTATGATCCGTTGGTGCAATTTATATCTAAAGACTGAATTCCATGCATTTCGACATTCAAGAACTCGGCGCTCAAAAGCCCGAGAAAATCTAATACACGCATGGCTGATGTTCACTACAGCTCAAGCTGAATTGAGCCGCGACACGAGAAAACCAACAATGTGGTTGTGCGCCCAGCGCAGACTCAGATCAGCCTGGGCACCCGACAAGATTGATCAGACTCTTCGCTAAGGTCTTAAAGGGTAGCTAAGTGTCTAAGCTACCTTCATGCGGGCAGCGAAGACTCTGATCAGACTGGGCGGATGCCCAGGCTGATCTGAGGCTGCGCTGGGCGCACAACCACATTGTTGGTTTTGTCGTGTCGCGGCTCAATTCACATTTCCAAAAAACATGCCTATTTCAAACAGGTACATGTATACACTCCTACATTTACTGTACGGTAAAATCACGGACTTACGTGGGACATTGAACACGTGCGATTTTGTTTGTGAGACAATGCTGAGTTGTCGTTGAATTGGTAAGATGTACGCTATCAGGTGACTTTTGAATGACATTCTGGGTGTGGCTCGGAACTGTGTATTCGATTTCAGCTTTGGTGAGCTTCTGAATCAGTTGTCGTAATGAATTCAGGCTAGAACGTCTCATTTGTAACAGTTTCTGTGACTCGGTAGAGTATATATCAAGGGACTGTTCAATGGACCGTATTCGGAAAATGGTCCTCATAAGCCTATGGCTTTTGATCAGATTTTCGTCTATATTTTCTTTACTTTGTACTAAAATTTCATGAATAAAATATCGTTTAAACCAAGGGATTTTCCCAGCTTCTAACACTTCAAGAACGAGGGTTTCATTGTAAATACATTCGCTCTATCTTCTCGGAACTTATCTTTAGTTGGTGATTGGTCAAAGCGTTCATATATTGTTTAATTCTAGCATTAGGTCCGGCAGTAATCGGAACCATAAATATGGTGATCGCTGGCAAATCACAAGGTTCGAATGTAACGCATGGCCAGGTCCTGATTTTTAAGTCGGTAAATGCTTATAAAAAGGGTAAAGGTAAGGCCATGTGTACGCTGCATGTGTTCGTGTTCTGTTGTTTTGTCCACAGTAAACAGCTATGGTCATGTTAACTTAAGCACACTATTCCTGGGCAGGCTTCCTACTTCTCTATGTATTCTCTGCTCTTGAAGGAACTTTTTACCTCACTGCAGCTGGTGTTGTGCCGTGTGGCGGCAGTAAAACGTCTCCCCGTACATCATCCATAGTGCAGATTATATTTTATTTACATCCTTTGAGATCAGAGGATTGATTCTGAGAAATCTAAAATTTGAGATCGATTTAGACTTTTATTCTAGATCATCGTCTTATATATTATTTGGATCCTTTTGAAACTAATTAGTCTTTGAATCGACTGCTCTATTAGAATTAAGAAATTACAGTTGTATGCTTTTTTCGTCACAAGATATTGTCAGGGTCACTGACGAGGCTTTATTAGCCGAAACTACGTAGTCTGGCCCATGTTCCTACTTCTGTATGTATTCTCTGCTCTTGAAGGAACTTTTTAAGATTTTAATTAGACCTAAGCGGTTAACTAGTTCTAAGTGCACGTACGTTAGCCAGTAACTGACAACAGCTTTTCTTGAAACAGCGGAAGGAGAAACGAAAGTAATTGGCCGGACCGGGTATCGAACTCTGGCTCTTGAGTCAGACGCGCTACCGACTGCGCTAAGCGGTCCTGCTTAGTACGCTGGTTGTTACAGTGTCCAACACGGAAAAAAGGTTTAACTATTGCGAAATGACCTTTAAGAATGAACTGAAATTAACGCTATATAGAGATAAGGCACTTTCTCTCTTCCAGTTTATGTCTAAACTTTGTTATAAAGAATTAATTTTGTAGTGTCAGTCGGGGTTCTGGTGCCATTAGAACATATCAAATGATTTTCAGTTTATGAATGTTATTTGTAATAGAAATGATCATCTTAAGCATACTAAGTTTATACTGCTGCTGGGATGAAAATAACTATGTTATCATGTTTCGTCAAATACTACTGCTTTGGTTGGATGGATGATTGGATGGATGGATGGATGGATGGTCCTTTTCCACAGTATTCCAGTGATACATGTATAAATACAATCGGAGGCTAATAATGAGAGGCTGTCTGCAATGAAACCCAGTTTACGGTTCAAAGGATTTCCACCTTCAGCAAGAATCGATCTCGGGTCCGCTAGATCACCAGGTCAGCGCTTAACTGAGCCATAGGGCTCATACTTATCTGGAAAGCAGGTTAATGCATTTACAGTGAAGAATCAGATCAGACTGAGCTACTGCACCTCTGTTATATGCGGCATATACGGTGGCTTTGTATCGCAAACAGCAAAGACGCTGATTAGCCTGCGAATCTGCATCGGGTCTTTTCTGTTTACAAATACTATGATGCATATGAGACCTTCCACTCTTGTCACGGCTGATTCTGTTCTTTCACCTTGTTCAACAAAACATTATGTCAGTCTCTTTTCTAGTTATTTATAAAATATAAGATTCCGAAAACATACACAGCCGAATGATGATACTTTTTCAGTTCCGCGAATTTTTTAACCCGGAGATTATTACTATAAAAAATAATTTTGACAGTCACTCACACATTCCGACGTGGCTGACATGGTATCGAAGAGAATAGCAAAATGACATGTCTTATTGAACACCTGCAGCATTGCGAAAAGGAGGTCGGGGGAGGGGATTGAGGGGAGGAGAAAAAAAAAATATTTTTACAGTTTAATAGAGACCAAAACTGTATAGACCCTAATCTTTAAAAAAATCTGATCAAAATTAAGATGAATAATATTAATAAACGGTTGAAATATAATAAAATTTTAAACAATGAATAGTTACGGGATGGGCCAAATATCAATTTTAAACGTAGATGGGTCGTACTGAAGATTCTTAGTGGGTTAAATTGCCATTTTAGTGAGCTGGATTGAAAAATTGTTAGGGTTATGGCTGACTATCACAAATATTCTTGATGGAAAACCTAATGTCCCCGACTTATTATAATTTGTGTATTAGTTTCACTAATGAATAATGAACGGCGACGTGACAGGTGTAATGCATACCTTGACCTAACGTCGACGCGACGTTATGCACTGCAGGTAATCAAACGCAATTATTTAAATTTACGTAAAACAGGTAAATTAATTAAAATACAGTGACGCTAACGGAAAAAACCTGTTTTAAGCCATCAAGCCATTGATGTTTTATGTTTCATCGCTTGCAATTACTTGGGTCGCGCAACAAGAGCGTTATGAAGGTGGCTGTCTTCACTTTCAGGAGACGCAAGTCTGACATTTCCATTCTTCACTTCTTTTCTCTAAAGGGGCAAACTCTTAAAGAAAAGAATTTGCTCCTCTAGGAGCAAATTCTTTACTTGAAGAGCTGACCCAGTTTCTTTACTTGAACAGCTGATCCAGTTTTGGAAATACTTCATAACCGGAAAAGCGAACAGAACGTCAGAAAAAAATGTTTCCCTTTGTAAAAATGCAAGCATGCACCTCAAATCCGTTGCTGCATTCTTCAACCTTATGCAGCATGTTTAAGAGTCTCCCCTGTTCCCATCAAACAATGTATGCAACCTGAAGAATCTGTAGATCCTGATTAAGCCGATCTAAGGTCCTGGGGCCGTATTTATAAAACGACTTATTATAATAATAAGTGGTTGCGATGCTGTTGCTAAGGCTGAATTTCTATGTTGGAGATTCCCTACAACTATGAAATTTGCTCTGGAGGAACAGTCTTTTTTAGACTGTTCTTCCAGAGCAACTTTCATAGTTGTAGGGAGTCTCCTTCATAGAAGTTTCGTCTTAGCAACAGCATAGCAACGACTTAAGTCGTTTTATAAATACGGCCCCTACATCTCATTAGTTACTTTGTCCCTTAGTAGGAATCTTTTTGATAGCGGATTCAGGTGTCCCGGATCTTAAATTCGTACACGGAACGAAACGTCAATTCAGCCACATTACGAGAAAAGTTGACATTTAACACTTGCAAACATAGAAAATTGAGATCAACCTCCACTACCGAACAGCCTGTCAGCAAAAATGTGGACCGCTCGTGTAATCAATTTATCAAGCAGTTGATATTCTGAGCAGAATGCACGAATATGATGCTGATATGAGGTTGCATTTACTGACATGAGTCTGTTAGTGGCATAGAACAACAAAATGTCATGTCTTGGCGCGGCCGTATTATTCGGAGAAAAAACGCTGAAATTTAAATGAAAGCAGAACAAAGTAAAGTAAATTTGCATAAATAAACACACGCAAAATAAAAAGGTGAAACCGTCATATATTGATAACCTGTGATTTTACACGAGTAAACGCACATAGGAATTTTAGTACCTCTCTATATAATGGCGTTGATACAATTCAAAGTATCAAACTTAGACTCAGGAGGTAAACATCAGCACAAAGGGAAGATCGACGATGACGGCTGGAAATTTTACAGTGAATATGAAAGAAGGAAGCATAGGAAAGGTAGTCTTTTACATGTAGTTTTGTTTTTAGTTTATTATATCTTATTTTATTTCTTTATCTATTTCTTTATTTTTGTTTTTACTTTGCTTTCTTAATCATTTGTTGATATGTCGATCGTGCCTTGAGTGTGTTTCATTCACCCTTTTCTCCTCGCCCCTCCCCCCCCCCCCCCAAAAAAAAAAAAAAAAAAAAAAAGAAATGCTCAATCAGCCACAAATCCCGGATTACTGTCAGCCACTGGTAATCTTGCCATCATGTATATTATGCACGAACGTTATTATTGGTTTAAGAAATGCAAAATCCCAGCAACCACACAACATTGAACCAAGATTGAATCTAAGTTGATTCAATGTCGTGACTGTTCTCAGTGAAATCGTATTATTGAATACGATGCGGTTGGAAATAACGCGAAATCGACAGGGAAATAAAGAAGCCTAGCCAAGCGTTTCATCATTGTACATTGAGTAAAATATATCATGCAGATTTTCAAAAAAGTATACGTTACTACCTCTAGATTGTAGGAAAAACGAGCATCAACCGTCTTAACGCATTTTGTACTCAATTATTAAATTGCGTTTCAGGACATAGACATTTCGCTTAAAGCCTTAAAAACCTTCTCTACGTTCAGTTTGAACTAGTCACGAGAGAGGCAGTCTTGCTTATAAAGTCGGCCAACAGTAAATAAATAAATAAAATAAATACATAACTGAAAAGAGGTCAAAGACCAAAATGAACTAGATGTTTGTTTTTGAAACAAAAACAGATGTCTCTCCCCCCTCCTCCCCCCCCCCCCTACTCTCCCCAATCCTCATCAGGAATCTAGATGGAGATATGTTTCTTATTCTCTGAATATCAACTAACCATGGTCTTATATTTGTAACAACTTTCGTGGTTTTTATGTTATAGAGGGGACAAGATGTCCATGCTGAAAAGTTACAAAGGTGGATAACGTCGCCAACTTAAAATCAAAAGGTGCATAATTCTGTGAAAAATGTAGGTGTTCCTTTCTCTGCAAATCTTCTGATGATGGTTTATAGTTGAATCAAGTTTTGTAAAAATATCTTCAACGGTTTTTAAGTTACAGAGGGAACACCATTTCTATACTGAAAAATTACAAAGGGGCATAATTCCATTAAAAATGTAGACGGAGCTACCGATCTTGTTTTTTCTGCACATCCTCTGATGTTGCTCTATATTTGTACTAAGTTTCATGAAAATATTTCATATAGCTTAAGAGTTACGGAGCGGGCACGATTTACATATTAAAATTTAAAAAGGGGCATAATTCCATAAAACTGTAGGTCGAGTTACAGGTCTTGCTCTCTGCACGTCGTCTGATGATGCTTTATATTTGTACCAAGTTTCGTGAAATTATCTCAATCGGTTACAGAGTTATAAAGCGGACACGATTTCCATACTTAAATTTTCAAAGGGGCATAATTCCGTAAAAAAATATAGGTGGAGTTACGGATCTTGCTCTCTGTACGTTGTCGGATGATGCTTTATATTTGTACCAAGTTTCGTGAAATTATCTCAATCGGTTACAGAGTTATGGAGCCGACACGATTTGTGACAGACGGACGAACAGACAGACAGACGGACGGACAGACGGACAGACGACCAGGGTAAAAACAAATGTCTCCGACCCCTTCGGGGGCAGACATAAAAAAAAGAAATAAAATGTTGGCGTTTCATTCTATTTGAATGATTATATTATGAGAGTCCTGAATAATTGTTATGGGGACTCGACAGTTTATAGAAAACAAAAAGTGAAGTTATGTAAATTTATATTCTGACTCTGTTCTTCCAGGACCTTACAGAAACAAATGATGTCCCTAAAAGATCAACAAACAAAAAGTGGATATTAGCATTAGTTGGAGTAGTGACTATAATTCTCGTCGTTGCAGCCATTACAATTGTGGCGGTATACTTTGGAACCACTTTTCATAAAGAAGAAACATTCAAGGTAAACGACATCTAAAACATTGTAATGGGTACAAAGTATGTGTGTACATTACTATAGACATCGGCAAGTCCGTTATTGAAAAAAAATGCATATCCACAAAAAGATTATATTTGAAAGTTGATATAATTATAATTATCTTGATCCATAATATACTAAGCACAACTTCTAACCGACCACTTGCTGTGTCTTGAACACTGGCATAATAGTGGAGCAAATATGTTGGGCTATCTTTCAAGGGGGTGGTCTACGGAGTGTAACATTTGTTTTTGTATACCAAAATGATCGCCTTGGTCTATAGTTATCAAATTCAGCGTTTGCCACTTTGGCAAACCTTGCATAACTCTGCAGTGGCCAGTTATTTACGTTACCTCGTTATATTTTAGATATCAAAGATATTTACTGAAGTCAATAAGAAATATGTTTAAACAATATAAATGTTCAAATATTAATATTTTCTCTAAGAATGATTAACATGCTACAGAAAAGGCTGCTAAGAAAACAGTTCAGAACTTCTGTGCTGTTGTTTTCGTTACAATATAATATGTACCCCTCAAAAATTTAAAATGTAACTTAGGTTGTTGCATTTACAAACAATATGTGATAAAATAGCCCAAACTTTTTCAATAATCTAATTGTCTCTTTAAATACCATTCTAACAAAACAAATTTGAGACCTCTAGCTATTATACTTTGTCAAATATGTACTGTTGAACATGATTACACCTATTCCCGGTTGGTGGCTGCAAACTCATTTTCCCACAATTGTTCGTACAAAAGATGGCTAATTAGTTATTTTAAACTGACGAATTGGCCCTGTTGCAATAAGATCATGCTGGACATGATATAAAACAACAGTTAACAAAATGTTTTGACCTAACAACAGATATTTTAACCAAAGTAACGTACTTAACAGATTTAAATGTTTGGGTAAAGCATAGGTCTTTCCCACCACGAATATACTTTTTTTTTGAAAATCTGACTTTTAAACAACACAAATGTGATGACAGTAGTTGTTATTTATTTCAAATTGAAATTTTTGCTTAGTTTAATCGCCTACTTAGACAGAAAACAGTGTTATTTACATGACTTGCAAAGCTGATATTGCTCTGTTGTTTAAATGAAGCCTTTGTTATTAATCTGTACATGAAATATGAGTATTTTCCATTAATAGCCAAATGACTTGTGAACAAAACCTAAGGTATCAAACTGGCTAATCATAACTTACAATTTTTACTCAGAAAGGTAACGTTAATAACCGTTATTTCAAAACAGTCACTGAGATTAAATATTACTATTGCCAAATATGTGTAAGCTGTATCATTTTTAGCTGAAATGAAAACATTTTTAATAGGCGCATTTGACCGGTTTAAGGTGCCCAAAGTAACTCATTATTAAAAGCTCCAAGGCAGAGCATCAGTTGTGGTGTATCGAAGTTATAGCTTGTGTCGTGCCCTTATCTGTAATCTTCCAAAAATCGGTAATTTTCATCGACATATTTGCTATCATTCTGCCATATATATAGCCATATATAGAAAAAGACAGAAATGGATGAAAACAGGCATTTGTGTGACTAATTATGTTTAGCTAAGGCTAGCTTTGTGATCATCTGCATGCAATGGGCAGCATGTTTATTTGGCTTGTATCATCTGACTACTTGTCATAACTTCATGCTGCCATTTGCAATCTGGTATTGCGAGTGGATTGATTCACAGAAGGAATCAATTCCTGATTGCTGCCCCTTTACACTTCTTTCTCTATTTTGACCTTTTCCTGTAAAAAGCAATATATGAATCCAATGTTTAATTTTTTCGCCTATGACCATACATTTTTATCAAAGTAACGTATATAACAGATTGAAAGTATGAGTTATTTTATTCTACTGCAGCAAGTGTAAAGTTCCGTGTGCTTACCATGAAAAGTTCCGTCGTCCCTCATCTTATTTCAAATTATGTTTGGGTTAATCTAGGCTTATTCTAAGTCAGTTTGAAAAAAAAAAATAGCTAAACCTGGTGCTAGGGACCACTGTCATTGGTGCAACATTATATTGCTGGGGCACACACTCAGCTTAATCAAGGGTGCTAATTTTGTTTTCTCTGATGCATTCCTTGCTTCCAGAGAATCTTCCTTCAGAATTTTGTTTGGTGGGTGAATGGATATTGTGTGAAGTGAAATAACTATGATTACATTGGCCTCTTTGTTTAATTGGGGGAAACATTTTTACTTTGAAATCATCATCAAAATGACATTTAATTGGAGTCAGTGATAATTCACTAACTTCAACTACTTGGTTTGGTAGTCAAAAAGGTAACGTATACAGCATTTAACAGTAAACGAGTTGTCAGATTACCCTTTTACTGTTAAGAAGTTTTCATATTAAAGCTAGAGTAACAAGGTGCAGGTAGTAACCGCCCTCAGGTATAATGCAGATGTTGAAAGCAAACACTAAGCTGCCGAAGGTTAACCTAACAGAGTCTCGCCATACAGTTCTGTAGGGATTTAAATATTTGATTCATTTATTTAATTGTTTTAAATAATTATATTCCCAAAGAAAGGGCTAAGACAATAACATAACTACCCATATTTTTTCTATATAAAGCATTTTTGTAATAGTATTATGCCTGTTTTAGATGTTTTACTTAAAGGCGTTTATTTTCTGCACCCGGTAACTAGAGCATGCATATGAAACTTGATCATAGTAAAAGTCCCAAGAACTGGGGAACTTAAAATGCTTCATCTTGCTGCATCATACCAAACAGATGATGTAAAAAATCGTGATTCTAATCTGACAAATCGTTTACATTTGAATGTTGTATACGTTACCTTTTTAAATACCAGACCAATGAGTCAAAGTAAGTGAATTATCATTGACTCAATTAAAAGGCCATTTTGATAATGGTTTTAAAATAATAACGGTACGCCACAATCATATTATATGTGCCTGATCTTGAAAGGAATCAAATCGAGTCTGCTGTGTTCTTTCAAGTGTGTTGCTTGCTTTCATATGATCTTTTAGTATATTCTGGAAATAATACTATATCATCGTGAATGGACTACCCCAATGGTTTTCTACAATCTGTAATGCTTCCCTAGATGATTCCTATTTCTGTGGATGATATAACCCTTCCAGAAACTGGCTGCTCTTAAAGGAAACACTTTTCTCTTACAATAGCCTATTCTTTCCTTTTAGAATTTACTGCCATTGAGAAGAAAGGCCAAAGTAAAATTTGCAGAATTATTTCATGTCATATTGTATCCATTCACCTTAAATTCTTGGAATGATTACAATGTATTTAAATTCTGAAGGAAGATTTCCTGGAAACAAGGAATGGGTCACAAAATTATTAAATAAGTAAATAAATAAATGAAAAAATAAAACTTAATAAAACGAAACAACAACCTCGGTTTAACTTAGTTTATATTCAGGAATGTAATGTTGCAACATTGCCGGTGCCACCTAGCACCAGCTTCAGCTAAATTCCTTTTTCAAATCGACTAGTAATGAGTCCAGATGATACCAAATGACCAGAAAATATATGATTTGCATTTAAATGAAGTACAAGAAAGAATTTTAAGGTAGCCACATGACAATTTACACTAGGTGCAGTGCAGTAAAATAACTCTTTTTCAACTGTTATATACGTTACTTTGGTTTAAATAAATGCTGTAGGGCCAAAATATTTTAACTACAATTTTATATATTGCTTTTATAGAAAACGATCAAAACAGATAGTGTAAAAGGGCAGGAAGTTTTTGAACTAGTGCCACAATTCTAGTTCCCTCAACACCAAACTGTAAATAGTAACATAAAGTAACAAGACATGTACTCAAACGATACTAACGGGTGCCAAATAAACATCCAGCCCATTCCATGCAGAAGACCATAAAGCTAGTCTTTATAAAACATACCCAGGAACACATATTATCCATTTTCACCGACTTTCTTTTTGTTTCTATATACATCAGAATGAAGGCCAATAAACAAACAACACAAATCATTTTTAAGGCTACAGGTAAGTGGAAGACACAAACTATAACATCAATACACCAAATCGGATGCACCGCCGTGGAAATGTCACTGATTAATCATATAGTTTCGGTTTAAATCAGTCGAACGTGCCATTTTGAAAATATTTTCAACTCAACTATAATAAGGCTGAGGCACATTTGGCTGTAGCAACAGTTAATCTCAGGGATTGTTTTCAAATAATGGTTACAAATGTTACCTTTCTGAGTACAAAACTGTATGTTATGATCAGTTATTTTGTTATAGTGGACGTTTTAAATGTGATTCTGATATTAATCGGAAAAGATAATAGTGTTCCATGTACAGGTTAATTCACAAAGACTTGTAGGACAATCTCACCTTTGTATGTCATGTAAATAACATTGTTTGCTGCCCGAGTAGCCAACTTTTCCAAACAGAAAAAAATCATCTAACGATAAATAAAACACATAGTTCTCACAGTTGCATTGTTTAAAAGTCAGAATTTTAAATGAGTTTTTTCCTGGTCGGAATGATAGACGCTTTATGCAAACATTAACAATCTGTTAAGTACGTTACATTAGTTTAAATGTGGGTTGTAAGTTCAAAAATATTTTTAAACATTTGCTTTATATCCTGTTTAACATGATCTCATAGCAACAGACCCAATTTGTCTATATAAATAGCTTATTAGCCATCTTTTTACAAATACTTGTGTGAAAACAGACTCTCTAGCCTCCAACACGGAATAGGTATAACCAAGTTCAACAGTACATGGTTAACAAAGTACAAAAGCTAGAGGTCTCAAATTTGTTTTGCTAGTAACATTTTGAAAGTTGCTAGCTAGACAATACTAAAATTTGAACAATTTGGGCTATTTTGTCATAAAGTTTTCGTAAAATGCAACGATTTAAGTTTGTAATAATAAATTTCCAAGGGGTACATTATATTTGGTCACGAAAATAACAGCACATACGTTCTGAATTGTTTCCAAAGTAGCTTAAATTGTAGCAAACTAATCATTCCTATAAAGAATATTGACATTTGATACATTTATAATGTTAAAGCATCTTTCCTATTGACTTCAAGGAATATTTTTGATATTCAAAATTTAATGGGGTAACGTAAATAACTGGCCACTACAGAGTTATGCAAGGTTTGCCAAGGTGGCAAACGCTGAATTTTATAACTACAGACCAAGGCGATCATTTTGATATATGAAAACAAATGTTACACTCCGTAGACCACTACCTCCCTTTTCGAGGCCACTTACGCAAGCATATTTGCTCCACTATAAGCAGATGGCATCCGTGCCAAGTTTTCTTATGTTCAGCATACCCAATTAGTCAAGTCATCGTTTTTGAAAATTTGAGATCAATACGATTAAAACCTTTTCCCTAGCAGCAGAGGATGCACATGTACCCTCATTTTCAAACTTCGCAAAGATTCAGATTGTTGTGGGGAAGGTTTTCGAAAAGTGACTGAAATTTCAAATTCTGTATTAGAATGATGCTTTATGATGCATTCTCACGTTCATTGAATCAGTTTCTAAATGTTCGCAGAAGTGATATGCATATGCTGACTAGATTCCGAAATGTGGTTCTGTCCGAAACATGACAAACTGCTAAAATGCTGCGATTTTCGGAAACAGGGGTACCTGTATCTTTCATTTATGTAATGGTAAACCTTTAGTGGTACCTGATTCATTTTAGCATTACATTCAGTGTAATTAAAAATGGAAATATCTGTTCAATAGTCATTTTCGGTTTGCGGAAAAATGGGCATAATTAAGTGGTCGGTTAGAAGTTGGTTCTGGTATAGATAAGTGCAACTTTATAGCAAGTCGTATGCCGCTCTCTCTACAGTGCCAGTTTACGGAAAAAGATTGCGTTAAGCTGCAGCGCATTTAACATTCACTGTATTAACCGTTCAATGCCTAGCTCTAGAATTGGGACTTAGGGTCGCGTTGTAGACCCTGAAAAAACCCAAACAGTTTAAGCAGGTTTGAAAGCTTTTTTCTCCTTTATTTTGTCACTGATATGCAAATATATACGAAACAGGGAGTAAATGTCTTATTTTTATTATTATTAATGATGTTGCTTTTATTATATGCCTTCCTACGTTTAGAAATGATTTACATAGAGGATCTTACATGAGTCCTCATGTATTATTGAATTTATTAAACGAGTTAGGGAAAAAGATAAGATGCGAGGCTATGCCGAGCATCTTATCTTTTTCCCCAACGAGTTTAATAAATTCAATAATACAGGAGCACGAGTGCAAGATTCTATTTATCATATGACACTAAATCGCATTTTATTAGCAAATTTTCCACTAAAACGTCGCAATTTCGCCATTAGAAAACTCGACGTTTTTATGGACGTCAACGCATGACGTTACGACGTAATTTGTATATTTAATCCACTAGTGCATTATCGTTTTTAATGCATGGCTTTATTACACTCTCAGATGCGACGTCATATGATAAAATGCCCTAGATTATAGTTTCTTTCTTTCATTCTAGAAATTCACAAAGGAGAGATATACACCAGAAGGGGAAGAATATACTGAAGAATTTGAAGTATCCTCAGATGAACTCATTGTCTCGTATTCTCTCGGTACTGCTGTGTTTGATAGCAAACGGGTATGTACTCTTTCCATTATCAGTATTACCAAGGGCGTAGCTACTTATAAGGCAAATACGCAAGTGCGTATTGAAATTTTGTCAAAATTGACAAAATTTCAAAACGCACCTGCATATTTGCATGCTGAAATTTTAAAAAGGAGTCAAGATTTCAATACCAACTGCAAAGTGGCTGAAAAACTACTTTTACATTCAAGGAGTCCAGTTTAAAACATGAGTGTGCGTAACATAAAAATGCTCCTAGTTACGCCCCTGATTACTGTAAACATGGTAAAATACAGGTGTAAGTTCTGGGACTGACAGGTCTGAGAAAAAAGTGCAGACCCAGATCAGACTGCTCCTCAGTGAGCAGTCTGATCAGGCTCTACACTGTTTGTCTTCCATCTGCATATTTTGGATGAATTACTGCATTGTAAAAACAAAATGTTGTATTTCTAGGATTACTGCAACTTTGTTAGGTGTGCCCTCATTTTTTTTATTATTCTCACGGACTCAAATAAAGATCTTCAGGACTAAAATGCATGCAATCTAGAAAGTGTTTGTCGTTGAAGTTTGATCTGCGTATTCTAGGAGTGCAAAAAAATCCTAACCTTTAAAGTGTTTATTCATTATACCTGTAATAAAGAGCAACATTGAAGGACTAAAAATGTAAAAATAATATAGCAGATTTAACAGAAAAGACAGCGTACGGATCTACATGAGGCTAATATGACCCTATGAATTTCTACCCATGTCTCATTGTTGTATTGTTAAATTCTATTTTTTTTTGTTATTGCTGCTTTTATTTATATTACTAGAAATAGCACAAGTATGTGCGGTTCGGGCAATGACCTTGTGAAAGGGGAATAAGACACTTATGAATGGCCCCCCGTAATTTATTGTTTAACTTCCCTTCTATAAACCGATACTTGTCGAAAATAAATGAGCCGCGACACGACAAAACCAACAATGTGGTCGTGCGCCCAGCGCAGACTCAGATCAGCCTGGGCATCCGCCCAGTCTGATCAGAGTCTTCGCTGTCCGCATGGAGCTAGCTTAGACCCTTAGCTACCTTTAAAGCGCTTAGCGAAGAGTCTGATCAGACTGGGCGGACGCCCGGGCTGATCTGAGTCTGCGCTGGGCGCACAACCACATTGTTGGTTTTCTCGTGTCGCGGCTCAAATGCTCCCTTGGCATTTGTCGAGCATGATAAGACTTGCAAGTTTAATACTGCTCAAATGAACTTGGTCCAGTTTCAATTATTATCATGACTATGCGTATCAGATTTGCATGCGCACGTACTACCATGCGCGAGCACTATTTTGATGGCACCATGCAAGGTTTACCTTTTGAAATGCACGTAGCCAGTTTGTACCACATGAACACCACCGCCTTTAACCAGAATGGGCAATCCACAGCTTTATTTAACCAAAATCATCAGAGCCTTCATTGGTAGTTGATATGTGGTTTTATGTTAATGAGGTATTTCAGGCAGCTGTCGAATATCTTATTGATGGCAAAAAGCATTTCTGATTCCTACATGGTTGATTCTACTTAAAAACTGTTTACTGGAAGCGTTATGGCAAGCGGTTGATTTGTTAATTAGCCCTCAGCGGGATTTTTGAATTACAACGTCCTGGGGCGCCTGAGACGATAAATACAATAAAAGCATATTCTTTTACTCTTTTAGGGGCTGCTTATTTTCAAGCCGATAGATGGTCCCCATAACTGTTATGTTGCTCCATATAATATAACAGATCTTCCGGACACATCAGCTTTGGTTAAGCTACTAGACGAAGTAAGTATTGCAATAAAACAATAGCTAGTTCTATGGATATACCTTCATGGTTTTCTGCCCTTTTTACAAAGAGAAACAACTCTTATGACTTCGTGTTTGATTCCATGGAAAACATTACGCATCCAAGAATGCGGTCTAAATTTAAAGACGAGAATTTGCTCCTTTAGGAGCAAATTCTTTCCTGTAAAAGTAGACCCTCACTGGGAAGGGCAACAGAATTTCTTCTTCTGAAAATATTATCAATTCAGCTGAGTAAAAAAGGAATGTAATGAATGCCACTGAGAACATGAATGAATTAAATCCAGGGCATATGAAAACAGCGAAGACTCTGATCAGGCTGCACAAATTCACAGCCAGCTCAGATTCTTACGCCTTCACATTAAGGTGAATGGGTAAACTTTCATGGGAAGCAAAACTGCCATTTCAAGTTTTTTTGCTTCCCTACTCCCGTTTAATGAATCATGCTCTTCTAGAAGCAGTTACAAACAATTAAAGAGTAGGCTCTGTTTTGGACGAATTTGCTCCGTCGGGAAGCAGAACGAAAATAATGAAAAGTGTTCCCCCTTATGGATCCTAAGACACTTATTTTAATTTTGAGTTGCCTTGGGAGGAACACCAATGTCGCAGACCAACGTTTGTTGCCATTGTTCAAAACAAGAACACTTTGAGCATCATACAAACTGTAGCCTAATCTCTCGACATATATGTGTTTTACAGAATATGATTAATAATTCATAAAATGTATTTTAATATAAGCTAATCGAAGGCTATAAACGAACCTTATTTTAAGCAATGCGGGTCAAATACTTAAACGTTTATATATCAAGCAGGTCAAGAAGCTATATCTTGTCATCGGATGCTTTTTCAATGGGCTTGTTGACAGCACGAAATTTTGATAACATTTCCTACAACCCTTGCGAAAATTTGCGCAATATATACTGGATAGCATTGCAGCAAGTGCAAATTGCAATTGCATATAGCCTTGAACATTGATCCGGTTGCAAATTTGACTTCTAACCCCATTGAAGTTTTAACAGTTTCATGCACTTAAGATATATGGATAAACCTCTATGGGAAAACCGCCATTTTTAAAAGGGTTATAAATTTAGTGTTTAATTCCCTGGTCCTTGTTTTTTTTTCTCCAGTGGGGGCAACTCTTAGAGGCAAGAATCTCTTTGAGGGCAAATTCTTATCTTTAAGAGTAACCCTTTTGGCGAAGCTAGACAACTATTTCAGCGTTTTCTCCCGTATAGTATTCCCCCTTTTTGCACCTTAAATGCTAGCACACTGAACAAGACGTAGCCCCGATTGAAGACGGGAGACAACTATATAAAAGTAATCTCTGTTTTAATTATCTTCTTTAAAGACCTTGGTGATTTGGAGGCTCTACGAGAACTGTTTGGTTCTCATCGGCACCAATTATCCTGCATGCAAAAATGAACCCGTGCTTAAAATAATCCAAACCAGCTAGAATCATATTAAAATAGATACACTTCAGGGGCAGCAACTCTTCCAGTTTTATTCCGTCTCCCTTCTAAAAAGAGCTCAACTCTTATAGGAATAAATTTGTGCCTCAACACGCAAGAAAAATAATTTTACCCCAAGAAAAGAATTTATTTCTATGGGGAAGTCTGTGAGACTTCTATTTCGGAGGAGCTTCGAACTCTCAGAAAGCACACACTATGATCAAAGTGGCATAGTTGCTTCCCCTGAAACAATTAGGGGACAACTGTATTCAAAATTGTCATTTAGGGAGGTAAATCATCGGTTTTGTGGTCGGAAATTTCGTTTTACGGCAACGCGCCAGTTTTATGGTCGGAAATTTCGTTTTACGGCAACGCGCCAGCGACCATAAAACCGATGATTTACCTCACCGAATGACAATTTTTAATATAATAGTTATCCCCATTCTAATGCATTTTTTTCACATTTTCACCTTTCAAAGTGTACTTCTTTGCACCTATTGCAAGCGCTTTCAGCAGCGTAAAACCAAACGTCAGCCAATGAGAAGCGACGTTTTATAATGACGTCGGGTTTGCGACAGTATATCGTAGAATATACTGTCGCAAATTTCTAACGTTATCCAGTCAGACGTCGCGTTACATACGTAAGTGCATTAGAATATTCATTCACCTTAACTTTACGTTTACTAACTTTGAAAAACTAGGCCCCATGAATTAGTTTCTTTAAAGATGGGTTTACATGGCGACTCACATTGCATGAACCATGTGTAAGGATTATGTTGAGACGATTAGACATGTTGCATGCAACAAATTTGTGTCATGCAAAACATTTTGTTTGAGGTTTACACGTAACACATATTGCATGACACAGGTGTTGCCCTGCAAACCCACTTTAAGGCGCACAAGTTTACATGGGGACATATGCTGCATGACAACGTATTTACATAACGACTCATGTTGTATGACACGTATCATGCAACATAATTATGTCGCCGTGTAAATCTACCTTTCTACATGTTTTTTATTGTTAGTTCACCTATTTAATCTAAAGACTTTCTTACAGCCCGAGGAGGAAGAACGAGAATCAGACCATCTGATAGACTACACGATACATCCCACAGGTGTTTCCTTGGCCTACAAAAATACCATTTCTTCAGCCGCTAACAAGGTCTGCGAAGGCTCAGACTCTGAGTGGGCTTATCTCTCAAAAGAAACTGGTAAATAACATTATGTTATTTTCTCTGTAACTATAACTCGATCGCTTCTGCTTCTTACAGGGTCGAGCCTGGTAACTTCGGACAGCGGGTTAATTCGGACATACCATTGCAAACAGTGAAAATCCAAACGAGACGGCTCATTATGAGCCGTCTTATCAGGTTTATCACTGTTTGCCCGGTTAATTTTGCTTAAATTCCAAACAACTGACATACAAAGGAAACAATGTCACTTGTCCGAATTTACCTGCTGTCCGAATTTATCTGACTTGACCCTATCAGAGGACTGTTCTTTGGTGGAAAAAAAAAGCCAGAAGTGGTCCTCAGCCGTACGTAGGCTGGAAAATACTTTGTGAAACCATCGCCGTCCCAAAGGGAAAGTCAACCACTCATACTAGCCAGCGCTAATGTATCCACCCGGAATCGAACCTGCGCGGCAAATGTACGAAGCTAGTTGTGAGACAAACCCCGGTACTGACTGAGCTGTTTAGGCTCCCTTATTAAAAATGAATAATTATTATTAGATTTAGTGTTTCGTTAGACTGGCTGCAGTCTGAAACATTGACTTGCATAATATATTTTCTTTTCAAAGACCATAATGAATTTCGTGTCTCTAAAATCCCATTTTACTCATGGCTAATGTTTCAGACCAATAGAAAAATGAGAATTTTAGAGACATGATATTTATATAGAAGAAAAAAAGGCTTTGAAAAAAAATATCAGTTAAGACAAATCAATGTTTGAGGCTGGAGCCAGTCTAGGGTTTCATTTAAGAATTGAATTTTGATTTTCAGCGTTCATCGTGTGATGAAGCCAGTGGGCGGAGCTAAATTTCCATGGTGCATGAAGCTAGAAAGACTTTGCTCATTCGAGTTGTCGTTTATTAAAAAAAATGGGGGGGGGGGCAAAAATGAAGACTGCTAACTTGCTTCCTCTAAAGTTTATCCAATAACCTTAAATGTTTTTGTTTTTTCAGTTTCAGGTTTGAGGAGACACAAACGAAGAGAGGCACCGGAGGTTGACATAAAAATAAATGAGAAAGGGTGTAATGTGAAATGTAGTTTTGAAGTTAAAGGCGTGAAAGTGAAAATCGAAGCAGACATTCCCTGGTCTGTTTTAAAAGGGAAAAACTAAACAAACTTTGACAATGAGATATACATAACATAAGTGTGTTTGTGGGAGGGGCATTGGGCATAGATTAAGCTGTACAGATGCACTTCTAAGTTGGCTGACTCTGCCCTAGCCCAGAGGTTATAAAACTTGAGTATATTCTCAAACTCAAAATAAAGCACACTGATTGGCTGCTTCCGAGCACATGCTCGGCAGCAGCCAATCAGTGTGCTTTATTTTGAGTTTGAGATTGTAGCACACTAACTGGCTGCTTCCGAGCACATGCTCGGCAGCAGCCAATCAGTGTGCTTTATTTTGAGTTTGAGATTATTCTAAAGTTTTATAACCTCGAACCCTGAATGAAAAGGGAGGACACTCTTAAAAGGAGAGAATATGCTCGGAGAGGGTTAATTTGCTCTCTAAGAGAGTTGTTTCTATCCATTTAGAGCGCCCCATAGAAATGATTTATTAATCTTTTCAAAGGAAGAAAGTGAAAATCTGTTTGTGTTTCATGTAAATCTGAAAAAAGGAAATCAAATGACCTTCACAGACGTTGTTCCCCTAGTAAAATGGCGAAAAAACATTGAGGTGAATGCGATATGATGATCACTTTCTTCATAAATATTTTTCATGTGGTATATAATTTTCATTTCTGATTAATTGTTGTTTCCATTACTAAATGGTATCTGTTTCATTGGTATTGGGTAAATTCATAGTAATACATGTATATAAAAATATTTTGTTGTGCTTCTGAATTTTGTTTATCGCATGTCACTAAATTAAATGCATCCAATACTTTTGCCCAACGTTTTCATGCCTACGTAGCTTTTGTCAGAACGGTTATTTTTTATGATTTATTTATTTATTTATTTATTTATCTATTTATTTATTTATTTATTTATTTATTTATCTATCTATTTTATTTTATTTTTCAAGATTTATTAGTCTTCCCAAGGCTCCTTCCCTCGCTCAAACTTAAGCCTTTTGACAGATGCAAACAATTCTAAATCATCGATATAGCAAAACGTCACCGAAGACATAAGAATGTGCAAAAGCGCAGGTTCATTGGACTCTTTCAATTTGCATCAAAGCTGGTTTCTACGAATCAGGTGACATTTGTCTTTTGTGCATCTTTGCACAACTTTATATGGAAGAAGGAAAACCTATGTCGTCAATAGCTGTGACGTCAATGGTAGTTTTGACACGACAAAACAAACAAAGTGGCTTGTGCGATAGCGAAGACTCAGATCAGCCTGAGCATCCGCCCAGTATGATCAGAGTCTTCGGTGTCGACAAAGCTTAGCTACCCTTTAAGCGCACAGCGAAGACTCTGGCCAGACTAGGCGGATGCCCACGCTGACCAGAATCCTCGCGTGGCATAACACGACACTTTGTTGGTTTCGTCGTATCGTGCTCAGTTATACATTTATTGACTGACCTTACGTGAAAAAAGACATTAAGGTGTATGCCTACATTTGCACATGGAACAAAATATACCTTGTTAGCGTAGACGTGAGCACTCGGTGAAAGCTCGATTAACTGGTACCAGATTGTACAAAAAGTGCGACCGCCAAGCGCTTGCTTTCATTTTAGACAAACTTCTTTGTGTAGAGTTTACTTTCTGACACATAGAAATTATAAAGCCCATCTAAGGCGGGTTTACACGACGACACATGTTGACGGTAATGAAATTACTGGGGGACTTAACCGGTTTGTGGTCGACCAACCCTCGCCATTTATTCTGCCTTGGTTCATCAGATAACCCCCCCTTAAGTGTCACCCTGCAAACAAAGTTGCACCTAATTGTCGTTTCATGCAGCGGCTGTAAGCAGTATAATTGCAGCTTATTACTATGTTATTTTAATTTTCTTTTGAATCAAGGGGTCGTATTTTGGGACTTCATTTTGCTAATGAGTATTCCTACTGTTGCTATCATTTTACGTAGGCTTGAAATGACTTAAATGTTGTGTAAGGATCGCAAATCCGCAAGTCATCCATCATACAGATACAAGTATGTGTTTTCATGCGTTGTTTATGGTGTATTTATAATATGTATGATGAGTAAAAACAACAATTTGACTTACGTCTGATGATACTTACCCTATCGTAATATCAAGGAAAGACCTACTTCACGTACTGAAAAATATCGGACAATCGGAAAAGAACAATGTTATCATCATAAGAGTGTCACTGAAACAACATAACCAGGCCAAGCGGTTATAAGATTTGAGTACATTCTCAAATTCAAAATAAAGCACACTGATTGGCTGCTTCCGAGCACATGCTCGGAAGCAGCCAATCAGTGTGCTTTATTTTGAGTTTGAGATTATTCTCAAGTTTTATAGCCTCGAACCTTGGATGACGGTGAATGGGTTCATCTCAACGTTTTTCTGCCACTTTAAAAAAGGGAGATATCATCAAATTTTGTGACTTCCAGCTTGTTTCCCTGGGGCTATATTTTTTAAACAACTTAAGTGGTTGCTATACTGTTGCTAAGGCTAAATTTCTATCAAGGAGATTCCCTACAACTATGAAATTTGTTCTGGAGGAACAGTCTAATTTGTTCTGGAGGAACAGTCTGAAAAAGAACAAATTTCTTAGTTGTAGGGAATCTCCTTCATAGAAATTTAGCCTTAGCAACAACATAGCAACGACTTCTTATTATAAGTGGTTCTATAAATACGACCCCTGTACCACAAAGCCCCGGCTTTCAAAATGGGTCTTCTCTTTAAAGACAAAATTTGCTCCTTGAGGAGTAAGAGTTGATCTCCATTGCGAAGGGATGTATAATTCCTAATTACAGAGTTGCTTCCCCTGAAAGTGTAGCCTTCCTTTCACCGTAAACTGTATGCATTGATCGCCTTCTGAACAAGGGAAGGATTTTAAAAGATTAATACAGTTATCCCTGGTTACTGGATCTCTTCTACAGTTACTTGACAATTAAAGTGATGGATAAACTGCCAGGGAAAGCAACTCTGTCATTTTCATTTTTGCCTCCCTTCTCAATCTGGGTCATCTCTTAATAGAAAGAATTTGCTCCCCTTGGAGCAAACTCTTTCCTTTGAGAGTAGACCTCATTTTGGAGAGCTTAGTAAGCCCGAGATGCAAACACGAAGTCACGAAATTAGTATCCCTTTGTAAAAAAGGAGGACAATGTGAATAGTTACCATTTTCTTATAATGAAAGCATTTGCGCTTTGTGAAAGACTTAATCTCTCTGATGAGAATAACTCCTATATGAAGGGAGACAAACACTTCGAGGTCAGATTAATGTCCCTTGGAGATGTATCCACACACACAAAAAAATGCTTAATATTAAGTCCGTGCGACAAAACTAAACACAAACTTTATTAATAATTCTAACATGACACCAATGTTTCCCCCATTAATTATAGAAAACGGCGTCCTGTAAAAGTGTGGTGCAACAGGTTGCAAGCTCCGCAGAGTGCAAATTTCGTGTCTTGATGACTTCGAATGCAAACATGTGCTTCTGTCGACGTCCGCCTGAAAATAGTTCTTTTTTTTTTTAGAAAAAGTCGCAATGTCCTTACAGTTTCCTTCTATACAATGTTATAAACGAGAACCAGAGAAACGGAACTAGTGACGTAACGTCAACAAACACGTCAAAAATGGCGCGCCTCGATTGCTCAGTCGGATATGTATCTCTGCCGCGCAGGTTCGAATCAAATTATTAGAATAGTAACTTGATCTGGCGTAACTGTATCACGTCTCGTACATGGGCTCATACCACTGGATCAACCTCGACGCAAGCGTCTCGGGTGATCGGATGGTATAAGCTCATCGACCCGATGCGATACAGTACGCAAGATTAAGTTACTATTATAATATTCCTTGATCCAAAAGAATTGTCAGGGCGGGGCTAACTTTATACCTTCCCATAGACTCTTCTATTGTACAAAAAGGAGCAGGGGTACATACACGCTGCTACATGTAACTCACAGGTAACGAAAATTACTCCGCTGTAACAAAACATTCTATCCCAATGTAACTTTATGCAACAGCCGTACATGCGATATAGCGAACAATAGACGCACGTGGCTAGCCATATTACCTCTACAAGTACAACATCGAGCGAAAAGAGAAGACAGATCGGATTCGCACGTGGAATAAGGAATCTTTTCACGCGACAACAATCATGAAATTTTATCGGCTACCAGATCAGCTGCGAGGATGCGCAGACTGACCTTAGTCTTGTTTGTATGACCCTTTTCATAAGTTACTTTTTTCGGTAACGAATACAGCAAACCTGCTTTTATGGTCACCTCTATTTAGGGTCACATTTTAAGGTTCTACTGTACAAACGAACATGTGTTAGAAGTCACACGAACCAACCCGGGACCGCTAGATTAGTAGAGCTACCGGGGCTCCCTACATAACAGAAAAGAAGCTAATGATTATAATGGGAGGGTGGCATGCTGATCTGAGTCTTCGCTGTTACAGCGATTGATAATCTGCATATTGTATAAATGACATTATTTTGGCGTGTCTTAATGTGCTCAAGAATTTTGCAGCAGAACATCCGACAAGCTGAAACAACGTCGTGTTACCGTTGGATACGACATTGTTTTCAGATTTACACCTAGACGTTGATACGACGTTTTTTTTAACCTTGCTCTTAGCAGTTTACACCTTAAGATTTAAGCGAATAAGATTTCAATAATCGCAAAATGTCTCAACAGAGATTCGCGAAATAAACGAAATAAATTGTCGTGGCTATTGACTTTAAGCGTAAACGGGGTTCCGTTGCACACAGCCTTTCATTATCATCCACCCGTTGTCCTGATATGACTGAAATACTGTTGAAAAGCACATAAAATCGCAAGTCATCAAGCCAGCCATCCATCTATCCATCTAAAGAAATGCACCTTTCGTCTCTCATATATGACAGTAAATGCGGTGACATTGGACGAAATACCAGTGCGATATGCTTAGTGAAGCTGAACAAGCTTGCAATTATTCTACCGAATCTTCTGGTGGACTGATCAAATTTGACAGATATTGGCAGCGCATATTTGTCACCGCCCTGGCATTTCTTTTGGATCAAGGTATAATGTGTGTATACATGTATATAGACCAGAAATCAATAAAATGGTCCAAAGACCCAGCAATGAATGCCACAAAAAACAACAACAAAATAAACAAAAAAAAAAAAAAAAAACCACTGCACATTACCTAAAGTACTAGGTCATCGGAAATCACAACAAACTTAACTTCTTAACATCTCAAGTCCAACCTCATCTGAGGTATTCCTTAAATACTATTTACATATGGTGACCTATTAAAATGTCTTAAGGACCTCCCTGGAGAGAGCCCAATCAAAAATGGAAATTTTCGACGCTATTAAAGAGAGTTTAATTGTTTCAATGGTAGAATGAGTCTGTTATATATAACAGGCTCATTCTACCATTGAAACAATTTAACTTTTTGTCTGGAAAGCTAAGTCTACCATTGAACTTTTCTACCATATTGCTTTAGAAAGCTCAGTCTACCATAAAAATATTTGACTCTCTTTCACTGGAAGAATAATTCCACTATGGAAATGTTTCAATATCTTTCTTTAGAAGGCTCATTTTACCTTGAAAATATTTGCCTCCTTTTCTATGACCGTTCCAATTCGGTACTGCTGTGGTGGTTCCTCAGTGTAACATGTCAGCTTGTCTATGGTCTCTGGCAGTCTGGTCACCTAAATAGCAATCTGCTTCTGTTTTGGTTTGTAATTTAAACTAAAAACAGGTAAAGATAGAACAGTTGCTGCGATTTTTACCAAGGGTGCAATGTAGGTGAATCACCACCTGTTTGGAAAGGAGCGGCTCATTGGGTATACCGTGTGTGTCTTTTATGAACTTTTGTCTTTTTTGTGTGTAATAGTTATACCACGGTTTGTCCGCCTGTACGAGGAGATAATCCACGAGCTTTAGCGAGTGGATTATCTCCCGTACAGGCGGAAAAATCGTGGTATAATAAAGCGAGTGGATTATCTCCTCGTACAGGCGGACAAATCGTGGTATAACTAATTTATAACACCCTTACCAGTGTAGACCTTGCTCATTGCGAAATATTTCGTGTTAAAGTCGGCACTTTCTTGTAAGGGTGGTATAAGTGTCTTTCTTTCACCTTTTGATTTAGAGAGCAGGATGTGTGATTTAATTGTAGTAGTTCCTGATCAATGCCTATCTCTTTACATGACTCTATCATGGAAATGTTCGACACTCTTGCTCTGGAAGCCTCATTCTACCTAGAAAGTATTAATTTGACTATTTTTCTTTAGATTGCTCATTCAACCGTAGAAATATTTTACTTTTTTCCCCTGGAAGACTCATTCTACCATGGAAATACTTAAACATCTTTCTTTTGAAGGCTCATTTTACAATGGAAATGTTTGAATCTATTTCTCTAGAAGACCCACTTTTCCGTGTAAAACTTATGAAGCTATCTTTATAGATGGCTCATTCTACTATTATGAGAATACTTGACTCTATTTGTTTAGAAACTCATTTTACCATGCAAAGATTTAGCTCTATACCTCTTGTAGGTTCTTCTTACCATGGAAAAAGTTTTCTTGCACACCGGATAGAAAATGCCATTCCTTTCACCTGGGATAGAAAATCTTATCTTACCCAGGTGTTCTTACCCAGGACCGAATAAAAATCACGAGCATTCAATGCATTGGTCGTATTTGAGCTCACGTACCTGCGTCAAGTGACGCTGGCATTTTTGATGATGACGTCACAAAGACGGTAAAATGACGTCAGTTTATGCACGCCAGTCGTTGACGTAAATAGCCGAATGGCGGTTGTTGAAAGCGGCGCCTCCTTTCAAAATCAAATTGAAACCTCTCAAGTACTAGAATTACGCATTTTAACAAGTTCTGAAGTAAAACCAAAACGTGGTGTGCAAGAAAAAGTATCTATCATGGGTGTGAGGTGTAGATAGAAAAATCCGACACTCGGGATAACTGTTTGGCATTTATTTATTTATTTTTTTTATTTATTAGAAATTTCTTGACAACATATAAATATATATGAGTCAAAGGATTGGACGTAGGCTAGGCCTATATTTGTCCTCTCCTAGGTGGTGTTGTACTATATACATAGGCAAGAAGAGTAAATATGTGTAAATCAAATCTGTAGGTTTGCATAAGGAGCATCTTTTTAATATTTATATGGTTGAACTATACATACATACACCAGTCAGCTTCAAGTCACCAACTGGCTGGTGCACATACGCAGTTACGCAAGTCTAAAGATTTGAAAATATAACTAATCGACTAGTGCTTATCTTAATTATATAATAATAATAATAATAATAATAATAATAATAATAATTCAAAATATAGTAAATGTGGAAATGCCAGCTGTGTACACCATTTACACCGTCTCCCCAAAGAACGTGCATGGCAGAAGAACACGAAACAGAGTTGATGGCGAATACCTGTTATACCTGTTATACCTGCGGCCACACCCTTAAGTGTAGCCTAGGGGTTAAGCGACCGAGTCATAGAAACCCCATGTATTTCCCGAAAGTGTCTGTCGATGGCGTTCTTGAATCCGTTCACAGTAGTAGATGCTACAACATGTTCAGGGAGTCGATTCCAAGCGTTAATTACACGTTGACTAAAATTGTTATGTCTGATGTTTAATCTTGACCGAGGCTTGGTAAGCTTGAGAGAATTCCCTCTAGTTATAGAAGTATTGAGTTCAAAAAGGCTATTCCCAGGAATGCTCTCTAATCCTTTAAGTATTTTAAATGTCTCAATAAGGTCTCCTCGATGTCTTCTTAGCTCTAGGGTAGTGAGATTTAAGTATTTAAGTATTTCATGATATGACAGATGAGCTATTTCAGGAATCAACTTGGTTGCTCTATGCTGAACTTGCTCTAGAAGCTCTATATCTTTGATTAGTGACGGATTCCAAGACTGTATACAGTATTCCAATTTCGGCCTAACAAGGCTCTTGTATAGTCTGACGATGGTTTTCTTATCCCTTGAAATTATGTGGCGCTTTATCATTCCTAATGTCATATTGGCTTTCTTAACTGCATTAACACATTGCTTAGAAGGTTTCAAGTCATTTGACACAATAATACCCAAGTCAGTCTCTTCAGAAACAGACTGTAGCTCTTCTCCATTCATACGATAGCTATGAAATGCATTGTTATAACCTATGTGTAGTACTTTACATTTCTTCACGTTAAAAACCATTTGCCAATCTTTGGACCATTGACATAAATTGTTTATATCTTGCTGAAGTATATCAATATCTTGTGTTGTTGGAACTGATCGGTAAACCTTGCAATCATCCGCAAACTTCTGTATATGACTGGATATTACAGTATCAATGTCATTGACAAAAATCAAAAATAGTGTCGGCCCAAGGACCGAGCCTTGAGGCACTCCGGATAAAACGTCCTGAAATCTGGAGTTTTCACCATTCAGTACAACCTTTTGTTTACGATCATGTAACCATTCACCAATCCAAGCTGCCACATTGCCA
This sequence comes from Ctena decussata, assembly GCA_963989385.1. NCBI lineage: Eukaryota > Metazoa > Mollusca > Bivalvia > Lucinida > Lucinidae > Ctena > Ctena decussata. The sequence continues at coordinate 9,921,401 of OZ022510.1, forward strand.
CTAATACCATGAGATTCAATCTTGTGCAAACGCCTTAGATGTGGCACCTTATCAAAGGCTTTCGCAAAATCAAGATAAATCACATCCAATGGCTTGCCTTCATCAACTGCTTTGGTAATGTCTTCTAAAAATAACAACAAGTTAGTTAAACAACACTTTCCTTTGGTAAAACCGTGTTGTGACTGTAACAGTAAAGTATGTGTATTGAGGTGATTCACAATATTGTCACGTAAAATTGATTCAAGAACTTTACAAATCTGTGAAGTTAAACTTATTGGGCGATAATTACCCGGGTCAAACTTATCTCCTTTCTTAAAGATGGGAGTCACATTGGCATGCTTCCAATCGTTTGGTACTTGTTTATGTTGTAGACTTAGGTTGAAAATTAAGCTTAAAGGCTCTGTAATATAGTCACAAACGTCCAATAGAAGTGAAGAGCCAATACTGTCAAGTCCGGGTGATTTATTCCGTTTCAACTTAAGTAGGTGTTTTCTGACTAATTCAGGAGTGATATTAATATCTATCAGTTTTCCCTCACTATTTCCTCGAAATTGAATGTTTGAGTCTATGATATTTTCAGTATTCTCTCGTGTAAATGAGGATGCAAAGAAGTCATTTAACTCTTCAACCATAAACTTTGAGTCACAACTTATTTCACCATTTTGCCCTTTCAGAGGACCAATACTGTCTTTAACTTGCTGTTTACTTTTAACATACTTGTAAAAAGATTTTGAGTCAGTTTTTATATTTTCTCCCAACTTTTGTTCAAAGCGTTTAACTGAGTCCTTTATGAGTTGTTTCACATGAGCTTCAACTTCCTTGTATCTATTGTAAGTCTGAGGTTCTCGTGTTAGTCTATAGTTCCTATACAAGTGTTTTTTCTTCCTAATTTGTCTGACAATTTCTCTTGTTATCCATACTTTCTTAGTTGATCTGGTTCTCCTCTTTTTCATAGGTACATTATCATGAATACTATTGTGAATTATTGTCTTAAATTCATTCCAACAATAATAAGTGTCTTTCCCATCAAATTTCTGCTTCCAATCAACGTTTAAACTGTCTTTAATCTTATCCATATTAGCTTTTTTCCAATCAGGTATTTTCTGGGAGTTATCCGAATCACGCGTCATAAAGTTTAATTCTGTGTAAATAAGAACATGATCACTGCTGCCAAGTTTACCTACACACTGTATATTGTCTACCATATTAGGATCAGATGTAATTAACAAGTCTAAAATATTATTTTCCCTTGTTGGAAAATTGACATGCTGACACAAAAAATTGTCCATGATTAAGTTGAGAAATTCTGAGCCATCATGAGATGCATGAAGATCATTCCATTCAATATTTGGATAATTAAAATCACCCATAATTACAAGGTTTCTATTGCTCAATTCTTGAATGCAGTTGAAAAGTTTTTCATTGTTGACCACTTCTGAGTTAGGAGATCTATAAATAACTCCAATAACAGTCTTTTTTCCATCATTATTAACTACCTCTATCCAAACGGAATTAGTATAACCCATACTATTGTTAGGATCAATTTGTACAAAATTTATGGAGCTCTTAACTAGTAATAAGACGCCCCCTCCTCTACCATCCTTAGTGTCCATTCTGTCTTGACGAATTGGTTTATGATAGCCTTCAATACAATATTCTTTATCAGAAATTTTGCTATTTAACCAGGTTTCTGTTATTCCAATAAAGTCTGGATCATACATATCAACTAGGGCTTGAAGTTCATAGTGCTTGTTAACGATACTTTGAGCATTAGTATACAAACATTTTAATGACATGCTCCTATTCTGTCTGTCCTCAGAATTGCCATTATTGGTAACAATGTTTCCATTTAAATGTAAAAGATATACGGTGAATATAACGGTAAACCAAGTTCTTATCCCAATTATATTTCTTTTCTTCATGAACAATCTATGGTGTAGTTTACCGTTAAGGTATTACAATGCCTAGTTTTATCTTAAAAATTGTGTTTTTTTTTTCGGTAGTTTAGTCAGTACTAAGGGAGGTAATCAGTAATCACAGAGCTCCAGATAAGGTGAAATTTTGTGGATAAGTTCAAGATAACGCCAACCTTCCAGTGAGAACCGAGATGGTTCTAATGATATTTCACTGTACATGCCACATGAAGCACAAGAGAAAAGAAAACATAACCAAGATATCTTTAAATTACCTCCCTAGAGCACCGCTTAAATTATATTTATGCACACAGCTGCCAGCATGCACACAGTGCCAAAGCAACATTGAATCAAAGCTGACTCAACATAGTGCTGTTGATTCAGCTTTGACCCAATGCTGATTATACTCTATGTGCCCAGCAGAAGCTATAGTATACAGCCTTCGAGATTATGACGATAATCAAGTAAGTTATGAATAGGACAACTTCACAAGCTTCGATACCAGGTCTGGCCACATACTTTCGTTTCTCCTTCTGCTGATTCAAGAAGGGCAGTTGTCAGTTACTGGGGAAAGTATGTGCACTTAGTACTGGTTAACCGCTTAGGAGGTCCAAGCCTGCCCAGGAATAGTGTAGTAACTTAACCTGACAGTCCCGACATGACCTTAGCTGTTTACCGTGGACGTTAAGCAACAAATCAATCAATCAATCTTCTGCAGAACCACTTGACTGGCAGATGCTTGAAATTTGATATGGTTGGGGTTGAGTGAAGGAAAATTTGTTCAAGCTGTCTAGGTCACATGATCAACATCGCGGCCACACCCATATACATGGTAAAAAGCCTTAAAAATCCTCTTCTCCAAAACCAAATGACCAATTGGCTTGAAACTTGGTAGTTAGCAGTTAGTACTGGAGTTCTACCAAGATTTAAATGATTACCATGGGTTGACCCTGACTTTTTTTACAGCAAGACTAAATTTGCTTTCTGGTGTTGGACTTAACATATATTCAAATATTCAAATAGAATTTATAGAAAAGACACAAACCATTTCAAATTGATTATTTGCGAAGCTTCCACGTTATTTTTTATTATTATTTTTTAAGGCAAAAGACAGTGAAGGTGATTGGAAAATCTTGTCTCTAAAGCAGTTCCAGTGGAATACCAATGATGTATCAAGAACGTTTAAGCCTGTATGCTACTCGAGGACCAAATTTCTGAAAAGAGTTGGAGAAATTGTGGATGAACTGATAGAAGGTATGGATGAACTGATACACGGCACCTTTTTTGTATTTGACTGGTTCAGCTGATTATTATTGTACTCATTGAGAGGAAGGTTCTTAAATGTCATTTTCATTTAGGCAACAGCTGTTTAGCAGCAGATGTCTGCAGCCAGTCACAGGCTAGAGACAGTGGGTTGCCACAAGCCTGTGACAAATATCACACCGGGCAGACGGCAATCGAAATCACTTGTGCAATTGACAAACGCAGATCAAAAACAGAAACAGTGTTTTTGATTGCAAATTGGCCACAATTTGCAATCGAAAATGTTGTTTTGCAGTCGAAAACTCTGTTTTTGGTCCACGTTAATCGATTGTTAAGAGCGTTTACGATTCCCGCCTACCTGGTGTGAATATTCTCTCTTATAATTAGGACACAACCGGCGTATTTATTGGTTTTATGACCCTGTTATGTCATAATCTATGTGAGTAGAGATATTTCCTTTGATGAAATGGCAGTGTCCCTGGACTATTACATAATAGGATTTATGACAGCCAGTAAACAGGAATATTTGTATTTAAATCATATTTGGAAAGGTAGGAAACTTTTGTTAATTGTATAAACATCATATTTATCCATAGCTGTCAACAAATGTCTTTACAGCAAAGATGCAAGTGAAGAAAGTATGTTTACGAAATTTGGTACTACATGTATAAATGTTTATGCAGTTATTTTCAATGATTGGTGATGTCGGGTTATTTTTATTTTTTAATTTCGATATATCATTAGCAATTTTAAACCAATTTTTTGGCGGCAAGTTTTCATCTGCGAGAGAGTTTTTGAGATTTTGAAAATATTCCTTTTTTGCTTTCCTTATCTCATCAACTATTGAGTTTCTTTTAGATTTGTAGTTTTGCCAGTGTATGTCAGTATTTCGTGTTTTAGCTTAATTATATAACCGATTCCTTTGTCTTATTAATTTTCTGATGTTGTTGTTCATCCATGGTTTATCGTTTGGTCTTATAGTGAAGCTAACCTTTGGTATATATTGATTACAAGTCTGTAGAATGACATTGGTAAATGTTTCATTTATTATATTAATGTTGCTTGATGTTTGAATAAATGACCAATCCGCTGATTGGTATGCTTGATCAATGGCTTCAATATTGGCGTCCTCAAATTTCCAGACAGTTTTCTTATAGGCAAGAGATTTATAAGTTTTATAAGTTATTTCAGCAGTAACTGTACAGTGATCACTATTAAATGGAGGTAAAACTTCATAATTATTAATTATAGAATTGTGATTAGTTAGAATCAGATCCAAGCATATTTGGGTAGAAGGGGTGATCCTTGTTGGTGCTGAAATGACATTTTCCAGATTATATTTGAGCATAATTCGGTTTAATTGGTTATTTGGACTAATATTTAACATGTCTTGATTAAAATCTCCAGTGATTACTAAATCCAAATTTTTATCTGAAGCTGATTCAATATTACTATCAAAATGTTCCCAGTATTCAGCAGAGCTATTTGGCGGTCGGTAAAATAGGCCGAGTAAAAATTTAGATTTTAGCGATCTGATTTCAAGCCAAATGTTTTCACAGTAGTCGTCTTCAAGGTCCTGCCTTCGTATGCTACAAATATTGTTTTTAACATAAATTATAAGTCCACCCCCATTATTTTCTATCCTGTCTTTCCTGAATGGTGATTTGTATCCTTCGATTTCAAGTTGCGGAGTTGGGTAGTTATTATTTAGTTTGGTTTCAGCTATGCATAATATATCATATTCACATAACTCGGCATGAATAGAATCTATCTTGTGTCTAATACCATTTATATTTGAGTGAGCAATTTTTAGGCAGGAGAAGTTCTGTGCACCATCCTGGAAGGAAGATGAAGGATTAGTACTTTCAGTATCACTCATTTGCAACTAGTTTTGAAACACTTATTCTCCAGATCATCGTCACAAACACCTTGACTTCAGTTACTATAAGAAAAGTAATAATAAAGGTACAAAATATAGTAAGAGTAACAATGTAACATTTCATATATTTACACAAAATGAGGAACTGCTTAGACAGCAAGAAACTTGATATCATTGGCAGTTCAGAGAGGGGCAACTTAATTCTACTCTATATTGATAGAAACCTCTCAATGCTCCAGATAGGGGATGGCTTCCGCTGACAACCCACAAATTGCTCTGTTCTCCCCCAACCAGTGCCCTGTGGCCCCCAATCTGGACTGTCTCAGTGAGGCAGACCCTTTCAGGGGCAACAGACAACTCCATGGAGAAGGACAGAGGCCATCACCAAAACCATCCGACATCTGGAGTGAGGAGGTATAAAGCATTGACTTTTGGTCATACAAATGAGTAAAAAAAATTTCTATTTACATTCCAGATTTGATGACAAGCCTATACAACAAGAGCTATCAGTGACTTAACCATCAGAAAAATCCATGACAATACAAAGATAACGTGAACAGTTTGGATTTTGGATAGTAGTTTCTAAAATATTCACAGCGATAACTATTGGAAAGATTGATCTTCACCACTGGCAGTGAAGTAAACAGTGTGTTTCAGCTACATTGTAGCTGTTCAAACTGTTACTGTTATTATATTCAAGTGACTAGTGAAGTTCAGGTAGCTGTTCAAAAGATTGTGAACTAGATAGTGTAAATCAGCAACAGCAATGGAATTGGGTTATTTCCCTTTGTAATAATTTGTCAGGAAAATAAAGACTTCAGCTTTACCAGAGTATTTGAGTTATTTCCCTTAGGTTGATCTTGTAAAATAATTGGTGTTAGAGATCTCTAAAATAAAGATTAAGTATCTAGTAAGCCGGTATAAGACATATACATTGTTATATAAGCTTCTGTCAAACATATTACTTTACGAACTGACATGAATATGGTTGTTGTTTCATTATTAATTCGGATTTAATCATTTTTTAGTAGATTTCACTCTTATGCGAGCTTTGCCGAGTATTTCTAATCCGTCACAAAGTTTCATTCAGTCGGGTGATTTTGAAAATATACAGTGATATTTTATAAATGTGACAGCAACTTATTATATATACAGTATGTACAATCAAGAATTGCAAGTCTTATAGGGTGAATTAAACTAGAATAAAATCACAATTTTCATGTAAACACTTTCACCCACAACTGATCTGCTGAAATCTTAAGTAGGGTTAGGTGATTTTGATACTTGGGTATTTGCTTATACTCATGATATTAGTTTCAAGGAGTCACAAAGAAGGTATAAATACCATTTTACACTTACTTTTAACATGCATCAGTGAATGATAATAAGCAGAAACATGTAAATGAAATCCGCCCATAGCTGTCACAAGAGCCAGGTGATATACAACAGCTCTGTTACTGTTTAATGCTAGTCATTTACATGTTAATGCCATATTTCATTTAATATAATACCGTTAGTGTTTATATTATACAATTCGTGAATAACAGAAACTTAACTTTATGAAAGGGTAATATCAAGGTTACTGCATGGTGTAACCCTAATGAGCTAAGATGAAAATACTACTAATATATTTAAAAAAATATCCAACCAAAGCTTAGACTATGATTACTCATGTTTATATGGCTGGGTCTCATTTTACGTAAACCTGTTACTTATATTAACATTAGTATGGCCCAGGCACAGAACCATCAGCATGCATAGGTTGTCAGTACAATACTTCACATTTGAGATCAAGCAAGTCATAACTACATATACCGAAATTCCCCAAGAACTGGGATAACCTACAACAACGGTATAACAGTCCCAACAAGGGAACAGTTTGGTTTACCAATGGTGTAAAATGGCCAGATGGCTCAGATGAAATGGCAAACAGAGGCGACCCACATCAGACTGCTCCTTCAGGATTAGTCTGGTGCGAGCCATCACTGTTCACTCATACCGTTGCTGTCCCAGTATTTAGAATCCATATAGCTTTCTACTTACTTGTTCATGATAAGTTATAGCTACCAGCAACAGCCACAAGTAATGGGACAGTAGAGTTCTTGTGGGGAGTGCAGATCCATACAAGATTATTCCTACTGGAGCAGTCCAGTCCGGATCTGAATCCCCTGAGAGTCCTCAGCAGTAGCAGATAATAGAATTCTGTGGAGGATATGGTCAACCTGCTTGTGTATTTAGGCAGGATTATCTGATTTTTCAAGTTAAATGTCCCAATACTTAGGGCAACCACAAATAACTACGGACATGAAGGTGCTACAGGCACTAGATTGGACATTTAATTGTGTTAGCAATGATTGAGTATTACAGTTTCCAGTACACAACCAATCTCAGTTCATGGAACAAACCTGGCATCACACTAGTGCATAAAGCCAACTGACAAGATGTAGAGCATGTGGCTGAGACAGTGCGCCCGTCAACTTGTCGCCGATGACACGTGGGTGTCACAAGCAACCCGTTAACAAGCTCACAAACTCAACCCTTGCATATTATGGATCTAAGATATCCATAGCAAGTTTGTCAATTTGCTTTTATATTCAGGCAATGTAAGCAAAGGACTGGAATTGGGATAGGAGTATGGACATTACCAACTATTAACAATCTTGCATGCAGCCTCAGTTCAGTTCGTACAACTAGCATCCAAAGTTGGGATCCATGAGTGCTAGTCTCGCCAGCAATTAGTTTACAGGCACATTAACTCGGTCCTTGTATTGAACCAGAAATTAGGAGTGTATATGCTGATCAACAATTTATCAGGAAGAACTTTATGACCGTTAAGTACGTTCCCGGTTCCCGGTTCCTGGTTCCCAGTTCCCGGTTCCCGGTTCCCGGTTCCTGGTTCCCGGTTCCCGGTTTCTGGTTCCCTGTTCCCGGTTCCTGGTTCCTGGTTCCCGGTTCCCGGTTCCTGGTTCCCGGTTCCTGGTTCCAAGTAACCGGTTCCTGGTTCCCGGTTCCCGGGTTCCTGGTTCCGCTTTCTGATTCCAGGTTCCAGGTTCCTGGTTCCCGGTTTCTAATTCCCGGTTCCAAGTTCCCGGTTCCTGGTTCCCGGTTCTTGGTTCCCTGTTCCTGATTCCCGATTCCAGGTTCCCGGTTCCCGGTTCCTAATTCCCTGTTCCAAGTTACCGGTTCCTGGTTCCCGGTTCCCGCTTTCTCGCTATATAATAATCAGTATTGTTCATAAGGAACTGTTTCCTTGTTTCTCTTTTGCAGTTCTTTCAGATCTATGTGTTTTGTTTCCAAATAAGGAACAAGAAACTAGTTCCCGGTTCCCGATTCCCGATTCCCAGTTCTCGATTATATCAGGCTTTCGTTTGTTACTTACAAAGTTGAATTCATTGTATTAAAGCATTACATTTACTTGGTAGCAACATCATCCAATGCTTGATGTCATGTCATATTTCAAAAATAGATTATTTAGGGGGCTTCTTTTGCAGTTCTTTCAGATCGATGTGTTTTTTTCCAAATAAGGAACAAGGAACTAGTTCCCGGTTCCCGGTTTCCTATTCCCGATGTCTAGTTCCCGATTACATTGTGCTTTCGAACTGTTTCCTTGGTCCTCTTTTGCAGTTCTTTCAGATCAATGTGTTGTTTGTTGTTTTTTTCAAATAAGGAACAAGGAACTAGTTCCCGGTTCCCGGTTCCCGATTCCCGATTCTCAGTTCCCGATTATATTAGGCTTTCGTTTGTTACTTACAAAGTTGAATTCATTGTATTAAAGCATTACATTTACTTGGTAGCAACATCATCTAATGCCTAATATCATGCGTTATTTCAAAAATAGATTATTTATGCAACTTGGTTTAAACCGCTTTTTGTTCAATAAGGAACCGGGAACTGGTTCCTTGTTGCCGATTTGTTGTTTTCAAACAATGATGATGGATATACCAATAAGGAAGAAGAACTAGTTCCCGGTTCCCGATTCTCAGTTCCCGATTAGATTTTTTTCTTAGTTAAAAAAAAAAGCATTGATTAGAAGTGACTTTTCACATTTACTCGATTGCAACACCATTATACGCCTTACAGCATGTTATATGTCAGAACAAGTATTAATATGCCAAATATTAAATAATTAGTATTGTTCATAAGCAACCGGAAATTGTTTCCTTGTTGCCTTTTTGCAGATCTCTCATATTGATGATTTCTTTCCAAATAAGGAACAAGGAACTAGATCCCGGTTCCCGGTTCCCGATACCCGATTCCCAGTTCCCGATTATATTACGCTTTCGTTTGTTACTTACAAAATTGAATTAATTGTAATAAAAGCATTACATTTAGTCTATGGCAAAACTATCTTATGCCAAATAATATGTAATATGTCAAAAAACAATTATTCATGCAACTTCATTTAAACCGCTTTTTGTTCTATAAGGAACCGGGAACTGGTTCCTTGTTGCCGATTGGCCGTTTTCAAACAATGGTGATGGATATACAAATCAGGAACAGGCAACTAGTTCCCGGTTCCCGATTCTTAGTTCCCAATTAGAATTTGCATTTTCTTTTAGTTGCAAAGAAGAATTTATAAGAACAAATGACTTTTTCACATATACCCAATTGCAACATCATTTAATGCCTTATACAACATGTTATATGTCAGAATACATATCGCTGCGCCAACTAAATAATAATCAGTATTGTTCATAAGGAACTGTTTTCTTGTTCTTCTTTTGCAGTTCTTTCAGATCGATGTGTTTTTTTTCCAAATAAGGAACAAGGAACTAGTTCCCGGTTCCCGGTTTCCTATTCCCGATGTCCAGTTCCCGATTACATTGTGCTTTCGAACTGTTTCCTTGGTCCCCTTTTGCAGTTCTTTCAGATCAATGTGTTGTTTGTTTGTTTTTTTCAAATAAGGAACAAGGAACTAGTTCCCGGTTCCCGGTTCCCGATTCCCGATTCCAAGTTCCCGATTATATTAGGCTTTCGTTTGTTACTTACAAAGTTGAATTCATTGTATTAAAGCATTACATTTACTTGGTAGCAACATCATCTAATGCCTAATATCATGCGTTATTTCAAAAATAGATTTTTTATGCAATTTGGTTTAAACCGCTTTTTGTTCAATAAGGAACCGGGAACTGGTTCCTTGTTGCCGATTTGTTGTTTTCAAACAATGATGATGGATATACCAATAAGGAACAAGACTTAGTTCCCGGTTCCCGATTCTCAGTTCCCGATTAGATTTTGTTTCTTAGTTTAAAAAAAAGCATTGATTAGAAGTGACTTTTCACATTTACTCGATTGCAACACCATTATACGCCTTACAGCATGTTATATGTCCGAACAAGTATTAATATGCCAAATATTAAATTATTAGTATTGTTCATAAGCAACCGGAAATTGTTTCCTTGTTGCCTTTTTGCAGTTCTCTCATATTGATGATTTCTCTCCAAATAAGGAACAAGGAACTAGATCCCGGTTCCCGGTTCCCGATTCCCAGTTCCCGAGTTTGTACTTTCATTTCTTACTGACAATATTGAATTAATTGTAATAAAAGCATCACATTTAGTCATTGGCAAAACTATCTTATGCCAAATAATATGGAATATGTCAAAAAACAATTATTCATGCAACTTCATTTAAACCGCATTTTGTTCTATAAGGAACCGGGAACTGGTTCCTTGTTGCCGACTGGCCGTTTTCAAACAATGGTGATGGATATACAAATCAGGAACAGGCAACTAGTTCCCGGTTCCCGATTCTCAGTTCCTGATGAGAATTTGCATTTTCTTTTAGTTACAAAGAAGCATTTATAAGAACAAATGACTTTTTCACATATACCCGATTGCAACATCATTTTATGCCTTAAACAACATGTTATATGTCAGAATACATATCGCTGCGCCAACTAAATAATAATCAGTATTGTTCATAAGGAACTGTTTTCTTGTTCTTCTTTTGCAGTTCTTTCAGATCGATGTGTTTTTTTTTCCAAATAAGGAACAAGGAACTAGTTCCCGGTTCCCGGTTTCCTATTCCCGATGTCCAGTTCCCGATTACATTGTGCTTTCGAACTGTTTCCTTGGTCCTCTTTTGCAGTTCTTTCAGATCAATGTGTTGTTTGTTTGTCTTTTTCAAACAAGGAATAAGGAACTAGTTCCTGGTTCCCGATTCCCGATTCTCAGTTCCCGATTATATTAGGCTTTCGTTTGTTACTTACAAAGTTGAATTCATTGTATTAAAGCATAACATTTACTTGGTAGCTACATTATCTAATGCCTGATATCATGCATTATTTCAAAAATAGATTATTGATGCAACTTGGTTTAAACCGCTTTTTGTTCAATAAGGAACCAGGAACTGGTTCTTTGTTGCCGATTTGTCGTTTTCAAACAATGATGATGGACATACCAATAAGGAACAAGAACTAGTTCCCGGTTCCCGATTCTCAGTTCCCGATTAGATTTTTTTCCTAGTTAAAAAAAAAAGCATTGATTAGAAGTGACTTTTCACATTTACTCGATTGCAACACCATTATACGCCTTACAGCATGTTATATGTCAGAACAAGTATTAATATGCCAAATATTAAATTATTAGTATTGTTCATAAGCAACCGGAAATTGTTTCCTTGTTGCCTTTTTGCAGTTCTCTAATATTGATGATTTCTCTCCAAATAAGGAACAGGGAACTAGATCCCGGTTCCCGATTCCCAGTTCCCGATTATTTTGTACTTTCATTTCTTACTTACAAAATTGAATTAATTGTAATAAAAGCATCACATTGAGTCTGTGGCAAAACTATCTTATGCCAAATAATATGTAATATGTCAAAAACAATTATTCACGCAACTTTATTTAAACCGCTTTTTGTTCTATAAGGAACCGGGAACTGGTTTCTTGTTGCCGATTGGCCGTTTTCAAACAATGGTGGTGGATATACAAATCAGGAACAGGCAAGTAGTTCCCGGTTCCCGATTCTCAGTTCCCGATTAGAATTTGTATTTTCTTTTAGGTACAAAGAAACATTTATAAGAACAAATGACTTTTCACATATACCCGATTGCAACATCATTTAATGCCTTATACAACATGTTATATGTCAGAATACATATCGCTGCGCCAACTAAATAATAATCAGTATTGTTCATAAGGAACTGTTTCCTTGTTCCTCTTTTGCAGTTATTTCAGTTCGATGTGTTTTTTTCCAAATAAGGAACAAGGAACTAGTTCCCGGTTCCCGGTTTCCTATTCCCGATGTCCAGTTCCCGATTACATTGTGCTTTCGAACTGTTTCCTTGGTCCCCTTTTGCAGTTCTTTCAGATCAATGAGTTTTTTTGTTTGTTTTTTTCAAATAAGGAACAAGGAACTAGTTCCCGGTTCCCGGTTCCCGATTCCCAGTTCCCGATTATATTATACTTTCGTTTGTTACTTACAAAGTTGAATTCATTGTATTAAAGCATTACATTTACTTGGTAGCAACATCATCTAATGCCTAATATCATGCGTTATTTCAAAAATAGATTATTTATGCAACTTGGTTTAAACCGCTTTTTGTTCAATAAGGAACCGGGAACTGGTTCCTTGTTGCCGATTTGTTGTTTTCAAACAATGATGATGGATATTTAAATCAGGAACAGGCAACTAGTTCCCGGTTCCCGATTCTCAGTTCCCGATTAGATTTTGTATTTTCTTTTAGTTATAAAGAAGCATTTGTAAGAACAAATGACTTTTCACATATACCCGATTGCAACACCATTTAATGCCTTATACAACATGTTATTTGTCAGAATGCATATCGCTGCGCCAACTAAATAATAATCAGTATTGTTCATAAGGAACTGTTTCCTTGTTCTTCTTTTGCAGTTCTTTCAGATCGATGTGTTTTTTTCCACATAAGGAACAAGGAACTTGTTCCCGGTTCCCGGTTTCCTATTCCCGATGTCCAGTTCCCGATTACATTATGCTTTCGAACTGTTTCCTTGGTCCCCTTTTGCAGTTCTTTCAGATCAATGTGTTGTTTGTTTTTTATTTCAAATAAGGAACAAGGAACTAGTTCCCGGTTCCCGGTTCCCGATTCCCGATTCCAAGTTCCCGATTATATTAGGCTTTCGTTTGTTACTTACAAAGTTGAATTCATTGTATTAAAGCATTACATTTACTTGGTAGCAACATCATCTAATGCCTAATATCATGCGTTATTTCAAAAATAGATTATTTATGCAACTTGGTTTAAACCGCTTTTTGTTCAATAAGGAACTGGGAACTGGTTCCTTGTTGCCGATTTGTCGTTTTCAAACAATGATGATGGATATACTAATAAGGAACAAGAACTAGTTCCCGGTTCCCGAGTCTCAGTTCCCGATTAGAATGTGTTTTTTAGTTACTAAGAAGCATTGATAAAAGTGGCTTATCACATTTACCCAATTGCAGCATCATTACATGGCTTTCAATATGTTATATGTCAGAATAAATACTATTGTGCCAACTTTTTAAACATCAGTATTATTCAATAAGGAAGCGGAAACAGGTTCCTTGTTACCTATTTGCAGTTCTCTCACATTCATGATTGTTTTACAAATAAGGAACAAGGAACTAGTTCCTGGTTCCCGGTTCCCGATTGCCGATTTTCGGTTCCCGATTATTTTGTACTTTCTCTTCTTACTTACAAATTTGAATTCATTGTAACTAAAGCATCACATTTACTTGGTGGCAACTTCATCTTATGCCTAATATCATGTCATGATGCCCTTTTGCAGTTCCCTCACATTTATAATTCTTCCTGCAGATAAGGAACAAGGAACTAGTTCCTGGTTCCCGATTCCCAGTTTCCGATTATTTTGTGCTTTCGGTTCTTACTTACAACGGAGATAACTGTATATGTACGTATTAGAAAGCAGAAGAGAAATTTATATCTACGAATCAGTGACATGTGAAGTGAAAATATTGTTAATGTTTAGAAATATAGAGGCTGCGATGAAGAGAGTTACGGTGAAAGGGAAACTATATTTGTATGTAAAACTTCTTCAAATAAATATTGTTTAAACCAAAGGGAAACTATTTACATCGACGGGTAACGGTACATAATCAACAAATGAGGGACTCAAAAACAAGAATGCTGTTCGTTAATAAGCACCGGAGTATATGTGTTCACCAAAGAATCTTGCCTGTTCTGTAAAATATATTCAGACAGCACGTCATTAACACGTGCGAAAGAAAATTAATTCATTAAAGTCTGTTCCGCGGAATGTGACAGTAAGTGTGGCTTTGAGAGGGATGCCTACCGAGATCTGCCCATCCTCGCTTTTTTGTCAAACTTTTTTGGTTTTTCAACACTGAAGAAGTTAAATACAGAACCTGTCGCACTAAGTTTGGTATGGATACATTTTATATTAAAACCCATATTAAATAGGGTAAGCTAATCCGCACCATCAGGAACAATTTATTTCCTTTGTTTCAACTTGACAAGAGTTATCATTTGACAATATGATGTACTTATTGTATGTAGATGAACAATATATTTTACACTGTGTTTGCTTTTTTAATACAGGAGAACGCATGTGCTCAAAATTCTTTACCTCCCTAATATTAAAGAGATAACAGAGATGGATGGAATATTGACCCCCGCCTAATCAGTCTCACCGTCTTTAAATCCTGGAAGTGTTATTATTACAATTATTTATGTTGCTGGAGTTGATATTTTCATTTGTTATTATTGCTGCTGCAGCTGCTGCTGCTGTGGTGTGTGACGTTTACTACCAGCCCAAGGTGACAGTATTAGCTCACCTGAGCATATTGTGGTCAGTCTAATAGACGTGGATATCTGTCATCCGCCGTCTGTAAAAGCGTTGCGTATTTGAAAACAAGGACAGAATACCGCAAAAGCCGCGTAGGGACTTCGTATTCGTACTTCAAACCTCTAAATTCTTACTTCTAACATCTTACCTTTTACTTCTAACATTTTATTTAACTTCTTACTTCTAACATCTTACTTCTAACTTTTATTTCTAACTCGCTACTTCTTAATTCTTCTTACATCTAACCTCCGAACTTTTAACGAAGACATACACATTACCACATCCATTATATATACATACACCAATCAAGCGAATGGTGTCGCCCCTGATCAGGCTACGCGTTCCTTAACAGTTTTTCGAATATTTCGGTTCCAGATGAGAGTAAAAATCTGCGCTGTGTATGTTTACGGCTTACACTATTCGCGGGAAGCAGCTAGATGCATGTCTCTTCATACCATACCTAGATCAGCCTGCGAATCTGTCCCTTCTGATTAGGGATCCGCGCTGTCTGATCAGGGTCTGCACTGTTTACATCTCAAATGTAACTCTGATCCAGGAAGGAATAGTGACGGCTCTGGTCAGACTGCACGAATGCACAGATAGATCTGCCTTTACAATGTTAATAAAGGAGGACTTGACTAATGTCACCCGTATTGTTCGTACTTGATTATGGGTGATCTGAGTTATCACTAGTCATGTCGTTCCTTACGGCCTTTGTGAAGAGTGTGAAGGCAGAGCTTCCTGCTCATTCGCGCAATCCGACGAGGGACCAGGGTGTACATTGTTATCTAGAAACATCGAAAATGTTTTATTGATCTGACTGCGCTTCTCTTGACACTTTCATGGCAAAAGTAGACTCAGATCAGACTGTGACTGCATCTACATTACTCACTGGAAGAATCTAGAATGCTTCTTTTATCTGTAAGCAAGTGAAGACATTGATCTGACTGCGCGTCCCCTAAGACTTTAGCGACCAGTTTTTACACTGATAATCTTGCAAATCCGTTCTTTCTGATCAGTTTCTACCTTGTTCGATGGAAACATGTAAAATGCTTTCTTGATGTGTAACGGAACGAACAGACTGCTTGTTTCTAAAGACTTTTGCGACCAATGTAGAATCAAATCAGCCTCCAAATCCACACTTGTTTATCAGGATCTATACTATTTGCCAGTAGCATCTCGACATCCTGAAATATATACTTAACTTACCATCGAACACTATCTATAGACCTTGGTCAGGCTAACAAAGGAACTGGGGTCAATCCGATTCTAGACCACATGGTTTATACTTGACGTGGTCCATAGGAATATAGTGGCGTGGTAGAGTGGTCATAAGATTTTGATCAGGGATGATTTTATTTAGTTACACCGGATTTTAAAGAAACTCTACGTTTGTCTATTGTTCATTTTCTTAGTGCAAACAATCTGTTTGAATTCCTGGATTAAATATGTCACATGTCCATGGGTGCTGGACCGCTGATATCATTCTACGTCTCATTGCACAGTAAAAGGAAAAATAAGAAGACATAGACTGAAGAAGAGGTGGGAAGACAATATTAAGGAGTGACAAGGATGGACTTTACTAGCTCAACTAGGGCAGGTGAAAACAGGACTAGGTTGCGTTGTTTGCTTCCTGGTGATGGTTGGTTGATTTGATGCTTAACGTCCACGGTAAACAACTAAGGTCATGTCGGGACGGTCAGTTAACCTAACCACACTATTCCTGGGCAGGCTTAGACCTCCTAAGCGGTTGAACAGTACTAAGTGCACATACTTTCGCCAGTAACTGACAACCGCCCTTCTTGACTCAGCGGAAGGAGAAATGAAAGTATGTGGCCAGACCGGGATTCGAACCCAGGACCTCTGACTTACAAGTCAGGTGCCCTACCGATTGCGCTACCCGGCCCGGCTCCTGGTGATGGCAGTGACTTTCTGAACAGGAGGAGAGTTATTCCTAGGTTGTTTTAATGGGGAAAATGTTGTTCCAATTTAATGTCGAAGCAACACGAAAATCTATATATTGGAGAAGAATTAAACATAAACACTATGAGCTCAGTTTAAAATCATGAATACCGTTCTGTAAATGTCAGTAAATTTTGCGTTTCTCGTTAAATAGAAAACAAGTCGTATCAACAAGAAACCAAGTCATTATAACGAGAAACAACTCACAGATACACGGAACCAGTTGTTATTACGAGAAATACCCAAGTCCCATACGTCATATCCACAAGAATGTTACTTTTTATCCAAAAGGAAAATGCAAAAACAAAAAAGCACCTACTAGTAGTTAGAGCAAAACTGTGACAAAAATATGAATCGGGAACCGACTTTTGAGAACTAACAAGGCATGATATTCGGCATTAGATGATGTTGCTACCAAGTAATTGTACTGCTTTAATACAATGAATTCAACTTTGTAAGTAACAAACGAAAGCCTAATATAATCGGGAACTGGGAATCGGGAATCGGGAACCGGGAACCGGGAATTAGTTCCTTATATGGGGGGAAAAACACATTGATCTGAAAGAACTGCAAAAGAAGAACAAGGAAACAGTTCCTTATGAACAATACTGATTATTATTTAGTTGGCGCAGCGATATGTATTCTGACATATAACATGTTGTATAAGGCATTAAATGATGTTGCAATCGGGTATATGTGAAAAAGTCATTTGTTCTTATAAATTCTTCTTTGTAACTAAAAGAAAATGCAAATTCTAATTGGGAACTGAGAATCGGGAACCGGGAACTAGTTGCCTGTTCCTGATTTGTATATCCATCACCATTGTTTGAAAACGGCCAATCGGCAACAAGGAACCAGTTCCCGGTTCCTTATAGAACAAAAAGCGGTTTAAATGAAGTTGCATGAATAATTGTATTTTGACATATTACATATTATTTGGCATAAGATAGTTTTGCCACAGACTAAATGTAATGCTTTTATTACAATTAATTCAATTTTGTAAGTAACAAACGAAAGCCTAATATAATCGGGAACTGGGAATCGGGAACCGGGAACCGGGATCTAGTTCCTTGTTCCTTATTTGGAAAGAAATCATCAATATGAGAGATCTGCAAAAAGGCAACAAGGAAACAATTTCCGGTTGCTTATGAACAATACTAATTATTTAATATTTGGCATATTAATACTTGTTCTGACATATAACATGCTGTAAGGCGTATAATGGTGTTGCAATCGAGTAAATGTGAAAAGTCACTTCTAATCAATACTTTTTTTTTAACTAAGAAAAAAATCTAATCGGGAACTGAGAATCGGGAACCGGGAACTAAGTCTTGTTCCTTATTGGTATATCCATCATCATTGTTTGAAAACGACAAATCGGCAACAAGGAACCAGTTCCCGGTTCCTTATTGAACAAAAAGCGGTTTAAACCAAGTTGCATAAATAATCTATTTTTGAAATAACGCATGATATCAGGCATTAGATGATGTTGCTACCAAGTAAATGTTATGCTTTAATACAATGAATTCAACTTTGTAAGTAACAAACGAAAGCCTAATATAATCGAGAACTGAGAATCGGGAATCGGGAACCGGGAACCGGGAACTAGTTCCTTGTTCTTTGTTTGAAAAAGACAAACAAACAACACATTGATCTGAAAGAACTGCAAAAGAGGACCAAGGAAACAGTTCGAAAGCACAATGTAATCGGGAACTGGACATCGGGAATAGGAAACCGGGAACCGGGAACTAGTTCCTTGTTCCTTATTTGGAAAAAAGAACACATCGATCTGAAAGAACTGCAAAAGAAGAACAAGGAAACAGTTCCTTATGAACAATACTGATTATTATTTAGTTGGCGCAGCGATATGTATTCTGACATATAACATGTTGTATAAGGCATTAAATGATGTTGCAATCGGGTATATGTGAAAAAGTCATTTGTTCTTATAAATTCTTCTTTGTAACTAAAAGAAAATGCAAATTCTAATTGGGAACTGAGAATCGGGAACCGGGAACTAGTTGCCTGTTCCTGATTTGTATATCCATCACCATTGTTTGAAAACGGCCAATCGGCAACAAGGAACCAGTTCCCGGTTCCTTATAGAACAAAAAGCGGTTTAAATAAAGTTGCATGAATAATTGTATTTTGACATATTACATATTATTTGGCATAAGATAGTTTTGCCATAGACTAAATGTAATGCTTTTATTACAATTAATTCAATTTTGTAAGTAACAAACGAAAGCCTAGTATAATCGGGAACTGGGAATCGGGAATCGGGAACCGGGAACCGGGATCTAGTTCCTTGTTCCTTATTTGGAAAGAAATCATCAATATGAGAGATCTGCAAAAAGGCAACAAGGAAACAATTTCCGGTTGCTTATGAACAATACTAATTATTTAATATTTGGCATATTAATACTTGTTCTGACATATAACATGCTGTAAGGCGTATAATGGTGTTGCAATCGAGTAAATGTGAAAAGTCACTTCTAATCAATGCTTTTTTTTTTAACTAAGAAAAAAATCTAATCGGGAACTGAGAATCGGGAACCGGGAACTAGTTCTTGTTCCTAATTGGTATATCCATCATCATTGTTTGAAAACGACAAATCGGCGACAAGGAACCAGTTCCCGGTTCCTTATTGAACAAAAAGCGGTTTAAACCAAGTTGCATAAATAATCTATTTTTGAAATAACGCATGATATTAGGCATTAGATGATGTTGCTACCAAGTAAATGTGATGCTTTAATACAATGAATTCAACTTTGTAAGTAACAAACAAAAGCCTAATATAATCGGGAACTGAGAATCGGGAATCGGGAACCGGGAACCGGGAACTAGATCCTTGTTCCTTATTTGAAAAAAAACAAACAAAAAACAACACATTGATCTGAAAGAACTGCAAAAGAGGACCAAGGAAACAGTTCGAAAGCACAATGTTATCGGGAACTGGACATCGGGAATAGGAAACCGGGAACCGGGAACTAGTTCCTTGTTCCTTATTTGGAAAAAAAAAAACACATCGATCTGAAAGAAGTGCAAAAGAAGCCCCCTAAATAATCTATTTTTGAAATATGACATGATATCAGGCATTGGATGATGTTGCTACCAAGTAAATATAATGCTTTAATACAATGAATTCAACTTTGTAAGTAACAAACGAAAGCCTGATATAATCGAGAACTGGGAAATCGGGATTCGGGAACCGGGAACTAGTTCCTTGTTCCTTATTTGGAAAAAAACACATATATCTGAAAGAACTGCAAAAGAGAAACAAGGAAACAGTTCCTTATGAACAATACTGATTATTATATAGCGAGAAAGCGGGAACCGGGAACCAGGAACCGGTAACTTGGAACAGGGAATTAGGAACCGGGAACCGGGAACCTGGAATCGGGAATCAGGAACAGGGAACCAAGAAACGGGAACCAGGAACCGGGAACTTGGAACCGGGAATTAGAAACCGGGAACCAGGAACCGGGAACCTGGAATCAGGAAGCGGAACCAGGAACCCGGGAACCGGGAACCAGGAACCGGTAACTTGGAACCGGGAATTAGGAACTGGGAACTGGGAACTGGGAACCAGGAACCGGGAACCAGGAACCGGGAACCAGGTACCGGGAACCAGGAACCGGGAACTGGGAACCAGGAACCGGGAACCGGGAACCAGGAACCGGGAACCAGGAACCGGGAACTGGGAACCAGGAACCGGGAACCGGGAACGTACTTAACGGTCATAAGAACTTTGACATAGTTCATGCAAGTAGCGGACCAAGCCATAAAAGTACTCTAACTTTTTCCTTCGCTGTCAATGGGGAACAAGTGTTGATGGGGAGAATTTGCTCCTTTAGGGGCAAATTTCCCTCTTCAAGAGCAGGATCCCCTTGGAAGTGACCGAATACCTGGGGAAGCATACTGGAGGACACAAAGTCATTTGACGAGTGTGGAAAAGAAAAGTGTAGCTATACAAATCAATATGTCACAATATTATGAAAATTTCAACTGAATCTATATGATAATATTAAAAGGTCATTTAACATTTTAAGAAATAACACATTTCTACCAACAGAGTATGGTTTGAAATATGAATATGACCAGTTCATTTAGATTGTAACAAAGACTGGGATGGGTCAAAAGCCTCAGCGTTTGGGTCAAGGGTCCCGCCTACAGCTGTAGCCATGGGCCCAGCCAGACCTGGTGGATAGATATCATCTCCAGGACTAGCTGATTGCTGAGTCTCCATAGGAGAGACCCTGGAGCCCGCCGGCTGAGAGCCTGACCTGTCGTCTAGGGGATCCAGTCTGATATTATGTTTAGAACATATTAATTCAAGTTCATCCTCTGTTGTGACAGAAAAGATTCTACCATTGACACCCAGTGTTTTCACAACGATCCGTCCATCTCTTGAAAATGTATCTTTGATTCTTTTTTGTCTTTTGAGTTTTCTTGTTCGAAACAAGATTCTACTACGAACACGTGTGAGATATTCGCTGATATAGATCCTATCACTCATAGGTCGTGAGTTATTGTCATTTCTAAGTTTTTCCATGGGCACTTTGCTTAGAATCGAAGACTTAGATTTATGACTTACAAACTTCACAATTATTTCACGTGGTTTTGATTTATCTGCCGTGTTTGGACGAAATATTCTGTGGCAACGATCAATTTCTGTTGGAGAGACAGGAGATTGAATGTACTTATTCAGAGTTTCACATACAACATTTTCAATGTTTTCAGCATTAGAGGTTGGATTTTCAGGAATTCCAGAGATTCGTATACTGTTCCGCCTTGTGTACTGTTCCAGATCATCATACTTGTTGTTTGATTTCACGAGTTCACCCTTCAGATCTTTTACAACAGCAGACAGCTCACGAACAGAGCTTATGAGAGACTGAGATGCAGCATTACCCATCTCATGAATTTCCTCATTTGAAGCTTTGGTTCTTATAATGTCTGTGACATGAGAGACCAGCATTTTCTGTATATTGGGTATTTGGAGAAGGTGTGAAACAAACCTTTCCAGCAACTTTTCATCACTGCCAAGACTCCCCAGAAGTACGTCAATGAGCATATCCGGATCACAATCAGACCCCTCCTCACTAGATAATTTGCGCCTTTTAAGGGGAGTGGGATCTCTTTGTTTAGCTGCTTCTGCTTGGACTGCTCTAGCAGTGTGTTCTTTCGGCCCGGGCTCAGACCTTCCTCTGCCTCTGTGACTAGGCATTACAGACTTTAGATTTGATTGACTCTCTGTATTAGACAGTTGATAGTAGTTGATAGTAGATAGTCAGGACAGTTTATTATTGTATTGTATTATTGTATTGTAAAATAACACTGATGGTTGAGAGATTTAGCTCTAAGAAAAATGCTCCGGTATTTCGGTGGACCTCATAAGTTCAAAGCCATATTGCCAGTAAAGTTCTATTCTATTTCTCAAGGGTCAATAACAAACATAATCGCATGACTAGATAGCTGTCAGATTTTAAAAGTTTATAAACAGAATCTTCTTATTACCAGATCATAGCAATGTAGATTTCATAAATTGCGCCCCCCGCGAAAAATTTAAACTGCCGCCATTACAACACCGGAAGTCAACCAATTCCAACGTGGTGTGCAAGAAAAAGTATCTATCATGGGTGTGAGGTGTAGATAGAAAAATCCGACACTCGGGATAACTGTTTGGCATCACTCGGCAAGCCTCGTGATGCCGAACAGTGACCCTCGTGACGAATGTTTCTATCCACACCTCACACCCATGATAGATACTTATATACTATCTTTCTCTCAAAGACTCATTCTGCCATGGCAATATTTGATTGCAATTCTCGTGAAGGCTTATTTTACAATAGAAATACTTGACTCTACTTCCCTAGAAGGCTCATCTTACCTTGTAAAATTTTGAAAAGAAATACCATAGGAGGCTCATTCTACCATAGGTTCATCTAACCATTGACATATGAGCTGCGACACGAGAAAACCAACAATGTGGTTGTGCGCGCAGCGCAGACTCAGATCAGCCTGGGCATCCGCCCAGTCTGATCAGAGTCTTCGCTGTCCGCATGGAGGTAGCTTAGACCCTTAGCTACCCTTTGAACACTAAACGAAGAGTCTGGACAAACTTGTCAGATGCCAAGGCTGATCCGAGTCAGCAGAGGGCGCATGACCACATTGTTGGTTTTGTCATGTCACGGCTCATATTTGACTCTTTTTCTCTAAAAGGCTCAATTTACCATGAAATCTTTATACTCAATGTCTATATATAGAAGGCTCATTCTACCATGGAAAGATTCGAACCTCTTTCTCCGGAAGGCCCATTTTATAGGGATCCTCTAGGAGGCTCTTTCACCATGGAAATATTTGTCTATTTTCTGGAAGGCTCAATTTACCATGGAGATATCTGACTCTTTTTCTATAGAGGGCTCATTCTACCATAGAAAGGTTTGACTTTCTTTCTCTAGAAGGCACACTTAACCATGGAACTATTTGACTATTACTCTAGAAGGCTTATATTACCACAGAAATATTTGACCCTATTTTTCTAGATGGCTCACTTTCCCAAGGAAATGCTTGGCTACATTTCCCTAAAAAGCCCAAACTACCATGGAAACATTAGATGATTTCTATACAAAGCTCATTCTACAATGAAAATATTTGACATTTTCACTATCGAAGGCGCATTTATCATGAAAATATTTGACTTTTTCTGTAAAAGATTTATTCTACCATAGAAATATTTCATTTTCTTGCTCTGGAAGGCTCAATATACCATAAAAATATCTGACTATCTTTCGGGGATTTATTGCACACAACGTTTCATTATCATTTCATTATTCCATTATCACATTCCTGATATGACCGAACTACTGTTCAAAAGGGCGAAAAATCGCAAGGCATCCATCTGTACTTCCATTTTTGCTGCCATTTTTACAAAGAAGAGCAATTTTGTGACTTCTTATTTATTTATCATAACGAAATGGGACCTGCTGTTAAAGGAAAGAATTTGCTCCGTGGATAGCAAATTATTTCCTTTATAGGAGTTGGGAGTTGGATACATCTTAACTACAACAATTGTAGATGAGATCAGGCGTGTTACAGCACCGATGCTTTAAGTAGCAGCGGCCAAAATGCCAAAATTATAAACCTGAAGTCATAAACCACAAAAACATTGAAAAAACCTAAACAGTTACATACTCGTGCATAGACATGGACCAAAAGGCCAAAATTATAAACCTGAAGTCATAAACCACAAAAACATTGAAAAAAACCTAAACAGTTACATACTCGTGCATAGACATGGACCCCCAAAGCAGAGGTGTTATCAGGTGTTTGCAACCAGTAAACAGCACGTGCCTATTACACCTGCCATGCTCATGTATTAACTATAGGAAAGTCGGGTACATTCGGACAGCGGATAATTTCGGACTGTGACATTGTTTCCTTGATATGTCAGTTGTTTGGAATTTAAACAAAATTAACTTGGCAAACAGTGAAAATCCCGATGAGATGGCTCATTATGAGCCGTCTCATCTGGATTTTCACTGTTTGCAATGGTATGTCCGAATTTACCCGCTGTCCGATATGACCCGACTCCACTCTAGTCAGTGGAAATGAAAGTCCGCTAATTTAAAGACCTACTGTGTTTCATACTCTCAAGAGATTTAAAAACGCAACATCAAAACATTCGAATTTAAGGTTCATCATGACACTGAGTTTTATATATAGGCTACATATATCAAGTTACTTCCATTTGTGTTTTTCGAATGTTTTCTCAGCATCTTTTACGTCTGGTTTGCGACGTCACATGTTGCGTCATTTTCATAATGCGGTTATGGCTGTTAGTGCACAAGCTTTAGAGCAAAGATTCCAAGGAAATTAAATGCTCCTGATGATTTTTGCTTTCCAAACGATAAGACGTTGTTGATCCAGTCTTGATAATGCATTAACCAAAGGATTTATTTTTAGATTCGCATTGCCTCTGTTTTGTTGGCTGATGATAATGGAAACACAAAATTCTTATTTTGCCGAAAAAAGTTTCCATTTGAAGGAAATATGTAATCAGTCATATCGCAGGCATCCTTTTTTTGAAGGAAACGAAAACTAGAAGTTATTCTTACGTTTAGAAACGCCGGGAACGTAAAAAGTAACTGACGTAAACGTAGGCTGATACTGACATTATCCTTACAAGGACGCGCATTTTTGTTTAAACTTGTAATCATTTTAAACAATGGTTTGTAATATTCCTATATATTCCTTGAAAACTCTTGAAGGCTCATTGTTTCTGTCTAATACTTTAAACAATACCCAATGCATTTTCCATTGAAAAAGTGCAGCATTTCTATTTCCGTTGAGTGCACTTTAAATTTCATATTCTCCAATCTGGTCTTGTCAAGAGCTTGGCTTTGTTTCTGTGCTTATCCAACGTAAGTTGTGGCTATACATGTACAACCGCAACACACAATAGGTCGCTTTACGTCAATGCTTGTTTTAGAGTCAAGTCGGGTAATTTCGGACAGCGGGTAAATTCGGACATATCATTGCAAACAATGAAAATCCAGATGAGACGGCTCATAATTTCATTTTTCTGATGTTAATCAAAGTATAAACTACATTTGAGAATGCATTTATAGTTTGAAAGAAATACAAATGATTGAGCCGCGACACGATAAAACCAACAAAGTAGCATGTGCGCCCAGCAAAGATTCAGATCAGCCTGGACATCCATCTAGTCTGAACAGTGTCATCCCTGCGTAGTAAAGGCGTAGTTAAGGATCTAAGCTACTTCCATGCGGACAGCGAAGGCTCTGATCAGACTGGGCGGATGCCCAGGCTGATCTGAGTCTTCGCTGGGCGCACATACCGCTTGGTGGTTTTGTCGTGTCGCGGCTCATACACTGTCTGTTAAGAGTCAACCCACATACGAGAAAGGGAGGAAAAAATGAAAATTGCCTAAAAATGTATTGATTCACCTTAGAGATATATTATTATTGGCTTTGATATCCGATACAAACATAAAGAACTACATGTACGTCTACAGTTACTCGCTTTCAATTTGGATCTTCACTTTTTATTCTGACATCGCTGTCCGAGTACTTAACATAAGTACGGAAAATGCATTCATATATCTACGCTATTTGTTCTAAATTTCCTGTCCCAGTATTTAAATATTTTGTATTTTTAGTTCTACATCTAAGATCTTTTATATGCCCTGATACTAAATTCTTAATTCTTAACTCCAAGTCCCGCGGTTTTCGTGCATTCTCCTCAAAAATAAATTTGATTATTGGAACAGACTGATCAGATTATTCCTGAGGGGACAGTCTACTCAGGGTCTTGAGTGTTATGCTATTCCATATGCATTTTTCAGAGTCATTTTTGCATTGCAAAACCTCAACCCCAAAATGTCCAGTTTCATGACAGATGCGGAAATTTTTATAAGTGCTCTATGTTTTAGAAATTTTAGAGTATGTTTGCATTCGACTATACTGTTTTCTCCTGAATTTTATTCTATTTATGTCGCATTTTAATGCCCCCGTGCCGATAGTCAGGGGGCATTAAGATTTGCTCCTGTCTGTCAGTCTGTCTGTCCGTCCGTCCGTTGGTCACACGTTACGGTATAGAGTTTGTGTAATCAACTTCTCCCACAGTTTTCAGTGGATCTTTTTCAAACTTTGCATACATGTTGTGGACATATTGAAGATGTGCATGTGGGTTTTTGTTGGACCAAGAATTAATTTAGACAGAATTACAGCCTTTTGAACTTAGTCATTTTTGGCATTTTTTTGCATTGTGTGACGGTATAAGGTCACGGATAAATTACAAACTCGGTAGTTTGTGATCGAGTAAATGTTGGGGTATATAAGCAAATAAACCGCCCTTGGTGGGTGAGCATGCTTTTCCACTGACGGGGTTTGTTTGCAGGTCGGCCCACGTTACATTTGGTGGCAGCGGTGGGATAAGGTCAACTGCCAGACCGGAGTTGCCTTACCCATGTTATTCCCAGGCCAAGTCTCGGGACGAGACTTCTCGGAGGGGGGAGTAATGTGACGGTATAAGGTCACGTGTATAAATATATATGCAAATTACAAACTCGGTAGTTTGTGATCGAGTAAATGTTGGGGTATATAAGCAAATAAACCGCCCTTGGTGGGTGAGCATGCTTTTCCACTGACGGGGTTTGTTTGCAGGTCGGCCCACTCGTTACAATTGTAGGGTATGTAGTTAGTGTAATCAACTTCTCCCCCAGTTTTCAATTGATCTTTTTAAAACCTTGCATGCATGTTGTGGACATATTAAAAATGTGCATGTAGGTTTTTGTTTGAGCTAGAAATAATTTTGACAGAATTACGGCTTTTTGAACTTAGTCATTTTAGGCAAATGTTTGCATTGTAGGGTATGTTGTTTGTGTAATCAACTCCCCCCACAGTTTTCAATGGATCTTTTTCAAACCTTGCATACATGTTGTGGACATATTGAAAATGTGCATGTGGGTTTTTGTTAGAACTAGAATTGACTTTAACAAAATTACGGCCTTTTGAACTTAGTCATTTTAGGCAAATATTTACATTTGTAGGGTGTGGAGTTTGTGTAATCAACTTCTCCCTCAGTTTTCGATCGATCTATTCCACGCAGTACAATCTTTAAGCCCAAAGCCTAAAGGTGAGGTAGAAGTACGGCCGTTTTTTCGCCGGAGATTCCCAAATGGCATCAGAAAATCACATAAAAATATACGTTCGCATTTATTGTTTTAGATTAAACTAAGTGCAGTCTTTACTAC
Organism: Ctena decussata; assembly: GCA_963989385.1. Classification (NCBI taxonomy): domain Eukaryota; kingdom Metazoa; phylum Mollusca; class Bivalvia; order Lucinida; family Lucinidae; genus Ctena; species Ctena decussata. The sequence goes on from OZ022510.1 coordinate 9,948,986, forward strand.
ATATAAAATAGACAAGAATTTAATAGTCATTATGGTAATCTCGTGTCTCGTGCAAACGGTGAGTCTGTTACAAGTTAGTAAATGTCACAAGTCTCGTGTGAACGACTGACACTAGTACCGTTATTTTCGATTAAAAAGTTTGAAAAGCTGGACGTTGTCTAACAGCAAGGTAAGTTTTGCTTAGTTTGGATATTTTCTAGATATGTATAGTGGAAATTCCCCCAAAACAGTAAAAGGTCTCAGAAAGAATAAAAGGCAAACATTGCTAGGGCATATCTTGGATGGTGAGGCTATAGCTAGGCCAACATTTACGGAGTTGAAATTCGTGTCACCGGTTAAAGTGTTGTGACTAGAGATAATAGCATTTTTATATGAAAATTAAGATATGCCATGGTCAAATAATAAAGTGAAAACACATGTTCACGTCATGACCAGATATACTGCCACGGTTCAAAGAATACGGAAAAGTTTTATATGGGACCAGGTCTGTTTAAGCTTGACCTAGTGGCAAACTGACCACAGAAAGCTTCTCATGTTACTCTTCTTAAAAAGTAACAAAATTTTAGTAATGTTTGAGATGAACTTCAACTTTGAGATATCGTTGACTGTGCATTCTTCAAATTAGATGCAAGTAGATTAATTTAAGTGATTGCAAGCAGAAACAAAATGTTTTCTTTGAAAGCTTTTTTCTGTATTTCATTCGAAATAAACCAGCTGAAATTGTGCTTTGTTTGGAATTTGCAATAGAGGTAGAGATGAGCCTTCGTATGGCATTTCATATGTTCATCACGGTTTTTATTCCACACTGTCCTACTAGCAGTGTGGTATACTAACGATGATAGGTACTCCATTTTGGCCAAATTGGAGTATTTATCATCGCTAGTATTCCACACTGCCAGTAGTACAGTGGGGAATACTAACCTGATACTCCAACCTGATAGTCCACTCATAGACACATCAGTATATTCATCAGGGTTTGTGATCCACACTGTCCCTTTGGCAGTGTGGAATACTAACACTGATAGGTTAGCCGAAACCTATCTTCGGAAGAATTCCACACCGCCAGTAGACCAGTGTGGAATACTAAGAACGATAGGTACTTCAGTTATGACACATCGGCGTATTCCTATCGGTTTGTATTCCACATTATCCTCTGGGTGTGTGGAATACAAACGATGAAAGGTACTCTTTTTTTTCAAATCGTTGTTTATATCATCGTTTGTGTTTCACACTGTTCTACAGACACTTGCATTCAGTTTTGAATACTAACAATGGTAGGTACTCTAATTATGGCTAGATGAGTGTATTTATCATCGTTTTTAACCACAGTGTGGAATACTTACGATGATAGGTACTCCAATTTTGGCAAAATTGGTATATTTATCATTGTAAGTATTCCACACTGTCTTTATAGGTACTCCAATTTGGGCAAAAATGGTATATTTATCATTGTTATATTCCACTCTGTCCTTCTGACAGGGTGGAAAATATCGTTAGCGAACCCAATGCGGATCAAACCGATGTATCTTTCAAAAGTACAGTGTGAAATACTAACGATGATAAGCACTCCCATTTCGGACAGATCGAATGATAATTCAACGTAAGTTTTCCACACTGTCAGTAGTCTGTATTTAAAGTTTCCACATTTGTTGATTTTAGACTCTATTTTTTATTTCATTTTATTTAATTATTTTTTTTTGGGGGGGTTGGAGGGAGGGGAGGGGGATAACATGGATTAATCTCTTAAAGGGGCGTTTCGACATTAGGTGATTTTGGTAAATTTTTTAGCAAACGTGGAAGAATGACGGTCGAAGATATAAATAGATATGCAAATTAGAAACTCGGTAGTTTGTGGTCGAGTAAATGTTGGGGTATAAAAACAAATAAACCGCCCTTGGTGGGTGAGCATGCTTTTCCACTGACGGGGTTTGTTTGCAGGTCGGCCCACGTTACAGAAGTGTCTTTCTATAGGGACGTTTCTACATTGATGTATTTGTCAACTAGTGGCAAAATGTAGAAACTTCTCTACACAGGGGCATTCCACATATGTTTATTTCTGTGATTCTTTTCCAAAACTGTGGAAATATCAATACAATTAGGATGGATGAAAAGATGGCTTGCGATTTTTACGTCCTTTTCAACAGTATTTCAGTCATATCAGGACGATAAGTCTATGATAATGAAAGGCTGTGTGGAACCCCGTTTACGGTAGGAAAGATTCTCGCCTAAAGCGGGATTCTAACCCGGTCCGCTGTCTATGTATTAATCATCGTTTGTATTCTAAACTACCCAACTTGCAGTGTGTGAAATACTTTATTCTTGGATGATAGATACTCCAATGTGCACCAAATTGAAGTAGGTGTCCTTGTTAGTATTCCACATTACTGGTAGGACAGTGTGAAATATTAACAATAATAGGATCACCAAATTGGGCCAAATCGGTTTATTTATCATCGTCATTATTTCACACTGTCCTACTGACAGTGTGGACTACTAACGGCGATAGGCACTTCAGTTTTGATCAGTCCGATGTTTTTTTTTTAATTTTTTTTATCAAAGATAGTATTCAACATTGTCAAAAGGTCACTGTGGAAAACCAACGACCATAGGTACTAAAATCATGGCCAGATCGGAGTTTTATTTGTCACCAGTAGAACAGTGAGACAAGTGAGGACTTACGCTGGTAGGTACTCGAAAAATTGCCAAAGCGATGCATGTATCAACGTTTATATTCCACACTGTCCTACTTGCAATGTGGAATACTAACGATGAAAGTTACTACACTTAAAGTTCAATTGGTGTTTTTATCATCGTGAGTATTTCACACTGTCATACTGGCAGTGTGCAATTCTAACGATAATTGGAACTCAGTTACCACGAAATTGAAAAACCTGTCATTGTTAGCATCCCACGATGCCCGTAGGACGGTATGGAATGCTAAGGTGATAAGTACTCCAGTTCGGGCCAAATCAGAGTATTTATCATCGTTTGTATTAAACACTGCCATTAGAATATTGTGGAATACTTACTATTATAGGTTCTCCAATGTGGACCAAATCGGAGCATTTATCATTGTTGGAATTCCACACTGCCAGTGGGAAAGTGTGGAATAGTTACGATGATAGGTTCTCCAATTACGGCCATATCGGAGTATGTATCATCGTAATATTCCACACTGTCAGTAGTCCTTATCTGACGTTTCCAGTTTGTTTTATTTTTTATTTATTTATTTATTTTTTTTTTTTGGAGAATGAGGCAACGTCTCTTTATACAGACGTTTACGTCTCTTTTTAAGAGACGTTTCCACATTTGTTGATTTTAGTCTATATTTGGGAAAATGTTAAAACATCTCTATATACGTACGTTTCCACAATTGTTGATTTTAGTCTATATTTGGGAAAATGTTAAAACATCTCTATATACGTACGTTTCCACAACTGTTGGTCATATCATTTTAATGAGGAAATATCAATAATATAAAGACTAGCTCTGTGGAATACTTACAATGAAAGACGACTGGACAAGACATCCGGGTTCAGTACCGGGTTTAGTTTTTAACCAGTTAACGGGATGGGCGGCCATGTTCAGGGCAAGCGGGGAAAAGGCTATAAGTTCGTTCGGCAAGTAGGTCAAGGGTGGAAAAGATTAAGAAGTTATTCTTACCTTTTATTTCATCACATCGTTTTTAGAAAGTTATCATTTGCGGCATAATGCAGTGTGATCTGGTGTACAATCAAGCTTTAGAATTGTTATAATTTTACTCGATTCTGCAGATGATGCCTGTCTTCAAGCGGGGTATCGAACAAATTCATGTAAATGTAACCTTTTCCAATTTACCCTTGCCTAGAAAAGGTCCTAATCGACGCGAGGTCATCATTTGGACATGCTTTGTAGTACTCGAGTACTAAATGGTACTAACGAAGTTTCGAGGCCATCAATCTATGAGATCTTAAAGAGGTTTTAACCATGTATGGGGATGGTGGCCATATTAATCATGCTAAAAGAAATGTTTTTACATATTTTGTTTCATTCAACCCATGAATACACCGTGTGGAATTTGGTTACTATCGGCCAAGCGTTTCGGATAAATGAATGGATGGCTTGCGATTTTACGTCCTGTTTACGTCCTACAGTCATATCAGGATAGGCGATAATGGAATGCTGTGAGCTAGGGAACCCCGTTTACGATTGAAATGATTCCCGCATACAGCAGGACTTGAACCCGGGATCGCTAGATCAGTAGGCCAGCGCTTAACCTACCGAGCTACCGGGGCTCCTAGTTGTTGCAGGGGTTTCAGTCGTTAAAAGTTAGACGGATGACAGCTGAGCTTGCATATTTTATAATTTTCTCTGGATCTCGGCGAATGTGGCCAAAATACTCATGATGGCCAATACAGAGTTAAAGTATTTGTCTTTGTTGTTGTTTCAGTATAGGCTATTAAAAACCTATTTGAAACAATGGATGGCGTTAGCCAAGAAATTGTTTAACGAACAGTTATAAAAATTGAAATTTGTGATGACAAAAGGAGAGCATAGCTCTCATTCTTTTATTTAAAAGGCGCTGTATTTTATCCTATAATCACTGCATAACTTAAAGTATCGACCACTAATGGCATCTCTAGCTAACGATGTTTTGAACAACTAGACCCAGAATGTCTGCTGACATATGAGACATTCTAAGCAACCTCCGCGTTAACCATGCCGTACACCATACATCACCGCCCAAAAAATCGCTTATACCAAAGTAAAATTGACGGCACTGTATTTTATAACGTCACTTCATGTTCGTTTACTATGTATTGCACAAAACTTATGATGGGATTAAGAATGAAGAACACAGAGAATACAGAAAATTGGAATTCGTCATATCTTGATGTCACTTGACAGGACAGGCGACAACCACGGCTTCGACTCAAAATTTTTCGACAGTTTACACAATAAAACTGTGGGATCTTATACTCTCTCATCGACTTCATTGACAAGTCACATCCATTAACTTTAGACTGCGCATACGGACATGCAATGTTTCTCCTAGGAAGTGTGTAAAATATAAGTTTTACCTTGCCGCTAAATCAATCCTCGCTTTGTTTGCATAAATTTTGTAGCCTCACTTAGCCGGAAGTTCGCCTAATTCTTTCAACGCCCGTAAATATTGGGCCTAAAGATTGTACTGCGTGTATTCCAAACTTTGCATACATGTTATGGACATATTGGAAATGTGCATGTGGGTTTTTGTTAGAGCTAGAATTATTTTTGACAGAATTATAGCCTTGTGAACTTATTCATTTTAGGCATATGTTTGCATTGTAGAGTAAGTACTTTGTGTAATCAACTCCTCCCACAATTTTCATTGGCTGTTTTTCAGACATTGGAGACTGTGAAGATGCGCATGTTGGTTATGATAGGAAAAAAATAATTCTGAAGGAATTATGGCCCTATAAACTTAGTCATTTTTGGCTGCATTTTGCACTGTAGGGTATAAAGGTTGTGTAATGTTTTCAGTGGATTCTTTTGCTTGATAGATGCTTTAGGGATGTATACATGTCCTGTGACCGGCGCTGCACGGGGGCATCATTAGTGTCTTACAGACACAGTTTCCTAGTTTTAGCATATTATCAGTATTTTCTTCTACCTTGTCGCATTGCTTAACCCATTCCATTCGGGATACATGTACCCCTTTGGGGGATCTGGGCAAACAGTTTGGATGCAAAAACGTGGGGCCTGATCTGAGATCCAAACTGTTTTCTGCCTAGACATCATTTCTACAAGAGTTAGTTATGCAAATATTGTCAAAAGATTCTTGATTTTTTTATGCAGACGACTTTCAGCAGACGACAAAAATACTTAAAATGCAATGGGTTAACAGGTATACATGTATACCGTAAACAAAATAATACGACAAAAAATAGAATACCGCAAACATGCTAAGTAATGCGACAAAAACATTAGAAATTAGGGAAAATAGAACCGTAACAATGCTAAATAATGAGACAAAAATCTCGGTGAACTACGTGCATTTCTATATGAAGAAGAGACAAAATATTTAGATCTTAGAGTATCAACAAGATGTTTTCCTGATTTAGAAGATTACATATTTCGTTTTTCCGGAGTTTAACTATATCGCAAATTATTATCTGGCTTCAGATGCGAAGGATACACACAAGTTTTGAGAACAATACACAAGCCTTTAAGATAAGAGTTGGTTTTCCATTTCTGATACATTTTGAGAGAACATGTATTTACTATGCCACCTAGATGTATCACTTTACAAAACAGTTCTTTTCAGAGATCGTAAGGTAGCCTTATTTAATATATAGTTTATTTATTGATCTGTTAATTCATTTTATCACATGACGTCGCTGTTATTCAGTGGCTAACGTCTGGTCATAAAAATCGTATGACCACACGTATAATAACACTGGTCATAAAAATCGTATGACCACACGTGTAATAACACTTTGGCGCGTACATGTAACGTCAATGACAACGTCCGTGTCAACAATGCTTTTTCTTATTGAAATAATGTTCATTTTGAAGGCGATAAACCCCCATTTTAAAGGGTCATATGATAAACAGAATCTTACACTCCTGGTCATTTCATATGAAATTTATCAAGTTTATGAAACGCGCCGATGGCGCGTTTCATAAATTTCATATGAAATGACCACTCGTGTAAGATTCTCTATTTTTATTGTTTTTGAAATCCCTGTTTAAGGTGTATGGATACACCGCCTTGTTTTTACCGCCATGTATACGGAGGGAGACAACTTCTATGGCTTTCTGTTTGCTTCCATAGATTAAAAACCCCTCATAAAATGGAGCTACTCTTAAAGGAGCAAACAGTCTCATGAGGAGCAAATTCTTTTCCTTAAGAGTTGACTCCTTTTCATAAGGGATACAAAGAAAAGAATGGCACAATTGCTTTCTCTGAAAGTATTGCCATTTACCTTAAGAAGACATTGTGGAATGGGCTTGTCCTGTAGAATACCATTTTACAGCTCACGTTATACTTGGGTTCTAAATTCTGCAACTTGCAGATCGGTATCGTGTTTATTGCATTATGTTGGCGCACGTTCATGATATATACACATTATTATAATAGTAACTTGATCTGGCGTAGTGTATCACGTCGAGTGGATGAGCTCATACCATCGAGGCGCGCCAGTTTGACGTGCTTTTGACCTTACGTCACTTGTCCGGTATCTCTGGTTCTCGTTTCTACGATGCACGTTAAACAATGATGCGCCCGAAGCTGGAACTCAGACATAGCCTCGTTTTAAAGGATAGTGATACGGATTCAGAAAACGTCAGTTTGATACGGCGTTCTGTATCAGAAGCCAGAAAACAGGCAGTTCAAAGAGCGTATCATTGATAGGTATACACCTTTCCTATAAATCGATAAAGTCGCGCACGAGTTATCTACCCAAGTAGATTGTGACGTCATCTATAGGAGCATCCCATATAATTCAGTACAACTGCAAGCACACATACGAGGGGCATTTCAGAAATAATGTAAATGATCTCTTGGTAGTCTATTGGCTGATATTTATCAGTAGTTTTATATATCGTTGGAAAGGTAAATTCAAGTGCTTTAGAATGGTATGCATTAAAAGAAATTCTAAGTCACTCATGCATGACAGCAAGTGCTTATACGTCATAAGGGTGTGGATACTGAAAACTGTGCATTTACACCAAAAGTCTCTTGTGTTCTATTGCTGTTTGCTCCATGAAAATGATATATTTTAATAAAGAAACACGTAAAACTATCCTTTGAATGTACAATTAGAAAATTATACAGAAATCGTTTCCAGATTCTACACCAGTTATATAATAAACTAGATGTTTTCTCTGCTATTTGGATATAAATGCTAAGTTATTATAAATGCAATATACCAATAAATTGTGATTTTCGACTAAATTCAGACCCAATTTCAACAAATGACAGACATTTTATGACTGAAATGATAAGGTCACTATATTTTGTTACGACTGGCATCAAATCACTGATGAAACTGGGTGATACGTGTGCAAACTCCACGCTGGAAGTTGCAAAGTAGCAGCAATTCATGCAAAATACAAAACAATAAAATAAAATTATCTTCTAATAAAAAATAACAGGCTAAATATATTTGACTTTGTTAAATGTCAAAAATTAGAAGGACATATTGAAAGCATAATTCATACACAAAGACTTGAAAAACTTGTTATTTTATATGACATACCGCCATTGAAATATATGCGTGGGTGGGGAAACTTATCGTAAAAAATCAGGTAGGCCACTGATAAAAGCGCATGAGGTGCCGTAAAAGATTATTTGAAACAAAAAACAAGCATGACGAATTAAATTTTATTTATTTTCTGTTTCATAACTGTCATCAAACATGCACTTTCACTTAAACTGGCCTTAAAACCGAAGTTTAAACAGCCTACTATACATTTCAATTAAAACAGGAAGTGACGTCATCAGAAATGTGTATTGTTCCATGGTTAGCCTACTTTGCAAGGAAATCTTATGGTTTAGCAAAGCTGATACAATGCTTTTCATACTGGAATATTTTCAGTATTACAGATAATACAGGTATCAATCCAGAGCTGCTTGTATCCAGAGTTAAGAAAATTTGAATTTGTCTTCATATAAATATTTCTTCTATTTCTGCTCAGTGTCCCTACCCTAATAACAATTGTCAAGGCATATTTTGAAGAAAATACCAGTGACTCAAAATTTCTGAGTAAAGTCCATTGGGTGATATGTGAACCTAAAAGTTAAGACATAAAGTTTAAAAATCGGTCATTATTCCAAGGAATGGCAGACACATTTACACTATTTCTGAAATGCCCCTCGTAACATGCATAAAGCAGATGATTTGTAAATGTAAACTGCAAAAAATACATTGAAAGACCAAATTAAAGTATAATTGCCCTGTTGCCATGAGACATTTTTATTTATATAATTTTATTTTATTATTTATTTTGATATCATATTGAGAATCCCGACAAGTTGCTCATGATTTTCATGACCCCTTTCATCGACGCCGTGCTTTAACACCCCGGCAATACATTCACGTTTGTTCAATATAAAAGAGCTACATTTCGTATAAACAAGTTTCGTAAATCTGAAAAGTTCTTTTCATTTTCCCGACAGGTAAAACGTAAGCATTCAGATGGTAACTATGCATTATTACCGGACAGATTATAGCGCTGATATTCACGGTTTCTTGTGCGATATACCGATCTAAAAGCATCAGCATCCAGACAGTTTTCCGAAAGTTTGAATCCGAGGTTGAATTTATATTATTTTTCCAGCTCTAACTTATCTTCGGTATAATTTATTTGATCGTTTCCATTTCACGGTAGGGTGTCCTTAAAGCTGCCTTCGGAACACGTGTCTGGGTAATATACAATCACAGGTGTTTGTTTATTGCGGCAATGCGCGCGAGTCGGTGATTACACAAACTGATTCCTTGTCAACACACTTTGTTGTCATTTTTAGCGTTTGTCTGCTTTATAATCAGCTAATCGTTCGTTTTGTATCTTTTGTAATAACGGTCTGAACATCTTCCACGATTTCTTCCTTTTCCTTATGTTTTGGGAGCTGTACTGGTGATACATACTCTTTCGATTACGGCAATTACGGCCCGAATTTTTAGTCGGAAATCTTTTAATTTTATGTCAAATTCCACTTTCAAATTCCCATTTGCTATAAGTTATAAAGCTTGTTTTCCGACAAAGAAGGCGCTAAATAAAGTTGGAACAAAATAGTTGTCTTAATCTTAACCGTTGAATGTTAGTTTTGAATATATGGAAAACCGGCATTTATTTGGTTACACAATGAAAAACAATACCCTATCCTATAGATGACGTCATAGGCGTTGCAAGGGTCACAACTCGAACAGACTCTGAATTATAGGAAAGGTGTATATAATAAATAAAAATACTCCTCGCCAAAATATTAGCAGAATTTCAACGTAAGAATACCAGAATTATTTAAATCATAATAGCTTAAAATCTAACCTTTCGTAAAAAGATAAATGCATTCTTTCATTAACAACAATGCTTATGCATTGTTGAAACACCTTTAAATTGATTTGAGTGAGCACCGCACAAATCGAGCACAGATATAAAAATAAAAGCCTAAAAAATCACATTTATGAAAGAAAATAATGCTTTGTTTGAATGAAGGGTAAACATCTACTAAACATGTCCAGCCGATGTGAATCTTTAACATAAAGACAGCCACATGTGATAGTTATTTTTATAAGTTAAAGTAAGCTTGCAAGAACAAGTTCGATAAAGAACCCACATGGGAGAGACGAAGGCCTATGACTATGGTTGCTGGTTTGTGCCATTTCATCTTTTCGTCTTTTCGTCGCGAAAAGACGCCACGCGAAAACACGAAAAGACGCCATGCGAAGAGACGAAAAGACGCAATGTGAAAAGACGAAATAACGTCATGCAAAAAGACGAAAAACGATACCCGCCACGCGAAAAGACGAAATATCAGCGCGAACAGACGAAAAAACGCCATGCGAAAAGACGCCATTTGAAACTCTTATTTTGTTATCTTTTCTCCTGGCATCTCTTTGTCTTTTCGCATGGCATTATTTTGTCTTTTCGCATGGCGTTATTTCGTCTTTTTGGTGCTAAAAGACGAATAGACGCAAAGCAATAAGACGAAATAACGGTTCGAAAAGATGAAATACTGTAACGCCATGCGAAAAGACGAATTAATGCCACACCATGCAAATAGACGAAAAGACACAATGCGAAAGGACGAAATAACGCCATGTAAAAAAAACGAAAACGATACCCGCCACGCGAAAAGACGAAATATCAGCGCGAAAAGACCCCATTTGAAACTTTAATTTTGTCGTATTTTCGCGTGGCGTCTTTTCGTCTTTTCGCCTGGCGTCTTTTTGTCTTTTCGCATGGCGTTATCTTGTTTTTTCGCGTGGCGTTATTTCCTCTTTTCGCACGGCGTTATTTCGTCTTTTCGGTGCGAAAAGACGAAAAGACGCTAAGCAAATAGACGAAATAACGGTTCAAAAGACGAAATAACGCCATGCGAAAAGACGAATTAATGCCACGCGGAAAGACAAAACGACGAAAAGACGCCAGGCGAAAAGACGAAAAGACGCCACGCAAAAAAGCGACAATATAAGAGTTTCAAATGGCTTTTTTCGCATGGCGTTTTTGGTCTTTTCGCACTGAAATTTCGTCTTTTTGCGTGGCGGGTTTCGTCTATTCGTCTTTTCGCATGGCGTTATTTCGTCTTTTTGTCTTTTCGCATGGCGTCTGTTCGTCTTTTCGCGTGGCGCCTTTTCGCGGCGAAAAGACGAAATGGCACAAACCAGTCACCATATATGACTGTCATCTTGTATGAATGTGTGTACGTGCATAGATGATTAACTGTTACTCTTAAACATCGTTGTCTTCTTACAGGAAAATACGTTGATTTTGTAAAAAAATAATAAAAAGTTAGATAAAGGAACAAAGCCCCTACACCCAAAACAGTTTGTGAGGACGGACAAAGGGACACACGGATATACGAAAGGTAAATCTAAACCCCAACCCATCTCTCCTCCATCGCTTCCTGGTGAAACTTCAGCAGGAACTAATGAACAGTAATCTTTCAGAAAAACTTTAAATGACAGAAAAAATGTTTCCAGATGGTCAGCTTGCACCATCGTACAATTGTGTTTGGGTAGATTTATTCCAGAACATTACCTCATGTACAATAGTAAAGGTGAAGGTTTCCCAAAGCGTAAAAGCCATAGGACAGTGGATATTGGACTAAGCATATGAAAGGCGGAGAAATCCCTCTCCTTTCGCTGCCTTATTCCTCCCTGATTCGAAACAGGTACCCATTTACTGCTGGATTGACAGAGAGAGTTTTCCAGTGGTCGGATGGGCCAGCCCGAGTTGGAACGCACGACCTTCCTGCGACTTTCTGCGCCTTCACCGAACCACTCGACCACGGCGCCTGTCTTATGTACTGTACTTTAAACTAGCAGACTGTCTATGCAAACAAAGCCGCTATATTCACGACCAGTTCCGTCACTTTCACAAATTTATTCCTCTAACATTTCTAGACTTATCTACTTAAATTTAAACTAGCAAACTGTGTACACGAACAAAGCCGCCTATGTTCTCGACCTGTTCGCAACACTTCGGTGCAGACTTTGTCATGGAGCCACTAACTATTGCATTATGTGTAAATGGATTAAAGTGATGCTGATTAGGTGATGACCTAGTACAAAGAACAGTTGCAATTTATAGTGTCTTGATACAATTAAGTGCATAACACTTAGAAACCCTTTTGTTGTTATTTTTCACATCGACAATACAAGCTAAAATTAACTGCGCACGCAAGTTGCTGCATCTGTCGCAGTTCGCTGTATAACCCGATTAGCGTAGCCCCAACAACCCGGAAAAACGCTTTCAATAAGCTTTGCTTTAGCGGCTCTAAGCGGCGACCATGTACAGCAAACTACAGCAGCCACCGTTAGTGTAACCTTGGGCAAACATATACTTAAAATGCCTTAAGACTGACAGGCCCGGATCCAGGGGGTGGGCTTTGGGGCTACAGCCCCGCCATTTTGGCCTTTGTGATATAGTCCCCAGATGACAAGGAGTATCTGCTGACAGGTTGAGATAATATATCCATGTGGTTAGATTAAAATACATGTTGTGACATCTCATTAGAATCGCCTCGGGAGGCGATTCTAATGAGATATCACAACATATATTTCAGGGCAAAAAGATATTTAAAAAAAAAACTCTTTAAATTGATCCCTTATTATGTCATATTTCCAAGCCCCCCCCCCCCCTCCCTCCCTCTTCCCCATCCCACATTCACATCTCGGCACCTCCGAGCCCCACCACTTTCAGAGCCCCACCAGTAAGTGGTGGTCTGGATCCGGACCTGAGACTGTATGCTGCAAATGTAATCTCGACAACCACTCACATGAGACCACCCAAGGTATGTGTATCAGGGGCGTAACTAGGGGCAATTTCATAATTCGCACAACCATGTTTTATTCTCTACTTCTTGAAGGGAAAGCTAGTATTTCAGCCACTAAGGTAATTGGTATTGAAATCTTGTCTATTTTATAAATTTTCAGCATGCAAATTTGCAGCATGCAAATTTGCAGGCCAGTGCTTATCGGGGCTCCTCGTATGACGTAATTTTTTTTTCTGATATTTTTGAAGAACGTTTGATAGCTGAACATCACACTAAGAACGGTGCCTTGAAATTGTGATGCAAAGGCTTAAAACATAATATATACTCAATATTCATGTAGGTCAGTGCGGCTTATATTTCGTGGTCGGTGATTTTGTATCTAGAAGCTATTTGATGATGTCATCTTGCTAATGATAAAGGTTGAGTGTGACACACAGATTGACCTCATATTAGTGTAGGTCAGTCTTACCTGTGTTTCTTAGTCCAATGATTCTGCCTTACATTTAGAAGACTTTTGGCTGTCATTATGTTTGTCATAATGTTTGCTTGACATCATTTACGAGAAATCGAGCCGCTTCTAAGTAACCAATCAACAACGTTCCAAATATTCATCATACGTAACAGTCCGCAGGTACATGCTTAGCTGTTACGAGATGTTACCCTTTGATTGATTCTTCTATAATATTTTTGAGCCATCAGTACACTCGGTAATTATAAAAATGTATCACTATTGTACGAGGACCAGTTTTCAAGAAATTTTCAGAGTATCGTTGTCAACATCTGAAGTCGATCATATTTCATCAAGGTCATGACTGGTCCTCCTCCAGCAGAAATTTGGGAATAATTGTTCACACAAGTGTTTTTGGGGAGGCAAGTCGTCGTTTTATGGTCGGAAATTTAGTTTTACGGCGACGCGTTAGCGCAGGCGTAAAACGCAGTTTGCGACTATAAAACCGGCGATTTACCCAAATTACATTACTTTACGAGGTATGGTCTTGATTCCAGTCTTCGAGTAAGATTAATTAACTGAGCTCGCCGGCCTCTTTATGCCTTTCAGATGCCTATTTTGAACTTATTTCCTAGCTCCCGTTGCATATTTTCTAGTTCTCGAGGCTGTATATATATTTTCTCCTTAAAGTTTATTGGGGATAGATGTATCTATAGAGAGAAAAAAAAATTTGTAGACACGCCTCATGTCTATCCTGGAGTACTGCGAAAGTAACTTTTTATGATCGTGTACGTTTACCGAGGTTGATATCAATACGCAGCTACTCAGTTAAGGTCTGTTGATATACCTACATATTTGAAAACCATTTTACAAAGACGGACAACTCTCATGACTTCCCTGTTTGCCTCATAGTATGACTAATCCCTTCTATAATAAAGGTCTACTCTTAGAGGAAAGAATTTGCTCCTAGAGGAGCAAATTCTTTCCATTAAGAGTTGACCATCATTGCAAAGGGAAGCAAACGTGCAAATGGTAAAATTGCTTCCCCTGATAGTGTATCCAGTCACCTTAAGGAACTGTTGAAATGCCGTTGTACGTATACTGACGTTGACACTGGTACGCAGATACTCAAATGAAGTACTTCCTATCACTTAAACTTTACCAGAACCGCGTCCGATTTATCAACAAATTTCATTTTTCTTTATCAGAGATACATAACATTTAAAACTCACGGTCGTTTTGAAAACAAAGTGCTGAAGCGTTGTATTGTGACTGTCTACATTTTTGCAAGCTTTAAAACAATGGAATTCTGCTTTAGCTCAGCAGAGATGCACTGATGCAAAATTACATACAACAGGAACATTTAATCTGACTGTTCATCCACAGGTAATGGCCAAATATTTAAGACACGAAGTTTAATTTATATATCTTATCATAGCTTTTATTATTTTATTTCGTTTTTCATTGACTTTGTTGTTATTTATTCATAATCAGATTTATTTATTTATTTATTTTTACTTGCTTTTTTCTTGTTTTCATTTATCTTTACTCAATTTCTTATTTAATTTCTGCTTTATTTTTTTTCTCTCTTTTTTCTTTTTGATTTTTTTCATTTTATTGAATTTATTTGTCCATTGTTGACTGCCATATATTTCTGTAATACTTATCCGTACATTCGTTTTAAATTTGATTTGATAGTACCGTGAACTCCCACAGATTTGTGCTATGATAAATCAATAATGCAATCATAAATGTATAATGATGCAATTATTTTGTCGAATATATTGTTAATATTATTATTATCATTATTATTATTACATCTTTAATTACCAATTTGAGTTTTACGAAAGTATATATGTATGCATCTTTATAAAGGATAAAGTTATCGTTTCCATCGTTTGATAATATGTGGTTTGAACACATAATATATTATTATTATTTCCTATTCTTAACATCGTGTTTATAACTATCTTTACAATTAGCGTAATAGTGTTTTACTACTATGTCTGTATTTTGTCATTTGTGATTTATTAGTTCTGAAGCAGTAATGCCTTGTTTCAAATGTGTTACTGAAACCCTTGCAGATTTGGTAATATTTCGGTTTGAAATGCCTTTTAATGTAAACTGAGTAATTCTAACTACAGCCGAGTGTCAAAAGTCTTTCCCCAAAACCAAATTTTCCATAGACTTCAATGCATTTTCAAATGTGCGGGAAATTTTGCTGTAGCAGAACTGCTTATCGTATGGTTTTAAGTTTTATATGATTATAAAGAGCAATAATTTTGGCAACATCTAATACTTTTCATTTGACCTCTAAATCATTGTTCTTTGAGAAATATGCTTTTAAAGGCAACACCTGTACTTTTACAGCAAATTTTAGACAACGTCACCATTGTCGTCAATGGAAAACTGCATTTCTGAAAATTTCATTTAAGTTCAAACACTTGTAGTTTAATTGTGAGTAGGATTAGGGCAATCTAAAAATTATTTTATATTGCAGAAATCTTTTAGGTTTTTAAGTGTACAAAAATTATTATAAACATTTAAACACAAGTCTCACAGTAAAATTTCTTGCACACATGCAAATGCACTAAAGTCAATGGAAAAAATATTTTGGGGAAAGACTTTTGACACCTGGCTGTAGTTATAACCCGGCTGGGACATGACTTCAAAATGACGAGGAATTGACGTCGATGCGACGTTACTACGTCGCATCGACGTCAGTGCGTCGTCATTCCTACTTTGTGTGCGCACCGGGAATGTAAAAACAGAAAATAATACAAATGTTTCTCTTTTGTAGGAGAAGGCCAGACTTGCAGAGTCTCACTGTAATTGTTAAGGTTCCAGAAAGACTCGTGTGACTTAGACAAATACGATATTCTTAAAAGCTCTGAAAAGGACCTATAAATCCCGCGGCCGCAGTACTCTGGAATTTATAAACACAATGACGGAGAGTGAGACTGAATACGGAGATGTGTTTGGGGACCATGGTGATGTTCCATATGACTATGATTACTATTTTAATTATAACTACACAGATGGCGCTCCTTATCTACCTCCTAACTATATGGCTTATGAAAGTAGTTTCTACTATGAATTCTTCGAATTTGAGCGGCCAGTTTATCTGTACACGTGGGAAATACTTGTTGTCTTAACCACTTTGGCTAATATTCTGGTTATGTTAGTACTTACACGCAAAAGCATGCGTAATGCAACAAACATCATTCTAATTGCTATAGCAGTTTCCGACTCTCTTACTGGACTAGTGACCTTGCCGACTTATATATATGCTTATAACCATTATGAGCGTAAGCATTTAAAACTCACGGAAGGTTGGTGTGAAGCGTTTATGATCAGCAAATTGTTCATCTCGAAGGCATTCCACACCATGTCTGTGTGGCTGACAGTTTGCCTCGGTTTACAACGATATATATCGGTTTCGTGGCCTTTTCGTGCCCAGTCTATGTTTACCATACCAAAAACAGTAATAATGATTGTCGCAGTTGCAATATTGTCACCAATTCTACATGTTTATCATCTTGCAAACAAAAAAGCAACTGGAACGAAGTGTGCATGGGATTTGAAGGACCCTTGTAGGGGTGACTGCGCGTACCTTTGGATGACATTTCTTTTTATGCACCTTATCCCTTGTATTTTGCTTGTGGTTCTTACATTGTTAATGGTGTATACGTTATGGCACGCGGAAACTAAAGTGCAGGAGTCACATATGATTTCAAACCAGACGAATTTGAAACGACGTGCAGCGCAAAGCAGACGAATTTCAACCATTGTCGTCATTGTCGTCATTATTTTCCTGATACCAGAAATTCCATACGGCATTTTCTTGCTGATTTCTGTATCCCTAAAACACCAGGGAAAGGCTCTAATGGATCTTCATACGAACCGGGCATTTCACTGCGCATACGAGTTGCTGCTGGTTTTAAGTTTCCATGCCAACTTCTGGGTCTACACCATCATGAATCGAAAATTTCGTTCTGGATTGCTCAGAAGCTTTGATCCCTGTTTGATCTTGGTCTTCAGAGTCTTAAGGATCTTCGGTATAGAGAAGACGATTACTCGTCGGCCAAGCGTTTCCTCGAGCTTCACTGGTCATCATGACTCAGACGCTGTCACTCGTACTCTGTCGGTTTCTAACTCCAATCACTCGACCTTGGAAATGAAAATTTATCGTGCTGACTCAAATCAGCGTCGAACAGACGGACCTCTCAAAGAAAGTCCATTGGTGAACCATAAGGCTTAAATGAATAGATAAAAAATGAGGACAAGTGAAAGTCATCAAACTAAGAATGTTTCATAGAGCCGTGCATTGCAAAAACGTGCTTTATAGGATATTTGAGCCGGTTGACCTGATGGTCACAAACAGACAGATCAGAACAATTAGATTCTTTGGGGTCACATTTTTTTGTAGCGAGCATGGGAGACTTTGACCCCTATTCGTTCTACTATCAGAAAACTGTCAAAGATTTATGGCTAGGTCAAACAATGACACCATGCCACTTGAACATCTACAGGAAATCAAATGGCGCGCAGCAATGTAAATGCAAACTGTGCTAACTAATGCACACGTCTGTCACGGCTGTTCTTGCTTGTTTCCTAATGATTTGAATAGTGTTTAATTCTGGACTTCGGACGTATAGAGTGTCAAGCAGCTGGTCCAGAATTGTTAGATAATGACTCATATACGATGGGGTAGTTTCCAGTCATCCTACATATACCAAATCTAGTAAACTGGTAATTAAAATGTTCAGTTTCTGCAAATGGATTGAAAGAATATTATTATAATGGAAAAGGTATTCGACTAGTATATTAGTATAAACTTTCAGTTTTGCAAAATATACCCAGATGAAATTATCTCGATATTCCCGAAAGTGGCCAAACCGAAATCAAAAATATGAGCCGCGACGCGACAAAACCAACAATGTGGTTGTGCGACCAGCGCAGACTCAGATCAGCCTGGGCATCCGCCCAGTCTGATCAGAGTCTTCGCTGTCCGCACAAAGGTAGCTGAGTCCCACAGCTACCCTTTAAGCACTTAGCGAAGAGTCTGACCTGACTGGGTGGATGCCCAGGCTGATCTGAGTCTGCACAGGGCGCACAACCACATTGTTGGTTTTCTCGTGTCGTGGCTCATATCGATTTGGCCACTATCGGGAGTTTTGTGATATTTCTGCTGGTTAATCTTTTACTTCAAAGCAAAAAATGTTCATAACTGAGCCGCGACACGAGAAAACCAACAATGTGGTTGTGCGCCCAGCGCAGACTCAGATCAGCCTGGACATCCACCCAGTCTGATCAGACTATTCGCTAAGCGCTTAAAGAGTTGCTAAGGGCCTAAGCTACCTTCATGCGGACAGCGAAGACTCTGATCAGACTGGGCGGATGCCCAGGCTGATCTGAGTCTGCGCTGGGCGCACAACCACATTGTTGGTTTTGTCGTGTCGCGGCTCAACTATGCTTTAAATACGGACGGATTGAATAGCTACCCCAGTGGGCAAACACCGTTGAATCAACACTGCCTCAATTCTGATTCAACGGCATGAGGTTGAATCAAAGTTGATTCATTGTTTATACAATGTTTTGTGCCTGCCGGGACGTAATACTTTTGACATGTTTTACGAATTTGCTTGTTTGAATTGTACATGAATGGACATTGATGATAGCTGCACCCATTTGTTATTAGTATTATATTTGAGCCGCGACACGAGAAAACCAACAATGTGGTTGTGCGCCCAGCACAGACTCAGATCAGCCTGGGCATCCATCCAGTCTGATCAGAGTCTTCCTTAAGCGCTTAAAAGGTAGCTAAGGGTCTAAGCTACCTTCATGCGGACAGCGAAGACTCTGATCAGACTGGGCGGATGCCCAGTCTGATCTGAGTCTGCGCTGGGCGCACAACCACATTGTTGGTTTTCTCGTGTCGTGGCTCATTTGCTCACCACTTAAAACCCAGCTTAATCTTTTGTCATGAAGTGCTTTAAAACATCTGTATTGAATTTGGTACTATGCATCTCCTGTTTGCGAGTTTCTATGCGTGATTCCGAGCTGAGTATTCTCAGCAACTTAACTCCAATTTTGGTGTTTTATTTAGGTAAACGCCTTCGCCATATGAAAAAAAGACTCTATACAACTAATTCCATGAGAAATTCAAAAATTCAGGCTTAGGGTAACACTATATAGTCACGGACTTTCATCTTCTTAAGTGAACCAGTACAGGGCTCCGGATGACTTTACGCAGTTTGGACACTTGTATGCTCTTTTTAGTAGGACATTGAGTTCTGCTGGGCCAGTAGATGGTATGTTCTATTGACTGGTTCTGTTGGAATGTTTTACTGACTGTTCCCAGTGATTTCCTTATTTCATTTTAGTCAGATATTTACACTTGAGAAATAGTGTTAGTGTCCAGATGTGCGTATCCCACTGGGCATCTCAGGTGTGTTGTATTTTGCAACAAGGGTTATTGTTTGGAATCTGCGGGGTGCTAAGTCGGCCACTGCCAAGTTTCTTGTAATTAATAAGTTGAACCATATATGCTTTTTTTTCGAAGGAGTCCTACTGTTTCCCTCTTTTACACCCCAATTCGTAAGGGGGTTGGGTCTTGTGGAGGGAATTTGCTTCTCTGAGGTCAAATTCTTCCCTTTGGTGGCAAATTCCTTTTGGTGTGTGGGCCCCACTTGAAGAGCCATGTCCTCCAGAGAGGCTAACAGGAATTCATGATGTCCCCTAATGTAATCTGAGGTAAAGCTCTGGGGAAATCTGGTCAGTTACCCTCCTTCAAGTTGGGTCAGCTCTTGTTGGGCGAGTTTACTCCTCTGGGAGTGGATTCCCTCATCGGGGGATGGACCTGGTTTGAAGTGCTGCGTTATCCAGGGAGGCATACAGGAAAGCAGGAGTTTGTGTGGCTCCCCTTTGTATATCTGAGAGAAGACTGGTCAGTATAGCATAATCACTTTTGGCGTCTCTGAATTTCCTGAAGAGTAGACTTTGTTTGAGGAGTACTGTCCTCCGGGGAGGCAAACAGGATTTCATGATGGTCATCTTTGTGGGGCTGGTGGAAAACCTGATGTTGATTCATCAGTTGCCTGCCCTTCTTGGGGTGGTCGGCCATTGTCAGGGAATTTGCTCCTCTGGGAGCAATTTCCTTATTAAGAGGCTTCATTTTCCAGAGAGGAATAGGGAATTCATGCAGAGACGTGTCCTTCAGGAAAGCAAACCAGAAAACAGTTCTTGTTGCTCCCCTTTGTAAATCTGACAGAAGCTACATAGATTGACTGGTCAGTATAGCATAATCATTTGAATAACTCGTAACTTTTGGCATTTCTGAACTTGTTGAGGAGTAGACTTTATTTGTAGAGATCTGTCCTTCAGAGAGGCAATCAGGAGTTTATAATACATGTATTCACATAATGGGTCTGTGGAAAACCAGATGTTGACCCGCCAGTTGCCTCCCTTCTTTAGGGGGTCGATCCTTGTTGAGAACTTTGCTCCTCTGGGAGCAAATTTTTATCTTGGGTTATAAACCTCATTTAAAATGTTTTCCAGAGAGGCATACAGGAAGTCATCAGCCTTTGTAAATTGAATAAGTAATTGGGGTGTTTAGTGGGACCAGTGGGATATTTTATGCGTTATCTGGAGTCCTGGCTACATTAGCCTTTTTCACCACTCTCCGAGTGTCGTCAGTCAGTTTTGCTAGTCTGCTTCGAAGCTTTCTTCGAATTGTTTTTGTTGTTAATTATTTGTTTTGTGTTAACATGTTACATTTTGACCTATACTCCGGTTAGGGGTCCCGGTCATTGAATAAACCTTTAAACCTTCATAGTTCTTGAATTGTCGTGTGGAAAATTCACATTTGAATAGGATCCATCAATGATAGGGTCAAATTAGACTGGTGTCAGTCCATTATATTAAACAAGATCACAAATAAATGAATGAAAATGAATATCATATCATACTCCATCACAACATTTTTAAAGATGTTGGATTTAATGTATTTCAGGAATAGGCAAGTAATAATTGTGCCGGTGTGGAACCTTTCCATGCATAAAGCCAGAACCTAAATACATGTACATGGGCTGAATGCCTAGCAAGGGTTAAATGAAAAGATTCCCGTAAAAGAATATTTGATCCATACCTTTCTTAATATGATTCGTTGGAGCCCCTGATACCTCAGTCGGTTCAGCGCTGGCCTGCTGATCTAGTGGCTCTGAGTTCGAATCGGGGTGGAGGCAGAATCCTTTCTAATCGTAAACGAGGATCCGTTCTTTCATTGTCTTTCATCGTTCATTATCACCATCCCTTTGTCATGCTATGACAAAAAAATGAAAAAAAGGGTAAAACTGCATGTCAAGTGGTTGGTGGCACGTCAAAAAGGTGCATTACGGCATTTGCGCAAAGGAAATACTAGAATCAGCCTGCGCAATCGTGCAGTTTGATCACAGAATTTCTTTCTACCAATTCTGGCATTTTTACTGGCAAATCTGAAGGCTCTGACCAGTAGTTGTAAAACCGGCAACCAAAGCAGTTTAATGCATCCATACACGTTAAAGGTTACTGGATACACTTTCAAGGGAAGCAACTCTGCCATTTAATTTCATAGAGGTAAACTACCTTAGGAGTAAAAGTAGACCCCCCCCCCCTCCATTTTGAAGGGCCCTGTGATCTAAAGAAGCATGCAGGGGGTCAGAAAAGTTGTTTTCCTTTGTAAAAATGGCGGAAATATATGAAAGTATATCCGTACACCTTAAGTTCATAAAGATCCAATAAAATTTGTAATATTTGCCCTCTTCAGGCAGGATTTTGCATGTTATAGATTTTCTAATAGATAATATTTGATATACTGTCAAGTGTCTTCGTATAACCGTTTTCCTGTTTCATTTCGCCGTCCAAATTTATACTGAGAAGATTATGGATGGCCTTTATTTTCACTCTTTATATGAGCGGCGACACGAGAAAACCAACAAAGTGGTTGTGCGCCCAGCGCAGACTCAGATCAGCCTTGCATCCGCCCAGTCTGATCAGAGTCTTCACGGTGTGCTTAAAGGGTAGCTAAGGGTCTAAGCTACAGCCATGCGGGCAGCGAAGACTCTGATCAGATTGGGCGGATGCCCAGGCTGTTCTGAGTCTGCTCTGGGCGCACAGCCACAGTGTTGGTTTTCACGTGACACGGCATATATTAGATGGTGACATCATTTGATATGTGTATGGTGCTTATCTGCAATACTCCATAACATTTTATTGCTTCGAAAATAGTTATAGCGGTCTCAATGATCGTGTTTGACTCCCGCTGGCAGCGAAACTACTCACACCGCATATAGGGTTCCATTGCACAAAGCGTTTCATTATCATTCTACAATCATCTCGATATCACTGACATTCACTGCAACAAAGTAAAACTTAAATCCATGCATGCACGCATCCATCCATACATCCATCCATCCATCAATCCATCTATCCGTCAACCCATCATCTCATCCATCATCCATTCGGTCATACATATACCAAAAGTTCGTCGAACAAGAACGGCAGATCTCAGTAATAATTTCGTTTCTTTTTTCATGTAATATGATATGTAAATAAAGACTAGAACCAACATGTATCTTTACATTATGATGTTCAATTCTACGAACCACAGTGTTAAAGACAAGGTTTTGAGTTAAGTACAGATCGAGCTTTTTCTCTAGCTGTGGATTATTTTCATTTTCGTCGTCGTCTCACTCATTTTCTCCCAACAACCCCGTAATGACTGATATACTGTCGAAAGGCAAACAAAACCTCTTATCATTCAGCCATAAATATGATAATAATAATTGAGCCGCGACACGACAAAACCGACAAAGTTGCATCCTCCCAGTCTGATCAGAGTCTTCGCTATCCACATGGAGCTAGGTTAGACCCTTATCTATCCTTTAAGCGAACAAAAAAAACTCTGATCAGACTGTGCGGATTCCCACGCTGATCTGCGTTTTCGCCACGTTGTTGGTTATATCGTGTCGCGGCTCAGGTTGAAATTTGGCTCACACTGGACAAGAGATTTCCCGATCATGTCATCTCAATGTGCTGACAGAAGACGCCAACAGACGACGGAGCCTAGTATCACAGTATCCGAACTACATGTACAATCTCTTCCGGTTTTCATAGCGTTGAATCGAGAGTACAAACGTTCGCTTATAACCAGTAGTCGGAAATCATTATGTTTTGAGATTTTATCTGGAATCTGCTGATTCATTTATAGCTATTCAGCTTCGAAAATGTAAAGAGGTAAGTTTAATATAATTTGCTCTTCGGTCTTTTACTTTATTACCCTGTACAATGTCGTGTATGGGTGGGTAGTAATTGGTACAGTTTTCAAGTCGCCCTTGGCATGATTCTTAAACCATTTTGAGCATTTTCTTACATGTTTTATAAAAAATCTTTAGAATAAACGGAAGGCGTTATCAATCTACAGTTTATTAGTTTTGATGAAAGAATGATAGCTAAGTTTTGCACGACACAATCTCGTGTTAAATCAAGCTGTTCTGAAAAAAAAATCTGCGACGGCAAGGAGTTTATCATTGTACAGGGCAATAAAGTAAAAGACCGAAGAGAAAATTATATTAAACTTATCCCTTTACATTTTCGAAGTTGAATAACTATAAATGACGCAGTAGATTCCGGATAAAAACTCAAAATATAATGATTTCCGGCTACCGGTTATAAGCGAATTCTGTACTCTCGATTCAACGCTATGAAAACCGGAGGAGATGGTACAGTGCGTTCGGATACTGTGAGTATGTATTCTACAAACTTACCCGGCCAGTCGATCAGGTGAGCCAAAACATCGATGAATATTACTTTGAAATAAAATAGAAGACAGTTGATATATGAAGGTAAGACTTATAGAAAAAAAGCACACTAAAATGCAACAAATTCGTATAAAGGTAAAACGTAACATAGCTTCATTTTTCGTACGTATTTCAAGCAGATTTAAACGTTAAAAGGAAACAGCATCACACTGGTCTGGCATTCAACATAGGCAACGAGGCAACGTACTTTAAAACTCGATTGTTTTCGCATACTTTTTAGATTAATTTCAAACTATTATTCTTACGGACCCGGCAGTTTGTTATACCTCTTAGTCAGATCAGATTTTCGAAGAAATTCCGTGTAGTATAAATACAGTGCTTGAATAAGTTTCTACACCAATTCGTTGCCTAGTCGTTGTAGCCCAAAAATTGTTTTCAAGCATTTCGTGACTACGCATATCAATTAAGTAAAACTTTTGATTCCTATTTCAAGAGTCGGAGCTCGGATGGTCCGTGAGACTATACTTCTGAAACAAACTTATCCCGATGAGCGGAACAAGCAAGTTTCATGTACGTTGGCTTCGTTACCTGTGTTGAATGCCAGACCAGTGTGAGCATGTTATATTGTTTTCAATTCAAAAACGAGTTGATCTGCTCTCCTCTTTGATATATACTATCGACTATCCTCTTATCTCAAAAGCGACATCTCTCAAAGTATTTAGTTCCCTTGAGCAAAGAAATGAGGAAACTTATAGAAAAATAATCAGAGGGCCAATGGCCCTATATCGCTCACCTGAGCACTGAAGCACTGAGGTTACAGCAACAAAACACCATGCACAACAGCAATAAAGAACACCATTTATGTAGAGGATAATATCACAAACATTTATGAAAAAAATAAGCTTTATCCCCCCCCCCCCCCCCCCCCCCTTAATGGCTTCTCAGAAGATCTTTGACAAAAAAAAAAAAAAAAAAAAAAAATGAAAATTTGGCCTTTCAGCTGCAATGGCAACCAATCAAAATCAGGTATTTGGGAAAAATTCATATGGCTGGTAGATGACTACTCCAGGAACATTTCTGTAAAGTTTTGTCAAAATATCTGCAGTAACACAGAAATAAATAGCAAATGTCCACTTTCCCTATTATAAGTCTATGGAAACTTTAAGTTGCCATAGCAACGAATTCACATAGGCAATGATAATATAAAACATATATTAGGTAGAGGCTAATGTTGTTAATATGTATGCGAAGTATCAGCTTCATCCTCCTCATGGCTTCGCTTTTCCCAATATAAGTCAATGGAAACTATAAGTTGCAAGAGCAACCAAAGTTCTTATGGGATTGGAAGAAAAAGAATAAAATTTATGTAGAGGCTACTGTCATCAACACGTTTGCACAATATCAGCTTCATCCCCTATATGGCTTCTGAGCAGAAGATTTTTTTCCCCGAAAATTTACCCTTTATTTTGCCATGGCAACCAATCAAATTCAGCGATTTGGAGAAAATTCATATGAATCGTAGAAGACTACTCAAGAAACATTTCAGTAGAAAACAATCTAAACAACTGCAGTTAGACAGCAAAAATTGCCAATTTCCATTTTCCTCATTATAAGTCAATGGAAACTCTTAGTTGCCATAGCAACCAAACTGCTGTAGCAATTGCCATGAAAAACAGTAATTCTGTAGAAGCTAGTACTAAGGTTCTTTCTGTAAAGTTTGAGCTTTATTAGCCACACAGTTTCTGCGAAGATGATTTTTTAATATTTTTCTATTTTTAACCATTCGGTTGCAATGGCAACCAGCCAAATTGAGCAATTTGCATAAATTTAACACGGCTGGTTATAGACTACTCAAGGTACATTTCTATGAAAGTTTTGTCAAAATATCCGCATTGGCAAAGCAATAAATGCAAATTTTCCATTTTGCCATTGTAAGTCAATGGCAACTTTAAGTTCCCATAGCAACCAAACTGCTAGAGCAATTGCCAAGTAAAACGGTAATTTTATAGAAGGTAGTACTAAGATTCTTTCTGTGAAGTTTGAGCTTTACTGGTTGCATAGTTTCTGAGGAGATGATTTTTGAATATTTTTTCTATTTTTAACCATTTGGTTGCCATGGCAACCAGCCAAATTGTGTAATTTACATAAAGTTCCTGCGGTTGATAGAGGAATACTCAAGAAACATTTCTGTAAAAGTTTTGTCAAAAAATCTGCAGTGACATAGCAATAAATGCAAATTTTCAATTTTCCCCATACAAGTCAATGGCAACTTTAAGTTGCCATAGCAACCAGAGTTCTGGACCAATTTAGATAAAAAAAGTATTATTGGTTCCCCCTGCCTATAGATGCTATATATGAAATTTGGTAACAATGGGCCCTGTAGTTTCAGAGGAGATGTTGTTTGAAAGTATTGACGGACGACGGACGGACGACGGACGACGGACGACGGACGCCTGCCTATACTATAAGCTCACCTGTGAGCCTTCGGCTCAAGTGAGCTAAAAAGCATCATCGCCCGTCGTCGTAGTCTATCGACACATTCAGATGACTTATCAGCCGAAGCCGCTGGGTAAATCAGAGCCAAAATGGGGTAAGAAAGAATGTTTAAAGGAGTGCCAGTGGATCACGATTCAAGATTGACACCAGGAAAGATTACTGCATTTAACAAAATTTATAATCGCCACTATCGTATTCCAGTCGACTCGATATCACTGAAATACAGTTGAACGAGAGATGTATTAAAACGCAAGATCATTCATCACCATGCGTCAGGGGTCGTATTTATAAAACCATTTAAGTCGTTGCTATGCTGTTGCTAAGGCTAAATTTCTATGAGGGAGATTCTCTACAACTATGAAATTTGCTCTGGGGGAACAGTCTTTTTAAGACTGTTCCTCCAGAGCAAATTTCATAGTGTTGTATATTTTCAAACTGTTCCTCCAGAGCAAATTTCATATTTTGTAGGGAATCTCCTTTATAGAAATTCAGCCTTAGCAACAGCATAGAAACCACTGAAGTCATTTTATAAATACGGTCCCTGGATTTATTTTTAATAAATATTCTTTCCCTTGTAAACTTGTCAGTTTTCTCCACTAGCAGAAATTCCATGCCTAACAGAATTATTAGAAAATTTCCTCAAGGTTATCAAGGTTAAGGGAGTTCAGTGAAGTAATAGGGCGAACGTCTAAACTGTGTGACAACGATGATATAAGACGAAGCCTGCCAAACACTACAGCCTGTGCAACATCACACTCACTTTTGATAACCTCCAGACACAATTGTGATCGTAAGTAGAACAGCACCGAAACATGGAATGACAAGGCTGAAGAACTGCAAAAGTAAACACAGAAACAAAAGAACCTGCGACAGAAATGCCGCTTTGAAATGATAATTAGTATGACTAACGAATACGAGTACGCTTAATTTACGAGGTCCATTCCGACAATTTACCGGACCCCGCCCCCTCTCTACCCCCCCCCCCCCCCCACACCTAGTAAGTATTGGGATGGGTTGTACTACCTGATAGTGAGGCAGAATCAAAACGAGGTCCAAACCTTTGGCCTCGCTTCAATTTGGGACCTCGGATACAAGTTTGTAAACCTTATCGGACGTAGAGAGGTAGGAAAAACAGGTACAGGTAATCTATTACTAGAATGTCCACACATATCTAAATTAGCCTTATGAACTTTTGATATGTGATGGGTTTTGCCTTTCCCAAACAATCACTAAACTCTAGGTTCGTCTTACAAGATGGATCTTGATAAGTCGGATCTAGATTTTGGGATTGCTTGAGAAGGAAAAAAACACATCTTATTACCGAGGAAATATGGTAGCGTTAATCAATAACTCAGCCCATGGCTAACAGAGCCCTGTTGTTCAAAGCAGCGTTAGCCTAACGAACTTGTTAAGAGATCAGTCAACTCGTTAAGTGTTTTACAACTTTATAACCAAATACAATGATATTTTTTGTTAAAAAATGTGAGGAGTTTTTGCACTGCATGAGCGCCTCACTTTTTTGGCAAAACTGACAGCATTTTTCTGTATATAACGTTAAAAAATTAACGCCTCGTTAAATAACGATATCGTTAGTTTTGAACAACTGGGCCCAGATAAACATCATGCTTATCATAAGAAACTGCTACATATGACAGTGAAAACATGCAATGTAACTACATGCAACATAAAACATGTTTTATTTTTGTTTTTTGTCTAAATTACGGAACATGTAAACAATGCCTAAGTAAATGATCATTGGAAAATGGATACAACTATTGTTAAAGAGAGATCACTCAGACCCTTAAAAAGAAATATATACTTAAAGAGTAAGCAAACATGATCTTTCCTTTTGGACTTATGGTCAACATTTCCTGCCGTTTTCAGTGCAGTTTGCAGTGGCGAGGGACTATAGTGCTGCGTCTGTACGCATATACGTACACAGGAACTTGGGGTCGGGGGAGTGGTCGGGCGCAGTAGGTGCGGGCGGGGGTTGTTTATATTTTATTTATTTGTTTTCTTGTTTGTCATTGTCATTTCTCTTTTCTCTCTCTCTGGGAGACGGCCCGATATAGACTGAGATACTTTCTCAAAAAGCCGTTAAACCCAACTAACCAACCAACCAATACAGGAACTACGTACATACATAAGTTTATCTTTCGTCATCACTCCAGCGGCTTTGTTTAAGTTGATGTAAATGTGATACTACAAATGTTGTGGATATTAAGAAGTTCTGTGCGAGTTTGTGTGACTGAGGTCAAGGTCAACATTACTATATTTAGATGAAATCGTCTTCACTCCAGCGGCTGAATTCCCTTGAAGACCTTGAAGATTTTTAAATACGTTTGTATTCAAGAGTTGAAAAAATGATATCTTGTTTGAATTTATGTTCCATTGTAATGCGGCATAGATTAAAGTCTCCGTTGCTATCAGGAAAAACTTTTCATAACAGTAGCGACTTCATTTTGTCGAATAATGATATAACTTAACACAAGTGCCCGGAAAGATGATACCTTGAACAAGGAAAAATGTGCCTGTCCCAGGTCACAGCACCATATCTCATGATGCTAGCACCCGGGTAAAGGACACATTTGCTAGTTTTAGAAATAGAGGATCTTACACGAGTGGTCATTGCATATGAAATTTATTAAACGAGCCTTCGGCCAGTTTCATAAATTTCATATGAAACGACCACGAGAGTAAGATTCCGTTTATCATATGATTCTTAAAATGGGATTTTACGCCTTCAAGATAAACATTATTCCAATAAGATAACGCATTGTTGACACGGACGTTGTCAATGAGGTTATGTGTACGCGCCAAAGTGTTATTACATGGGTGGTCATACGATTTTATGACATGACGCTAACCATTGAATAACAGCTACGTCATATGTTTAAACGCCCCATTGATAGATGACTCTCGACAGTAGTTAGCTGTCTACTGCATCCTATCTAATGTTTACTGGCTAATGCTCACTGTGACAGTTTAGCGTATGCCCACTGACATGTGCTCAATGACATGCAGCTATCTATCACATGGTTTTAAGAACTCTTATTGTTATACATAGGCAATGTTAATTACGCAGTAAACAGTACATAGAACGATAAGTGCACAGTGGCCAGTAAAGAGTGGGTAGTACACAACAGGCGGTTTAATGTTAGAATATGTACAAGCTCTTGGATAGCATTACACTGTAAAAAAAATTCTGTATATTTTACGGTAGAATAACTGGAAACCAGCTGCCAGTCCTTTTTCTGTTATTTTTTTTACGAGCTTTTGACTGTAAGACATTGTTGGAAATCACGAAATAGAAGTATTATGTTAACTTGGCGCACTCGAAAATAACTTTGTATTGTTGAAGGGCTATCTAACCAAAACGACATCTGCTCTTTTCTGTCCCACTCTGCTCGATGATTCCTGCAATTTTTACGGGCGCCCGTAAAAATAACGGTAAAAGGACTGGCAGCTGGTTGCCAGTTATTTTACCGTAAAATCTACCGTTTATTTTTGCAGTGTACAGTGGGCCGTACACTGGAGGTTTTATAGAGGATCAGTCATATGGAATTTTATATACGACAATTTAATGAAAAAAAAATAGCCTGAATACGTAGGACTTTGACAACTGTGAGCATTTCATGCACAAGTTCATAGTGTCACATTAGAATATTAAGTGACCAAAACAGTCAAAGAGGCATCAAAAATAAAATGCTGACATTTTGCATCAACTAATTTCTATCAACAGAACACGGACAGGATCACCGTTTTTAAAACAAACTGGGTGACCTGATGGACAAATCAGCCACGTATAACTGATTAATGTGATTTGTCTATACTGGTGCTGGGTGCTGAAGAAATGCACTCACTCTGTTGCTGTCTCTTCTCATTCTTAATATCAAATTAAAGCTCTCTCTCTGCCTCTCTCTCTCTCTCTCTCTCTCTCCTCGATTTACAATCTGTAAAATTACAAAGCTAAAGAACCAAAGTTTTTATTTGAGATTCAGAAGTACATTCCGACTAATCAAAACTAAACATTATGCACTGTAGAAGCAACAAACCATTGCTATTTGCTGTATTCACATGATCATTCAATTACAAACTCTTTGGCCATCCATAAGATCTACGGGAAATACATGTATCGTCCCAGTTTTAGATTCTGAAG
Source organism: Ctena decussata (assembly GCA_963989385.1). Lineage (NCBI taxonomy): Eukaryota > Metazoa > Mollusca > Bivalvia > Lucinida > Lucinidae > Ctena > Ctena decussata. The sequence goes on from OZ022510.1 coordinate 9,979,849, forward strand.
TGCAGTATGATATTGTCTGAAAAATCATTGATCCAAGCTTAGTTAAAGAAAAATAACCTTAACATTTTGACATATATTTTTCGTCGGTTTTCAGGGGGTATTTCACAGAATATTTGTTAAAAAAAAAACAGAAAAATAAATATACTGAACAAAAAAAGAAACGTTACATAGATAATTCATGAATTTTAAGCTAAACCGCACTACTTTCGAATAATGCTACGTTATTCTCCCACGTGTCAGACGTCAGACACCCTTATGAACTAATCGGTTTGCGATTTGCATAAATTGTTACAGAATTATTCCACTTTGACTGAAAATACCATTGACAATGTGAGTCACTCGATGCGCATGCGCCAGCGCTTAAATTTTTGTACTTTCGGATTTGCCTTGTAACCGCCAATAAGAAACCCTACGAACCGTATGACACTTAAACAGCAGCTCAAAGATATAAGATGTTAAAGATAATGTGTCTTTGAAATTGTCTCCCTTGCAATTAAAAGTATAGCAAATCATTTACTCCGATTTACCAGTACGTTTTAATAAAATTTTCAAGTTAAATTTATGGATCCTATTCCAGCTTCTCCAGACAATGGTTCATGATGAAAAAGTTTGATCAAACTGGTTAATTGTCCGTGGTATACCACCTTGCATTGTCTGTGGGAGTTTCAGTGCATAGCATGAAAGTCAGAGTCAAGTGTCATGAAAAGCGATGTTCCAAGCCTTGTGCTTCACTGATCAACCCTTTGGAAGCGGCGATGGGACCGTTTTCGTGACAACTAATGCCTGATAAACGTCTCAGAAGTGACTTGCTCACATGGGCTGACAACTTGAGTGAAACACGGGTCTTCAAAAGGCACCTTAAAATAGCGATTTCAAATTCTGACCCCTCATTGAATCAAACTGATATGGAGACATTAATCTCGCAGCTTATGTTTTGATATTCATTTTCTTAAAACCTGATACTCTTTGGCATTTTATATAAAATAAAATTGGCAACGTCTTAATTCAGTTCAAAGACAACGTGCATTGAATGTGCATGTAACGTTTCTTTTTTTGTTCAGTATAGATAAAATAAAAAAAAAAGGAAATAAAGACTGAATTTGTCCATGGAAAGCTTCAGAGTCAAGTTGATTGTATAAAATTTCGAGAAAATGCTGAAATCATGTGTGTTTTTTTTATTGTTTTGTTTCGTTTTTTGTTTTGTTGTTGTTGTTTATCATATCTTCGTATGATGTCAAGACATGAATAGTCAGAAAAATCCTTTAACTATTGTCAGAAAAAAGCCTACCGAGACGAAACAAACACCATGTAAATCTGACGACGAAATAAAAATTAACTGATGCTATACCTTTAGTCAATAGTTTTATGGCGTTGAGCACTGGGTCAAGGTCACTCTTGCTATTTGAATTAAAAAAACAAAATCTTGTTTTCAATGTACCAAATTATTATCTGAACGGATTTGATATAACTTTGAAATGAAAATACCTTGAACGAGTTTGTGACTAAGGTTTATTGCCGTTTTTGGTCAAACCTTGTCATCCTTCTAGCGAATTCCTTGATTTGTTGAATATTTCAATGATACTTTACACAATGTGTTTGGTATTGTAATCAAGGTTAGTGTCACTGTTGGTGTTTTAGATAACAGCATTTCAATTTCTCTGGTGACTTAACTTTGCAAATATTTTGTTGAATGGATGAACCTGTACCAAAAATTTTGCAACAGAAAATGATTTCTTGAATAATGGTTTCCGGCTCAGATGTCAACCGTTTGTAAAATTTCTTTAGACCCCAAAATATAAACGATCATTTGTTGATTTAACAAAGACACAATTTCAAAGAGAAGGACACCTTCGCCTTGCAAGAAACTTTTTTCTCACATCAGAAAATCATATGTGGTATACGTTATAATCTTGTCAAACGTTCCGTGAGGTCCTCATTTTTTTCAGGACAATACTTGCATTAGATTTGGCACTAATCCAATGAGAAAAATTGTAGGTTTTTCGATGGGCAGTACTTGGCAATGGTTTGTTCGATCGGGATGGCTGCCATATGTTATTTACCACTATTGGATACCGTGTTCTTGGCCTCAGAGGTATCGGAGAGCTGAAATTAATAGGCGCACATCTTCTATTGTAAATATTATAAATTGCCAGTCTGCTTATCTTGACCAGCTTTTTTTTGTGTGTGTGTGTGTGGGGGGGGGGGGGGGGGGCTGCATATTTATATTGAAATCAGATCAACAAACTGACGTTTCTTGAATCCGTATCACTGTACATAAAAACGATGATCCGTTTTGGTTCCTGTTTCCGCTATTCACGTATATTGTTTAACTTTGCTGAAGGAAAAGGCAAATCAGCCGCGACACGAGAAAACCAACAAAGTGGTTGTGCACCCAGCACATACTCAGATTAGCCTGGGCATCCGCCCAGTCTGATGAGACTCTTTCCTAAGCGCTTAAAGGGTAGCTAAGGGACTAAGCTATCTACAAGCGGACAGCGAAGACTCTGGTCAGACTGGGTGGATGCCCAGGCTGATCTGAGTCTGCGCTGGGCGCACAACCACATTGTTGGTGTTCTCGTGTCGCGGCTCAAATGAGACTGATGACGTAACCGCAAAAACAAAATCTCCGCCCATGATTTCCGTGTTTTTTGCTACATGTACTTGACTTCTAATTAAACAAACAAGAAATGGATATTATACAGAATTAAAATTTGAGTTTTGTTGTTGTGTTATTGTTGAATGTCCACGGGAAACAGCTATGGTCAAGTCGGGATGGTCAGTTAACCTAACCCGGCACACTATTCCTGGGCAGGGTTAGACCTCCTAAGCAGTTAACTAGTACTAAGTGCACTTACTCTCACCAGTAACTGCCCTTCTTGAATAAAAATTTGAGTTTTACTCGTTCATGGTGGGATGAACTAAATGAAAGGAACAAATATAGTATGTTTTGAAGAATTTTAGCAAATACCACCACCACTAGCTTCAGCACACGACAAACGCGGACAAATTCAATTTTAGCTCTTTTATGTACACTTTACCAGTATATCGCTTTCTTGCGTTATTTGTGGAGTAATATCGCGTTCGTGCGTTATTTGTGGAGTTTTACTGTCAAGTTGTCGACATTAGGCAGTCAGTTTGTGCATTTTATCAGGTATCGTAGATGCATCCAGCTATCCGGATCATGTGACTACGTGATCTGGGCACAGAGGGTCAGATCGAGTTGCTGTATGAACTACCACACGACAAAACAAAGCGGCATGTGCGCCTAGCAAAGACTCAGATCACCAAGAGCATCCGCCAAGTCTTATCAGTCCTCATTTTCGGCATGAAGGTAGCTTAGACACTTAGCTACCCTTTACGCGCAGCGGTAAGACTCTTGTTACACTGGGCGGATGCCCAGGCTGATTTAAATCTTCGCTGGGCGCACAGCCACTTTGTTGTTTTTCTCGTGTCACACCTCCGTTTGTTAGAATGTCCGTCTACTATAATCACTTTTTCTGTATCATGAAATACACATGCCGATGTTCTGCGCAAAGTAGAAATCGGTACAATTCCGGAATTGTCCTGCGCAAAGTAGGAATTCTCACTTTGTTGCGCAAAGTGGGAATTCTTACCTTGCGCAAAGCAATTCCGGAATCGTCTCTGCGAAAAGCAAGAATCGGGACAAAGTGAGAATAATTGAGATGTTGCGGTTGACAAATATATGTTTGCATTTATTTATTTTTTTTTAATTATAATTCTGAAAGAATAGAGTGTGTGAGCCTCTGGCATTTAAAACAACTTTAAATATGTCCTTTCAAAATTTGTCATCCAGTATTTGCAACCTACAAATTTCTAACTTTAAAAAGGCTGTAATTTTGTCTACTTAAAATTTTACTATTCAATCGGCACATGCACATCTACATATGTCTGCAGCATGTGTACAACGTTTCAAAACAACTGCTCAAAACTCTTGAAAGAGTTGATTATACGAGCTAGTCATCCCGTATTAGCCAAAACACGAAAATATTCTAAGTTCATCAAACAGATTCATACGGAAGCCTATAAGGGCCATTTTGTCTAACGTCTTAAGTATTAGGTCTTACGTATTAGGTCTTAGGTCTTACGTATTAGGTCTTAGGTCTTACGTATTAGGTCTTAGGTCTTACGTTACAATTGAAGCGGGAAAATTACTACATGCAGTATCACCAGGTCTAATGCCAGACCGTACAGACGACATAGATAACATGGTGTAAGTATATTAAATTAGAAATAAGTATATACACTGGACTTTTGATTTTACGTCCCTTTCAACAGTATTTCAGTTATATCAGGACGGTGGTAGGGTGAAACATATAATGAAAGGCTGTGTGCAATGGTACCCTGTTTACGGTTGAGAAGATTTCCGCCTCCAGTGAGAATCGAACCCGGGACCGTAAGATCAGCAGGCCAGCGCTTAATACACTGAGCTACCGGAGTTCCTAGTAAATTCGTTGTTTGAGTCCTTGCTATGAGTGTGATCGATAATTTTATTCTATTTTATTTTTTTTTTTGTAATTTTGTATACCACTAAATATTGTCGGTAATAAAGCGTGTGATTACATGCGTTTCTGCTGACGGAATCGTTGTTGGCTTGATGGGTGACGCCTGCGCTCTCGAGTTATTGCGTAGGCGTCTCTCGCATGATATTTGCAGATACTGTGCCTCACGGAATGCGTCAGTAAGTGTGGCTTGGAGAGGGCTGCTCGCTGGTTGCCTAGACATGCCTATCACCCTTTTCTTTCAGTTTTGGGGGCTTTGGCGACGCTGAAAAAGTTAAATACAGAAACGCACGTCTGTCGCACTAAATTCGGTATAGTTGCATGTGCGGATGGATGACTTGTGAATTTACGTACCTTTTAACAATATTTCAGTCATATCAGGACAATGGGTGGATGATAATGAAAGACTGTGTGCAATGGAACCCATTCTCTTTTAAAGATGTTTTATTAGATATACCTTTGATTAAAAGTATCGCCATCATTCAAAACATACATTACATGGGCGTAAAAAGTCACTGCAAAATGTGTAACAACCTGCCCTACCTCCAGCCCTAGCCGGGGTAAGTCGTTACAGTGCAATATCTGGTATTTCCAAGAATCACTGCGGTATTGACACTTGAGTTCTAGGCCAACAAAAGCCTGTTTCCAAACGTGTTCATTACATGTTGAATAGTTCCAGTATATCTTGACATGGAACGCGAGCAAATTAAAGACAAAAAGAAAAATTGTAACAACCTGTCCCTGTCCCCTCTATTATCAGTAAATAGGTACTGGTATAATTTTTAAGGAAAACAAATAAAGTAATATTAGAAATGCATTTAATACATTCAAATAGCTTTTGCACCCTTGTAAAATTGCAAAAGTAAAGTTTTAAGTATATATGGTAAGGAAGACAAGATGGTGATGACTCCAGTCCTTTTAAGAGGGTCCTTGGTCAGATACATAAAGGTATTATAACATACTACTTGACCCTAGCCACAGAGACTAGAGGTCAGATGCCGTACCCCTAGACAATGAGGCAAGAGATCCGGTACCGGACCCCCAGATACTTCGTATTTCCTTTTTTCAGGTTCTCTGGATCAGCATGGAGGCCGCACTGATGATTTTATGGTTGAGCATACTCCTTGTGTTCCCGGTGAGAGCAGTTGTGCCATCATATATACAAGAAACTATTACAGCTACAACTACAAGATTAGAATTGATTGAACCATTCTTCCTATATAATAATGCTATGCCTTCCATAATTTTTTATGTACGGAAGGAGTGTTTCTAATAAAAAAAACAACAGAAGCTTGTTGGGGAACTTTAACACGTCAACGAATGCAAAGGTGGATAAACTTCTTAAAGATCTAAATGACAGTATGAGTATGACGAATTAAATCCTTTCGAATGGTTTAAGTTTCACAAGACTAGTCCAAGCTGAACTTGACAGAGTAGCTGTGAGCTGGAATCGGCACAGCCGCTTTACAATTATACAGAGAACTGTTGGTACTTATTGAAGAAAACTTTGAATGATTTAACTTGTGACGAAGTCAGTGATCGTTGACTTTTACTCGTTTCGTCGTTTGGTGTGCTTGCACCTTTGTCTGACAATTAGACATGCTTCTGCAGCTGATATCCTACTAATGTATCCTACCGCATACCAACTTTTTCAAAAAACTTGTTTATATACATCACAGGGTCTTGAATCTTTTTGTTTTGGAAATACGTAGCAAATGAAGATTATACATGTATATACAATCTGTATTCTTTTTCCCAAATAGATATGATTCAAGCCCTTATGTATATATTTGGACACTGCTGTGTGCAGAAATTGATATAGTAAAATGTATTAATAATCTGTTTAGGATTAATGCAAAAGAACTATAGTATCTTATTTACTTTGCCCCACCCCTCTCATTTTGGCGAAGACATTGCTATAATTAGGGTATCTGTCTGTCTCACAAAACTTAGTTTTAACTTTTTTATGTTAGTTACTCATTGGACAAAGTTTAAAATAATCTGTACATTTTTTTACATATTCAGACAGTGTGCAAAGCGTAATGTCCAGCCATGCAGGCCCTCAGTCAAGGTGGTAAGGAGAGGTCGAACAGTCAACAATACGTGTGCGCTGCAAATAACCGCTGACGAGATTGTAATTAACGGCCCAACTATATGACATATATAAAACGAATTGCACAACGCATTTTAACCATGACGGAGTAAAGCCAGAGTCGGACGGATATGGACGGAAGAGCTAAGCCCTAATAATATAATACGTACTACCTAAGAGTTTAAACCTACTACGCAATATCTAAGACCTAATACATAATACGTAACACATAAGAACTAAGACCTAAGACATAATACGTAACACATAAGAGCTATTGCCTAATACATAATACCTAAGAGCTTAGACCTAAGACATAATATGTAATACCTAAGAACTAAGACATAATACATAATACCTGAGAGCTAAGACCTAATACCTGAGAGCTAAGACCTAATACATAATACCTAAGACCTAATACATAATATGCAATACCTAAGAGCTAAGACCTAATACATAATACGTAAAACCTAAGACCTAATACATAGAGTGAAGACCTTGGGCCTAATTCATAATCCGTACAGTAATACCTTAGAACCAAGACCTCATCTAAAATATATAATTGAGCCGCGACGCGAGAAAACCAACAAAGTGGTTGTGCGCCCAGCGCAGACTCAGATCAGCCTGGGCATCCGCCCAGTCTGATCAGAGTCTTCGATGTCCGCTTGGAGGTAGCTTAGACCCTTAGCTACCCTTTGAGCACTTAACGAAGGGTCTGATGACGAGAAAAGGTGTACTTACTACACTTGACCTGCGAAGTTAGGGGCTTGGAGTTTGGTATATGATACTCGAATCCCGTGTATGGTATTGGCTAGCATGGGGTTCCCCATTCGACGAACTGCCCAGCACGGTATGCGTCTGTCATTTGACAAATCCCGTGCTTAGTATTGGCCAGTATGGGATTCGTAGTTTGACAAACCTCATGCAGGATAATGCCAAGCACGGTCTTCGCTAGCGTGGGGTTTGCATTGGACGAATCCTAAGCATGGTATTGCCAGGCATGGTTTGGCTAGCATGGAGTTCGTCATTCGGCAACTTCCATACACGGTATTGCCGAGCAAGGTATTGGTCAGCTGGAGTTCGCCATTTGGCAAAGGACATCTGACAGTTGTTATGTAAATTTGCCTATAAAAGTGGTCGAAAATGAACTTTTGCCATACTTCAAAATTTCCACTCAAATGTATTCCTCAGAACTCCCGTTAATTGGCACAAAAACATTTTTTTCCGTTATTCAACGCACAGACTGAGATTTTTGGTGTAAAAAGCAAGTTTTTATTATTAAATGTATGGAAAACAGGAAAAGTTTTATAAAGATACCCCCCCCCCCGTGCCTCAGCTAGCCATTTTGCATGTATGTGTGTGCTGTCAATACACATATTATGTGTGAGTGGCAAGCTGAGGCTACTGATCAATTATATCATTTCTGTGTATATGTATGATATTGTTGAAATAAAATATGTTTAAACTAAGCTGAGGCACGGGGTGGGGGGTGGGGAATGATAGTCTACATCTGAAAAACTGAAAAGTGGGTGGGGTACTTAGACCCTCTGCATCTTACATTCAGGCTAGCATACTTTTTATTTACGTATTATTGCATGCTATATGCTACTGTAGTGTTTACTTTATTTTAAGCACGTTTAACAAAATAAAATTCAGTAAATAAGAAAAATCGAAAATTTGGTGTATTTTGGATAAACAAAAAATCCGCTTATCCCCCTTGAGAAAGTCAGTGAGAGTTAGTCTGCAGACGTAATATTTTTTTCAAAATCAGTATGAAAACTTTTCTATAATGCATAAGTCTACATGTTAATACTAAAATCATCAACATTAGCTTTCCATGGAAGCTGCAGTAATTCGTCGAAAAATAGGCAAATTTGCATTGAAACTGTCAGAGGTCCTTTCCATGCATGGTTTGCCAAACATGGCTGTGGCTAGCATGGAGATTGCCATTTGACAATTACATATATGGTACTGCTAAGCACGATTTTGGCTAGCATGGCCATTTACTTCCGTGTTTCGCTAGACCTTTGACCCACTGTGCTACTAGGGCTCCTAATTTTTGTAACAAGTGTAAATATTGGGGAAACATGTAGATTCAAATAAGACTATTCCTATAGAAGTTGTATCATCAGAGTCTGTTTGTTTGTCATACCAATCAAATATACCACTGAGACTAAGTGACAGAACGTTCAGCTAGTTATTAATTAAAGTGCCCCAATACTTACAAAAATTACAGTATCAATGAAAAAGAAACACAAGATTTCAAAGATTTTTTTTCTGTATAACAATAGCAAAAGACTTTTAGAAAGCAGTGTATTTCCATGCATCGTTAGGTGACTTCATAAATACACCTAACAAACCAATCGCACTTAAGTTTACCAAACAGGAGATCAATCCAGTAAAACTAAATATGCATCTCTGTCATCTGAATCCGTTGTCAAAACTCTTAAAGAATTTGCTCCCAGGTGATAGAAAATTCTATCTTTTTTCTTTTAACTAACATTTGCCTCTTAACCATTTTCACTAAGGGACTGTGACTTCCTGTTTGCTTCTCTGTGTGACTCAAGTTGAAAATTGGGACTGAAATGAAAATAGCAGTGTTGCACCACTTAAAAGTGTATCCATTCACCTCAATACCTTAGAAATGATACATCACGCAAGATGTTACAATGGGACCATTTTCTTTACAGTAATATCAAATCACAAATCCTCATTGCAAGAAATTTTATGGTAACTTAGTGGCTACACCTCACAGACAGACCACGAAAACTTTCATAGGAAGATTACTCAGCACAGATGAGCTTACAACAGATGCCACCGATGTATTCCTCTGTCAGAGTAATTTAGCATCTGTGAGGATTTCATTTGCAGGCCTGAACTCGAAACATTCCACCTGATTGTTCAATTATTACATTAAGGACAGCGAAAAGCGTGTACACCTCATCTGCCTTGTATCTGTTTGAATTTTCTTTCGCATACTGAAACAACCCCACGCATGTGAGCATGCGAATGAGCAACGCACAAAGCTACCATAGGTACTTTATTAAGGCTCTTGGACAGAAGATCCCCTGGTGGCAGTTTCTTTTGAAGCACATTCAGAATGTATGTAGGAGAGTAGTTTCTTGATCTAAAGACGGCAGCTCTGTCTTTGGCACAAGAAGATACTCCTGCATCTGGTGGCTAACAACTCATAGGCTCACGTCTTCCCAATCTTAATGGTTGAAGTTCAGAAAGGAAAACTGTTAAAATCAAAATGAAACAGTTATCAAACTTGGTCACAATAGCGCGGGCCAGATATCGCAGGGTATAAACCAGTCCGCCAATTTTCGCTTCCTGAAGAGACTGTCCGTCATATTTGGCTTCCGCCGAGACTGTCCATGAACTCTTGCTTCCTGCAGGGACTACTGTCCTCGAAAAATGGCTTCCTACCGAGACTGTCTGCGTGACTCTGCTTCCTGCCGAGAGCCTAGGCAGGAAGCAGAATCACGCGGACAGTCTCTGCAGGAAGCCATTTATCATGTACAGAAGTCTCGGCAGGAAGCAAGAGATCGCGGAAGTCTCGGCGGATGCCAAAATATGTTGTACTGTCTCTGCAGGCAGCGAAAATAGGCGGACTGGTTTATACCCTGTGGATATGTAGATATGCGAGAACATATGATGATAAGGCTGGAGAATTCCATGAAAACATGTCGCTATACCATTTCATTCTAATGAGGGGGTCACAACATGCGTCTAAGCAGATTTAACAGAAAGTATCCCAAACTTTCACCAGATATCCACCTCTTATATACAGCTGTTGTAAAGACAAGAGGCTCAAATTGGCCCGATAATGCTCACGTGGGTATATCTACATGATATTATAAAGAGGAGTATATCCGTAAGAAATGTTGGTGGAGATACGATTCTTGTTTTCTGCACATTGTCTGATGTTGCGTTATGTCTGTACCACGTTTTGTGAAAATATCTTCAACGCTTTTGAAAGCTATAAAGCAAATGCCATTTCTATATTAAAAGTTACAAAGGTGCATAATTTTGTAACAATGTAAGTGGAGTTATATCTCTTGTTTTCTCTGCACAATCAGCTGAATATGCTTTATACATGTACATGTTATTTGTACAAAGTTTCATGAAAATACCTTTGACGGTCTGGAAGTTATAGAGGATAAGATTTTCCATACGCAAAATTACAAAGGAGCATATTTCCATGAAAAATGTATGCTGAGTTATAGTTTCTGTTCTCTGCACATAGTCTGATGATGCTTTAGATTTATACCAAGTTTTGTGACAATATCTTCTACGTTTTAAAAGTTATAGAGAGGACTCGATTTCTATACTGAAAATTACAAAGGGGCATCTTTCTGTGAAAACTGCAGCTGGAATTAGGGTTCTTGTTTTTTCTGCACATTGTCTTATGATGCTTTATATTTGTATAACGTTTGATGAAAATATCTTTTATGGCTTTAAAGTTACAGACGGACACAATTTCGGGCCGATGGTTCAAAAGTTGACAAAATGTCAAAACTGACAAAGGGCCATAACTTTGTCAAAACTAAGACAAACGAAAATCACAAATCTTCAGATCATGGCAAAACATTCTGCAAATTTTCAAATCAGTCCGATCAAAGACTGCGGGTACAAATTATGGCACTTTGTCAATTTTGGCATTATTATTGCAGGGACGAGGTCCAAGCCAGCATTGGCAGTGTTCAGCAATGGGGACCTGCTTTTTTAGATGCTTTACCTCTTGGATAACCCATGGTAGTGATGCCTTGCCACTTATAAGTTAAGTGGGTATGCAATCATTCATGTATTTGTTCAGGGTGTCAGTGAAGAAGTCACATAGGTTTTCCACAGACTCAACTGACTTAAGTGAAAATGCTCTTGATAGCCTCGCATCAAGGACGAGTTTTTTTACCAGTCTGATTTGCCAAACAAGTGCACTTTTCTAGGCTTCTGTTTTGGGGTAGTTGGTTTCAAGGAACCCATGGCAGATTTGTTATTAGGGGGAATAAGCAGTAAAAAGACAACAAGGACATGAGACAAATCTCTGGTCAAGAAATTTTCACCAAAACCCTTGGGTCCAAAGAAAGATCTAAACCAGACACTTTGAAAACAGTCGTGCCAGTCATGGAATTGGCGCTTTATTCCAATGTAAACAGGTAAAAGAAGAGCCAGACACGGTGGAGCACAGCAACTGAAACAATGGATATATGCTTATAAATATTTCTTAAAATACTTACACCATCTGCAATGCTATTCTTGTCTCCCACCTTCGGTATGTCCGCCATTATTGGAGCCGTTGATAAATTTCCCGCTATGATGTGAGGCATAAGACCTAATACATAATACCTAAGAACTAAGAGCTAAGACCTAATACATAATACCTAAGAACTAAGAGCTAAGACCTAATACATAATACGTAATACCTGAGAGCTAAGAGCTAAGACCTAATACATGATATGTAATACCTAAGAGCTAAGACCTAACACCTAATACTTAAGACTTAAGTCAAAAGGGCCCTTATAGGCTTCCGTAGATTCATCATTTAAAAGTCTATTCCCTGTTACCCGTATCAAATGAATATTCAATTCTCACTTTGTCCTAACGATTCCCACTTTACCTGTTCGAACATTTACCTGTTCGATAAACCACCAAATCCCTTGTCCTTGCGCAATTCTAGAATTGTACCGGTACAATTCCGGAATTGTAACACAAAGTGAAAATTCCTACTTTGCGCAGGACAATTCCGGAATTGTACCGATTCCTACTTAGCGGGGAACACCGACATGACAGGATCACATGACATGTGATCCGGAAATCTAAGATTTGGTTGGTTGCTTGTTTTGGGGTTGATGGCTCTTTGAAACAGTATTTCAGTCTATATCAAACGGTCTCCCAGAGACAGAGAGAGAAAAGAGATATGAAAGGGGAGAGATCATGTTCAGATGATCAGATCCATGTTTAGCTATCAGTGTTTGAATATAGTGTGCACGTATGCTTTTATTTGCTTAGTTATATGTCTACTGTCTATATACATGTATGCATTGTGCCATTTCTTTTTGAATAAATATTGATTAAACCAAAGGGGAGAGAAAAAAATGTACAAACAACTACCACCCACACCTTCTGCAAGCACAGTAGGCCCTTGCTCTACCACACGTATTATCCAAATTAATAGGACGTCCCGGCACTGAAAGCTGCCCAGCACCATCGCTCCACCACGACCACCCTTGGAGATCTAAGAGCATCCATCAGACATGTCATTGAGCTTCAGGTAAAAAAAAACATAGTAATGAAAAGTTTATTACATGCTTTAAATTTCAATTAAAATCCATATTCACAATTCAGGTCGAAAAATGGCAATTTTCTTGTCAGTCGCACCTACAATTTACGCTTGTAACTGATGCATACGAAACAGAATCTCAGAAATGGCCTCGTGTTAAAGGAAGGAAACGACCAGTTCTTTCATACGGCTTTTTTTTGCATCAGCAGCCTGAGAACAGACTTTACGATAGGTTTACGAGCGGTAGTCAGAAAATGCGTAAAACATGGTATCGGCCAAGCGTAGCACAAAATTTCTTTACATGTCTCGACCACGCAACAACTCATTTGTTCAAACAGATCAAGGTTACTTTTTGAACATATATATATATTATCCTAAGAGATATTTTAAATTGATAATCATCATGCAATGATGGAAAACCAAAATTTTAAGTTCAAGCCAGTAATAGAGTTCCCCACAAGCTGCTATTTTCACATGTAAGTTCTGACAACTTCATCACCCACCACACAGTCTAGATCTGGACCCCAGTAATTATTAGCTGTTAAGAAATTTGAAATCGCATTTGCGTGGAACCAGGCCCAGAGGTTATAAAACTTGAGTACATTCTCAAACTCAAAATAAAGCAGACTGATTGGCTGCTTCCGAGCATGCTCGAAAGCAGCCAATCAATGTGCTTTATTTTGAATTTGAGATTATTCTCATGCTCTATAACCTCGAACCCAGATTTCTTGATGGTGATTACATGTATCTCAAGGCTATTACAACGCATGGTTTAGCGACCAAACTGAAGACTTCTATTTCAAAAATGGGTTATATAGACTGAGGTAAATGTAGACTTTCTTTAAAAACAATCTAGTACTATGCACGGTCTGTTACTGCAATATATACCTCCTTCTATGAACTTCTTCTATGAACGTTTTTGACTTTTCTTCGTATCGTTGATATTATATAATGATTTCAAGACTATAATTGATCGGAGGGTGTTTGGACGTATTCGACTGCTAATGTCGGTACAAATCTCAATGCCTTCTGTTTCTTACTAGACTTTGCATATGAGCGGTTTCCAAATAACTGACATTCAGGGCGGCAACTCCAGTTGGAGCCAATTCTTTCGTTTAAGGGTAGATACCTTTTGTGACCAATTCTCTCGTTTAAGGATAGATCCCTTTTTGGGGCCAATTCATACGTTCAAGGGTAAATCCCTTTTGGAAGGATTTCATCCGCCAGGGAAATAAACAAGAAGTCATATCAGAGGTTCGGCTTCTTTAAAAAAAGTGGCGGGAAAACATGGCGATGTAGCCATACACCTTAAATCTACTTAAACTCGTCTCAATTGTTCGCCGGATTGCTTCCGCAATCAAATTGATAAGCAGTTGTTATCTACAAAAATGTACAGTCAACTTAAATATTGGGACTAACGGACAGCATTTCCAGCAGGCACATTACGTCAAATGACGTCGATGCGACGTTCGACGTCAGTACAACGTCATTTTGACGTTATATGCCCGCTGTGTTTATAGCGGAAACCACTTTTGGTGATATGAAAATAATTCAAACCTGGTTCAGACGCTATAGAACGTGGCGTCTGAACAGGGTCAACACTGTTTGCTTGCAGTAATTTCTCTGTAAAATACAAGGGCAAAAATATCCACAAGGAACATTTGAAAGTGGAAATGGACTCATCCAAATGATGAGACTAATCATGTGCACTGTTCAAATTACTACATGTTTGTCCAAGTAGTGTCAAACATTGTAGGCGGAATGACATACTTTACACGTCCAGCAGACTGCTCCTATGCAGAAGTTCTACACTGTTTTGTCCAAATATTTCTGAATATTTAAGCACTATACGGTATTACGCAGTATTTCCTTCCACTTCAGGCTCACAAAATGCGCGTCCGTTATCATATCAAAATAAAATTTTGTTATAGGAAACCCTCTATTCAGTTAAGCATTGGCTAAGGAAACCCTTGAGAAGCGCAAATCATTACACCAATTTGCAAAGATTTAAAATATTTTGTATCTGTATAATATGTGAATGGCAGTTATGTAAAAGATAAATAGTCAACAGTCATCAAAAATTGGAAAAAATGAGTAAGTTTTCTTTATCTAGTTGTAAATAATCATAACATTATTACGAAGCCTTTAGATATTGCTCAAAAATAGTATTACATGTAGTTGTAATACTTTGATGTTGTTTGTCTGAAATCATTAGGCCAACGTCAAAAATATTTGAGCTGCAACATGAGAAAACAAACAAAGTGGTTGTGCGCCCAGCGCAGACCCGGATTAGCCTGGACATGCGCCCAGTCCGATCAGACTCTTCGCTTAGCGCTTACATGGTAGCTAAAGGGATAAGCTACCTCCATGCGGACAGCGAAGACTCTGATCAGACTGGGCGGATGCCCAGGATGATCTGAGTCTATACTTGGCGCACAATCACTTTGTTGGTTTTTTCGTGTCGCGGCCCATTTTGTTTCTCCTTAACTGACCCAATTAAAAAAAGAGGGGTTGGCCAGATGATTATGTTTTCTTTTTTGAAACAGGACAATTTATTTCAAAACATGAGGATGACGATTATCATAACCTACTACAGGTTAAAACAGCGTTTAGTTTAACATTTCGAAATCGAACTGTATGAAAAAATAACAAAATAACACAGAAAAGTTGTCTGACGGGAAGCTATTAATTTTTCGTGGAGAAAAAATATTCTCAATTTCGATATCCCGAACAATAAAATTATGTTTTAGGTAGCGGTTTTTAGGGAGAGTAGACCAACGACTATGAAGGCATGAGGAGTCTACCTGTAACTGTAAAGCACATGTAACTCATAATTATATTTCTGGTTTCTTTAATTAATACGGAGCCCGGGAGGGGACATAGCAATACATATACTGATTTTGTTCCTACGAAATACATTTCGTTCCCACGCATTACTTTTTCGTTCCCTCAATTTAATATTTTGTTCACTCAAAATAATATTCCGTTCCCACGCTTCACTTTTTCGTTCCTTCAGTTTAATATTTCGTTCCCTCATAGTAATATTCCGTTCCCACGCTTTATTTTTTTGTTTCCTCAAAATAGCATTTCGTTCCCTCAAAATAATATTCCGTTCCCACGCTTTACTTTTTCGTTTCCTCAAAATAGCATTTCGTTCCCTTAAAATAATATTCCGTTCCCCCACTTTACTATTTCGTTCGCTCAAAATAGCATTTCGTTCCCTCAAAATAATATTCGGTTCCCACGCTTAAAGTTTACAATTTTGTTCGCTCAAAATAACATTTTGTTCCCTCAAAATAATATTTCGTTTCCACGCATTACTTTGTCGTTCCCTCAGATTATAATTTCGTTCCCTCAAAATAATATTCCGTTTCCACGGGTTATCATTTCTTTCCCACGCAATAATATTTCATTTCCATAATATTTTGTTCACTCAAATTAAAGGTAGGTTCCTGAACTAGCGATAACAATTATGTACACAAAATAATTTTGTCTTTTTTCTGGGTAGTATTGAATTCTTTTATTTTTCTGAATCTGTTGCTACTGAGAAAATCGTCAGATGTTGTAGAAAAAAGGCGTTTTGTCTTTGGTTTATTTTCTTTCGTTGGAATTCCAGTTCTAAAAATAATTATATTATATGTCCATAAGTGCACGATTTTTTATGTCATTCTCCAAAGGTCAATTTTCTCTTGCTTGTCGTATGCTCTCCTAAATGTCATGGCATGGCGGATGGGTTAAAACTATCCCAAAATGCAATGCAGCATGACGTCAGCTGCGTTATCTATTTTTAGCGCGAATTAAAAATAGCACTAACTGGTGTGCGAAGCACAGTTAGGAAATCCCTTGCAAAACAATTTTTCTAATATTTTTTTATTTACACCTTTTAGTGAAACTTATTCATTCCCTTTTTATAAGTGCTTTCCCACAACTTGGATAAAAATCTTAAAAAATTATGATGCCTTCCAAAATACAGGAACCTACCTTTAACATTTCGTTCCTATGAAATAGCTTTTCGTTTTCTCGAAAAAATATTCGGTGATGGTAAAAGCAAAACGATAGTGTATTTTAGCAGCCTGGTTTCCAGGCTAAATGCTTTATTCTAAATGTTACAAGTCTTAATTTGATTCCGTTTATTCTGAAGGCCAACCATATTTATTATTTTATATTCAACATTGTCATTATTTTTATTATCATAATTATCATTATTTATATTATTATAATAATTATTATTATTGTTATTTTATTTATGTTCTTAACTGGAACCAGTCTAGTACTTTCGTTTCCGAGTCTCTGTGCCCCCTTTAATTCAGGGCCAAATCCTAAGAAACGAATTTGCCCCCACCAAAGCAAATGCTCTCGCTCAATAGCAGGCCTAGAAAAGGCACTGCCACCTAGGGAAGCAAGAAGGAAGTTATAACAGTTGCCTTACTGTGGAAACCTGGCGGAAAAATATGGAGATCGCCCACACATCACATCTATACACCCACACACCACAGCTTTACCATAGCTCAAATGTTATTATGCTAACTGTCACGATTAAATTAATGGAGTATTTCCGGGCCCTGAGTTTAGCTAACATGTACCAAGTACCTAAATGATAAGGTGAATGAGTACACCTTCAAGGGAAGTAATTCAGCCATCCCAGTCTCTGCAAATCCCAAACTGACGCAAATTCGCAAGGAAAGAATTTGCTCCCCTTGGAGCAAATTCCTCCCTCCAGAGCATACCCCTCGATATGGTCACACTGCCAAAGAAAACAAACAGGAAGTCACAAAAAACAGACTCCCCTTCACTGGAAGCAACTCAGCCATCACTATCACCATCTCTGCGCCCCTCCAGACACCTCCCAAATGTAACAGATGTGGACAAAATCGTGGCTCTACTGATCACGAACCCAGAGCCCCTCGTGAACCATACATATAAGTACACCACCAACTGATGGTCGACACCGCCGAGTCAGCACGCGATATTCGGACAACGCTGACCCAACGTTCAGAAACGCCAATGATGTTTGTCCAAAGTTGGGTAGACGTTGTATCAGCGTTAAGTTTTCCCATTATAATTATAATGATGCTACGTTTTCTCAGTTTCTTATTTTTAAATTGTTAGTAGAATATGTAATTCGATTGTCATCATGGGTCAAAGTTGATCAAATTGATTATCATTATGAAATGCCTTTATTCAGAACAGAGCTCTTTTCAACGCCCATGATACACTGATCTGTGTAAAGCTAAAAATAGATGAGCCTAATAATAGTAAATCGTGGGAACGAAATATCATTTCGTGCGAACGGAATAGTAATCTGTACGCTCAAAATACTACTGCGATAGAACAAAATGTTATTGCGAGTTAACAAAATACTATTTTAAGGACACGGATTTATTTTGCAAGAGAAAGAAATATTACAACGTGCAAACGAAATAGAGATGCGTGGAAACAAAATGTTGTTTTGGAGGAACCAAATATTATTTTGAGGGAAAGAATTATTATTTTGAGGCAACGAATACGTAATGCATGGGAATGGTATATTATTTTGAGGCAACGAAAACGTAATGCATGGGAATGGTATATTATTTTGAGGGAAAGAAATGCTATTTTGAGGGAACGGAAAAATAAACCGTGGGAACGGAAAACTATTTTGAGGAATCGAAATACTAAACTGAGGGAACGAAAAAGGAATGCGTGTAAACGAAAAAGTAAAGCGTGGGAACGGAATATAACTTTGAGTGAACGAAATACTAAACTGAGGGTAAGAAAAAGTAATGCGTGGGAACGAAATGCATTTCGTGGGAACGAAATCAGTATATGTATTGCCATGTCCCCTCCCGGGCTCCGTAAATTAATGTATATGCCCTCCGAACTTCTAAATTTAGCCGGGGATACGACATTGCCGGAATAGTATTCGCATCCCTTTCTAAATGAGCCGTGAAGCCAGCGAAGGCCCACGTCAGCCTTGGCAGCCGACCAGTCTGATCAGAGTCTTAGCTGTGCATTTAAAGGGTAGCTGAGAATATGAGCAATCGTTATGCGGACAGCGACGACTTTGGTCGGACTGGGCGGAAGCCCAGGCTGATCTGAGTCTTCCCTGGGCGCATATGCCACTTAGTTGGTTTTGTCGTGTAGTGGCTCAAATGAAGGCTACTCATATAGGAAGGATTTTGGTCTAAGCGAGCTTTTTATCCCCCGCCGAAGGCAGACGGATATAGTTTTCTCCGTGGCCGTCCGTCCGTCCGTCCGTCTGTCTGTCCGTCCGTCCTTCCATCCGTCCTACCTTCCTTCCGTCCGGAGCAATAACTAAGTAAGAACCGAATGGAATTTCATGAAACTTATAATAAATATATATCACCATAACGCTCTGGTGCACGTGAAGTTTCGTCAGACTGGCTTTAGTAGAGCATGAGTTATTGCTCTTTAATTGACTTCAAATTAAAAAAAATGAGCCATAATTATGTAACCAGTCATTAAAACTTCATGAAACTTAAACTAAATGTGTATCACTATAACACGGTTATACACAACATGTTTCGTTAGAATGGCATCAGTAGTACATGAGTTATTGCCCTTGAATTAATTTAAGATTAACAAATTCAGCCATGACTAAGTAATCAATGAGTAGAATTCTATGGGACTTATACTACATATGTATCACCATAACACATTAGAGCATTTTACGTTTTGTTTTAATTGCTCCAGTAAGCAATGAGTAATTGTCCTTGAATTGGTTAAAAAATCAACAAATTGAGTCATAATTTAGTAACTTATTAGTGGAATTTCACGAAACTTAAACTAGTTATGTATTATCATGACACTGTTGTTTTAATCGCTTCAATAATGCATGATTTAATGCCCTTGAATTGATTTAAAATCACTAAATTAGCTATAACTAAGGTACCGATCAACAAAATTTCTTCAAACTGAGTTAAAAAACAAGAAACATCTTTAAAAAAGATAATTGTCGAAGATGAAATTTGTTTTTAAAGAACAACTTTTTAGTCATGTCAGGACGGATCCACCGCTTCCTGGGTATTATCAGTACTTTTGTAAAGTAAATGTGTCTTGTTCAAAGAAAAAACATGAATTCCCGAGTGGGGATTATCGTGATCAGCCTTGGTCGAGTTCGATTACAACTATTGTCTGGCGATAGTATTTCATGGAAGAAGCGAGTCAACTCGGCCTGCTTTCTGTAAGCCTGGGGTCTTCACGGCTCCTGGGTTAACCCAGCCGCCATTCAACTCGTCCGGGTCAATTCGGCCTGCTGTCATTTGCATCCTCGCCCAAACCTACGAAGATGGGCTGCGCCAGGAATGAACGGAAACACAATAAACGAATAGAGTTTGTTGGGTTCTTGATTTAATAAGAAGTCCTTCAAAATGGTGGACAAAACATGAATTAATATAAAGGGCAACCCAATAATCCCTCAACGGATAACTGCAACTGCAGCTAGACTATGGTAATGGGAAGTTCCGGGCCTACAATAATACAATGGCGCTGGGATAGCCGGACCAAGGTGCAGGGCAATTATATTTTAATTGTTTCCATAGTGCCGGAGTTTTAAGATTGGGATCCTTTACCCTGTGAGGTTTTCTGTAGTGTAGGGTCGAAATAAGAGCAAGGTTGTTACCATCAGCTAATCATCACAGGTCTCTGAAATGTAAAAATTCCGTTTCTGTAGGTGGGGGTTGTGGATACATATGACTGGCGCATAGATATATAACCATGCGGCACCATGGCCAAAACTGATGTTTTCCTTACTCATTTTCATACAACTTCGATATCCTAGTTTATTTGCCACAAGTAAGATTTAATGGCATGACTGAACTGCAAAAATACCGATACCTCACAAGGAGCTAGCTGTAACAGGGGGAACACTTATTAAAAGTCTATTTCTTAGCTTTTTCTGCCTCATATTTTCATGATTTTCCCTGACTTTGTTTGGCCCAATTGCTAAGGGAGTGAATTCGTGAGTTTGTGAGTGAGTGAGCGTGTGTGCAATTGAGCGAATGAGTATCAAGATAAGCCTGCATCAAAATAATTCCTTATCTAGAAAATTTTATCGCCGACGCAATGAACTGGTGTCAAAACTCAATGTCAGGTTAAAATCACTTTCACACGAAGGCCTATCGGAACCAGAATTTTATGATGACTTAGTATACAAATTCAAAAAGATAAGGGGTATGTCTGATTTTTTGTTCAGCTTCGAAAAAGTAGTTTTTTGTTCTCATTGTATTTTGTTCAGTGCTAGCACTAACCATCAAAATCAGGAAGTCATATGACTTCCAAGGTTGTCATTTGGAAGCCATGCTGAAGGATAGACTTGGTTTCTTCCAGAATGTCCATATTTATATTGCTTTCTCTTTCATTAATGGGTGAAATACCATTATTACAACAAATTTAACTCATTATTTAAGTCAATATATGGTAGGTTATGATAAAAATTGGAAGTCACTGACTTCCTGGTTTTCAGTTTTAGAAGTCAAAGACCCCCAGACTTCCACTAGTGGAAGCACTGTTTTTTCTTTGTAATTTTAGTTAGAAATACATCAGTTGTTAAAGAAGACTGATTTCTGGCGCAGCAGATCGGAAGCGCGGTGCGGTTATGGCTTTCATACTAGACCTTTAAATACACGATTGGAAAACTCGAATGCGCCTGATCTACGGCTGCTCAAACGGGTCATGAAATTTGCAATACACTTTTCGTCATTCGTTATTATTGAATAAAACACGTCTATCCGCAAATAACGGCGATTAAATTAAAAAGGAAACGAAGCCAAAATAAAGTTTATATTCATATAACGTCATTTTATCATATGACGTCGCATCTGAGAGTGTAATAAAGCCATGCATTAAAAACGATAATCCACTAGTGGATTAAATATGCAAATTACTTTGTAACGTTATACGTTGACGTCCATAAAAATGTCGCGTTTTCTAATGGCCAAATCGTGACGCTTTAGTGCAAATTTCGCTAATAAAATGGGATTTTAGTGTCATATGATAAATAGAATCTTGCATTCGTGCTCCTGTATTATTGAATTTATTAAACTCGTTGGGGAAAACCGATAAGATGCTCGGCAAAGCCTCGAATCTTATCTGTTTCCCCAACTCTTTTAATAAATTCAATAATACATGAGCACTCATGTAAGATCCTTTATTTAAAACTGTTTCTTTTCACAAATGGTAGATTGTGTTTATTATCCCTCATACAATAAAAACCCGGATGCAGGTCATGCATGCTTTGATATATCTACGACAAATAAATAATCATAGTGCAGTGAAGCTAAGGAAAGTGTTTAAGAAGAACAGATTCAGCTTATGCCTCATTTATTCCAGATCTATTGCCCTTGATTTTATTTACAATTCAGCCGTAACTAAGTATTATATATTGAAACTTAAAATAAACCATAAACAAATCAGGGTCACTTCGGCGGGGGATATAAATTCACCTCATATGATTGTTTTTCTTTTCTTAATATTCCTGTAACAATAGAAATTTTATTTAGGGCAAATATATCTGGATCAAAATGGATCTCTTTTCCAGTGGTCACACTACTTTCAAACAGCATTGAATCAACGTTGATGATGACGTCATGACGATCTTTGACGTTGATGTAATGTTGTTCCAACGTAGAATATGCTGAGCTTGGAAAATTATCAGCAAAAAAAAAAAAAAAGAAATAAAAGTAAATAAAAAAGGGGACACCTAAAAATAACCTTAATTGTTCTAAAAATTAAAGAGTTTAGTATGTCAATGGAATAATGTATCTGAAAGTGTAATAGGTGCACATGGAATTGTAAACACAGTAGATCCTGAGAAGCAGTCTGTCCCAGAGGTTATATAACTTGAGTACATTCTCAAACTCAAAATAAAGCACACTGATTGGCTGCTTCCGAGCACATGCTTGGAAGCAGCCAATCAGTCTGCTTTATTTTGACACACTCATTGGCTTCTTCCGAGCTCATGCTCGGAAGCAGCCACTTAGCGTGCTTTATTTTGAGTTTGAGATTATTCTCAAGTTTTATGACCTCGACCCCTGATCTTGATCTGCAATATTTGCCCAGACCTATCTGTCCCATAGAGAGGCGCGGTAGTCGAGTGGTGAGAGTGGCTCGGCTATTGAGCAGAAAGTCACCGGAAGGTCGTGAGTTCGCGGCTCACCGTCGCCATGCCACGACTGGAAAACTCTCTCTGTCAACCCAGCAGTAAATGGGTACCTTTTTCGAATTAGGGAAGGATAAGGCAGCGAAATGAGAGAGATGGGCTCCTCCTTTCATCACCTGTGCCCATGATACAGTGGGTCTCTAACCCCCACTGCCTCGACGGCTATTAGGCTATGGGAAACCTGTACCTTTTTTTATCTGTCCCAGTACCGGTATTTAGAAAATTAATGCTACCTTACTTGTGTTACAGGATAATG
The DNA here is from genome assembly GCA_963989385.1 of Ctena decussata. Taxonomy (NCBI): domain Eukaryota; kingdom Metazoa; phylum Mollusca; class Bivalvia; order Lucinida; family Lucinidae; genus Ctena; species Ctena decussata. The sequence continues at coordinate 10,003,156 of OZ022510.1, forward strand.
TGAGTTCCATGGTCGTTTACCGAGATATCAGACACAAATTCGAGAACTACGCAAGTATGGCTGCTAACGATATTGATGACACTTATTACAATTACCCATATTACGGTGGATACGATGATTATTATAATGACTCCGATGTAGTCTTTGGTGGTGACATGCAGTATGAGTCTTACTTCTACTATGAGTTCTTTGAATTTGAACGTCCAGTTTACCTGTTCACGTGGGAAATACTTGTTGTTTTGACTACACTGGCTAATATTCTGGTCATGTTAGTGCTCACGCGCAAAAGCATGCGTAATGCGACGAATGTAATTCTGATTGCTATAGCAGTTTCCGATTCTCTGACTGGGCTCGTGACATTACCTACTTATATATACGCTTTTAACAATTACGAGCGCAAACACCTGAAACTCACTGAAGGTTGGTGTGAAGCTTTTATGATCAGTAAGTGGTTCATTTCCAAAGCATTTCATACAATATCTGTCTGGCTGACAGTCTGCCTGGGTTTGCAAAGATACATATCGGTCTCTTGGCCGTTTTGGGCTCAGTCTATGTTTACGATACCGAAGACTCTGATAATGATCGCCATAGTCTCAGCATTGTCTCCCGTTCTCCACGTTTACCACTTGACAAACAAAAAGGCGATTGGTACCAGATGCGCCTGGATTCTAAAGAACAACCCATGTAAGGGAGATTGTGCAAATCTTTGGATGACATTCCTGTTCATGCACTTTATTCCTTGTGTGCTGCTGGTGACCTTTACAACACTGATGATCTATTCACTACGGCATGCGGGTTCAAAATTGCGAGAGTCTCACATGATTTCTAATCAGTCAAATTTGAAACGGCGGGCGGCACAAAGCAGGCGCATTTCGATCATTGTCATCGTAGTGGTCATCGTGTTTCTGATACCAGAGATCCCGTACAGCATATTCCTGTTAATTTCCGTGTCTCTGACACATCAGCAGAAAGAAGTCATGGAACTTCAGAAGAACCGGGCATTTCACTGTGCTTACGAACTTCTTTTGGTTTTAAGTTTCCACGCCAATTTCTGGGTGTATACTGTTATAAATCAAAAATTCAGATCTGGATTAATCAAAAGCTTCGACCCGTGCTTGCTCCTGTTCTTCAGATGCTTGAGAGTTTGCGGGGTACAGAAAACAATTACACGTCAGCCAAGCGTTTCATCAAGCTACGAAAGTCGCCATGAGCAAGACGCTACAACCCGAACTATGTCACTGCCAACGTCCAACCATTCAACCCTAGAAATGAAAACTTATCGTGTAAACTCTAACCAAGGTCAGACTGATGGTCCGTTAAAAGAAAGCACTTTGCAAAACGATTAAGCGTAAAGACATCAAAGAGTGATGACTTAACCATCGTAAAAACTTGTGACTTATACAGTTATTTTACGCCTTGGCTTAAATTGAAGATATTTTGATGTATTATATATTTGAGCCGCGACACGGCTAAACCAACAATGTGGTTGTGCGCCCAGCGCAGACTCAGATCAGCCTGGGCATCCGCCCAGTCTGATCAGTCTTCACTGTCCACATGGAGGTAGCGTAGACCCTTAGCTACACGTCAGCCAAGCTACAACTTAAGCGCTTAGCGAAGGGTCTGATCAGATTGGGTGGACGCCCAGTCTGATCCGAGTCTGCGCTGGGTGCACAACCACATTGTTGGTTTTGTCGTGTCGATGCTCATTTAATTTGTTAGATAATTACGTTTTGGTGGGTACAATTGCATGTATTATTCAAGCACACCTACTCTTGCTAAGGGAGGAATGTATATGGTGGACAGCATACGCCTCAGTCATGTTCTAGCTATAGAAAAGCATTTGAAGAATATCTTGTCAATACGCATGCCCTATTTTAATGTTAGTCATCCTCTTTGTCTGTCGCAGATGCTTTTGTTTCAATAGAATAATCCAGTGACCGCGATACCAAAAACGTCATCTCGTGGTCGGCGAAGAAATGCTTTATGAGTGTTCTATAAAGTAGCCCGGTTGTGGCTGAATTCCTGAAACGATGGCAGGCAAAGGAACTTACTATGGAAATGTACACCTTACAGGAAAATATTAAAAAAAAAAAGAAACATTAGAAAAAAAAAAAAAAAAAAAAAAAAAAAAAAAAAAACAAGCAAATTCGGTGAATCTATATCCCCCGCCGAAGTGGTCCTGATTTGTTTATCGTTTATTTTGAGATTCAATATAAAATTTTGTTCACAGAGTACTTAGTTACGTCTGAATGATAAATAAAAGCAAGGGCAATAACTCTGGAATAATTGAGGCATAAGCTGAAGCTGTTCTTCTTAAACACTTGCCTTAACTTCACTGCACTATGATGATACATTTTAATTCAGTTTGAAGAAAGTTTGTTCACCGGTACCTTAGTTATGGCTATCTCAGTGATTTTAAATCAATTCAAGGGCATTAAATCATGCATTACTGAAGCGATTATGACAAAACTTAATGTGTGCTGGTGTGTCAAGACAATAAATAATTTTAAGTTTCATGAAATTCCAGTTATTGGTTACTTAGTTATGACACAATTTGTTGATTTTAAACCAGTTTAAGGGCAATAACTCATTGCTTACTGAGGCAAATCCAACAAAACGTAAAATGCTCCAAAAATTTACGGTGATACTTATGTACATGTAGTATAAGTTCCATAGAATCTTATACATTGATTAAATAGTTATGGCTGAATTTGTCAATCTTAATTCATTCAAGGGCAATAACTCATGTACTACTGATGCCATTCTGACGAATTTTTCTGTACATAACCGCGTTATAGTGATACATATTAGGTTTAAGTTTCTTGAAGTTTTGATGATTGGTTACTTAGTTATGGCTCAATTTATCAATTTTAAGTCAATTAAAGGGTAATAACTCATGCACTACTGAAGCCAGTCTGACGAAACTTCACGTGCGTCAGAGCGTTATAGTGATATATATAGACGTCGCGCACGATTTTCGAACAGTAAACACTTCCATAGGGTCATTTGCAGAAGAATATTTAATTTTCAGCAGAAACTATTCATGTTATACATCAAAGGAAAGCTAAAACTCTGTAGAAGTTGACTGTGTATATTTTAATTATTTCAAATATACCGTTTTAAGGAGGGACGGCACAGCTGTACGATTTTTGGTCCAAAATCGCATGTCCAGCGTTACATTTTTCGGCCACCTCCAATAAACAAAAGATAAATGAACCGTGAAAAACGCATGAGAATATATCAAATTTTTAACAGACGTTTACCAAAATATACCTCTGACACAATTACCTTGTTTTATCTCATACGGGCGTCTTTTAAGGTGAGAAAATATGAAGTATAATTTTAGGTTCTATCGAGGATTGCAAAAGCCACTGCAGCCAAAATAAAGCTGTAGCGATTTCAAAGAGATACTCGTAACAACATATATTACATTCTTAACAGAGAAATACAAAGATTTCTTGTCGATATAAATATGCTATTTCCCAGTGCTCTACAAGGATTTATTTCCTCTAGGGAAATAAATCCCTGCAGATTGGTTACCTTTCCCACAATATTCGGAGATTGGTTAATATTCGGCCGGATACCGGTCTAAATAATTGGTCTAAATTATTTAGTTCAATAAAGATAGCTGAGTTGCAACCTATTTGGGAAAGAGCTGCTGACTTGGCTTATCACTTGTAATTTATTGTTTGTTGGGATGTCTTTGTCAATCTTTCCCTTTGATGTTGGGGATAGGGTTTGGGATCTGATTCGGTCAGTTCTTGAAGTGTAGTTACTCTTTAAATTTAAGAACTACTTTTCCATGTCTATCTTTCAGCTGCAGTTGAAGCTATAACACACCGTTAGAGCTGCCTTTTATGATCCTCAGAAAACAACAGACGCTAAATTACAAAATTGTCAAACCTCTAACAAACTTTGGTTTGTATTTCTGGCGTGTTCAACTGAAAGATTCCACGAGTTTGTCAGTTTAATGCAGGATTGCATTACTTTTTATCACAAACGCTTCGCCACGTGTTATAAGAAAGTCACGTATCATTCGGCTCATAACATACTTTCTTAGAGCATTGGATCGTTATTCGCATTGGATCGTCTTATTTAACAGTACAAACGTAAATATAATGTAGCAATCTGTATGCTTATGTTGTTATCCAGTCATGGATAAATTACTTTGCTTCCCTTTTTTGCTTCCCATTTTAATTGTACGCCGGTTGGACGTGCATCAGACTCAGTGATGGACCTAACATAAACTTTTTTATTTTAGTTGATTGGGACCGGACTTTGTCTTGTCTGTTGCTTAGTCGATCGGTGTTCAAATGGTGGATTTCTTTTGCTCCGGTATTTCAGTGGTGTAGTTTGGCACGCGGGTGGGTTGTGCATTAAACTTATTGATGGACCCGTAATAAGGCTACTTATTTTGCTTGGTGTCAGTTGGAGCTCATATTTATGTTGCTTGGTCATTCGGGGTTAAACTGGTTTGCTTTTGCTCCAGTACATTCGTGGTGTTGTTGACATAACAGGACTTCCAAGGTGTTCCAAAAAAATTAGTTCTTGTCGAGTGTTTATTTTCTTTGTGTCATCACTATATTATACGTTCTGTTTTTTGTGATTTGTTTTGTTGCTGTTGGTTCCTGTAGTGATTTATTTCATTTCTTGAAATCTTAAACTTCGATAACATCTTTATTTTTCCAAATTTTATCGCCGATACTATGTTTTGGTTTCTAAATTTAAGGTAGGATTGAAACTTCTTTTGCAACAGGGCCATTCAGGACCCATCAGAACTAGACGTTTATAGTGACTTTGTCTATGAATTCAAAAATGTTAACTGTTTAAGTTAACATATAAAGAAATTCATGCAATGAAGTAACTGTAAATGCCATTTTAAAGAACATATGTCTGTTTTAGGTACACTATAATAGTGGTTCTATCGAGCATTCGCAGATTGTATTTGGACCAATATTTCTAACATATATTGCATTTAAATCTGTTTACGCGATGAAATCTTTTATAAAAATAATAAAAAGATAACGGTGATAAAATCAACCAGATTACCGCACACAAATGCAAATCGTTTATTGATGATAGAATGATCCTAAATTGATGTTAAACCATTGCATATGTTTCGGAACCAAATAAAGTTAAATTCTCAGACTTTACAAATAAATTCGAACACACACAAGACACATTTAATAAGACAAATATCAGGCACTATGAGACATCCCATATAGTCAGTAAAAAATTAAGGACGCTCAATCTTGCATGTCGTGTGGTTTTGTCCCGTACTTTAAGGACACCGACAAAAGTTTACGCAAGACACACACGGTAAACCAAAATGTGCAGCTTTTCCTAAACAGGTGGTCATTAGCTGCTCTAAATGAAAATGCAGTAACATATATTTTTACCTATTTTCTATTCGAAATTACAAAACAAAACAGAGAGCAATAGAGGCAGCTATACAGGTGACCATATCGCTAGATGACCATAGCATAGTGGATATAAGAATATCTAACACTGAGGAACAAATACCGCATTGGAATTGTCAGTAAAATATTATAGAATTGGGTTGGGATCTTAGCTTCCGTAATGGTTTAATCCAATCAAAACAATAACAACCCACACAACAGGCCAATAAAAATATCAGTTTGCACCATAAGAACAAATTAGGCGAAAAACATTTAACATCTAGTTCTACATATTTCTAATTTTTATTGCAAAACGTTAAAGGAAGCAATGTTGGCGCAGTTGGACATATTGCCAGCAGACTTCAGAAATAAATACAAGAACAACAGCGAAAGGCCACAGTAAGAGTTCAACCTTGGAACGGTCTGTAAATAACTACTGGGGATTGTGTGTGGGGGCAATAGGGGGGCTTGGGGGTGCAAGTAAACAAGTTTTCCGGGATCCGAACCTCGTCGTCTGCGTCTGCAGTGGTTCAAAACATTTAGTTACTGCTTAGTCCGCTTAAAAGTATCCTAACCTATCAATGAACCATCTTAGGAAACAGAAAATCAGGGATAAGACCTATGATGATTCAAAGATCAGGACTTGACAGCAACAATATATTGTGACACCTGGGAATCCCTAGGGTGTCAAACAACACCACCAAAATACCGGAGCAAAACAAAACAACCAGTTGAACCCCGAATGTCCAAGCAAGAGACAAGCCAATAGTATTGGTCATAACGAATGACAGATTTAATATCCAACCCATGTTACGAAATTTTTTGAGAATTTGGTTTTTAAATTCATAACACCATCCAGTCAGGAAGGGCTTCACATCAGGAAGCGTTTCACATTTAATAGTTATGCAAAAATTAAGAAAATACTGAAATTCTTTCATTCGAAATTTATAGAATATACGGTTGATTCTTGTTATCTGAAACACTGAAATGTCAAAGTACCCGCTTATATCAAAGAATACAGTTTGAACAGATTTCCTATTTTCCATTACATTTCAACTCATGCTATCTCATACGACTGGTATCTTAAAGTAAATTTTGTGTGACCTGAAAATGTATTTTGAGATATCAGTACTTTTAGATGACCTCTGACTTCGAGATTTTGAGAGTTGACTGTATTAACGCAGCAATCAGTACCGAACATTTTTTAGCAAGAATTTACGATTCGCTTACTAATAAAATGTTTGGGGTTTAAATGGACTGGTTTGTTTTATCAGCTTAAATATTTTCTTTACCGGTGAATCATTTGCTGATTGTAATAAGTATTACTAAGTATGGTTACAAATATCTTGGATACGTGGGCCAATATTGCTCCTGATTTCTTTCCCAATATAAAGCTAGCTCCTGCAACCATACTGGCCCGCCCATGTAACAACATAGGCCCGCTCGTGCATTTCTTCTCTCTTTCACCATTGTGGAAAATATGAAAATGGCTTGTGCGACTGGATTTATCGATACCGACCGGAAATTGCAAAGTGGATTTAGAGAAAGTTTTTACGGGAATCGAATACTCCAAATAGAATAGTAAACAAGGCCTGATTGTCTTTTTAGACTTTTTAGACATTTCAGTTGGGACAATCCTTTTATATGAAATCGAATTGCATATTGTAAGTTTTATTTCATTTTTTTCTATCTTTCGCTATCTTTTCATAAGAATTTGCTTTCTGTTATTTGTTTGTGTTTTTGTATCTCTAAAATTGTTAAAAAAGCGCTCACACAATGACGTCATGTTTATCAGAGATACATACTTTAAACGTCACATGACGCGGAGAAAACTGTCGAGCTTATGCATGGTTTCAAAATTGTTTCAGCTGTTTAATGTTTAGAGTGCAAGTGCTGAGTATATGTATAAAAAAATGACATGTCCAGAGCCGCATTGATAGGCATATCCGCCCTGCAGCTTCATACTGACCATCGAGCTAAGGGCCCTCGGGCAAATATGGAGCTATCCGGGCCGATATATCTGCAACGCGACATTACTTACATAAAAACCTGTAATTAAAACATGTTTTTTTTTGGGTAGAGCTAGAAATAATCATTCACGGCAGTGAAAGAGGAGTAACCCAGCTATAGCAGCTATGCACGGCCTGCAGGTACAGTTTGTTTACAGTTTGTTTTCGGTCTGGACAAGTCGGGTTAATTTGTCAGCGCGAAATTAGTTCAATTATTTTTTCCATATATTGTGTTTTTGTAAGGAATTATACCTTTTGTTTCTCTGGCTCAGTTTGAAAAAAAGAAAGAAAAAGTATGGGATGGGGTGTAAAGTATCCTACTAGTAGAATGCGAAATGTACTGTAAAAATGACTGTTAGATTATAGAGTGGGCGGGAGTATAATTGAAAGAAACTGTGTACCTATATCTACTATCATTATACCAAATATGAACCAAATGCATCATATGGTTGAGTAAATATAAGCTCTTAAAAAGCTTAAACGTAAGTGCGGCCGCCGATTCCGACACAAGCGAGCTTATAAAAGGCTAGAATTACTTCCCCTGAAAGTGTACCTATCTGTCGTGATAAATAAGTTCACTGTTAAATTTATCATAACAAATGAAAGTTCCATGTATGAATACACAGCCCAAAGGCAGATCACTATGAATTGCAAATGTTTACCGCCCTTCTTGTCCAGCCAATTCTAAAGAGTATTATCAGAGGGGTTTTAAAGATAATTCTGAGATAAGTGTTCTTATTTCTCACTGAAAATATATGTTGTGACCTTTCAATAGATCCGTCTCTATGAGACGGTTCTAATGAGGGGTCACAACCTATGTTTTTTTAAAGGATTACAGGAAAATTACAGGAAAATATCCCTAAGTTATCCCTGTTACCCGTTCTTATCTGTTACACTGGTTATAATATAATAAAATTATGTTTCCATGCAATCTGAAGAGAAATTACTTTCAAAACCAATTCTCATCTGGACTTTTGAGGCATACTAAGAGACTATGACCAATTTATCCAAATCCTGGACAAAAAAAAATCCAACACAAGCTCACAACTCAGCAGGCAGATACAAAACGATGTTACCGGAAACTTCAGAGTGGATCTGTCAACATTCAAAAGTGGAATAGTCTCTTTCTGGGCCACCACACTATTAGTAACGGTGTCCCGGTATAATGGTATCGTATTATCGCGTTGATTTCATTGGAATGTTAAATTAACTGCCAATTAAACTGTCATCTACGTTAAAATCTTAAAATTTAAAAGAAAAACTTAAAACAAGAATGAAGGATTGATCTGGATAAACACTGTTTGCCGCTCTCTCAACAGTTTACGTAAATGCGGCTTATAGGGAAAGTGGATCTGTCAACATTCAAAAATGGAATAGTCACTTACAGGGCCATCATACTATTGGTTGCTTGGTTGACTTGATGCTTAACGTCCACGGTAAACAGCTAATGTCATGTCGGGACGGTCAGTTAACCTAACCACACTATTCCTGGGCAGGGTTAGACCTCCTAAGCGGTTAACCTGTACTAAGTGCACATACTTTCGCCAGTAACTGACAACTGCCCTTCTTGAATCAGCGGAAGGAGAAACAAAAGTTTGTAGCCAGACCGGGTTTCGAACCCAGGACCTCTGACTTATGAGTCATGTGCCCTATCGATTGCGCTACGCGCCCCGGCATCACACTATTGGTAAAGGTGTCCCAGTATAATCGTACTTTTTAGGTTCCTAAATGCACTTTTCTTGCACCAGAATCTGTTTATCTGGGCACACTGACGTAAAGTAAACTTCCTTGCCCAAATATAAATGCCGATAAACTCCAAATAAGGCTGGATTCTGTAAAAAAAAAATGAAGTGCCTGTGACGGCACGGAGGTGACTGTGATGTAAGAAAATATAGTGTAAATCTGAAAATTTATTGCGGTTGCAAATATTGTTATTCTTCATCTCTAAGTAAAACGATAGACAGTGATCGTGAACTTATACAATCAGATCCTACATCCTGCCCTCAAAACCAAGATGAAAGTAATTATATAGAAACATTGACAATAGTTCATATAAACACGCATGGCGAAACGAATAAACAGATCTTTCCCAGGCAGATGGTCATTCACCTAACCCAAATGAAAACAAGACTAACCTCTACTTTTACCTAATATTTATATTTCAAATTAGAAAACAAACCAGATTGCAAGGTGGGCAGTTGTACAGCTGACCTTATTGCTAGAAGACTACAGAAAAGCGGACATAAGAACACGTAAAATTGATGCTTTACAACAGAAATTCTAAATCCAAAGCATATCATCTCAAAGAGTTATTGTCCGTTTTCTTTCCATATCTGTTAGTCAAACACTGACGACTTGTACACAGCTGTTGAAAATTTACTGCCTACAGTGTAAGAGCCGTTTTAAGTGCGCTAATTAAGAGTCAACGTTTTTGTGAATGGTGATGACTGTGATCGGGATGTGCTGCCTGTTAGTCAAACCAACTCGTTAGAAATTATCGAGGTCACTCGCCATGCCAGCTATACGAAACGTTTGCAAAACCAACAATATTTTGGAAGATGACTTTTATGTAGTATAGCTCTTATACAAATTGTAAGAACTTGTCTGATGCGTAACCGTCAAGTCCACTGTTTTGCTAAGATTGACAACCCATTTAAGCACAGTTTAAACCTTTTCTGCTACAGCTGAGTGCTTACTGACATAATACCTTACCATGACAGCTATAATATTGATATAAGCTAGCTCTGCAGCAGATGCGGTTGAAAACCGAAATTAAGCTGATTTGACTTTCACTGATTTGAATAACATCAATTTGACACAAAAGTGCTGGCAGAATGGGAAACACTACTGCACTTCCTGAACAGTCTGACCTTAGGCTACAAGGTTTGCTCAGACGTTCCTGTCCAAGTATTTAGTGAGGTGGTCACCTTTTACAGATCAATTTGGAGCATTTATTTGCTTGTAAGACCGGGGTGGTCGGGTGGTGCAATGGTGCTGCGTGTAACTTCCAGTGACGGGGCGTCCTACTGATTTTGGATAATAGTAGGACAAGGGCCTATTGTGCTTGCACTAGGTGCGGGTGGGGGTCGTTTCGACATTTTTTTCTCATCTATCATTTCTCTCGTCTTCTTCCCTCTCTTTGGGAGACGGTCCGATATAGACTTAAATACTGTCTCAAAGGGCCGCTAAACCCAAAACAACCAAAACAAGCTTGTAAGACCAAATTCGTACCTGTGTTTACATATCACTTGTCCGAGTGAAAATCCAATTTTATTCAATTTTATGTACAGGCCATACCGTAAAATGAATAAGACGAAGAAGGAAAGTTATCAGAATCCAATTATGTCTATGCAAAGAGATATATTAATTAGCATCAGTTTCTGGAAAGCCTAAACTAACTTGGTGAAAGCCAGTCAACAAGTTATTATACTTCGAAAACTGTTGTTCAAGACCTTGTGTTACCTGAATGTTTATTCAAGGCCTCCTAAATGGCTTTTAGGTCTAGTTTCCACAAATATCTAGTTTTAGCTAAGAAACCATTTCAAATATTTCAATAGCAGAGTCTTAGCACTCGAATCAGGAAGTCCAAAATTTTGCCTTTTCCATGCTTTTATTTTTTGGAGCCATAGACATGACTTCTAAGCAAGTATTTACGCACAGCTAGCCAGGTAAAAGATTTTGAACAATGCTCTGATTACACATGCATATTATGCTAAACCATACAGGTGTAACATCCCTTATTCATTGAATAAACCTTACCACCACTGAACTAGAAAGTGTAACCAGTTTTTAAAATTCGTAAAGGATCTATAAAAGTGCTGCAGTGGCTATTCGGAGACATTGAATTACACATAATTTACAGTAAGATTAACTTCAACATACTAAAAGGTGTAATGCTGAGATTATGTCATCCGCTGATGATGTAATCTATAGGCGTTACGGGTGTATTTGGCTTCTAGCAACAGCAATTCAAAAATAGCCAGACTGAATCACTTTCAGCACCTATCACTCCAGTTACCACAAAGCAAACACAAATAGAGAGCGTCATATGACACACGTGAGCGACACGCATATGAGGTACCGAAAAGTGTAGGTAGTTTTGACCCATTTGACACACCATACGTGTAGCTGGCATGGCGTGTGACCTCGACAATTTCTAACGAGTTTGAATGACTCACAAGCAGCACCTCCCGATCACAGTCATCACCATTCACAAAACCGTTGACTCTTATTTAAAGTGCGCATTTCATAACAATTCTAACACTGAATTAGGAATTTCATTTTCAACAACGAAATGCAATTCGTCAATGTTTGACTAATAAAAGCGGAAACAAAATGGGCAATAACTCTTTGAGATGGTGTTTTAGGAATGTTAACATGGAATTTAATGATATACTCATAATGATAGCTTATTGGGACATTGAATGAATGGTTTTTTCCAGGCAGTGGTCTAGAGAAGAAGTATGTCAATTTTTCCAGCTGCAAAAACTATGATTCAGATTTTCACTATATTTTTTTTACATCACATGCACCTCCACACCATTGCAGGCACCTTCAGTTGTTTGTTTTGAAAAATCAAGCCTTATTTGTAGTCAATCGACATTTAAATATGAGCAAGGAGGTTAGCTTAACATCAGTGTGACGAGAAAAACAGATTCGTATGCAGGATCACTGCATTTAAGAAGAAAACGACCGATTTTTTTTATGTTTTGAGTACTGGGGACTGACATCAAAGCCACTTCAAAAGTCGAATCTTTGATAAATATGGAAAGTTCTAAGGAGTATGACATGACGTGTGACAAAATTGTATGTCTATACGGGTCGAATAGAACTTTTTGATTTTCAATAAACTCCCTGGTTATTTTGTATTTTGTTATTTTTAGGAATACCTACCGTTTGTTGTCATTTTCTGACAGTCACAGACAACTCGAGATGCCTGTCACAACCAATAATCAGTACATCCGTTTTAGGTACCTGTGATAGTTTACCAGGCGTGATTATGTAACTTTACTTCATACCGACTTTATCATTTATCATTTTCAGTCCATTGTTCTTTTACATTGTTCTCCTCTTCTCTCCACTTACATGCCTGGAATTTAAATGCAGATATGATATAGACTTGTGCCCGTTTTGGGGTCTTGTTTCATACTGCATAGAATCAAATAACTCATTTCAAAGCGTTTGCCTGGAATCAGTTCCCTGCTTTAAGAGCGCCATCCTCTTTAGAGTCTTTATTTTATACAGACAATTTTCTTCAAATGTTCATCTATCAGAGTATGCTTGTTTTAGCTGATTAAACTGATGCCCATGTCAAACGTCTTCGCTATTTCTTCCAAAATTCTATCATGTTTTTTACTGTCTTTTCTTATAACACATACTCTGAGTAACGTATCTTGCAGATTGTAAAGACCCAAAACTAGTTCATATGCCAAGTTTGAACAAAACAAAATCTATAAAAATATTCAGTTATCGAAAGGAAACGAAGTGCTCACGGATAGACAGACTGACATACAGACAAACAGACAGGCAGATAAATGTATATGTACGTACAACAGATAAACAGAAAGATATACAGCAGAAAACAAAATATACCGCAACTTAAATGTGGCGGGTTGTCAAATCTGATTAATAATTTTGTACAAAAATAAAAAAAAACATGGTTTTAAGGGGAGATAATTCAGAGAATATTCATTGTAGAAAATATCCGCATAATTTTGGAAACCATCTACATAGGGAACTAAATGCTTCAATATGCCGGAAACTACCGATAGCGACCTACGGGTTTATCCGAGAGCTTACCTGTTCAAATAATGTCGAGTGTTATATGCAATTACATAGTAATATAATGTAAAATGTGAAATTAAATACATATATGATATTACGACAATTTTTATAAGTTATGATCATAAACTTCAGTCTTTGTCCGATACTATGGTATAAAAATATACAAATTAACTTCATGTTTTGGTTCTTCCATCGGCTTGTGAAGTTTGAAGCTTCAATCGCATGAAATTAGATAAGAATAATGTCGAAAATGCCTCAGAAGCTATGTTCAGGCTAAAATTTGAAATTATCGGATTTTCTATAAAACTATTATAAGTTATCACCACTGAGAGATTTTTACAAGGTTTTCATTGATGTAATTCATTATGAAATAAGTATATCAAAAGTTTCTTCCATCGATCTCTAAACATACAGAAAGTCGCGTTTCGAAACAACCTCGCTCATAATAGTTTCAAATAGTTTAGGTCCAAATCCGCCTATATTGCTCAAAGGTTTACACCACTTCATTGCTTGTTATTCGTCTTTTGTTTATGTATTCATATATGTGCTTTTATGATCTAACTAAGAAAGGAAGAGTATTTATATTGTCTTATTAAGAAAGAAAGAAGGAAAGAAAGAATAAACGAATGAACACAAGAAAGGAAAATTTAGAAATAAGTCACGTAACTCTTACACGTGACCATCAAAAATGAACAGACAGTTAATCGATTACTTGTAGTTTTATAAAATCCCTTCATAAGCTAAAAAAGACTTTGTAAACCAATAATTACATAATTTTGGTAATGTTCGATCAATCTATTAATTATTATCCTAATTGCTTATGTTTGTGCTAACATTTTTGATTGAAATTTATTTGAGTATGGTTGTCATGAGCAATTTTGTGTATCCCAGGGTAGAATCTTAGAATCAACAGAATTGTGTTATTGACTGGCAAATTTCTCATTCATAATCAGGAGACACGAAGATACATACACTGTATTGCTCTCTTAAGATATTACTGTCGAAAAAAAATTGTTTATTGTAAGAAACTTAATCATGGTGAAGATTTTCTCGTAACCGTGGTAGTGTAAGGATTAATCGTTATGGGATAAATTGCTATGAAACATTTTTCTTGCAAGGCTATAAAAAATATTTTTTATCCTTACCTTTATTTGTAATATTTCTATTCATAATTCAAGTTTGTCTCTTTAAATCATGACTGTTTTAAGTGAAGCTAGAAAGGAATATTTAAAGATATTTTTGTGCTATTTCCTGTATTTTTGCTAATATGAGTACTTACGGTGATAAACCTGTGCATCTACGGAAACTAATCAGCCTCTGATATGTGCAAACTGAAAATACTGAACAGTGTCCGATCAGTTTGCGCAAGCTGATCGGAATTTGTTGACAATATACAGTACAATTAACATGCTTATTACACGATGATTAATCGATTATCGATCATAAAATCCGATATTACCTCTTATTGTCAAACCGTTAAAGTTTGTTATGAAGTCATCATGATATGAACAAAAATAAATGCAAAAAATATAAAGCTGCAGTATTCAGTTTATGGAATTAGTTATATATGCAAACTGACTCAGACCAACTTTTGCACTTGCAAAACATTGGTCTGAGTTTATGATCAGTTAATAATTTGTCAATTTTAGCTTAGTTTGAATTTGTACATAACCTAACCCGTGTTTCCGCACAAACCAAACTGATCCGAATATCTGATCAAAATATTTTGAACATGTGTTATCAAATCAGGCTGTAACTGTGCGAAAACCATTTAAAATTGACAAGCTGTTCTCATGCGGTAATTAAATTGAGATAAAATTAAAAATAGTAAGAAACACGGAAAGAACAATTGAAAGTTAAAAGCCACTCGACAGGTCCCTTTCTTTTCTGGTCAATGTTCATAATTTTCCTCATATGAGCCGCGATAAGATAAAATGAACAAAGTGGAATGTGCGCCCAACGAAGCCGCCGATCAGCCTGGACAACCACCCGGTCTGAGCAGAGTTTGTGTTCTGCATTGAAGGGGTAGCTCAAACTCTAAGCTACCTCCATCCTGATAGCGAAGCCTCTGATCAGACCAGGCGGATACCCAGGCTGATCTGAGAATTCGCTGTGCATACGTGCAACTTTGCCGCGGCTCATTTAATTGTTTACTTAAGTCAACAACTGAGTAGGCGTTGCAGGTCGGAAGGTGTGAAACACACATTCGGTCACACGTCTTGTCAAAACAATGCAAAATTCAAAATTAACACCTCCTAACGGCAATGAAGGTCAGAGATGGATATTTAATTCCGAACGTCATTCTTTGGATTAAAAAGGTAAAGGTAAAGGTTTCCCATAGCCAAATAGCCGTATGGGCAGTGGGGGTTAGAGATTCACTGTATCTTGGGCACAGCTGATGAAAGGCCTCTCCTTTCGCTGCCTTATCCTTCCCTGATTCGAAAAAGGTACCATTTACTGCTGAGTTGGCAGAGAGAGTTTTCCAGTCATCGTATGGCGACAGTGAGCCGCGAACTCACGACCTTACGGTGACTTTCTGCACAATAGCCGAGCCACTCTAACCACTCGACTACGGCGCCTCTGGATTATTATTGTATAAAACCGTAATTTGAGCCGCGTTGCAACAAAACCAATGCAGTGCCATAGCGCCATGCCAAGAATCAGATCAGCATTGGCAGCCGCCCAGACTAATCAGAATCTTGGCAGCCGCCCAGACTTATCAAAATCTTCGCGGTGCGCTTACAGGACAGGCCATGGTCTACGCTACTTCTTTGTGGACAGTGAAGACCGAGATCAGATGGGCGAATGCACACGCTACTGTGAGTGTTCGCAGGGCGCACATGCCAATGTGTTTGTTTTTGTCGTGGTTGGCGCATTTGTTTGTTTATTTTTGTTCGCAGAAATCAGAGAAAGTCAGACAATCTTTAATGCTCCAAATAGCGCAGCTTAGTTACATGCCGAAAAACACAATTTACATAAAACTTTTCAATAGTTTTGTCAAAACAGAAAATCAAGAGAAAAAGGTTATCGGTGCTGTTGAGTAGTGGTTTAACAACACAGTAAACAAAATTTCAGTCATGTCGAGATGTTGCCTCTAAATTTGTAGAACTACAAGTATTGCTCGACCTGCGATAAATGACACCAAGGTCTAGCAGCTCTGCCGCAGAAGCATCTGGCAGCCAATCTATTTTGCGAGTACCGATGGGCGGGACAAAAGATCGAGAAAAACTGTGGGTGGATGGATATCTGTATCAGGCTTAATCTTTTCATAAAGATGAGACCGACCAAGGGATCGAAATGTCATATTTTCATTATTATAAGTATTATTGTTTTATGTTTTTGTTGTCAGAAACTAAAAACAAACCGCTGTCAAAACCGACCAACAATCAGATTTATTTTCTCGCCAATTCTTACGAAATTTGACCTAAATATCAGAGAGACCGGAGAAAGAGACTTATAACAACGAAAAGGAGCAACTGAAAAAGTAACTTGATTTGATCTGAGAAAAAGAAAATAAAAATCCACATTGTTAGAAATTAAAAACGTTTCCATCCAGCTCCTTCGTATTGTTATTATGCTGATAAATATTAAACACAGTGACGACAAAACCGGCTTCAGAGAAGTTCAACACCTGTACGCATCCTGGGATATGGACATCGATATGACATTCCTAATATCGATTAATGCCTATCGCTCCCCGGGTCTAAGGGAAATAACTGCATTCACATTAATACTCTCTCCAGGTAACAGGTAACCGATTACACTACTTAGCGCGCATTGGAGACATAAGCTCCAGCTGATATACTGTATAGCTGCACAATATCTATAGAACCGCTTTAAGCGTAAAAAGCTGTTGTGGTTTTGCGTTAATTATCTGTTAAAAGCAAATGATCAGTTATGCAAAATGAAGCGATAACAAAGGGTGCTATGCAAATCTGTGGGTAGTTACACCTCTCAAATTTTTCAGATACTTTTTTTCGTGATTTGTCAGTGAAATGCACTCTATCCTTATTCAAAGGGTCATTTAGATGTTGAGTCAGGTAAAAAAGTATCAGAGAGAGACAAGGAAAAAAATAAATAAAAAAAGAAAAAATCTAACATATTCGGCTGACAAAAGTCTAGAGAAAGCAAACAAAGTGGCATGTTAGTCTAGCTAAGACTCAGATCAGCATGGGCATCCGCTCAGTCTGATCAGAGTCTTTAAAGGCCCAATGGAGCTAGCTTAGACCCTTATCTACGCTTTTAGCGCACAGCAAAGACTCTGATCAAACCAGGCTGATCTGTCTTTGCTGGACGCATGTGCCCCGTTGTTGGTCTTGTCGTGGCGCGGCTCATTTGCTACAACTTAACTTAAATTGTTGTTAAAGTATCAAAATTTCCGTCTTCCGTTCTTAAGACTACACTCATTGTTCTTATTGTTGTACAAAGCCGTATATATAAGTTAGATTAGGTCACTGAAAGGTAGTAAAAATGCTGTGTCTACACGTGCATGTATAAATGTTAAGGGAGGGCATGATTTGAAAAACTGCCGCTATAGAGTATTGGTTTACATATGATGATTAATTATTCAAACCTTGACTCAGATGCATTTTAGATTGTAATAAACGTGTAAGTGTCCTAAGAATTCGTTAATCTCGGTGAAGATACAATGCTTGGTGATGTCATGCCTCTACTTAACCACGGGTCCTAATCTACAACTTGCCAGTATTGTTGCGAGAGTACAACTGAAATTTAATTCATAAGCATGCAGTATGGACAAAATAAGTGTCTGCTTTATATTCCGAAAATCGGTCGAACCAGTCAAATGCCTGTTTTCCACTTCAGAATGGATAATGTGTTATATACTTGAAACCATTAAAAACGCAACTATTTACTTGCCATATACTCAGATTAAAAGTAATGTCAAAAAACTGTAATACATTTCATGCAATTTGCCTTTCGTCCAGCAAGGTTTCAGCAACAACTCAGCTTAGGTCGTTTTGTCTGAGAAACAATTATGAGAAAAATGTTCAAATCAATAAATTTCAATCTTAAGTATTCAGGAAATTAAGATTCAGTCTAATTCCATTAAAACAATCCCCAGTATGATGCCTGAAATTGAAAAACAACGCAAAAACTAAAAGTATGCTGTGGTGCGCTTTTAAAGATTTTAACATTAAAACAATCTTTCGTAAAATGTTCACACATTTTGAGAATCTTGTAAAAATTTCATCTGAGGTCCAAATAATAGGCTTTTGAAAATAAGACACATGAAATCTTGTCAAACACTTTACAGTGGTATCAGTATTTGTCCAAAAACGCGCAACCATTACAAGCACTTCCGGTTTGAAGGCAAAGACTTTCGTCGGCATTTACGCGAGCGGTAGTCCTGGAATTTTCAAGAATTCCAAAACAACATGCGTGCAGAGACTTTGAACCGCTGTTGAAAACATCAAGAAATTTAGCCGAAATGAGGCAGTGTAAACGTTAAAATGAAAACATTCATTAAATGTCGATTTCGCTTTAGTCTCAATAAAAGCCGGAGTTACGTCCCTTTATAAATAAATACAGTCTTCAATAACTGGACCGTTGTCAGCATTCCGACAATACTGCTGTTAAAACTAGTGTGAGAAACACCCTTAATTCCTTGATAAAGAAACGTTTGCTGACATAAATTCCTACGTGGGCCAAAACCAGAAACTTGCGTTTTTACTGGTTTTAAGTGTATTTCTGTTTTTGCAGAAAACATTGTTACCATACCCTTTAGATAACATTAATGCAATTATTGGGAAGTACTGTGGAATCTGTTAGTTTATGAAATTTATTGAGATAAAATGAAGCTGACGTGTAAATAGATTACTTTATTATTTGTCTGGAGACACTAAACTGAATAATTGTGGCTTGAGTTATACATGCTAAAATCGTTCGCTTATAGTAGCAACGGTTAGGTTGAAAGGCAATAGAAGGAAACAAATACTCTTTCAGCCTTTTTATCGTTACACGCGCGCTCTTGATATAACCGACATGACACATAATCTACATTGACATCCAAACAGTGAATTATATACTACGGCATTTAGCTTCTAGAGCTGATCTATTGTGAAGTTTAATTTTACCAGACAAAGTATAACTGACTCTTACTCTTAATACTGGTAACAACATACAATTAGAAATCCTAGCGAACGCGTTTAAAAGCACAACAATGACGAATCGCAGATAGGCTTCAAATGGCACAACGAGAAGGAACAGACAGACAAACGAAAACGCACAAAGCACACATAAAATTAACTAGAAACAACCAATAGCCATTCCTGTCCTCCTTAATAAGACGACTGCAAGGCTAGACACCCAACAAAGTAATGAACAAGATACAGGGCGACCAGCAAGTACCTAGAACAATCGAAGATAGAATAAACCTCAAAATTCAATTTTCATACAGAACAGCATATATACCCCTGCAGTAGAGAAAAAAGCTTTCAAACTTATACGACATATCCGCTCTTAAACTAACCCCAGGCTTATTTTAAACGGTACCACACTTAATTATAATTAGTAGTTGAGCCACTCAGCAGCTATTTATCTGACATAAAGACCTGTCCAAAAACATGTTCAAAGGAAATAATATCTATTGTTTGTGAAGTATAATTTTTCTTTTGAATAGTGGCTCAGACAGTCATGTATAGTACACGTACGACTAATGCAATAAATATTCAGACTAGCAATTGTTAGAGTAGTTTTCCCCCTCCCCCCACTTCCCCCGGAAAAAATAGCTATAGGAAAGACGACTATGTAGTGGATTATCCGGACCTAATAAATTTTCTTTTCCCCCATAGCCCTTTTTCCCTCACCGGAAATGGGCTTTTAGAGAATTTACTATGGCCGTTGGTATTTTGCGGAACGGATAAAAATGGGAATGCATGAAACAGAGACACTTTACGGAATTAATTATTCTAAAAATGTATCAGTTCTTCAAGGGAGGTAATAAATGTGATTTAATCCAAAAAAGTAAAATGCAAATTTAGCAACAATATTTATTTTAAAAATCAAAGATTACTAATTAAACAAACGATTATGGTGTGAAATCTTCCCATCACATATATCAGATACACATACATACGCAAACAAGTCTACAGGAAGATGAACGGGTGCTTTGTCCAGTCGTGTTTGATTCAGTAGGGGGTTTAATAGAATGAAAATGCTAATTGGACTTGTGTCCCGATGTGAGTCCGGCCCACGACTACAGCATAAAAGGCGAACAATAGTCCAGGCACTCTGCTGCGCATGCACAGATGAACGTTTTTACAGACAAAATTATACAAATTTATTCGCACAACCATGTACACACAAATTTTTGGCTGGCACGGAAAAGCAAAATGTCTGCCTGTTTTACCCATAAAACAAATATGAGACTGACTGACAGACACATGCATGCGGTCCTGACATCTGTTATCCGGCAGTAAATGTTTCTGTTTCATTTATAAAGCTCACTATAGTGATTGGAAAGGGAGCAAATTCCACCATGTGGCGAGTTTTTCTGCAATCGTATAACTGGGGAAAAATCCACCATAGTGGGGAAATCGGTTATGCAAAAACACGTTTAGTAAATTTTCCGAAAGGAAAATTGACTATATAGTCATATTTTCGGGGAGGGGGTGGGGGGGGGGAGGAATTCTATTATATAGCCATTTTTTTCCGGTGGGAAATTCTACTATGGATAAATCAAAGTCATTTTTCCGGGTGTAAAAGTACTAGGGGGAAAGGTATTCTCTGACACAAACTAGTGCATGCGTATCTGTACAATACGACTTATTCGATATAATTTTGAGGCAGAAATTGCTGAGGTAAGAGTAGGAATCTTCATTCAATGTTTTTATGTATTTCATCTTTACTAAAGCTGGTGCTGTGCCATGTGGCGTCACCCCGTACATCATCATAGTGTAGATTAAAATTCTTTTCGAAAACCAAAGTCTCTCAATCCAAAGGGGTGGAGATAATTAGATAGTACTGTCTGTAAAAGAAGCTGTAAAAGCTGAAAACAGAAACGTTGGTATTCGATATGTTATGTGTAAAGTGTTTTATTACTGACACTATTAACACACTTAGGGCCGTGTAATATGATAGTGTTTGCTATCGATTCAAAATGTCGAGAATATTATGTGCCTGCTCCTGGTTTTAGTGATATTAATTATGAAAGATCTTAATTCGAAACGGAACGAGAAATACCACGTTAATCAGTATCTCCCAGATTAGGTTCTAGTTCTATGAGAAGGTCGAGATACATTCTACGACGAAACAGAAAGAGAAACTTACGACGACAGAGGTAAATATCATTTTTTATACTTGAATTACTGGAATGCTGCTGAAGAACTGAAAGAAACGTAGTTAATTGAGATGTTTTAAGTTGTTCCTCGAAATTTCTACACAAACGTGCAATCTGGTCAGTCATACAAGTTAAAAAAACATACTGTACATGTTTACAGGCTGGTCGAGACACGAATAGGTCTCGTATTTCTGTCGTACGGGGAAGTTGGAAATGAAATACTTTGTTCATTCTTCTATTTCGATCGATTTTTAATGATGGGAATAGTACTTTAAGATTTAGTGATCTTGAATTTTACAATATCTGCTACATCAAAAATATCTTAAAATGCTACATTCTCGGGGATCAATGTCTGTTTAATTAGACTTCGTAACAATGAAACGCATATCATTGCTGAAAAGTTTAAAATGTCAAAATATTCAAAGGGCAGTAACTCCGAAAAAAATGACGGAATCTGTTCAGAAGTTATTCAGTTCATCTACTTAGTTCATCTCTAATCAGTTGACTAAGTGTCAAGACTCTAGCTTAAATACTTCTTTAGATATCTTGCTGACATTTTTAAAATGCCGAAATTTTCGGAAGGCCAAAACTTCTAAAACATGATAGAATTTAATTTGTTCAAAAATTAATTTGTTCATCTACTTATCATTTCCAATGAGTTCACTAAATTTCCAGTCACCAGCTCAAATATTTTAAAGATATCTTGCTGACAAATTTAAAGTGCCAAGATTTTGAAAGGGCCATGACTCAGATAAAAAAAAAGAAAACATACAAATGGACGGAATCTGCTTAAAAGTTGAGCAGTTCATCTACTCATCATTTCAATAGGCTAGCAAAGTTTCCAGTGCCCTAGCTTAAACACTTTTCGTGATATATTGCTGACAAGATTTCATTATTGTTTTTCCAAAGGGACATAACTCCTCAGGCTGAAAGTGAGACAACTCGGACAAGAACAAAATACGGGTCGGCTATTTTTGATGATGAATCCATATATGAAATTTCAAATTCTAGCATGCACGGTTCCTAAGATATGGTATGCGTGACTAGCCGATGGACGGACGCAAGGACTGACAACCAAGAAGCAACATACCCCCTCAACTTCTTCAAAGTTGGGGGGGCAAAATCACATGGATGCAGTGGTTTCGGAGAAGAATTCATCCGAGAAGTTGTTTTCAATAGTTGACAGACAAGGCATGATGCACGACGGACAACGCACCCTTGATGCTTTGCTGTGATAATAGCTCACTATGACCCCTTGGGACAGGTTTGCTAAAAAAATAACTAAACCTACATACCATCCAATCTTAGGCTTCCATAACACAAAATACCTCATACCTCTATGTAGCATGTTCAGTTTTTTTTCTCCTGGTACCTTTTTCCCCTCTACTTGGTGATTTTGTTGAACTTGTTGAAATCTTGTATGGCAAGCTCAAAACAAACTAGAAATGTTTTTCAGAGAAAAACTGATGTCCCCCCACCAGCCCATTTCCCATCCCCTCTAATGAATAAAAAACCTGAACAAGTAAAATATCTAGGCAAGTTTGGAGAAAATCCATCCACTGGTTCTAAAGATATCCTACGTAGACCTTGAAAATGAGGTCAAGGTCACCTCTTAAACTTGTCTGAATGATGTGTCCATGCAAGTTTGGTAAAATTCCATTTATTCGTTCAGGAGATTTAGTGGGTACAATAAATTGTCATCTAAGTCCTCCGGTGACCTTGAAAAAGATGACAAGGTCACAAAAAACCTAATCAGCTATTAAACTTGTCCCAATAATGTATCCATGCCAGTTTGGTGAAATTCCATCCATTGGTTCAGGACATATAATGGGTACCATAAAACGACATCTAAGTTCTCCAGTGACCTTGAAAATGAGGTTAAGGTCACCAAAATCTTATCAGCTCTTAAACTTGTCCCAATAATGTATCCTTGCATGTTTTGTGAAATTTCAGCCATTGGTTCAGGAGATTTAGTGGTCAAAAGAAATTGTCAACTATGTCGTCCAGTGACCTTGAAAATCAGGCCAAGGTCACCAAAATCTGACCAGCTCTTAAACCTGTCACAATGGTGTATCCAGGCAAGCTTGGAGAAATTCCATTCATTGGTTCAGGAGATATAGTGGGTAAAGGAAATTGTCATCTAAGTCCTCCAGTGACATTGAAAATGAGGTCAAGGTCATCAAAACTTAATCAGCTATTAAACTTTTCCCAATGAGGTATCCATGCAATTTGTTGAAATTCCACCAATTGGTTCAGGAGATATAGTGGGTATAAGAAATCGACATCTAAGTCCTCCAGTGACCTTGAAAAGGAGGCAAAGGTCACCAAAATCTGATCACCTCTTAAACTTGTCCCAATGATGTATCCATGCAAGTTTGGTGAAATTCCATTATTGGTTCAAGAGATATCACTGGTACAAGAAATGTCATTAAGTCCTCATGTGACATTGAAAATGAGGCCATGGTTACCAAAAGCTAATCACCTCTTAAACTTGTTCCAATAATGTATCCCTGCCAGTTTGCTGAAATTCCATATATTAGTTCAGAAGATATAGTGGGTACAAGAAATTGTCAGCTAAGTCCTCCAGTGACCTTAAAATAAGGTCTAGGTCTCCAAAATCTAATCAGCTCTTAAAATTGTCCCAATAATGTATCCAGCAACTTTGGTGGAATTCCATCCATTGGTTCCAGAGATATCGCACATGCAAGAAATTTGTCACAGGGATGCCGACGCGGACGCCCGGGATCCGCACTGAAAACAATATGTCCCCCCCTCACCTTTGGTGGGGGACATAAATTCAGAATTAATGATTGCAAAGTTAATCACAGACAAACATCAATATGTGTCAACCAGCCAATACAATTATCTATCTCTTTTTAGGTTGTGACTTGCCTCATCAGATGAGCTGGATTACAGTTACAATTTTCTAAACAGTATAAAATGATTTTTCAGTAATTCGCTTTTTCAGTATATGTAAGATACATGTAACATACATCAAAAACACCTGAATTGCCCACCTGAGTGAAAAAGGTCAAGGATCAACCTAGGGCTACCATTTGAGCAAACCTGATAGTATATGAATCTCAAATGTCATCTACATGAACCAATGTTCAGTGTCATGGGCCATTTAATTCTGGAAGCTTTTTCGATACTGGTTTATGGGCATGACAGCCGTATTGGCTACCAGGAAAATTTGAAGTTGCTGAAATATGAGTGAGTGTGATCTTGATAAAAAAAAATGATACTGACCTCTGTTACTCAAAACTTTATGTAGCCATTTATTTTTGACTGTACATTGTACAAAAACTTTATACCAAAGGTTTCAACAATTTTCAAGAAAACTCATATTAAATTGCATAAATTTCTCAAGCCTTAGGAAGCAAACAGATCTGACCTATCTGTAAAAAGGCCAAGATCAATTCAGGGTTATAATTTGATCACTGAAGTGGCATTTAGCTTGAGACAAAACTTAATTCCAGTGAGACTCGAACCTGTGGGCCTGTGATCCAAGGTCTGAAGCACTAACCACTTATACAAAGTAACTGGGATGCACACTAGGTAACTGGGATGCTTCATTAGCACAGTTGGTACTTGTCTGACTCACTCTAAAGTGTAGAAAAATCACCCACTGCCAAAATAACTATACATGTAATAAGAATTATACAGGTGATGGTTATACTTTCAGAGAAATTAACTCTATTAGTTTTGCCCCTACTAAATGGGTCAACTCTAGGAGCAAGTTCTTCCTTTAAAGAGTAGACACCATTTCAAAGAGCTACCTTATCCAAAGAGGCAAACAGTAACTCATGCAAGTTAACAAAAGCATATTTTTTTGGAAAAGAAGCAAGGTTGATTAGCATTAATACAGTAGTTTAAATCTGCCGCTCAGACTGCAATTATTGTTTTGGCAATTTCATAGGCCCAACAGAATGGTATATAGCCTAAGACATGAACATAAACTAGGATTGGTGTTTCCATCAGATCCGACTGGGTAGTCTACCCACAACATCCAATGTCGATACGACCTATTCACAGTGCATGGTTCATACTAAAATTAATCTGCTGATATTGTTTTGTAAGTCCAAACCCATTTACAGTCTACAGCAGGTAGCACTGTGTGTGAGGCTCAGGCCTGCTAAATAAGCAGTCCCAGTTTGAATACTCCCGGAGAAGAAATTCTTTTAAACCGTATGTGGAAAGATAGATATAGGCTAACGGTGATATTTTGATTCTTAGCAAACAGTGAAGCCGAAGGTCAGACTGCTCCCAAAGAAGCAGTTTTATCAAGGCCTATATATTTTGCTTCTCTGTCTGTATTATTTAACTGCATTTCTGCATTGGAAAACAATGTAGACCCTGATAAGACTCCTGCATACTCTGATAATACTGCTTCTTTGGGATGTAGACCCAATGAGTCAATTCCTGGCCCTTTAGGTGCAGTCCTATCAGGGTCTTTATAAGTATTCTTTGTCATTCTGTCTGTATCTCTTTTGGATGATTTCTACATCATAAAACACACTCTGTTTGGTTTTAGGATAATTATGTTTAAAATTGTTTAAAGTGTCCCAATTTTTAGAATGATAATGAGATTTATTATATTTTTTCTTCTTTTCATACAATGATATTTCCAGGATATTTACATGTATATGCACATAATTATAGGACATCTACATGTATATACACATAATTGAATTATATCATCACCTTGCTCTATCTATTTCAATACCTACACAGGGGCTTAGATATAATTTTTATTGATACCGCCAAAGGCAAGGATCTGGGGGCCGCCTAGGTTTACAGGGGGTTTTACTTACTTTTGGCCAGTGCTGATCTGTTAACTGGCAAATTATTGGTAGGGCCAAAGCTGGACCAGCCACACTGTGGACCATGGTATGGGTATGTTCGAGATAAAAAGAAAACTCAAATATTTTATGCAGGTCACTGATAATTACTTGATTGGAACTTTCCAATGTATATTTATTTCGGCACAGCTGAGTGTAATTTCACTTTTGTTCCACATTTCACAAGATTTCGTTGGTCAAATAACATGTATGTCAAAATTTAGCCAATAATATCAAAGGCCAACGAATATTTGATCTTTGGGGTTTCTCGTTGTCCACCAAAGTGTGAATACTAGCACTCTGTCAGATGTTAATTCCAAATGTTTCTCTTGTTTGTAAATTTACGATGGAAATTTTATTGAAAACAGACTCATATATTCAAAACTCTCTTTTTTTCAGTGTAGATTGACTTTCGATATCCACTTTAGGTTTAATATACACAAACAAACATTGCATCATGTTGGTCACTGTTTTTGAATCAGGTCAACCTCAAGATTGGCCACGGTCTATTTTGGATTTCCTAATTGGAGAGCTCAATCTTGAGATTGGTCACTGTCACTACCCAGTGTCAAACTAACGGTTGCCGGTGCCTGTCGAGATAGCTCACTTGACTCATATTCATGAAAGTTTTGTCAACTCTTTAACTAGACACATACTACAAAACACATTTCCATTAAATCTGCATCGATTATCTTTTTCCAAGGATTTTCCTTATTTATTATAAAATAGAACATGTGCAAAATGATTTTCTGGGGAACAAGTCTAGGACATATCATACCAAGTCCTTGACATATTGCATACGCCTACGGCATCCGCTTGAATCCTGTTTCAGCTACAAGCCTCAGTGTTATGCAGATTTTATAATGTTAACCATACTGCGTATGCCTGTGTCATACTGCTACGTATGCCTATGGTGTACGCTTGAAAGCTGACCATAAAAGCAGTCTGACAAAAAAGAAAATTTATGGCAAACTAAAGCATCCTGCACCTTTAAAGTGTATCCAAGTCACACAATAGGCCGGTAAAATGGGGTCGTCATCCAATCAGACGCCATGGTGAATTATGCCATCTTGATCTTCTATGGCGCATGTTCTTCTGTCATTGCCTCATATATTTCTGTGGCATGGACCCATGAACCCAGTAAAAATCTAGAATGAACACTGTTTATCTGCCCCGGGACAACTTTGAAAAAAGTATATATGGTCTCCTTTTTAATTACAATAACTAGATTTTTCCTTTAGCGAACATGTATAGTCTCTCGAAAGGCGCAGAGACTCAGATTTTTACCTTTTGCTAAAATATCCAGCATTGGAAAGAAGTTAGAAGAAGGGCCAAAACTTTTATCTTATATCTTCTATGAAACTGACCACACACTATGAGATCTAATGGAGCATTCGTCAAGAAATAATTAACCATGAACAGGAGTCTAAAGAAAGACAAAAATTGTTCAAAATAGCTCTCAGAATGCACCATTTTGAACCCTTTTCTCAAAATTTTGCCAGGGGAGCATGTCCCCGGACCCCCTAGTTAGGCTTCACAAAGCGCTCGCCAAACTGACTCGCACACGCTGTCTCCCTCATTTGTGTTTGAAACCTTAACATGTCTGCTTTAGAAAAATACCTGGGCAAACAGGAACAGTCTGATCAGGGTCCACACTGTTTGCCATCCCAATTTGTACAGTTACCTGCAGAAAGTTTTACATGTGCGGAGTAAGGATTAAGACAAAAAAGACGTCGTTATTTAATTTTGAGATAAGATTTTTTCAAGATAATGAGATAAACATTGCACTGCCGCTACAATGCGCATTATTAGCGCGAACGAAAGATCAAAGACTATGCCATTTTCTAAGTCATTTTCGCCATTGTTTCGTAGACAACATTTTATCAATTTTTGAAAAGCTTCACATCTATCAGTGTGACAAAGATATCCAACAAACATGAATTCCATGCCTGTCAGCACATGTCTGCATTTTACAAACAAATATTCAGGTGAACACCGTCGCAGGTCCACGCAGCTGAGAGGAATTCGCCAGAAAGCTTACCTCACATTAGTTACAGAATTTTCTACAGACTTTTTACAGATTTTGCTTCGGCAGCAAATAATAATCGTTAGCATTATGTAAGCTTGTTTTTGGTGTTCTTTAATTATTTTAGATAAAAGAAGTTTATATTCAGCTGTATAATAAATTGTAGTTGAAATTCTTGACATTTTCTTGCCACCGCACGTGACTTGTATGTGGCAGATTAAAGACCCATGTTTAGGCTCGAGGCGATGTAAAGTTGTTGACATAATTATTTGTGTGTCAATAAACATCTTCAAAGGGATAACATATTTGATTCTAACAGGTCTGCGCAATGTTAGGCGACAAATTTGCTCTTCATTTTTTACCAGAATGTCCATCTTTTAGCTCAGCTTCTGTAAAATGAGCTTAGAAATTGAGCCCTTTGGTCATTTTATGTTGGAACGGTTAAGTTATAGCTAATAACTGACACTATGTTTGATTTGTGCATTGTTTTATAGAAACAAATTTATCCGTCATATGTCTTAAGTGCGCAGTGTTACCGGACAGCACCGAAAACCTTTTATAACTGAATAATCCTGAAAATAATGCAAACATCATATTTGCAGTTTTGGACACTGAAGACATTTTTTACTGACAAGTGGAGTATGACTTTTTACTTGTCCCTGAACGGGCTGCAAATCAAATGCAAGCACATAGCAGTCATTTGCCTATCCAAAACAATGTTTCAGCATAAAAGAAACCAGCCTTACCAGGAACATCAGAATAAGAATTGTTTACTGTGATAATGAGTTAGAAATGAAACCGTAAGCCAGAAATCAATATTGAGATCATGAAGAAGGGACAGGGATGATGAACCGAGTTTGATTCAATAAACTCCCTAACATCCAAGTTAAGATACGTCCAAGGACAATCTTTTATCAGGAGGAGAATCCTTCACCACCTGTAGTGTTCAATGCACTGGTACTTTAAACTGGGCAAACTACACTAATTCGGACTCACAGTCATGTACATATACAATGTCCTATGTTTGACATTAAATGGTTGGTTGGTTTACCAGGGTACGACATGTCCAGGGTACGAATCGTCCTGCACCCAGAATTACTGAAGTTTCTAGTTTTAGTTCTATCAATTATGTGCTGGGCTTCTCTAGAGCATCTCGCACAGTAAAAATGTTTGCATTTTCTTCTTCGATTTCCTGAATTTCATAGACAAGATAACTGCGCTCTGAGTATGCCTAGGAACTATCATTTCTATTCTTGCCAGCTGATAAACAATCTCTGTAAGTCAGGAAATCCTCATCGAACCGACGAAATGGTTAAACGATGGCCGACAGTCTGACAGGATTCTAAGCGGGATTATGTGACCGAGTAATCCAATGAAATTTAAAATCTTAAAGAGTTTCCTTGAGAGCAGAGAATACATTCAGAAGAAAATGCATGGGCAAGACTACGTAGTTTCGCCTAATAAAGTCTCTTTAGTGGCCCGTTACAATATCTGGTGACGAAACCAGAGAAATGAATACTGAAATTTCTTAATCTTAATTTGACAGTCGATTCAAGACTGATTAGTATCAAAAAGGGTCCAAATAATATAAAAAAGATGGTTTTGAATATGAGTATTAACCCATCTAAAATTTCAGATTTCCCAGAAAGCATCCTCTGATCTCAAGGAACGAAAATGAAATATAATCTGCACTACGGATGATTTACGGGAAACGTTTTTCGGCTGCCACACGGCACAACACTAGCAGCAACACCTTCCTGCTGTGCATAATTAGGTGAGGTGGACCGAATGAACGAAATCTGAAGCGTATTCCTTGCTTGATCATCGCAAAAGCATTAAAACGCAAGCGTTTTCTCGATCAGGCGCCTATGGGGAACGCGACAAACGAGGTAACAAACTCAGTCTATAGTCATGCGTCCCGCACGACGACACTGCGCGTGGTCGGGAACGCGCGTATAATTCTCTTTTTATGTGTAACCAAAGCATACATTTTTGGAGTAAGAGTCTTGCACAAAAATACATAACAAGACATAGAACGTGTCATTTTACATTTTATATCCTCAATTACAAGGGGGTAAAACTTTGCTGTTTCGAACTCCTGTTTCTATTTATGCATTATACTACGCAACCAATACATACAACCTTTAGAGTAACATTGCATAATTGATTTAACTTTAAGTACAAAACTTGTCTTTTCTCACATTTTTAATGTTACCATCATTATAAAAAAGATGCAACTAACGAATATTTTGCTTAGATGGCATGATAAATGAAATCATGTCCTATGCACTGGTTTATTCGTACTTTAACGAGAATGTAATAAACAACAACATGACAGTAACATTTTGGCTATTTCAATAAGCTTATAACACACTGCCATGAAACTGCTTATTTTTGTATTAAGTATAACGGCAAATAAAGAAGTCATACACTTTTTACACTTATTTGTCACTATATAGACCTCAGCATCTGAATAAGGCCAATTGTTTGCTCACTTATTCCAACAATCAATCAGCACAGCCCATAGGAATGGTTTCTTGCAAATGTATACCTGCCTTTAAAAATGAGACAAGTATTTGGCTTGTAATTAACGACCGGTTTTTCTAACTTATGCACCATGGAAGTTTCTGGAACAATCATATTGTTTGCTCTTTTGCCTTTTGCAAGACAGAAAACATGTGTTTCGGAAAAGGAATAGTCGTGAAATTTATTTCATCACTGTTATAAACGACTGGGCTAAAATCTAGGATAAGGGCGGACAGGCTAACACTTTTATCTTGGACTTCGCGGAGGCGTTCGACATACACCATGATGAATTACTTAAATGTGAGCTATATGGCCATGGTATTGGTAGGAAGACACTGATAGGGATAGAGTCTTTACTCGGCGAGTAGCAGTAAACAGAGTTAACTCAGACAGACACCCGTTTTGTCAGTTGTCCCTCAGGCCATAGTGCTTGGACCCTTGTTGTTCTCGATATCACAGAAAAATTTGACTTTGATTTCAGCCTTTTTGCTGACGACAGTCTTTGCTCTGAAATCAGAGAAAGTGAAGACAGGGTGAAACACGGATATAGAACGTTTAGGATGTTAAGCAAGGAATTGGGGCATGCAATTCCAGCCAGTTAAATGCAATATGATGCAGATTACAAGGAAACGGATAATGAAAATCAATGCTCCCTTTACTTGAAAGGGAACGGCACTCCATAACGTAGAGAATATCAAGTGTTTTGGCATAACCATTACCCATTATTTGAAATAGAACACACATGTTAGCAATACTTGCACAAAGACTAATAGGACAATTGACTTCCTGAGGCGTAACTTGATGTAACT
Source organism: Ctena decussata (assembly GCA_963989385.1). NCBI lineage: Eukaryota > Metazoa > Mollusca > Bivalvia > Lucinida > Lucinidae > Ctena > Ctena decussata. Next base: position 10,034,849 of record OZ022510.1, read on the forward strand.
CGACGGCATGCCCACAAGACATTGAAGAAGCAGCATACAAGGGACAGTCCTGGAGTATGGTAGTTCAGTTTGGGGCCCCCAAAATATACATCTTCAAGATAAACTTGAGATTGTGTAGAAAAGGGCGGCTAGATTTGTAACAGGCAATTATAACTATAAAACTGGGACTATGACTGGCATTCTGGAAAAGCTCAAGTACTAAGGCAAAAGTTTCCCGTAGCCTTGTGGCCGTAGGGGCAGTTGGGGTTAGAGGCCCACTGTATCTTTGGCACAGCATATGAAGGCGAGCCCATCTCTCTCCTTTCGCTGCCTTAACCGTCCCTGATTATAAAAAGGTGCCCAGTCGCTGATGGGTGACAGAGAGAGTTTTCCAGCCACGAGTTGACCACTCGACCACGTCACCTCTCACACTGAAGTGAGAATCCCTTAAAAAGACAAGGAAATATTTTAGACACATAATGATTTGCAAAGGTCTGAAGTTGCAGCCCGTATATTCGTAAGTGACCTTGTTACCCCAAGCAGGCGTACAAAGAAGAATCGTTCTCTGGTAGTTCCAACCCTATTGGCATGGATGATTTCTACAAGTTCAGTTTCTTCCCCAAGACTACTAGAGATTAGAACTCCCTGGCAATTTTCCCTTATTTCTGCTGCTAAGTGTGCAAAGGATTCAGTAACAAAATTAAAAAAATCTTTAAAGTTCCCTTAAGAACAGAGAACATTTTCTGAAGAAGAAAAATGGGCCAGAGTACATGTACGTAGTTTTGGCTAATTAAGCCTCGTCAGTGACCCTAACAATACTTGGTGGCGAAACCACAGAAAAGCATACTGTAATTTCTTGATTTTAATTGGGCAGTCGATTCAAATACTGATAAGTATCAAAAAGGGTCCAAAAATATAAAATGCGATGATGTAGAACAAGAATCTAAACCAATTTACTGCGCCATGATGTTGATTCAACGTTTAGATAATGGAGCAAAATTGTTATTGCCTTTTACTAGCCTGCACGGTTCAAGATGCACTTTTCAGTGCAGGCGGCAGCAACAAAACTTCAGATCTGTTAAGAATCTTTCCACTTCACATTGACATTATATAGATCTTGACAAATTTATACGACAACTCAGTGGAGCTGAGATTGCACAGAAGTATCTTGGCCAATCAAAGTTGTCATATGGAGAAAATCACATCGCTGCCAAATATCAGTATCGGACAACTGGATTATTCAAACTACAGGTAATCTGTCCGCATATTTCCGCCAGTTTATAAAGCTGCCTTCGGAAATCACCCGAGAAATTACTTGTGGTGTCAAAATCTTATGTCAACAACTAACAATTCATTTTGCGTACAAAAGTATAAGCCATTTGCTGTCTATAAAACAGGTCATTTTGCTAAATATCTCTAAAACAACCACAGCTATCATTGTGAAGTAAAGCGCATCTTTACTGTCTATCTTATACATAACGAATCTATAATTTTCCTCGAAATAATATTTCGAAACTAAAAAGTTTCTTTTGAAAACTCCCCATTTTTAAAATATATTTTAACTGTATTTTACAAGGGAGAAAGTTTATTTATGTAACAGCCTTAGAATGGTCAATATTTACCTATGTCCATTGTTAAGTAATTGTACAATGACATCTGTATACCTGTTGATCTTCTCATCTGAGTAAAAATGAAGTTCGATGTTTTAATGTTTTGGCTGTGATTAGATGTGATTTTATGCAGAAATCTGGTCGAAAATGAAAGTGTATTGCAGAACCTTAAAAACATTCGTTTGACATGAAAGTCCCTAAATCACTACTTACAATGTGTTATTGCGGTATTCTGCATGCTAATGTTAACGTTGTGGATTTTGTCGGTTTTTCAAAGAATTGTGGGAAAGCGTCATCAGAAACCGTGTAAACAAATTATAAAACTGGAGAATATCTTTTATAATTTAGGTATATATGCCTGTATTCATATGAAAATTTGCCTGTAATAAGTCTTACCATAAAAATGCATATATTCCGGGCTAATGAGTGCTTTATTCTTCCTTAAATCAGCTTTTATAGAGAAAAAAGTGAAAGTAGACATTTCATCATATATTTGTAGAATATAATCCATAGTCGGGTGCTTAAACGTAATAATGTCGTCCGCCAATCTTAAATCTCTTTCCGGAAAGTCACTTTTGCGCCGTAATTTGCCTTTTTCATTATTTCTTGTTATAGTATTCGCCGGTAGATGTTATGGTTTCTTTCGGCTAAGATATATCTTTCTACGGTTAAATTGTTATCTATGATAGAGTATTCTACGGGTTTTTTGGCGGTGGTATTCATTCTTGCCTTCTTGGAAACATTATGAACTTTCTGAGTCAGATTTCAAGAAATGTCAATATAAATGAAAATAAATTGTATACAAACTTCTTTGCTGGCCTGAGAAGGGGGATTTAATGGGTGTGACTGTCTCCTTCTTATCTTGATTGTAACAGAACATAACATAACTTATCCTTTATTAGCACTCACGTCAAATAGGTGATACATGAGGATATAATACAATTATATCTCATCGGCGACAGAGAAAATTAATTCTACTTTTAGATTGAGGTAAGACGGGAAGGAGGAAGCACACCACGTCCAAACAACACGTAATCAACGCTGATTCAGCGTCGTAACGCTGGATCAAAGGTGATTTAATGTCGCTTCAACTTCGTGGGAAGAGAGAGAGAGAGAGAGAGAGAGCAAATAACAGTCTACTGTAGCTCCTAAAATATCGTGTAAGGAGGAAAGACATTCGCAAAAAAAAACCACAGACACACACATAACATAAAGTCAGTCACAATAACTTAGATAAAGAGAGAGTACTCAGTGACACCAAGGGATAAGTCCCATCAAATCTCCACCAAGGCACATCTTGTGCCCCCTCATCAGAACAGTCTTGCCCAGACGATTTCGATGAGACGCAAAGCGTAGGTCCGTACAGGGAGAAAAGGATAACCAACCGACCAGTCACTAAACACTCACTCATATCCAGAGCGCTCATGTACAGATATTGTAATATGCATGCACTGTTGACACTTGTGAATGGAATGTTCGTTTTGCAGTAAAATCTATTCTCCAGTGACGTCAATTATCATTTAGCTAACGAGCGACTCGCTAAAATATCTATTAAACCCCAGAATACCTATTTTTGTCACCAAATTAAATTTTAAAAAAATTAGTATTTTTGTGCGCTTTGTATTATTCACTAAATTATCGCAAGGAAATATTTTTCCGAACATAGCACACGGATCACAGGTGTTTGTTTTATTCTTTGTTTATCCCGAAACCAACACAAGCATTACATTTTGACACCCGCAACTTAGCATTTCTGACTAAGATCCCCGCCCATGCACGAACAAAGCATGTAATATTTTTGTGAATGAGTGAGTGAACATTTCATTCAGTTCAGAAACTGGAGTAAAACGAATAGTAGTTTCTGTTTCGAGGAATTTATCATGTACGTAAGTACATATGAATATATCAGCTATTTTAAATCATAAACTGTCGCTAGGTGCCAAGAAATAGTGTATCCAGTAGGCAACCCACACAGAACCAGCGTCGAACATGTGTCGATTCGGTACCGGCTCAGTGTGTATTGCCGTCTTGGAATTAGGTCAGGACGGAGACTCGCCTCAGGACTGTCTCCGCCCGGATTCAGTCTCGGCACCACGCGACAACTCTATAGCATAATAATATAACTATTGATAAAGTCCTACCGCAATGGCACCAAGTAGCAATAATAAAGTTATGCGTGTACTCGAAACATGAGACTATGACGAAAAGGGGTCACTGCGCTGGTGCCTATGAATATCGTTTGAAACTAATGATACGTATGTAGCAGTACTTGATTCAAGATCAGCTAGGGTTATGTAGCTAAGGTCAATGTAGAACATTTATGTTGAGCACCCTCTTCTAATATTGTATAAAAATGAAAATTAAAATAAAATAATGATAATAAAAAAGCATGTACTTTCAAAGATTTTATTCTTTTGAATATACATATCCCACCCCTTCCCCTAATCACACCACTACCACCTATATCGCAAAAGGAGTTAGGGGTTGGGGTAATATTGTTTTCAATCTGTCCGCCAGTCTGCTGTCCGCATTTTAGGTTTTTACTTATACCGCATTTGTCGGATCTCAGTGACATTTTGAACATACATTTATGATGACTGGAGACAAGTCAGCCTAAAAAAAGGGGACCCAAAGAGGTTTTTGAAGGAATTACGCTTCTTTGTAGATCTAGTTTCCGCTAAAAATGTATAAATAATGTCAGAGTCTCCTTTCTAAAAGTTATATTGAAGCTCAACATTGTTAAAGTATCAGTCAAGTTAGAAATTTGACTGTTTTTTGACAGGTTTGGGGTTGTTGTTAGTTTGTTTGTCTGTTTGTTTGTTTGGGGTTTAACGGCTATTTGAGACAGTAATTCAGTCTTTATCGAGCGGTCTCTCAGAGAGAGGAAGAAGGAACGATGGGACAGACGAGAGTAAAATTAAATCCGAACCCCATTCTGCACCTGCTACAAGCACAGCAATTATCATTCAGATTTATAGTACGATCCTCAGATACCCTAATCTTTAGCATGAGATACCCCATAACGTGCAAGGCCTATGATTAGTATCATGCTATAAGTGAGAAAGAACGCAGTTTGTCCGCCTGTACGGTCGATAATGCACTCCCTAAAGCTCGTGGATTACGTCTCCGTATAGGAGGACGAACCATGCTCTAGCTTACACTAGTGAGACACGCCTACACCAATCGTAGCCCTACCCGACCACGTACGAATGAGTATGTGTGGGGAGGGCTCTTTCTCTCTCTCTCTCTCTCTCTCTCTCTCTCTCTCTCTCTCTCTCTCTTGGAGGAGCCCCGTAGCTCAGTGGGTTAAGCGCTGGCCTACTGATCTAGCGGACCCGGGTTCGAATCCCGCTGGAGGCGAGAACCTTTCCTACCATAACGGGGTTCCATTGCACACAGCCTTACATTATCGTCGTCTCATCGTCCTGATATGACTGAAATACTGTTGAAAAGGACGTTAAATCGCAAGTCATCCATCCATTTTTTTTTTTTTCTCTCTCTCTTGGAGACGTCTGAATATAGACTTACTATTTTTCTCAAACGGCATTATAGCTGAAAGGAAATACAACCAACTCACATGACGTAAGCCAATACCCTGTCTGTGGAACGCAGCACCCTTAAAATATGAATTTGTCACACACACACAATAAAGAAAAAATGTATAACATGGAAGCCATCTGGCTTATAACAACAGCTTTTGGTAGTCATGCTTCTTCGCGTTGTCATATCATAGCCATGAAATCGCTAAAATATTGATCAAACTTAACTCGAGCCGCCGTCAATACAGCTTCACCGTTTCTCGACCAAACCTTACTTATTGGAGTTACTCCAGCTGCACTTATGTCTGTGAATACGACTTGACCTTACCTTGAGGCAATCGTTGTTTTTGATTTTAGTTTGCGAATAAGGGCCTCAATATTTTAAAAAAAATAATAATTTATATACATGCACCGAAAAAGTCTAAGATCAGCCAGTCTTTCTATGATGTTTTACAGTTATCAAACTTATATTGAAATTGTGATCAATAAGGGTCGGAGATCTTGGGTTCTTATTTCGATCAAGACAGGTGGTTCAATCAATCAATCGATTCTACTAACGACGTTCCCCAAGTAGCTCAGCGGTACGTAACCATAGTTGCTCACACTTGGCGCTGCGTGTCCGTCCAAGTCATGAATACAGTCGGGAGCAATTGTTAAATACCTCACTCTCCGTGACACTTCGTGAAAAGGACGGAAAATTCCGAAGCATCACGACAAGGAAAATAATTCAATACCTTGTACAGAAATAATAAAACAGACTATTTTGTTTTAAATATTTCAAAATAAAAATTATACCATAAGAAAGAAGGAATATTTCTGTACATGAAACTGTTTGCACAGGCTTTCTATCGTTTTCTCTTTTCGAAGAAATAAGTGCGAAAGGCAGTTACAGGTCCTCAATATTTTCCGTTTTACTATATGTTTATTATACTTAGATGGTACCTCTACTTTTTCTAAACCCAGACAATTTTTGTATTAGCTAAACAGTTTATAACTTACATCGTTTTGAAACTTAGATGACAGGCATTTCAAAACAGTTTGAACAGGAATGATATCACGATATTAAAGTTAAACCATCATCTTCCATAAGCCTTCAATGTAAATTTACGCGTATACCTGGGCGTTCGTGACGATGAGATTTTCTACATTATGAGCCGCGACACAAGAAAACCAACAAAGTGGTTGTGCGCCCAGCACAGACTCAGATCAGCCTGGGCATCCACCCAGTCTGATCAGAATCCTTGCTTTGCGCTTAAAGGGCAGCTGAGGGTCTAAGCTACCTTCATGCGGACAGCGAAGACTCTGATCACACTGGGCGGATGCCCAGGCTGATCTGAGTCTGCGCTGGACGCACGACCACATTGTTGGTTTTCTCGCGTCGCGGCTCCTATATTGTTTTTGCCAAGACCTAGTCTCACGCCGTGGAAGGAGCTCTGGTTATGCTCTGACCTGCTAAGCCAGCTGTTCAGATTCAAATCCAGCTGCAGCCGAAGTTCTTTAAAATCGTTTACGGCTTTTTAAACAGTCTTTTATTATCTCCCTTTCATCGGGTCAATGTGACAGAAACGCGTCATCCAAGTGTTTTTTCAAAGTGCTGGTAATTGTTGTATACAAAGTGTAAGAGAGAGGACCTCGTTGTGGTGTCTGGGCGAACAGTACATGGCTATGCCACGTGCCGGGCAATGATCTCCTGCGTGGGACTACCGATACTTCCTAGCCAGTATGATGCCTCCAGACTGTGACGGTTCACCTTAACATCAGACGAACCGAAAGTAACTAACTAAGGAGAAAGTAAATGACCGACGGCTGCGAAGGCGGAACGTATCCCTGCCACGATACAGTGGGCTCGAGTTACCATCGGATCCGCTAGAATATCGAAGACCACGTGCCAGCAAAGGACTCAACGAGATCGTCTTGGCTCCAGCGGCTAATTAACCAGCTGTGAAGTGCCTCTTCAAGGTCGGATGGAGGAGAATCGGAAGCCGCGCACCGCCAAGTAAGTGGAACTTTATCACCATGACCCACTTAGACATCGGGCATCCGTACCCCGGGGAACATTGGAAGATGGACCGTTTGCATGTTGGGCGGCTGAGAGACCGAGGCTCCTGTGGCTCTAAAGAAGACCGCCGAAACAAGCATCAGAGGAGCGTCCACTCAACCAAATCAGCAGACAGACAACGACCAGTAGGAAGGCATTGGCTGAGCACTGGTGCCTGAGACATTTTGCAATGACTGGAATTGACTAAGTCACACAGAACACCGTTGGCAGCTGACTATAGGCCATGATTCTAAATTATTTCAATCACTAAGCTCACACCTTTCGTCCGGCCTTGAAGACTGACCTGGAATTCAGGGTAATTCTTCATCATGATAGCCGCCTGTCAGTTAAATAACTAATCCAGCTTATCCGGGGTAACCCTTATATGCCTCTGGTGCCCGGCTGCCTTAAAAGTCCGTGAATAGAATGAAAAGACAAGACAACTAATCGACCCCTCCCCGTTGCGTCCGGATACGGCTACTTTAACAGATACTTTTTATCCGAAAGAATCGAATACTAGCAACTTCTGAATGACTTCAATGGCCATATCTTTGTTCAAGCCCGGCTTGAGCGGATCATTAATGCTTATGTGCAAAATACGCGGTCCAAGAGTGTTGAGCATTTTCAATAAAAGAGCTCAACTGGCCAAATTGATGCTCGGTGAAGCCTCGTCACTGTTTTGCATACCAGTGGCTGGGCAATGTTAAATTACATTAGTAAACAAAATTTGAAGCAAATATACCAAGCGGTCCAAGAGTTATGAGCATTTTCAATAAAAGAGCTCGACCGGCCAAATTGATGCTCGGTGAAGCCTCGTCACAGTTTTGCATACCAGTGGCTGGGAAATGTATACAAAATTTGAAGCAATTATACCAAGCGGTCCAAGAGTTATGAGCAGTTTCAATAAAAGAGGTCGACCGGCCAAATTGATGCTCGGTGAAGCCTCGTCACTGTTTTGCATACCAGTGGCTGGGCAATGTTAAATTACATAAGTATACAAAATTTGAAGCAAATCTACCTAGCGGTCCAAGATGTATGAGCATTTTCAATAAAAGAGCTCGACTGGCCAAATTGATGCTCGGTGAAGCCTCGACATTGTTTTGCAAGCCGGTGGCTGGACTATGTTAAAATACATAAGCATACAAAATTTGAACCATATTTACCACGGTGTGCAAGTTATAAGCATTTTCAGTAGTTGGCCGTAAATTTTCAACTTGTGCTCGGCAAAGCCTCGTCCATCAAATAAGGTTCTTGCCAGACGCACAGAAGGGAACAGAACTATTGTGTACGTGAATCTAAACGTTGGAAGTAAGCTTCCCCAGATACACAGTTTAACATATAAAAAATATACGCCAACTCTTGGCATCGTCTACCCGGTCCAGCATGAGATGATAAAAATATGAAGAATTATTATCAAACACTAAAACGGCTTCTAAACAATATTTGGATCCAGACTAACATTAACTTTGGCAGGCAGTCGGTGAAGTTTTGCAGTCACAGTGCACAAAAGACGAAAATTCCGATTGATTAATATCCATAGGTAAATAAAATGGAACAGAAAAAAATTCTTGTCATCTAATAACACACATAAAAGAATGTTTGCAAAAGGCCTTATAAACAGACAAATCATCTGTCATGTATCAAATAACGAAATGACACAGAGCTCATGTTCTATTAACGGAAGTCACCTTTTATCGCAGTACATGAAACAGATAAAGATTACTTTCTCTTTCCATGGCCAAACTAAAGCAGCATAAGAAACGTGCACTGGGGTCAGAGTAACAAATTTGTTTTCCGATCTGGGTAATATTGCGTAAATTTACAAAATTAAATAATTAACACATAATACTGTGTAAATGCGTACGTGTAACATTTCCTATTTTCTTTTTCTATTAACTGTTGAAAGATTGAGAGTCCAGTGCCCTTGGTAAGGTACATCAAAATAAACTCGACGGTGTGGGTAAGCGGAGAGAAGGGCCTGGGTGCGTGGGAATCTTCGCCAGCAAAGGAACTAAGTCCACTTTTTTCCTCCTATTCGCAAATCGGATTTCCCGCAGCGCCGCCTCTTGGCTGCAGCGTGTTTTCCCCTCGGCGTGTGCCATTTTTAAACCAATCAGAAGGTCCGTGCAAATCACGATTGTCTCTTATCCCATAACTTCACATAATTTACCAAAATAATAAAATGGTTAAATATTGATCTCCTCATATGTACGGGGGTGATCAAAAATTTCGTGGACAATTTCTGTGGCGATTAGGGTAATGCAGTTATAGTAATTTTTGTCATACCGCAGAAAAGTTCGATCTTTTAGCTACGTAATGTGGGTTTTTTAAGAAATTTCAAGGAAAAATAAGTATTTTTTCCATTTTATATTAGGTACGTACAGCAACAGCGGAGCATCACATTGATGACGTCTGACGTTTTCCCACATTTGAACATTTTTGGGGTTCTTTTGTTTCTCTGTTTTCTTACACTAACACCCGTTTTGCAGACTTTTCATTCATGGTTTTGACCAATTTTAGACACATCTGCACGCAATATGATTGTTTTCAAGAATTGTATAGCATATTCTTCTCATCTTATTGGTTCACAAAAAATTTGATCGAACTTTTGCTTTCAGTATCGTTTCCACGTACAAGACTTTTGCGGTGTCTGTCTAAATGTAGATCTAAAACCCTCAAAACAGCGCCAGCATCACACAACACTAACATACAAGGATCAAATAATATTAAAGTTGATCACTTTGAACATTAATTTGATTCTGTCCTCATTTTCTTACAATTATATACAAAACCTGGAACATGCCTTAAATATGACGTCATTTTATCGCCCTTGTGTGACCCACAGACCATATTTTACGCTGCTTATGCAAGCATAACAATTGTTGACGGCAATAATTTCTCCACAGTAAAAAGCGGAAACCGTATCAAAATAGCATAATAAATGTCAAGCACTTTACTCTACTGCAAATATAGACTTAGCTAAAGATAAAACAAACGATTCGAAATAGTAAAGCAAATTTTATCGTATTCCGCAGAAACGTCACAGGGTTACTATGACGACCCATATAGACAACATCCCCAACTTAAACAGGTTAATTAAATAAATCACTGGATACCGGAAAGATGAATCTATATCTAATGCAAGTTTAATTAGTTTACTATCAATAATAAAATTTCTACAGCAAAAGTCCACGTACTTTTTTATCATCCCCCGTAGTAATTGTTGACGTTAAACACGATATTTTTCCATCGACAGTGGCACCTGTTATGCAGAAATGTTTTGTTACGGATGATTTGATTGCATGCGATGGAAGTCATTTGCATCCAGCAAATTGTTGCAGTACGAAATTCGATTTACAAATAGGCCGTCAGCGAAGGGTATGTAATTAAAAATAGTGGACTTAGTACTTTTAGCTTGCAAAGATGGGTGAAAAGTAGGAGGAGCCGAACACCATCAAGACACTCTTATCGTGACCATTGTTGTGTGCAAGATAACTCTTACGATGTAGTTCTCTCATTTGTTATCTCCCGGATTTTCGGCTTTGCTACATTGAATTAAAAACGAATCAGTCAATATTCATTTAAATAATCTAAATTTCATATAGAGGTGAACTGTTTGGATAAAAGACATTATAATTGCATAATACCCTTATGACCGTTTATTGTAATATGCTGCTCGGAAATAAGACATCTTAGAAGACTTGTGACTAAAATACTGGTATGGGGCCAGATAAAGGGAAATTAGCTGGCGGGGGAAAAAGAGACAATATTATAGTTATTAAAAGATTAGTATTGGATCAGACTGTGTAAGGAACTGTGTTGAAAAATGGTACAATTTTTAACACGAAGACTCTGGTTTACACGAAGTGATGAAAACAGGACCATGTTATTAGCTACTTTGACATTACAAAATTCAAACACACACAGAAGACTCAGATGAGCCTGCGCAGTCTAATCAGTCATCCCTGTTCCCATGAGGTCTACAATTTTGATGAAAGGCAAAACTGAAGATTCAGATCACTCTACAAAACGTGACCGCTGATTTGAAATTGAGCCGTTCACATTATAGTTTTTTCAACAGTGAGTATTTAAATCAGCTTGCGGAGCTAAATCACAAAAAAGAAGATCCTGGTCTAGACAATAAAGCATGCTTATGATCGTATATACTCTAACTAATAATAAACCAATAAAAAAACAAGTAAACAAATGTATATTCGCTACACTGTAAAAAAATGTGTTTAGAATCAGTGCAAAAAATGCAGTCCGATTTTTTGTGTTTAAATCGTAACATGTTCAATTTGCAACATGTTTAGGTTTATGTTTAGAAATAAAATATGTACAAAACTGATTAAATTTACCTTTTATTTTGAAAGTTTCTTCTGTCAACATTTTCGTCTCTTTTATTTTCGTTCTTCAACGGGGAAAAGACAATGGATTCATCCGAAACACGTAACAGAATGAAACGTGTTTAGCAGACTTTGTCCGCGAAAATAATAGAAAAGGCGTAGATGTTTAGCTATATGATATATTTCTAAACATGTTTACACCTAAACATGTAACCACTTGTATTTTATAGCTAAGCGCGATTTTTACAGTGTAGTTTATATCAGATTGAATGAATATTTAATGGTATTTGTTTATCATGAGTTATTTATTTATCTTTATTGATTATTATTTTTTCAAAGTAGATGCATGAATAGGATAATAGCAGTTTCCCCATATTAAACCCCCTCAAAGGGATTAATCACCGGCTTTAACCCATGATAATCACCAAGATAAGGTAATTTAAATCTTTAAGAGTTCCTTCAAGAGCAGAGAAAACATTCCCATTACAAGCCTTTGATGTGGGCTATGGCTGCAAGTGATGTTTATCGAGAGAGATCAATTTGTGGTACTACTCTGAGTACTAGAAAAAACAGTGTCTTTAAACACAAATACTGCTTATCAGTTTGGAAAATATAAACAACCAATGTTTTCAGAATGTATTTATATGTAAATTTTAAATGTGTATTTATGGTTTATGTGGAGTTGATTAAGTTGCTAACAACTAGGTGACAACTGATTTTCCAAAACAATAATTTACTTGTCGCCGGCCTGTGTGTTGCAGAACGTACGTTTACTCAGACAGACGTACGTTCACCATGTATTAAAATAATATACTCTCTAGGTAACATAACCTTTGTAATACTTCCAGCCTGTGCTTCAGAGCAGTATGTTAGAAAGTCCGCTGGTCGCATATATAATATAGGCCTTCGGGCATTAAAGAACGATAATTCTTGTGACACGGCTCAGTTTACATATACGTTTTTTCATCCATTTGAGAAAGGGAAAAAAGATTTAAGACTTCAGGTTGTCTTCCCTGGACTGGTCTGGTCTTACGCGATCTAGCCTTAAACGAAATAATTCTTTGAGATGGCTCTTGCTGATTGAGAATCAAATTATTTCGTTTAAGACTACACCCTACAGAAAAGGGCGATAAAATCGATATAACAGAGTTGATTACCCTGAAAGGCTACCCATTCGGCTTAAGGCAGTAAAGTATGCACGTATTACTCACGAATCTCAAAATTTGTCAAAAGATAGCTACTGTTTGGTCTTATGCCCTGAAGCCATAGGTTCATCGAACTCGTGAAATTTTCGGATGAATGCTCTTATGTCATACAAATTGCCGCTCTTAAGTTTTTCCGTCTTAGGCATCCGAAAATTAAGGTGTAACTCAAAATTATTACATCCGTTTGCTATGTAATTAGATACAAAATAGCATCAAACGGTTTATACGTTTTTGATTTGTTATGATGTGCGCATTCAGATAACAGAAAACCTATCAATTAGTTTGTCATTAGGTCGTTGTCTATCTGGACGGGCTAAAGTGTTAAATGTTGCTATATTATGGAAGGTCAGCTCAATACCACCAATGTCTTCGGTCGAGCTCATCGTGACCCAGTTACTGGTCTCGGGTTGCTCTGGCTTTGTTGCTCTGTCCTTCCGTCCGTCATTCGGTCCCCTTTTAGTCAAATTTTTGTCAAAGATTTCTTCACAACCGTAGAACTTGGACTAGTCATATTTGGCATACAAGTTGATGGTAACATATTGTATCGTGGGATTGAGAACCAGCATTCTCCTGCTTATTCTTTCCTGTATTTGTCCGATTTTCTTTCTTTCCATACGTTGAAAAAATGAAATTTTTCGTCAAAGATTTCTCCACAACTATGCAAGCTAGCTCAGTCATAATTGGTATGCAGGTTGATGGTGACATGTTGTATCGTGGGATTGAGGACCAGTCTTCTCCTATTTATTCTTCCCTGTATTTGTCCAATATTCTTTTTTTTCATACTTCGAATAATGAAATTTTTGTCAAAGATTTCGCCACAACCATGCAAGCTAGACTAGTCATATTTGGTATGCAGGTTGATGACAACTTATTGTGTCCTGGGATAGCAAACCAGTACTCTCCTGCTTATTCTTTTTGTATTTGTCCAATTTTCTTTCTTTCCATACTTTGAATAATAAAATTTTTCGTCAGAGACTCTTCCGCAACCGTAAAAGCTAGAGTAGTCATATTTGGTATGCAGGTTAATGATGACTTACTGTATCACGGGATCGAAAACCAGCCTTCTTCTGCTATTTCTTTCTTGTATTTGTCCGATTTTCTTTCTCTTTTTACTTTGAATCATGCAATTTTTGCAAAAGCTTTCTATGCATCTGTAAGCTAGAGTAGGGATATTTTGTATGCAGGTTGATGATAGCTTGTTTGTATTGTGGGATTGAGAACCAGCCGTCTCCTGCTTATTCTTTCATAAACCTTTCCAATTTTCTTTCTCTCCTGACTGCAATTTTTGTAGCAGATTTCTCAGCAACCATTCAAGTTTGAATGTTCATATTTGGTATACAGATTGATAAAAACTTATGTCTTACATGTATCTATTATTTTTGTTTCTGTCATTGTGAATGCATTTTATTCTGTATTAAATAGAAAGGGATTTATGTCGAATATTGATATTTGGTATACATGGTGACAATGAGTTCTCTCTCTCTCTCTCTTTGCTTTTTATAACGAAAATAACACCATTTGATTGAAACAGTTAAGCGGTGGTAAAGTCGGATTCTCTGAGAGTTCTAGTTATCATTGATACTATTCATATTACATTTTCATTTAATGCCATGACATCTACTATATCTGCCAGCCGATGCCGTGTAATATGAAATAAATATTATTTGTTTTCTTTTCAGATACATATTATCAAACATTAGCTGCAGGAAGTCAACGACGGGCTGAATACAATTACTATGATTGAAATGAATATTATTTTTTCTTTGCAGATACATATTATCTAACATTAGTGCAGGAAGTCAACGACGGACTGGAAACAATAAATAAATACAGTGTTTAAACTTTTTCACTCTATGTGGTCGCTGTAGCAAAGTCGTGAAACTATTCCTTGGCGGATCGTGCACTCGTGCTAAAGTACTGTTAACTGACGTTGAAGATGTCAAATGCCACTGATTACCACGAACATCTGCTGATGGGATGTCAGATAGTCACGGCGTACGATACGAAATGTTCTCTTGGTGGATTTGTTGAGCTGGACAATGGTAAAATTGGCTGTTTGACATCCGGTCATGTGTTTGAAACAGACGCTAGTGTTGCTGATTTCAGAAAGGATCCTGTAAATTGGTCGCATGTGCGACGGGAAGTGTATCAGCCACAGCCATCACCAAATTATGAATTTGGACGAATGGTGAAATATATCATAGAACCTGGGGATAGTAAGAATGTTGGAGTAGATGCTGCGGTTATCGAAATAACAAAACCACATCGATACCCTTGCACAGGGGAATTTCCAGATTCAGTGTCATATCAAGCTGGTAAAGAATATTACATTTTTCTTAAATTTTTCCGAAATGTATTTGCTTCATCGCTTTGCCGTTCATTTATCCTACCTGTAAGTATTATGTCTAGAAGCAATATTTCACTGGATTTTATAATGCACCTCTTTTTAATTTCTGTTGTAAATCGTCTTGATCTACATACTTAAAACTACATAAAACAACTGAATACCTGCTGTAAAAACTGATGTGTCAATTAATGCTGAGTTAACGGAAACATGGCCTGTCAATACGCAGTTGGTTGTATTGTGTCTGATAGCCTTTTGAGGAGAAAGTATTTCAGTCTGTGTCGAACCGTTCCCAGAGAAGAGAGAGCAGTTAAGAAAGACAGGATAGACGACAGAATAAAACGTGCCACATCCGCACTTACTGCAAGCTAAGTAGGCTCCTGTCAATTTAGAACAATATAAATTGGATGCCCCAGTTCCGTCAGTATCACGTCTTTCTATCTTCCCCCGGCAGTAGTAAACACGATGGGGGTTCTGGGACAAAACCCCCTGGGGCCCGCCCCACCCCCCTGACGAGGCCCCAGGGGCGTTACCTGATTGGGTGCCGGCGGGGTTCTGGGACAAAACCCTGGCAGGCCTGATTGGACACCGGGCCCACCCCATCCCCTCAAAGCCCCCCAGCCCCAGAAGCAGGGGAGGGAGGGTGGAAGGTGAGCCTTGCGCCGTTGCTAAGGCTTTGTTTACCTTAGACACAGCGCGCTTGCAACCGCGTGTAAATATTGGTTTCGCAGCTAGACAACACAATGCCTGAACAGTTTGGTCTTTGGTGTATGAGTATTTGTTTTACTTACACGCCGTAGCTAAAGCTTTGTTTACCATAGTAACAGAGCGCTTGCAAGCGCGTGTCAATATTGGTTTTGCAGCTAGACAACACAATGCCTCAACAGTGTGGTCTTTTCCAACTTATTTTTTATATCCAATAATGTTACTAAACTCCGTTCATTAATTCTGAAACTGGGTTTTTCGCTGCTCATACTTTTATAATCTAATCAATCCAGGTTAGTCTGTGCATAGTGATAAAACTCGACCTCCGCCGATTTCTCACCAATGTGTCCTATGACTCTGTCATTCGTAGGATGCTGGGCTAACCTGCACAAAACTGCAAAAGACAGATTTTCAACCCGAGACTAAGTCCATTGGACAGGTTGGAAATGCCTTTTAATACCATATAAAGTGGTCGCTATAAATAGTTTCGTGTACGGATGGGGTTAGTATTCTAACACATGCTCTGCGCGTGCGAAATCAGCCAGCGTGACAACAAGCTTGTCATCCAGATAATTTGTTCTCAATTTAAAATTGATTACGCATAAATTCACACTGGACAAGGTTTGCAGCGTTTCATCATAGTATCGCCACCGGCAAACAACGTCTTAATGATGTCATATCAGCGTCAGTGCGACGTAATGATGTTCTCTGGCTTTATTTTAACGCAAATATTACAGCTTTCCGCAGTATGTAATAAAGATCTTAAGTTCCAAAACATTTATTACCAATGTTGCGTTAAGACTGCAAAGTGAAATACGAGGACCAAAGGACCAGACCGTGCACCTCTCAAACTTATTACAGCTCCCTTTAATCAGTCTATTCCTCCTTCTTACCCCCCCCCCTCCCCCCACCTCTAAAGAATAATAAAATAATCTCCCACACACAACTTTAAACCCCTCCCTTCAATTAGGCCACCATCCATAAATCACAGGAACAAGAAAAAATAATAAAAAAGTTCGGCTAATTTTTAAAGGCCCCATTGCTCTTTCAATGGTAAAAAAAATGTATGGAAAAAGTTTGTGGAGATGTATCGCTGCAAACTTATCACTACAGGTTCGTCATTGTAAATGACCACTATTTTCCAGGTTTAATTATGTAAAAGTTCCTTGAGTTTCATATAAAAGTGTTTTAAAATGTTATGAGTTTCATATAAAAACGTTTTAAAAATTATTTGGGTCATTTTAGTCGGCAACTAAAATGAACTACTTTCGATTTCATAAACTTGAATTAATTGGTAAAAATACGATGTACAAGAGTGGTGTCCCGTTCACTATCCCGCTTCTGTTTAGCTTGAATCGCTCGACGGGAGCCAGCTAAGGAAATCGTCTTTAGTGGGAAAATACCAAGTAACTACGTGAGCTACATTTTTCAGTTTTAGGAGTTTAGGATAAAAACTCAGATCCAGTTTCTTTACCTTATTTTGAATACTTGTATTTGTTTGTTTCATATTTTCTCAGGAAACTATCAAAAGTAGTATAGATCTACATATAAACAAGGGACAGTTGAATCATCCGACTCAGAAGCGAACTTCAGGCCTATAAACATCCCTGCAAATATTTATTTATTTATTTTTTCTCCCTTCTATGAAGGTCTTCTTGCATATATATATATGTTCGTGTCACAGGGTAGAGGTCGGAGTGGTAGAATAATCGAGGAAATAGTTTGTTGAAAAGAAGTGGGGGTGGGGGTGGGGGTGAGCTGTAGGGTGTGTCTTAAGACCAGGTTGGCGGACTGGGTACCACAGTTATTACCCAAATAACCAGCGTGATACCCACGTGGAATGTATCTGAATATGTATAACTTTAGGCTGTCAATTTTCATCAAATGGTCTTAGTTTGCGGACAGGTTTTTGAAATTTGCTGTTTCGTGCACGTAACTGCAGCATCAGGCGCCAGGCTAAGATATATGAGACCTTAAGAGCCATTCTCTGTAACCACTTAAAAAGTCGCGCCACGCATAGTCATCGATTTTGCTCAAACTTTCCTTATACTTATTGTGACACCAAAACAAGAAAACCATGTCGATTTCATTCCTACATGTGCCCGTTGCCATGGCAACGGCTGTTGATTATTTTGTCAGAAATTGAGGTAAAATTTGTACCAAAATAGAGATATTTCTAATAAATTTATGTATTAGAAAAAGAATGACATACCCTGAATGCTTCTCATATGTAAATGTCTTGTTCACCTTGAGTCGACACCAAAACTTTGAATTGTATTTGGAAAGCTTGTAATGTCATCAGGCTTGGGCAAAGTGGGTGGGGGTAGTGCTATATTGGGAAATGCTATTTTAAGGCAGTTTTAAGGTTATTTGTAGAATTCTTGCAGCCATACCGGCATATGTGTGCAGCTTCATCTAACAAAGCAACATTCTAAGAATAGGTTTCTGGAAAAACATGCCTGGGAAAGTATACTTCCTGAAGCGTTACCATAGCAACAATAAGTGGACTGTCGCAAAATTCCAAAATGTAGGGTAATAATACTTATAATGTCAAATCATCATATCTTATAAATATATGTGTTCCTAAATTTTTAAATACTCTTAATAGTAAATTGGTCTTTTATAAAATATCAACATATTGCTAGTTTCTCTGTTCAAGGTAAAGGTCAAGGTCACAGAAGCACGAAACGATGGCTAAAATGCGTTTTTTTCCTTATACTTTTGTGTTCTCTAGCAACAGCATATTGCAGCATTGTCTTTGTACTTGGAGTTTATTCAGTGAATGACAACAACTTTCAAATACACATATAGCTGGCTTTCTCCAGAAACAGCCAAGGTCAAGGTCACAAATACAAGAAAAATGCTAAAAATGCACATTTGTGTAAATATTTTTTTTCCTGTATCAACAGTAAATTTATATAATGTCTTTCTACTCGACCTTTATTTAGTATATATAAATAGCTTTCAAATGCACATAGTTTGTTTTCTCCAGTAACCTCCAAGGTCAAGGTCAAGGTCACAAAAACAAGAAAAATGCTAAAAATGCACATTTTGTTCATATTTTATGTTCTGTATTAACAGTAGATACAGAAAATGTATTTGTACTTAGTCTTAATCTAATATATCAAAAATAATTTTGTAAAGCACATATAGCTTGTTTCCTACAGTAGCTTCCAAGGTCAAGGTCAAGGTAACAAACACAAGAAAAAAGCTAAAATGCACATTTTTCTCACATTTTATGTTCTTTATCAACACTTAATTGAGCAAATGTCTTTGTGCTTGGCCTTTATTTAATATATTACTATATGCTTTCAAATGCACATATAGCTTGTTTCTTCCATTAACCTACAATGTCAAGGTCAAGGTCACAAAAACAAGAAAAATGCTAAAATGCACCTTTCATTCATTTTTTGTGTTTCGTATCAACAGAAAATACAGAATGTGTATTTATACTTTGTCTTTATATGGAATATTACAATAGCTTTCAAATACATGTACAGTTCGTTTCCTCCAGAAACTTCCAAGGTCAAGGTCAAGGCCATAAGACAAGAAAAATGTTAAAAATGCCCCTTTTGTTAATATTTTGTGTTCGGTATCAAAATTAAAAGTAGAAAATGTATTTGTGCTTGGTCTTTATTTAGTATACATCTTCTCTTAAACGACAAGGCTCATTCTTACCAAATTTCATATCTAGCATCTATAGGCAGGGGAAACCAATAATACTGTTTTTCATCCAAATCGCTTCAAAACTTTGGTTGCTATGGCAACTCACAGTTTCCATTGACTTGTATGGGAAAAATGGAAAAATTGCATTTATTGCTATTTCTCTGCAGATGATTTGACAAATCTTTTACGGAAATGTTCCTTGAGTAGCTCTCTATCAATAACATGAAATTTATGTTAATTGCACAATTTGGCTGGTTGCCATGGCAACCGAATGGTTAAAAATAGAAAAAATATTCAAACATCATCTCTGCATAAATTATGCAACCAATAAGGCTGAAACTTCACAGAAAGAGTTTAAGTACTTTCCTCTATAAAAGTACTGTTTTTCTTGGCAATTGCTTCAGCAGTTTGGTTGCTATGGCAGCTTAAAATTGCCATTGACATATTTTGTGAAAATAATGATTTGCATTTATTGCTATGTGACTGCAGGTATTTTGACAAATTTTATAGATATGTTCCCAGAGTAGTCCCCAACCACCCTCATTCAATTTATGCAAATTGCACTATTTGGCAGATTGCCATTGCAACCAAATGGTTAAAAATAGAAAAGATATTAAAATATCATTTTTGCAGAAACAATGTGGCCAATAAAGCTCAAACTTTAAAGAAAGGATCTTAGTACTAGCCTCTATAGATTAAGTGTTTTTCATGGGAATTGCTTCAACAGTTAGGTTGCTATGGTAACTTATAGCTTCCATTGACTATAGTGGGAAAAATGGAAATGGGCAATTTTTTGATACCTTACTGCAGTTATTTGGATATTTTATCTACAGAAATGTTTCTTGAGTAGTCCTCTATGATTTATGTTAATTTTGTCCAAATCACTGAATTCGATTTGTTGCCATGGCAACATAAAGGAAAAAATTTTGAAACAATATTCAAAAATCTTTCCCACAAAAACCATATAGGGGGATGAAGCTGATTCTCTGCATACATGTTTATGACATTAGCCACTACATAAATATTGTTCTTTTTTATTGTTGCTCACGTGGTTTCAAGACCAATAGACCATAATTTAAATGTTATGCGACAGTCTGCATGCTTAGTGATTAACCCAATCACGGTTGGAAACTTTGCTGCACTCTTTAATTGCACACCGGGGAATCGGGCGTCAGACTCTATGATGGCCCCGACCTAAAGCTATATATTTTAGTTGGTTGGGACCGGAACCTTTTTGTCTGTTGCTTGGTCCACCGGGACTCAACTGCTGACCTTCTTTTGCTTCAGATTTCCAGTGGGGTTGCTTGGCAGGCCAGGGATCTCCACCTGTCAGACGGCCCGTTGTATCTGTTGAGTCCTCGTCTTTGCTTCTTCATGGTGTTGAAATTTTATTTATGTGTTTACCGTGATGATTCATTGGCGAATTAGAGGGTTATCATGCGAACCGAACAACCAACTAAATGTTTTGTACCACTTCAGATACTGAGGGTGAGGTTGGGCCTGTAAAATCGATTTAAGCCCCCTAGTAGTTCATTACTGACCGTTCCAAGGCGGTAGTTCTGTTGTGGTTCTCTGTTGCCTGTTTTTGGTGTCAGAGTTTCTGTGATGTTTTACCTTATGTATGTTCTTATTATTTTTGGTTCGGTTTGGGTTGCTGAGTGGCCACCTTTCGGGAACAAGCTGCTCACTCAGTTGGCCATATGTTCTCTGTATCTTGATTATTTGTAATCTTAGTTGTTTTCAACTATGGTTTGAGGGCTGGATTTGGATTTGGATTTTTTCAGTTCCTGGTCTTTGCTTACTTTTTACTTTCATTGCTATGGCATTTTAAATTTTCTATAGACTTTTATTGGGAAAAGTGCAAATTGGCATTTATCTCTGTGTTTATTTCTGCAATATTTAGGCATAAAGCTTTACAAACATGTTTTTTATTGTAACTTCATTAATTTTCCTAATATTAACTAGGACAAGCATAACAACTCAGTCAAAGTTGAAATTAGGCCATATTGTACAATTTACCTTTCAGTTAAAAACCCCTGAGTGCTGAGGGTGAATGGACTCAAGTGAGCTACAGAACCAATGGTCCACTGGTTAGCTCACCTGAGCCAGAGGCTTCAGGGGAGGTTATAGTATAGGTAGGGTTCGTTGTCCGTCCACAATTTCAAATGACCTCCTCTGAAACCCTGGGCCGATTGTAACCAAATTTCATATGCAGGCTCCAGGAGTCTTAGGAACGATAATTTACTCAAACATCCTGGTCACATGACCAACATGGCCACCACGCCCATATATGATAAAAACCCTTAAAATCATCACCAGAACCAATAGGCAGATGGCCTTGAAACTTGGTATGGAGCATCGGGTAAGCGAGTACTACCAAGATTGTTTAAATTATGACCTTGGGCTGATTTTGACTGTTTTTTACGGTAAGGTCAAATTTGCTTCCTTGTGCTTTTATATGGAAAATGCTAGAACATATGATATCTG
This sequence comes from Ctena decussata, assembly GCA_963989385.1. Classification (NCBI taxonomy): domain Eukaryota; kingdom Metazoa; phylum Mollusca; class Bivalvia; order Lucinida; family Lucinidae; genus Ctena; species Ctena decussata. The sequence goes on from OZ022510.1 coordinate 10,056,768, forward strand.
GGAAGCTGTTGAAGATTTTGGGCTAAAAATTGGTGTGTTCAGCCATCTTACTGAGTACATGAAGATTTGTACAAGAGATCAAGATCATTCTTTCTCCCATGTTTCAACAATTTTAAACGTCTCCTCAAAAGCCACTGGGCCAATTGTATCCAAATTTCACATAGAGACTCCAGGGGTTGATGGATAAAAATTCGTTCAAACGGTCCAGGTCACATGACCAACATGGCTGCCACACCCATATATGGTAAAAAGCTTCAAAAATCTTCTGCAGGACCAATAGACCAATGGTCTTGAAATTTGGTATGTAGCATAAAGTACTCAAGTACTACCAAGATTATTCTTCAAATGATGATCTTAGGTTGACCAGGACTTTTCTTATGGCAAGGTCAAATATGTGGAAAGGCTAGAACATAAGGTTTCATGGTAAGTTTTCAAAGATTTTGGCCTAAAATTGGTAAATGGTCATTTTAATGAGTACATGAAAATTTATGAGTACAAAAAGTCAAGGTCATTCTTTGACCTTTGGCCCAGGTCTCTTATATTTTGACATTTTGAAACATCATCTCAATAGCCACTGGGCCAATTGTAACCAAAATTCATTTGTGAGCCTCCAGGGCTTGGGAGAACAAAAAGTTGTTCAAACGATCCAGGTCACATAATCAACACGGCCACCATGCCCATATATGGCAAAGACCTTTAAAAAAATCTTCGTAAGAACCAATTGACCAATGACCTTCATACTTGATAAGTAGCATTGGGTACTCAAGTTCTTCCAAGGTTGATCAAATTATGACCTTTAATTGACCTTGTCCTTTTCTACAGCAAGTTCAAATATGGGAAAATGCTAGAACATAGATTTATTGGAAATTTTCAAGATTTTGGCCTAAAAATTGGTATATACACTAATCTTAATGAGGTCATGAAGAATTATGAGTACACGAGGTCAATGTCATTTTTTGACTAGTGACCCAGGTCTTTCATATTTGACATTTTCAAACATTACCTCAAAAGCCAAATTTCAACCAATTTTCATATAGAGTCTCCAGGGATTGAGGGAATGAAAATTTGTCCAAACGGTCCAGGTCACATGATGAACAGGGCTGCCATACCCATTTATCATATAAAACTTTAATACTTTTTTCTCAAGAACCAATAGACCGATGGCCTTGAAACTTGGTAAGTCGCACAGAGTTCTGGAGTATTACCAATACTGTTCAAATAATAACCTTTGGTTTACCTTGACCTTTTCTGCGGCATGGTCAAATATGGAAAATGGTAGAACATAAGATTTCACGGAAAGTTATGAAGATTTTGCCTAAAATGGTATATATGGTGTCTTTATGAGTCATGGTCATTCTTTGACTTTTGACCCAAGACTCATATTTTGACAATTTCAGACATAAGTAAGAGCCACTTGGCCAATTGCTTAGGTGAGTGATTCAGGGCTTCATGGCCTCTTGTTTCTGTGTCCTTGACCTCACCTTTTGGAGCCACTGAAAGAAAGTTGTTTGTTTGAAAGCTTTTGTAATATATTAAATAAAGACCAACTACAAAGACATGGCTGCAACGTATTGTTGATATAGAACACAAATACCAAATTTCTTTGCTTTTTAGCATTTTTGCTTGTTTTTGTGACCTTGACCTTGACCTTGGAGTTTATTAAAGGAAATTAGCTGTATGTGTATTTGAAAGCTATTGTAATATAGTAGATAAAGACTCGGTACAATGACATTTCTGCAATATATTTTGATACAGAACATAAAAAAGAGAAAAAATATGCACTTTTAGCAGTTTTCCTTCTTTCTCTGACCTTGACCTTGAGATTGACCTTAGAGGCCACTGAAGAAAAGTTGTTTGTTTGGAAGCTTTTGTAACATATTAAATGTATGCCAATTGCAAAGGCACTGTTGCAGTATATTGTTGATATATGACACAAAATTTTTCAAATATGTGCATTTTAGTTTTTTTTTCTTGTTTTATGACCTTCACATTGACCTTGGAGGTTCCTGAATGAAACAAGCTATATGTGTATTTGAGAGCTACTTAATGTGCTAGGTAAAGACCAGGTACAAAGACATTGCTGCAATAAATTGTTGATACAGAACACAAAATATGAGAAAAATATGCACTTATAGTATTTTTCTTGTTTCTGTGACCTTGACCTTGACCTTGAACTTGGATGTTTCTGGAGGAAAGTTGGTTGTTTGAAAGCTTTTGTTATATATTAAATAAATTCCAACTAGAAAGACATTGCTGCAATTTATTGTTCATATAGGACACAAAATGTTTCAAAAAATATGTATTTGTAGCATTTGTTCTTGTTTGTGTGACCTTGACCTTGACCTTGTAGCTTCCTGAGTAAACCCAACTATATGTGTATTTGAAAGCTTCTGTAATATGTCAGATAATGACCAGGTTCAAAGCCATTGCTGCAATATATGGTTGATACAGAATACATAATATGCAAAAAAATATGCATTTTTAGCAGTTTTTATTGTTTCTGTGACCTTGACCTTGACTTTGATAAGTGAAACCAACAAAATGTCCATAGTTAATAGAAGATAAATACATTGTAAAATGAGTTTCAAAATTAAGAAACAAATATGATCATAAACTATGATGATTTGACATTACAAGGACTGTATCCCTAAGAACTTGCATTTTGCAACGGTAGACTTATTGTTGCTATGGTAACGCTTCAGGAAGTATACTTTCCCAGGCATGTTTTTCCAGAAACATATTCACAGAACACTGTTTTGTAGGAGGACGGTGCACACATATATTGACGAGGCCGCAAGAACTCTGGAAATGTCTTTAAAGATGTATGAAATTGGATTTTTGCCGTATATGGAAACCCCCACCCACTTTGCTTGAGTCTGATGACAACAGAGGTGTTCCGAATATTTTTTTAATTTCTTTTTTAAAGTTAGTGTGAACAAGTTAATTGTAGGTGGAAAGAAATTAGAGCTTGTCATGCATTTGAAAATAAATATACTTGTTGAAAAATTGCCCATTTTAGGATATTTTTTAGCACATTTTTTCCCAAAATGTTTAGATGTTGTTGCCATGGCAACGGGCATGCTTTGGAATGAAACTGATGTTGTTTTCTCATTTTTGTGTCACAATAAATAAAAAAGGCAAGTTTGAGCAAAAACGGTGACTATGCGTGCCACGGCCCTATGTAAAAATTTAAGTCATTACAGAGAATGGCTCTTAATGAGAAATCGGCGGAAGTCGAGCTTTATAACTATGCATAGTCTTACGTGGATTGATTAGATTATGAAAGTATGAGCAGCGAAAAACCGAGTTTTAGAATTAATGAACGGAGTTGACACAGTGAGTCACACAGGCATGACTTGTGCTTTTTTTTACATGGCGGAGCTTGTGAATTGAGTAAGACAAGCGGTTTGTTTTTCGTGGGGCAACAGCGACAGCCAGTGAGCAAAGCCCGTAGACCGAGAACATATATTATCCGAGTCTTCACTTTTTATGCCATAAGGCCTAGGGTGTTTTTTCCCAGACAAGGAAGTATCCAGTGTCTTGAAACGGGATATTTACCCAATAATTTTGCGATTTTCCTAAGCTTTCGGGTATTTTTTCTACATTCATTGAAAGACAGATATTTCGCCAGCCAGGCCCCCAAGGCCGTCTATTTATCCCCAAAGGACTGTCGCTGTTACCCCGCAAAAAAACAAACCGCTTACCTTACACGTCAATGAATAAACTCTAAATGGCATGGCCTACGTGCCTAACTGTGCATATATTGAGAGATCGCATTGATTTAATCACCGTGTCAAACACAGTATGTTCACCGGAAGCTGCGTTATTTGCTGATATTTCTCGCGTGTAGAAGTATACAGAGTGGGGATTCTGGTGGAAAAATTGCTGAGGCCCTCTCCCACCCCCCTGGCAGGCCCCACCAACTTTTGAGTTTATGCTTATTTCATTTGCTGGCAAATAAAAAAGCCCTGTAGGTACGTTTCGGCTATACAGAGTAGGAGTTCTGGTGCAAAACATGAGGGCTCACTCCCACCGAGCAGTGTTTTTTCTGCCTGCCCCCCCCCCCCCTTGGCGAGCCCCAGGTGCACCACCGGATTGGATTTAGTCTACCGAGCCCGTTATTAACCCTCCTGACCGATAGCCACAACTCGTGGCCCACCCCACCCCCTCGGTGGGCCGCGAGTTGTGGCCATTCTCACCCGCCGTCCCCCGGCGCCCCCAATCTTTATTTAAAGAAATGTGTATATCAAAGGACGATGAGATGAACACAAAATTGCAGCTGGTTGAAGGTTGGGGCTATAGGTGAGACCTGTGGAAAACGGTGCATGAGAGAGTTTTGTAAGCTACATAGTTACAGAATGCGCGGGGGTAGCATTTTACCTAAATCACGTAGAAAATGCGGGCAGAGCCACACAGTCCGAGCCGCAGCTATGTACTTCTTGTGGTGCTACAGTGGCGAAGATAAATATGAGAAGGACCGAGATAAAAGCTCATCAGTTTTACAAGCGGGTTTTGGCAGAGTTGGTAAAATGTACACCGCAGCAATGAATAATTTTATATTAGAGAAAAATGTTTGCATATGTATACTAGTAATGCATACATCACAGCAATGAATAATTTTATATTAGAGAAAAATGTTTGCATATGTATACCAGTAATGCATACACCGCATTAATGAATAGTTTTATATTAGAGAAAAATGTTTGTATATATATATACCAGTAATGCATTGACAGTACCTACTGTTAATAAATTACTCATAATAATTTTATATTAGAGAAAAAAGATAGTGTGTGTATACCAGTAAGAGAGTACCACTATTAATAAATTACCCATAATAATTTTATATTAGAGAAAAAGATAGTGTGTGTATACCAGTAAGAGATTGGTAGTATATACATACCAGTAAAGTAAAATGGCTACCATGGATTAATACATCGATCAGCTCCTCGCTGAAATGCAGATGCCCTAGCCGGCCCAGAAATCGTGAAAAATATTTTGGATGAGCCCATCCCTGAAACGGTTAAAAAACGCTTACTCAAGCCTTTGTACCCCCAAAAATACCGGCATCCATGCCCGCCTCCAACATGGAAGGGCCAGGAGATGAAGGCCATCTTGATGGAATTCGACCCAATACCTCCTCCGAAGGCCGTCCGATGCATACATTGAGGAGCGTCAGCGCTTTAGAACCCGTTGCGCAACAGCAACAGGAGGAAGCTGAGTGTCCGGTGGCACAGCAAGGAGTTCCTCACGGACAAAGCCACGCGGCGGCCCATCTTGCAAGTATTACAACACGGGCTCGTCGGGCTTAGTTACCGAGCGTCCCAGCCGGTACACTTCAAGAGACCACACAGGGTCTGTGGCACGCCGACGGCCACCTTCCAGCTTATCGGGCTGGAAGAGGTAGCGGACTCCAACACCCGAGGGGAGTTTTACCTCCTCGAGACCAACAGGACGACCAGGAACAGTGGAGGATGGCTTTTGTGCCACAGTCTTAGCCCTTATGGCATCTTTAGGCCGCTTGCCAGTCAACCTGGTCACTTCACCATTCAAGGCTACCACAACGGCAGGTAACCTTTTCACCCACTCTGTAGACCGCTGACCGGTAGGGAGTCGCATCTCCTGAGCGTACTGGTGCCTAAAGAGCCGCTCAGCCAAGGTTCGATTGAAGCGCTCAACAATACCCTGGTCCCGGTGGATGTCAACCCGACCGCGCCGAACCTGGACAGAGTGCTTTGCCAGTAGCTGGCTGACAGAGCCCATGAACTCGCGGCCTGGATCTACCTGGAGCAATTTGAGCCACCTCAACGGGCCTCGCCTGTAGATGCGAGACAAAGCTTCAGCAACCTCTTTAGCCTCTTTCGTGGTCAGAGGCTCAGCCTCTTTGTAGCGGCTGGCGACTTCAACCACGGTGAGGGCATATTTGAATGTGCGCTTCCCAACTCGGTCGTGTGGCAGAAATAAGAGGTCAGCTTGATGGACCTCGTTTGGCGTGGCGATGTCAAACTTTGGCCGTGGGATATGTCTTGGGGCGGGAAGGTAGATCTGCCAGATGGCCTGCTTTTTCAACCAAGCTCGGGCCACATCTTCAGATACCTTGGCTGCGACTGAGAGGTTTTTGATGGCCGCCAGTCCTTTCCAGTAGCCTCGGGGCTGTAGTTAATGCTAGCAAGTCGGGAAGATAGCTTCTTATCCATATCCCATCACATCGATCAGCCTCCAACACAAAAAAGGAACAACTGCTCTTGTTCCTCTGGAACAGGAACAAACGACCAACACTATCCGAAAAAAATTCAAACCCGTCCTAAGTTGTGGGGCGGGTTTGAATTTTTCAGATAAAACTGTTCTTATGAAACACACCAGTAGCGTTACTACTTAGCGAGTTTGTAGACCACTAGGCCGGTCGCGGCCATCCCCAGGATGACAAAGGCGATCTCGCGGTCGTTTTGGTCGTCGCTCGGCGCATAAAAGTCGGAGAGCTGGGGCTCGGGCCCAAAGGGATCAAGGGTTTTTCCGACGATCTGCGCATACTCGCGCATCGCTTCATCAGCGTCCTTGAATGTCTGAACGGCATGCTGCTGGCGCAAGAGTCGCTCATTGATAAAATCAATACGCTCTTGGCGCTTTTTGGTCCATTGTGCCTGGGCAGCCTGTAGCTGTTCGACTGCTTTATTGTGACGCTTGGCCTCTTCGTCGAGGCCAGAGCTCTGCAACATGCTGAATAAGTAGTTCGACCCCGAAAACGCCAGAGCGTTGACGACGGCACCGCCTACTAACAGCGCTATCGAGGCCATTCCTTATTTCATGATATCGGCTGGAATTAGCCCCTGTTTAATTAGCATGTCCTTGGTTGCCATGGCGAGATCGACGTCTGCCACGACCATGCAAACATCACGAGGTGTGAAGTCTAGCTTCGCTGGGCTACCCCCCAACGCCATCTTGCCAAGCCTGGCGTATCCCACTGCGATGCCAGAGACGACCGCGCTGTGATAAAGCGCGTTTACGAGCATTTTACCGTCAGTTGCTTGGGTCGTCATGATTGATTGAGAGTTACTCCATAACGAAGGGATCAGTAACCTTTAAATGCGTAGCACCCTGGGAATTAACACTCCGTGTAGCGACCTCTAATTGCTTGAGCTATCCTGGACTTTGAGCACCGCAGGACTGGCCCGCAAGCGCGAGACATACACAAGTGAACCCCCGCTAGACAAACCCCTATAATCCATGGGATCCAGTTACGGTTATGTTCGTCTGTGCGTTCCGGCGGCATCGCTTCCTTTGGAGGAGCAAACGTGCCGTCGTCCGGACGTAATGACTCCTTCGCTGCCTGAAGCTGTTCGAGCAGTCGTTTTTGTGCTGCTTTTCGGGCGGCAGCGCCTGCGCGCCCGGCTGCCACCTTTTTTGGATCCTGCGCTTTCTTCTCCGTTACCTTTTCAACAGTATTCTGTGTGGGCAAAGCCCGCGTTGACACTGTCTCTCGGCTCTCCGCCACCTGCCGTTCTTCCGGAACAACTTCCGTCATCTTTGATGACAGCAGGACATTGATGTCCAAATTGACAGTGCTTAATTGTGGTCAACGCTGCCGTCATCGGTGCTAAGAACATGCCATAACGATGGTATAGCTCACAGGTGGCACTGTTAAGTGCGTGCCCGACAAACGGGTCGCCCTGGAGGTCAGCAATAAGCCCTGCTTGGTTTTCGGCCGGGATCGGGAGAAACATAGATACCGCCCCCGCATAAAGCTGGAGCGCTGCAGACCCCAGTGTCTTCGTCATCGCCGCCCCTAGTCTCGCCTCGTAGCGGGCGTACAGCCTCTCTATTTCAGAATCATCAAGCTCTTCGAAATGGCTCGCTGTTAATGCTTTTCCGTGAGCAAGTAGCCCATACCGCCCTGCTTGACCCCCGCTGCAACCGAGGCGAGCCTTTCACGGTATTTTTGCACCCTGTCTTGTTCCGGAGGAACGGCTTTCTGACCAGTTACTTCGTGACAAGCGTCTGGGGAGGCAAGACTATCATCAGCTTCGTAACGCTGTTTCTCTGCCGTTCCTCTGGAACAAGACAGCATCTCATCAATCAGTTCGTCACAGTCCATTTTTTTTAACTGTTCCAGTTAACTGTTCTATTGCGAGTTACTTCGTTATTGCTAAACATCACTAAGTACTGTATAACAAACAGGCTGATCAGTCTTCAGCAGGAGTTTAGCCTGCTTCGTCTCGGCAAGCTGCTGCCGCACCAATGTCCGCTGTTCTCGTGAGGGGATCATGTCATTTTCACGCAGACAGTCTTCGAATGAATCGCGATCCTTGCAATGGAACAAACAGACCCAGCGCGTCTGCTCGCGCAAGTCCTTCAGGACAAAGTTGTACTTCTGCGTGAGGACCCAGACAGATTGCTCTGCATGGCGGCCCGAGAAAGCGAGCATAGACAGCATATCCATTTTTTTTCGTTAACGCTGTCAAAGCTGAACAGTCATCGATGATATACAATGTCGGTTCGCCCATAAACACATTGTAAAACGCTTGCAAGTAATCGTGGAGGCGCTCGCCGGGGTCAAGAAGGTAGACCTCGGGGTCTGTCCAGATCCAGGGGCACTGCTGATAGGTCTTGTTATGCCGTACGGTTGGGCACAGGATCACGATGTGCTGAAAGAACCCCCTGTAGGGACCTTCGAGCAGATCCAAGAGAAAAACTGTTTTTCCACTTCCCGTCTGCCCGCATATCGTCGCCGAATGAGCCGTCTGCGGCAAGAGGTTAATAGACCTCTGAGACGAACCGGCCATCTTCAATATTGAGTTGCGCATCCATGACGACAAAAAGATAGATGTTCAAAGCGCCGGACGCCTCTTCTTTCTTCGATATCTGTATCGTAATTCCTTCGCTGGCATTTTCTATGCGGCGGCCGCTGCCATGAAGGCGGTCATCATCGCTTGTCCTGAGGTCAAGCCACAGGGAGTACTTGCTGGTCAAACATTCTCCCAAGTTGACCTCTGCCAGGGCCAGGTCTTTTGCGACCGTTCCTACTTCGGGGCGACGCTTACTGCCTGACGTAAAGTACTTTTTTGCCTCATCCCACATCTGATAAGCGCGCATCCCTTGGCTGAAGAGTTGATTTGGCACACCCTCGATAGTGATCTCCACTTTTATGATCTTAGGGTTATAAAAGGCCTCAGTCTTGCGACCATAGGGTTGTTGCGTTGTCGCATCCTCGAACAGCAAGAGGATCCCTTCATGCTGCGGGCGGACACGTTTAGGTTGATGTTCCAGAGGGTGTTAGCCTTGTCCATTGTCATCTTCCGGTGCCGCAGTACCCGGTCATACAGGATCGCAAGGCGGCCTTTGTACTGGTTGTCGATCATTCGAGCCAGATCGTCTTGAGTGACCATGTCATACTCGAGAGATTTGCCTCCAATGTTGTATTAGGCAGCGTCTGTGGCCTGGATCACACGGCCGTAGTCGTTAAACGTGAGTTCATACTCAAGCCGGTCGCCCAGTGCGCTCTGGTAGAATGGCATATGACTCTCAAGCAGCTCGAAGTCGAGTGGGATGAAAAAGCGATTGCCGAAAGCATCTACGATGGCCTTATCGGCAGCAACTCTTTAATCTCCGTTCCCAGCACCGAATCGAATCCTTGTCGTGTTTCTGTTATCGGAGGCATCGATCCCCTGATAATGACCATTTGCCCTCTCTGGGGCTGTCTTCCAGAGATCATTGTAACAGCGGAAGACATCAGAGTCGTCGATGGACACCACTTCGTTGCCGCTAATTTTGACGGTAAACTTCTTCACGATGGCACGGCCCAGGTTCTGAATCACAGTCCTGTTGACATCTTCGCTGGTCAGCGTGATCGTGAAGGCCAGCCTCGCGGTCCCAGGGACAATCACGTCATGCGCGCCAAGGTTGGGGAACCGGACAAGCAGCTGCTGGTTCTGGTCAATGCTGCTAGGATTGTTGGTGATGACCACAGATTGCCGCACTCCTTTGACACCAAGGGCTCGCGAAGTGACCTAAATGGATTAAGCTTGTGCCCAAATTTGCTCGAAGCCATGGCGTTACGAAGTAACTGACTGGTCAGTGCAGCCTGTATTGAACTGGCGCGACACCTTTAAATGAGTAGTCACTTAAGTAGTCACTTAGTACACATGGAGTTTGAAAACCCCATGTACGAGCCTGACGAGGCGGGCGATGCCTATGATGATGATGATTTCTACCTCCCAGACGCACCCATTGACACATCGCTTGACGTCCAGCAACAGCTAGACACGTCCGGGGACCATATTCAAATCCTGCGAGGCGAGCTGAAGCGGACGGAGCTTGAGAACCAAAAGAAACGTCTCGTCGATATTTTCGTCAAAGAAGTAAGTCGCGCCTACAAAGGGTTGCGGCCTGAAGGTAGGATCGATTACAATCAGTTTGAAATCGATGACGACGGTAAAACACTCTACTGGACGTCTGGCGACAAAAAGATCCGTATGTCCGCGAAGAAGGGGGGATTCAACTTCCTGGCTCTGCAAAAACTTGCCTCGGACTTCGGACCCGGAGGTACAGATGCAATTCGAACGTGGCTGGGGCTCGCTGGCTACAAGTCGAAGATACCACGTGCTCTAAAGAAGCACTCCAGCAAGGCCTCCCAAGCAATCGCGAGGTTGAAAGCATCGAACTCAAGGACCTCTCAAGGACATCTGGCATCAATCAAAGAGCCTCCGGTGGACACCAAGTGGGTCCCCCAGGCCAAAAAGGAACTTGATGGGTTAAAAACTGCCATGACAAGAGTACGCGACGTGTTGGTGAAGAACCTAGCGAAGCTGTCAAAGGTCGATGATGAGAGAGCCGAAGTGAAACAAGGCTTAGTCCGGGAGCGTCAAAACTGACGGAAACGGACGACGCGCAGATCCAACAAGATATTCGAGACCGGATCAAGAGGCTTAAGACAGAGCTCTCCGATCTCGAGCTTGAAAGATCCTCCCGTCAAGAAACCCTCTCTAGGAACAGAGCAGATATCCGGTCCCAGGTCAACAGAATCCGCGAGACATTCAGGAAGATCCTTCATGAAGACTCAACGCTGGCCGAGCGCATCAGCACCCTCTTTCGGGAGCAGGGGATCACAATTGCGAGTATCCTTACAGCAATCGGCCTGGCAATCTCGACCTTAGTGCTCGCGCTGACTGGCGGCGCAGCTGCCCCGACTCCGTCTCCGGCTCCCTCCGACAAGGGCGGGTTCAAAGAGTGGGTAAAAAAGCACCTACAAGCCCTTGGCCTCGCCCTTGCAAATTTGGCCGGCAAGACCGCTGCAGCCCTGCCCGGGATCATCGGTTCGATTGTCTCATGCCTCTTGAATATGTTAGGAAAGACTGCGACCTGGCTAGCAGATAATTTGTGGGCCCTCGTCGTCGCTGTGGGGACTCTACTTCTCATGGCCGCATGGGATTGGCTATCGCATGGCTAGCCAAAGCGCGACTAGACCGACCCCGATCCCGGCTATGATTAGAGCTGTTTTGTCTTCCTCGTGGTCGAGTGCGGATTTTTTTTCCCAAGACACGGGTTTTTCCGGCTCGGCCACGGGACAGGGTGGTGGCCTAACAAGCCCCCTTTCGTCAGTGTCGTTCGCGGCGTCTGGTGGGGCAACAGGCGTGTTGAGGCCGCTGTTCAGGCCCACACTCTGGGACTCTGTAGCGATAACGATCATGTTGTTATAACCTACCTTGCTGCTGACACGAAGTAGCATATTACTCGGCGCCATGTAGAGGCCAACTCCAAAGACAAAGTTCACCATAGAACCAGCAAATTGCAAGACACCTTGGTAACGTTTTATCGCTGAGGGGAGGTCCACTGGAGATGAGATGACGTCCGCGAGGTTTGCCAGAACTGCTTTTGCGCGTCGAAGGCCGTCCCGCTGCCTAGAATACCTGTACGGGTCTTGCCCTGAGAGGTAAGAATGGCCCACACGTACGTCCGTATGCTATCATTCAGCCTCTCGATCCCGGAGCGGGTAAAGCCCTCCGACTTGTCAAGTATGAACGTCCCCCAGGCCGTGTCTGCATCAGGGGCGTCCTGCTTGATGTAGTCTACGTGAAGACAGTCGTTAGTTGTCCGCTTTGTGAATGACGTACCACTCGAGTCGTACTCACCATCAAGGGGATGATACCCTTGGCCGGTCCAGCAGTTTTTGACTCGCCCAAGCCCTCGGTTCTGGCCGCTGACCCTCCAATGAGAGTGCGGAGAGACACCAAATTCATCACAGATTCTCTCGTACCCCATGCGGTCATATGAATTGTTCATCGCATCCCATCCCGTATCCTGGGGCATAGAGGTGTTTAACTCTGTGAGTATACGCCGTATCTGGTAATATACGTGAAAGCAATACATGGACTGCAGCATGGGGTCAGCTGCGGTCAAATGGTCTTTCGGGAAAAGCCACAGCCAGCGGTGGCGCACCAGACCGCAAAGTTGACCTGGTTTTGACCAGAGTTGTACTTTTGCGTGAGGACCCTGACAGATTGCTCTGCATGGCGGCCCGACCTTAGTGCTCGCGCTGACCGGCGGCGCAGCTGCCCCGACTCCGTCTCCGGCTCCCTCCGACAAGGGCGGGTTCAAAGAGTGGGTAAAAAAGCACCTACAAGCCCTTGGGCGCGCACTGGCAAATTTGGCCGGCAAGGCCGTTGCAGCCCTGCCCGGGATCATCGGCTCGATTGTCTCATGGTCTTGAATATGTTAGGAAAGACTGCGACCTGGCTAGCAGATAATTTGTGGGCCCTCGTCGTCGCTGTGGGGACTCTACTTCTCATGGCCGCACGGGATTAGCTATCGCATGGCTAGCCAAAGCGCGACTAGACCGACCCCGATCCCGGCTATGATTAGAGCTGTTTTTCTTCCTCGTGGTCGAGTACGGATTATTTTTTCCCGAAGACACGGGTTTTGCCGGCTCGGCCACGGGACAGGGTGGTGGCCTAACAAGTCCCCTTTCGCCAGTGTCGTTCGCGGCGTCTGGTGGGGCAACAGGCGTGTTGAGGCCGCTGTTTAGGCCCACACTCTGGGACTCTGTAGCGATAACGATCATGTCGTTATAACCTACCTTGCTGCTGACACGAAGTAGCATATTGCGCGGCGCCATGTAGAGGCCAACTCCAAATACAAAGATCACCATAGAACTAGCAAATTGCAAGACACCTTGGTAACGTTTTATCGCTGAGGGGAGGTCCACTGGAGATGAGATGACGTCCGCGAGGTTTGCCAGGAACTGCTTTTGCGCGTCGAAGGTCGTCCCGCTGCCTAGAATACCTGTACGGGTCTTGCCCTGAGAGGTAAGAATGGCCCACACGTACGGCCGTATGCTATCATTTAGCCTCTCGACTCCGGAGCGGGTAAAGCCCTCCGACTTGTCAAGTATGAACGTCCCCCAGGCCGTGTCTGCATCAGGGGCGTCCTGCTTGATGTAGTCTACGTGAAGATAGTCGTTAGTTGTCCGCTTTGTGAATGACGTACTACTCGAGTCGTACTCACCATCAAGGGGGTCATACCCTTGGCCGGTCCAGTAGTTGTAGACTCGCCCAAGCCCTCGGTTCTGGCCGCTGACCCTCCAATGAGAGTGCGGAGAGACGCCAAATTCATCACAGATTCTCTCGTACCCCATGCGGTCATATGAATTGTTCATCGCATCCCATCCCGTATCCTGGGGCATAGAGGTGTTTAACTCTGTGAGTATACGCCGTATCTGGTAATATACGTGAAAGCAATACACGGACTGCAGCATGGAATCAGCTGCGGTCAAATGGTCTTTCAACGAAACGCCACAGCCAGCGGTGGCGCACCAGACCGCAAAGTTGACCTGGTATTGCCAGCACTGCATGGGGCTTGAACCCCAAGCCTGGACCAGTTTGTCTGATGACACCAGGGGCAGACGATACTTCTCAAACACGTCAGGGTGCTTCACATCGAACGATTTTCCCTGCGCCAATTTTACCTGAATGCGGGCTTTGATGAGTGATGGCGCACTTTTTGCAGGGGTGGCTTGAACCCCCGCCTGATATCTGGCCGAGCTATTGAACGCAAACGCCTTAGTATCCATCGTGTTATCATGCATGTGACGCTAACCGACCTTCAAAACGGCGAACCGGCTTATCTCGTCAGGCCCCTTTCTGTTCCCGCGGGTGAGCTGGAGGTTGCTCTTTGTGAGTTGACGTACTATCACCAGTGGCGCAACATCAGCGCCGCGCTAGAAAATTACCACGTCTCAAATGGACACACCACGACGGTACTTGATGGCTATTACAAGGTTTGCGAGCTGAGCGAAGACGTGTTACAGCCTTTGGGAGCCGATCTTAATTTGCATGCACCAACGGGTCGCTTACAGCTGTCTACAAAGAAACGTCTGGTCTTAAATAGCGGGCCGACCAAACTCCTTGGGTTTTCTAGAGACAGATTCGAACCCGGCAAAACGTACATCGTAGGTGAGCCACACAGACTTGCTGTCCATCGAGAGATCTGTGTGCACCTCACTGAGGTGAGCTCTTCAGATAACCTGCATAACGACCACCCATCTACGTTGCTTAGGTCTGTCCCCGTCGAGAATGAAAGGTGTGGGAGTGGCCGGACAGAGACATTCCCTGTCTTGCAGTATAAGAGGCTTTCGTCTGGTCCTGTTTCACAGCTGACCATCTCACTTAGAGACACGAACGGAAGAAGGCTAAGCTTCGAGTACTTGAGCGCAACGTTGCATATCAGAAATGGTTGACGCGGATGGCCCTGCGAGCGTCAGGAAATGTCCTGGGGTGGCTTTGGCTGACCTTGGTGACGTTGAAGGGTTCGATAGAAACGGAGAGGAAGACCAGCTTTACGCTTTCCAGTTGTTTGAAGGGGTCTACAAAAGAAAAAAGTTCACCCCACTCTGAAGAGATCCCGTCGCTAAAATTCGAAGAGTTGAGCGACGTTGATATCTCACATGCCATCCCAAAGCGGCTTCATAGCCTTGTATTTACTGGGAACGAATGGGTTGCCTTCGCAGACCCCGTCCAACAAACTGGTTGGCTCATCGACTTCGAAATCTCGTCTCCGTTCGTCGTGACCGGAAAAGACCATGAGCTTTGAAAGGTTATGAATAGCGGTACACGGCTATACTCATACATCCCCGAGACGAAAACTGTTGTGGTCCAAGAGGCACCAGGCCTAAGCTGCGTGCTAAAAACCAAAAACAGCAGACGGGGGAGTCTTAAGATGGTCTCCGAATTCCCCCCAGCGGGAATCATCGGTTTGGGGCTATCTGTGTCGACGATCATCCTTGAGATCATTCTTGGAGATAGGCCTGACGACTTCGTATGTCTTACCAGGCTTCAAGCTCAAGTGGTCACAACAACACGCAAATCAAAAGGTTAGAGTTCGTGTCATCGTTCAGGAGACACCTCAGGTGTTGTTCACGAATAAAGATATTCAGCATGAGGCTGATTTTAGCCTGTTGAACCTTGACAAGCTTTCCATCGGTCCGGTCTCCCTTAAAAGGCTTCGATTTACGCCCGGTGAGCTCTCATTCGATCAAACCGCTATCATCATTGGCCAGTAACCCATTTAAAGAGTGATCAGGTTTGACCTTATTGCATGATGACCCTTTACCCTCCACTTGAGAGCGGAGAAAATCACCGCCTTCAACATGCGGCTGAGGTGAGATTCCGTCTAAAAAAAGAACGGGACTTCAGAGCTTCGATGTATAAAAAGTACCGACGCGGAGTCAATGTTGCAGACGGAATTGACACCGCGCTTTTGGTGACCAGCGTGGGCTTAGCTGCTTCTGGCATAGGGCTCTTGTCAACAGTTATTGCGGTGCCAATCGCCATAGGCATGCAGGCCGGGGCTATTGTGTGTGGGCTGCTTGGGGGTGGCAGTAAACTAATAGGCCAGAGGCTCCAGGCAAAGGCAAAGAAACACGACGAAATTCGCGTCCTGGCTGAGTCTAAGCTGAACTCAATCGCAGACCGCATTTCAGTTGCCCCGAACGACAACAAAATTACCGAGGAAAACTTTCGTCTGATCCTCTCTGAGGTTGACAAATTCAACCAGTTAAAGGCCGAGATCCGTGGGCGTCAAAAGCAAAGCGGTGGTTTGTCAGAAGATGAAAAAAACAAGCTATTTCGGCGTGCGAGAGCCGAAGCGATGATGACAGCCCGCGCCGAGTTATTAAAAGAGATCCAAGCTTTAACCAGTGGCATTTGAGTATTTCTTGCTGGCGAGCTTAAAAAGACCGGTCAACCTCACACCAAGCTGGAACCTTCTACCTTAAAAAGACCTACGGCTGGTCGGCTAGCTCTCAACGGGCTGGTCTATGGCCGGCCTTAGGTCTTTTTTGTGTTGTCCCAGGGTGGGAGCCAAGTGTCAGAGAGCCCCAGGTTTTTGTTCCAGAACCCCCGCCGGCCTCGGAGGTACCCAATCAGGTGACGCCCCTGGGGGGTGGGGCGGGCTCCAGGGGTTTTGTCCCAGAACCCCCGCCGGTGTCCAATAAGGCCTGCCAGGGTTTTGTCCCAGAACCCCGCCGGCACCCAATCAGGTGACGCCCCTGGGGCGTCGTCAGGGGGGTGGGGCGGGCCCCAGGGGGTTTTGTCCCAGAACCCCAATTGTGTTTACTAATCAGGCAAACTCATATCTTGGGAAATCATGCCTTTTCAAGCTGGTAATAATTCTGCAATTACGTCACTGCATATTTGCAACAGCTGTCAGCTGCTTGCTGAAGTCGAGAACATATTACCTTATTAAGGTGGTGATTTATGGTAAATGTAAAAATCTGCATAAAACCATAAAAAAGTAACGTATCTCCCTGAAAGTTAGCAGACTTCTTATTTTCGTTGTTCTTTACAGTTAAGAATACAAAATAGACGTACATGCTGCTTAAAAAAAGTGTTTTTATAAGGAAAGATCAAAGGGTAATTTTCTGCGAATAAATCTGAAAAAATAATATCGTTATTGAAAATTTATGTAGTGCTGAAGGTGCATTATTGCATAATGAAGAGCGTCCTAGCAATTATTTATTCCAACTCTTTCTCAAATTGTAATGTAGACCAGATGAAAACGGTAGCTTTTTCTCAATGTTCAACCATGTACAAAGTAAATGTACACTGGACGCATTTATTAAATATAGGGTAGGCAAGCATACCTATGTTAACACCTACAATATAAATAATACATTACTGACATGGTCAGTGGTGTGTAGATGAAATTGTTCAACCTTGTTAAAATAGTATCACCTGTCTCACCTGTGTGTTTTGACAAAACAATTTGGACACAGACTGCATCTTTTTTCATCTGCTCAGCCTGATAATGTGTGAAAGAGTTTGAAAAAATAATTGCTAGGACGCTCTCCATTATGCAACAAGGTACTCTAAGCACTAAGTATATTTTCAATAATGATATTATTTTTTCAGATTTATTCGCAGAAAATTACCCTTTGATCTTCTCTTATAAAAACACTTTTTAACGTTAACAAATGCTGCATTTTGGGATTCTAAATTATGAGAAACAACATAAGGAAGGCATCTGCTAAGTTTTGGAAAGATCAGTGTTATTTTGAGTATTTTATGCAGATTTTTGTCTTTGTCCCAAATCTGTGATTATCACCACCTTAAAAGACATAGCCGCGATAAGGGGTGTTCGAATTCGTTATCGAATAAATTATGGTAAGGCTACCGTACTAATCCTAAGTATTGGAACACTGTAACCAATATTGCATGCTATCTTAAAATGCGTATACTTAAGACAGCGGGACGGCAAACACTGCCGACCTCGATCGTAGTAGTTTTATCTGGGTCTTCATAGTTTTCATCCAGCATTTAGATACTGTCAGATATTTAGAGTCATCACGGTAAATATCTCCACCGTAGTACATAGCGGACGACGCAAAAAGTGATTTCACAGCAAAGGACTTGGTAAAGGTAACCTAATCGCTTGATTCTTTGTCTCATTCTGAATGATGCTGAAGTATGCTGTCGTTCCAGCTTCCAGCCTTTAATTCATTGAAAATAGTGAAGGGGAAGTGATTCTAGGAAAAGAGCTATTCCTTGGCTATTTGGGTATGTTAAGTATAACAAATAGGGTGGCACAGAATAAGAAAAAAACGTATGCAATTGCAGAGACAGCAATGAAACGTGCGTGTACTTGTTGTGTGAGGGTGTACCACTTGTAAAGAATATCTGCAGGTACTTTTGTATATTCAGATATAAGAGCCAAGTCGGTTTAGCGGTAGCTTACTGCTCTAGCAAAATAATTCACACCGCAACGGTATTTTGGAAATGTCCGAGGTCGAAAATTTTAAGTGACTCGGTTATGATGCAGAAAGTCTCTGCGAGGTCGTAAGATAGTGCTCTGAGTTCGCCATGCGACGACTGGAAAACTCCCTCTTTCAACCAAGCAGTAGATGGGTACCTGTGTTGAATCAGGGAATGATAAGGCAATGAAAGGAGAGGGATGGGTTCCGCTTTTCATTTGGTGTGCCCAAGACATAGCGGACCTCTAAACCTTACTGCCCTATGGCTACTAGGCTCATCGAACAGCCGGGCCGCGAAGCGCAATCGGTAGTGCACCTGACTCATAAGTCAGAGGTCCTGGGTTCGAAACCCGGTCTAGCCACATACTTTCGTTTCTCCTTCCGCTAATTCAAGAAGGGCAGTTGTCAGTTACTGGCGAAAGTATGTGCACTTAGTACTGGTTAACCGCTTAGGAGGTCTAAGCCTGCCCAGGAATAGTGTGGTTAGGTTAAGTGACCGTCCCGACATGACCATAGTTGGTTACCGTGGACGTTAAGCAATAAATCAATCAATCAATCAATCTCATGGGACACATTAACCTTTTTAACAGTATTTTCATTGCAAACACCCTGTCATTATCATTCACTCATCGTCTTGAATCTGACTGGAATATTGTTGAACGAGATTTAAAACTCAAACTTTAATTTAAATCGTTCCATCATCTTGATTATGAAGGAAATACCCTTGAAATGCCCTAAAACAGTAGTAAAATATGCAAGCTTTACCCTGTTTTGCCTGGGATATTTACCATATCCATACAAAGGGTATATGGAATCGTAAACAGTGTATGGCCTACTGTGAATGCAGCATTCTGGCCAACTGTTATATGGCCTTCTGGAAGGGAATGACAGCAAATGAGAGGTGTGTAGCTTGAGATGCCTGACGACTTTACATAGAATCTGTAGCCCCCAATCTGCATATCAGGCTGATTATTATAGCAGTCATCAGCATTACCATTGTTCACATACCCAAATAGCCATTGACAATCCCCTGACTATGAGACATATTTCTTTAGGATCTTTAAGCCGTAATAACGATGCGCAAACATTTCGGTTAATGAAAACTATTGGCCTAGGTCAACAACTTGATTTTCTCAGGAATTTTTATTTACGACGGAACATGAGGCACCCTTCAAGGCGTCCTATTGTCGCCCCGTATAGCGCTTCGCAGCCAACATCATCACATATAACAAGTCTTAGAAAACATTGATGCAAAGCATCAATACGACGGGAAACTCTGTCACATTTAGTTTCTGCGCCCAGCAACTGTGCAAATATTAAGGAATCTCGATAACAGCGGTTAGCCAAGTTTATTATATTTTATTGGCTCTTGTCTACTATTTAATACATGCCAAAAACATGTGGGCATGTTCTTGACAAATATGCATCGTAATGATGCACCTCTGAGCTGCTCGGATTTGTTTATATTTTCAGATAACATTTAAACTTTCGCCTGTGTCGTCAGTATTGTCGCCGTTAGTGGCGTATACTTGGCGCTTTCTGGTTCAGAGATTTTGGTGCGATGCGCAAACTGGCCAGAAATAGCATGTTTATGATTTCCGTCCAAATGTATGCTTGGAAGTAGATTTAAACTTAAGGTTTCATCACTCGAAACCAGTTGTGCAGAGACAAAACTTCTTCCAGTTTGTGAATTATATTATATATTATACATACTATTAATAAGCAGCAAAAAAAGGCACACACCAGTATTATAATAAGGGAATGACCTCAGAGCTCTCCCCCGAACTGTCTGAAGACATGTTGAAATAACCGCGAGGATAGGAATCATATTTTCTACTCCATGTAAAGGAAGCTAACATGGTTAAATTTGCCCATGAGATAATGTAAAAAGTTGATGCATTATTTTGCATGGGAGGCACCTGGTATACCAATTTTCAATTTTTTTTTATATATTTATTTATTTACGTGGAAGGCGTCAGTACAGTAATGCGCAAAGCCTTCAGCAATATATATTTTGCCAGCTATCATTCTGACGTATAAATATTTGCGCTTAAATTTGTATATCTATCATACTGTTTAAAAATTATCTTTACCATAAAAGTAATACAGAGTTAACAAAGACTTGTTGAAAACTATATATTACCGCCCTTGAAGCGTGCCAAAATAGGGCCTGTGAAAGGAAATATCCTTTTATTATAATATTTATTATTACTTTTTAAGCCAGTGAAACGTGGATTATTAGACCTATTTACCACCTTAACAAAGTTTTCCCTGCTCCTCACGATGGAAGCAACAATTATTGCATATTTTTATTGTTGACAGCTAAAACGATATATAGTATTTAGTTAACCCCACTGGTAGTCCCATAATAAGGAAAAACGCCAAGACCATCCAAATACGGTAACTCCTTTCAAAATCAACGTTAAATAGTGCGCGTAAAAGACACAGTCGCCATTTAAATCGAATTACAAGGACACGGCGAGTATATGTAGAGCATGTGATTTATTTATTTAAGACATTTAAAATCTTTGTATAGACATCAAAGAAGACATTTAGCAACCATTGTCAATTTATGTGTTGGACTTGCAGTAAGAAGAGCAAAACTGTTTTTTTTCTGCACAGAAAAAAAAATTAAAGAGTGAATTCAAAAGCAGAGAGCAAATTCGCAGGATGAAACATGGGCCATACTTCGAAGTTTCGTCTATCCAAGCCTCATCAGTGACCCTGATAATATCTGGCATCGAAAGCAAGAGAAAAGTGTACTGTATATATATATATATCAATTTTGTTTTTAATTTTAATAAGGCAGTCGAGTCGAAGACTTATTAGTATCAAAAGCGGGGTCCAAAAGAATGTAAAAAGCGATGGTGTAGAATAAAAGTCTAAACCAATCAAACAATTTCTGATTTTTCAGAATATATCTTCTATTTTAAAGGGAAAAAAATTAATCTGCACTTTTGATGATGTACGGGGAGACGTTTTACGGCCGCCACATGGCACAATACCAGCTGCAGAGAAGCCATATAAAATCTTAAAGAATTCCTTCAAGAGCAGAGAACATATTCACAAGAAGACACAGGCCATACTCCGACGTTTCGTCTATCCAAGCATCATCAGTGACTCTGATAATATCTTGCAAAGAAAGCCAGAGAAAAAGCATACTGTAATGTCTAATAAGTTAGACTATCCACCTCTAGAATTCTTCTGATTAGGCTGGTGTTTACTGCAACATTTCGTCGAAGTGCGCATGAGCATGGAACAGCCGTGCAGCATCTGCTGTATTATGTTCAAACCCACTGATTTTAACGCAAAGGACCTGGCAAACGGCTGCCAAGCTCTATACCTTAAAACTTACGAAATAGTGCGTAAGTTTAATATGGAGACCAACTGCACTTTAAACAAACCTTTCTTTAAAACCGCTTTCAATTTCTTCATAATCAGTAATCAGTGAAATATCAAATGCGAAATTTTAAACAATGCAGTCATTTTTCATCTTATAAAATTACGGTACTATCCCGTACTTTGTCTGGTAGAGGCCTGGTAGGTAGTTGCCAGGTCTTTAACCGCGTAATATCTACAGTGTTTATTACAGGGATTATTGTTCAGTGTGTCTGGTTTGTATTTTACACTGTACGACTTGCTTACTGTGTATTGCGGTCTTGTGAGCTACTTTCAAAAGCGCGTTAGCATGTACTCGTACATTTAGCTGCTGTTAATGTTCTTGCACATGTGCATATTTAGAGCGACATATATCACAGTAGCTGGATGTACTGTGAACGGTAAACAGTGAAGCTGCACAACAGAACGTCTTTCAAAGTTCCACATGCTAAATTGCTAAAATTTAAATTGTAGTATAATAAATATTTTTTCTTGATTTTCTAGTTAGTCGATAATGTAAAATAAACCTATTCATGATGCTGTCCATGCAGTCTCCTTTTTACGCTTAACACACGCACGCATACGCACATGCACACACACACACACTTTAACTATATGTGAAAAGATTCATAATTTGAACATGCCGTGCCCAGCTTGTGCGCATGAAAATCCATGGTTGCCGTTTTTCAAAATCTAAGTAAACTTCGAATACCATGACCAACCGGCTCATTAGTCAGGACGCTGAAGCCGAAAAAATGCAACTTTAATGCCCCGGCGATTCGAAAGGAAATTTTTACCAAATTTGATTAGCACAACATTTGGGCTTTATGATAGGGTATGATGTGGTCACTGAAATACGATCCCGAGCTTTTAATTAACCCTTTTTACTCCTACCCCTTTTCAACCTTAATTTGCTCAAAATGAAAATGCTATAATTCTGTACATTTGGAGGTGCACTGAAATTTTCTGATTAATTCATGAAATGACGTATTTGTGTGCAAAGTATCAGTTTCTGTAACAATTTACAAACTGCATGCTTAAAATATTAAGAAAACCGGTGTATACACATATTTACACAAGGATAATTCATCCTACCACTTGTTGGTGTTTGAAGATACTAAAATTCATTTTAAATTGTTGTCTTCAAGATTCTCACCAAACTGCGCATAGAATTATAGGGCAGCTGACTCGCAAAATATCCAATGATAACGACACTGCACTCTGTACTTCATAAAACGTTTCTCTTTGGAGTCTAACCACCACGGTCCATGGATCCCGTTTTCCTCAGACGTTCATTTCAATTTGAGTTCCAATTTGCATTTTTCCCCGTGCTCTGCAGTTTTAACAAGAAACCAGCCCAGCCACTTCTGGGTCTACAAAGACTTCCAACAACTTACGCATTCACATTATCACTGGCGTTCGTTCGTTACATACGTTACTTAATATAATTTTGTTAAAAATAATAATGAATGAAGACGAATCAGAAGATATATAAAGATGTAGAATACAAAAAACAGGATCATATTTGTTTTACTGCGTTAGAATATAGTTACTAAAATTTGTTAAAACAAAAAAAAAGTTTCGAAAAGCTTTTCATAGCAACTAATACAAATTATATATGCCACCCATGAAACGAAAATAATAAATAAAATGAAATAATATTTCAACTTTAAATCGTTTTGTCGTTCAAATATGTTTTTGAAAATAGTGCTTTAAAACTCTGCATTTCTCCCTTGTCTTAAAAGCTAATTCAGTACTTTAACAAAATGAAGTTTTATATATGAGCCAGTCTCTGTGAAAACCGGGCTTAATGACATTGGAACAAAAAATTAACTAACTGCATCACTGAAAAGTATTACTTTTTCTAAACATTTCCTGAAAATTTGAGATGATTACCCCTATTTATTAGATATAGAATTTAGAAGCAAACAGGTAGTGCAGTTTCTTTATATGACGTTATTAACGTCATGAACGTATGTTTTGACGTCAACGTCACTACCTTTGTTTGAACGCGCTTTCTGTGCTTGTTACACAAAATATCTCTGACAAAAAGTGTGTTTTCTCATTTTTATTGTGTATTTCATAGTACACACATCACAATTTGCATGACTTAACATTCTTTCTAAAATGATAGGTCTTTGTGCTGGTATACCATCTGTTTTCAAGGCTTTGGGGTTACCATGGATTAAGCGTTGTCATGGCAACCTATGTCATATTTATGACTGGATTTTGTCTGAATTCACAGGCTTTTTGTTATATCTCAACGCCTAAGGTATTTTCATGGAAATAAGTAGAGGTCCGAAAAATCATTAATTTTGACGTTTTTCATCCGTTCACAACGTAATTATTACGTAATGTCATTAAGCCCGGTTTTCACAGAGAACGGCTCATATGTAATTGGTATTTAGTATCTAAATGAAGTATTTTGACAGCATCTGTAAATATGTTAAGTTGGATTGGCACTAATGTAATGATGGACGTATCAAATTTGAAAAATAAAATGCACTAACGAATATTTGCACGTACTGTCAGGCGAAAAAATGAACGGCATTCAAATTTATGTTCAAACACTAACCAAACGTCATGGTTTGAAGAGTAGTTACAACGTAAACTACTTAGATATCAAAAGAAGCTATCCAGTATATGCATATGGTAGATATTAGCAGAATTGTGGGATCACTGTTTCCTCCGGTAGATGGTTAAAACCATCGTGAACAGCGTTATTTTGCAAGTTCGTACGTCTCTCCAGAGGATAAAACTCGTTTACATGTTGACTATCTTAATTTGTTTCTTGCTATTTTGCTACAGTGTATTTATTGGATATACATGCAGAACCAAGTTTACGTATATGAGATGTAGAAAACGTACATAAAAATATTAATAAAATTACCCAGGGAAGGCCACAATTACAAAACACAGCCCACCCAAGACACTGAAAGAAGATGGGAAACATGTGTACGACAAAACGGAACAATACATTTTTGGTAACAGACACTCCATTCAAACACAGAGGAACTGAACATAAGAAAAGCACCAAAAACAATACAAAATACATTCAAATATTTAATACATCTAATTTTACCTATTTTCTATTTAAAACCACAAAACAAAATAGAAAGCACATAGGACAGCTATACAGTCGAGCACAAGGCAAGAAAACCAACCGATTGGGTTCGCATGTAGAAGGTTTCATATTTGTATAGACAGTTGTACATAACCTACCAGGGGCTGTAACTAGTTTTATTCGCGCAACCTCACACTTCCTTCTGATGCAGCAACAACACGTAGGCGTTGCGACATAAACATGGATGTTTACAGATATTTGAATACGCAACGAAAAATGAAGTTTCAAACGGCTCCGTCAACAGTCATCATATGTATATCACGTATATAACAGAAGAAATAAAAGCATGACTACAGAATTCAGTATCCGAATAAATAAGTAAAATAAAAGAAGTTACTAAACATCTAGTATAATTACTCAACATAAAATCTTGCTTATCGTAGACTTAACTGTTTGAAACATTTTGAATTAGTGTGTGCTGCACTGGCTATACCAGGTAAATACTTATTAAAACTTATTTTCTAAAAAATCTAACATATGCCGAAAGACTTCAATATATGAAGAATAGATAGCCATAAATGCTACAGCCATTGGTTATATTTAAAAGTAGTGGATGCACATGCGACCATGAAAATAAATAAATAAGAAAACGAGATTGTTAGAGGTATCTAACTTTCATCTGTTTGGCATGTATCTGAATAGACGTTATACTGCGTTACATAATTGTTATTTGAACATTGTTTCATTCAGTACCAAAGGATAATATTTGTTTGTGAATAAGCTGCTTTCAAGGACTCAATGTCTGCATGCCTCAAGCCTTCAGTCTTTACAAATAACTTAGCATGTGTACTTAAACTGTATACTTTTATCATTATTGAGCATGAACCGCAACAATGAAGCACGAAAGCTTTTATAGCTAAAATGTTATGATACTTCATTCCATCGCAACTTAAATCTAAAACAAAGTCTCAAAACTGAACATGAATAGCGTACTCGATCGTTAATTACATATCGATTTAAAAAAACTGTCAGTGTTTCAATTAAGTATCAAAGTTCACTTGCTGAAATGTTATCAACGATACCAGTTTGTAGCGCTCTAATCAGTTATATGGCAAAATGTTAAAAATATTTTTTGTTGTGACGAGTTAACAAAAGAAGGAAAATACCGTAACTTATTAGCAGTCCCATTATCAGCCTATTCAGGAGTTTTGTCAGTGTTTATGGTAACGTGACGGGTAATTCATAACATTTGCAACATTGTTCCTACATAGTATTACCTGCACTCAAAATGTTACAAAATGATACATTTTACTTACAGTCGGACGGCGAGTAGTTGACTGGAGGCTGTGAAAATACATTACGTATCTCAACGTGTAGCAATTTGGCAGTGAAAATTAGCAGTAACATTAACTAATAAGAAGTTTACATGTTTCCGATGTTTTACGACCAAGCGCATGATGTATCACCGTCTTTAGGGACTTTAAAAATTGATTAAAAAGGTCAATGCATAAAATATAGTAATTTATTGATATGACTGGGCTCTTTCTTGATTTTAACTGAAACTTTCATTTGAGCATTGTCGTTTTTATAGGTAACGAAAAATATCTCCATGCAAGTCTCATAAAAGAATGTGTACTTTGAAAGCAGATGCTTATTTTTGACTTGGCAGATACTTTTTGTGCCCCAAGTCAAATAATGCCAGTGTGTATCTTAGTTTTCTCACCTTTCTGTAGTCTTTCAATTTCTATACTCTATGGACCGATTTTTTCAATAATCAATGTATCAGCAGGTTTTGTAGTGTGTAAATTACTAGTAATTCCCTGATTAATATGTATTCATATTAAAAAGAACGATGGTGTTTGATTGTCACTTGAATGACACCAATATAAATAACAATGTTCAGAGCATCAGTAGCTCTATTTCCCTTGGGGTAATATCTTCTTTTTCTCTCAATTTATCAATTTGTTTCTGTTGTAGTGCTTTGAATTAAAGTCACGTATGTTAGTGTCATGAGAAGCGTAGCAAGAAAATTGAACCGTTGTATAATCATGTCAGCATAAGTGTTGAGCGGTGCTACAAGAAGAAAGAAATAGCAAAAAAGACTGTTTGTTCAGTATTTGTCAAGTCTTTTAACACATAACAACTCTCTTTTCTGTTTAACGTATAAAACGCAGCTTGCGAGAGCCTTAAACTGCTTGGTGAAATTAGCGACAAACTTCTGTCGACAATATTTCTTAAAAATATCTGAATACCGTATTTATGAGAGTTTCCCTGGAGTTGGTGAAGGTTGCTGATTAGCTGTGATGTAATGGAATACATTTTGTATAAATGTTATTTACGTTAATTCTACGTTAATTCAAGTAGTAACATCGGCGAATGTTAAGGAATCAAGCAGGCTGTAATTCTTCTAATATTCAAAGACGATTTTAAAGGAGGATATATTAGCAAAAGAAATCAAAACGTTTCCGCCTTCAAATTATTTACATTTTTGGAATATTCTCATATGTAACGTCTATAGCCGAATGATACGGCCTTAAGCCAAAATGGATAGAAAGGTAATACGTATCAGTCGTTAGCAGTATAATAGGCTTCTTCTGAAACCTATGTTGTTTGCTTGAAACTCCTCTTCAAATAACATAAAAATAAGGAGAAACGGAGTCGATCATTTTTAGCATTTCTCTGGTACCCAGTTATCTC
This sequence comes from Ctena decussata, assembly GCA_963989385.1. Lineage (NCBI taxonomy): Eukaryota > Metazoa > Mollusca > Bivalvia > Lucinida > Lucinidae > Ctena > Ctena decussata. The sequence goes on from OZ022510.1 coordinate 10,084,145, forward strand.
TCCTTATTTTACATCCTGGATCCACTTTTCAGGACCACATCATACCCTAAGTTAAAGTTGGATAATAAACTTTCATAATATACCAAATTCATCCTTTCGAATTGTCGGGGCACTGAACTCGAAAAATAGGCCTTTTTTTTTAATTTCAGCGTCCTGACTACATATTTGTATGCTTGTCTGCCAGACGCATTTCGAATGTGCCTCGAATCAAACTTGTGATAAACTTATAAACCATCAAGAACATCCGAAATTGGGAAAACCACATTTTAAATGACATCATGCCTTTAATAGCCTTGTACTGATTGTACGAATCAAATCGCACAGTAACGCACATTTTGTAGTAAATCGTTTTTCTGAGTAGTATCATGTTCCTCCTTTAGATCGGAATTTTATACGTACATGTATTTAAAAATTGTGCAGGAGAATAATGCTATAATTTCATATTTTGGCAAAGTCAGTGTTTGGTTGGTACAGAGTGTCAGTAGTCAAACATTTGGTATGCTCTAAATTCTCACTTTCTTTAAACGCCAGTGTAGGCCAAAACCAAAAATTGTATACTTTTAATTGCCTCTGAGTATATTTAAGTACAAACATCAAATAATGGCTGTATAGAAGTGCTTATAAAATTTCAGCTTGTAAAGTTGTCTTGTTCATCTGTAAGGGACCTAAAACCAAATAAAGGTTCATCGATGGTCTTTTTTATCAAAATTTCGAACGTTTTACCCTTGCTTTGTGGTTGACTCTGTCCGCAGTCCATGGAGGTGTGTTTCAGCTGCATCATTAAATTGTACATGTGTATGTGTATAAGATTTTGAAAACGTTCTGAATAGGCACACTAAAGAAAAAAGCGGAACGCATCCAAGACAATACTGCTCATCCGCCCTAGGCTTCCTCTAGCCCAGGATTGAAATGCAGCAAAGGCAAAGGCTTAATCTTCAGACATGTGCTGTCCGCTGCCTTAAGTCTAGTTTAGTTGTGATACACTGTATTGACATCTATTTCGTTTACGAACAGTGACGAAAGTTTATTTGTATTACATTCAATACCCTTTTTATGCAAATACTTCATATATGCGTATTTCCTTTGGCAGCCTAATTTATCTTTTTCAGGGTTTTCTCCAGAAAAACCGATGGTCTTTAATACAGGCAAACTTGTAGAGCGTTGGGAAGAAATACCAATACCTTGTACAGTGGTAAAATACGGCGCAGGTACTGGACATACTATCGGTCGGCTTCGTCAGTCGGGCCCTGATTTACACAGAGTTTCACCAATTTCTCAATATGATATGGCCAGGCTGCATCAACAGCTTGAAGTATATTCTATCAATAACCAACATTTTGCAAATACGGGTGATGCTGGGGCTTTAGTATTTGTAGCTTCTAGCTTTGGAAGCAACATGGTAGTTCGTGCACTTGGGCTTATAGTAGATGTCACGAGCTATGGTAGCGCGATCGTGACACCAATATGGGCAGTTTTAGAAAAACTTAATTTGCCATTAAAATTGCTCTCTTTTGGGAACCCGGTTGGATTATCTGAAGAACCTGTGAATCAAGGAGTGGGAACAATAAAATCGGACGTTGACATGTTAATGCAAAACGCCGAAGCGACGGAGCAACTAAAAAGTTCACTGGTGATCAACGACGTAACAGATAGGAGATTAGGTGAGAGATCAACTTCGATAGAAAATAAGACAGAAGTTCAGCATAGTAATGTCTTAAAAGAGGAAATATTTTGTATAAGAACAAATGAATGGGGGCACGTACCAAATGTGTAATCAGATATAAAAGACTGACTATAATAGTCCGGCAGAAAAAGGCAGATTTCTGAGAGGACCTGGAATTAGCGTCTAAAGTTTTTTTCTTTGCTGATTCTCATATAACAGACATTACCTTTGAAGAATCCAAGTGATGCCACTCTGTCATCATTGAGCAATTTGATATATTCAAGATGGCATCCAAGATATTTGCGGACTTATGGCAAAATTTATATTTGACAAGCTTATACCACTCAGTGGGGATTTTCTTTGCTTTTTTTGATGTTTGGCATAGCTTTTTGAGTTACTACATGTCTATTTGTCTTTATCACAGATGTGTCTATGATATAATGGATGGCATCCAAGATGGCAGCCAAATATATATTATGTACAAATGGCGTTTCTTTTCTTTATTTTACACAGAGCTTGCATTTGATACATAATACTAATGATTAATTTTCATACAAGGCATAGATCTTAAAATACTAGAGGTCTTGCTATTTCACCTTCATATACTTGTGTCAATGCAAGATGGCAACCAAGATGGCTGCCAAAATACAAAATTTTACCAGAAAAAGGTAATTTTATATGGAGCCTGTGTTTGACATGTAATTCTAATGACTAATCTTTATGTAAGCCAAGGATTTTGAAGAACTAGAGATCTAGCTGTTTACTACTGAGAGAAGATATATAGAATGGCATCCAAGATGGCAGCCGAAATATAGAAACTAAACGTAGGTTGTCCCAAAAATGTGCATTTGACGCATAATGCAAAACATTTTCCGCAATCTGAGATAAGATGTAACAAATGTCTCATTCAAAAGTGAAAAATAAGCTATGACCATCAAAACTATCATTTCACCTTTGTACTTATTTCTTTGTGGGTCAAGTAGATGATGCCTTACACAAAACAATATGTGCCGTTGCATGATGAAAACAGTGATTTGAGCTTTGCATCCTGGGGTGTCCCGGCCCAGTTCAGTCTGACTAGATTCATGCAGATTGTTCATTTCCTTACTACCGATTGATTGCATAGAAAGGAATTTGATCAGACTGGGTAGATGCTCATTTTGATCTGAGTATTCATTGGGAACAGAGATGCTTTCATTGGTTTTTGCCATGCAACGGTTAATATAAAATTCTTTCAATCACATATAAACTGAGCAAGAATGGCAGATACAGGCACATATCCGAACAGTATAAAATACCACATCAGTATAAGGTCATATGGTATAAGATTAGCATTTAAATAAATATTAACACACAGCATTTAACTTCAGCATCCACCAAGGCAAAATTGACTCATGTAGCGGACAAAAGTCTGTCTATCAATTGTTAGAAGCTACAAACAGCCAAATTGTGCACTCGCCTACTTGATAAAATTGGTCCTTTGTTGAAACTTAAAGGGCAAACTAGACATAAATCACTTTAAGCAACCACTGTCTGTTCATTCCCACATACGATGCTGCCTTGGCAACCACAAAACATGGTACAACCAAGTCCTACTCGGCGGCAACCACAGCGCATAGACGAACATGGATCATCGCTTTCACATCCACATTTTATCAGTTTATCTACATCATCTGGGACAAGAGCAACTCTTTTTGGCACAGTAACTGGAACAAGAGTTTGAGATGCTTCATTTCTAAACCATCCATAATTCTCGGGTGAAAGGTCTGGAGGATCTGTATCCAGTGCATTTTTTCCAAATGCACGCCTGAAGATGTGCTCGTTAAACGTTTTCTACAAATGACTCTGCAGTAGAAGGAAGGGATGAAACCTTAACAACTGTCTTTGAGGGTTTTCCTACCCATTTCTTCCACATTTTTGTCGAGCTGTTGTCATGTTCTCGCACTGTGGGAATCCATAGCATGCTGCTATGAAAGTAGTCGATTCTTGAACTACATCAGGTAATTCAGCATTTGTGTCACCCAGACTTGGAAGAATATAACCATCCCGCAACATCTTGACTACCTTGCCTTTACCGATACCAAAATAACTGCCAACCGTGTCACATCCTGAAAGGGCATGTGCACCAATCAGATGAGGAACAATAGCGTTATTCCTTCGTACAGTCTCTCTTATATCTACTGCAGAGTCATTTGTAGAAAATGTTAAACGAGCACATCTTCAGGCGTGCATTTGGAAAAAATGCACTGGATACAGATCCTCCAGACCTTTCACCCGAGAATTATGGATGGTTGAGAAATGAAGCATCTCAAACTCTTGTTCCAGTTACTGTGCCAAAAAGAGTTGCTCTTGTCCCAGATGATGTAGTGAAACTGATAAAATGTGGATATGAAAGCGATGATCCATGTTCTTCTATGCGCTGTGGTTGCCGCCGAGTAGGACTTGGTTGTACCATGTTTTGTGGTTGCCAAGGCAGCATCGTATGTGGGAATGAACAGACAGTGGTTGCTTAAAGTGGTTTATGTCTAGTTTGCCCTTTAAGTTTCAACAAAGGACCAATTTTATCAAGTAGGCGAGTGCACAATTTGGCTATTTGTAGCTTCTTAAGAGTTATTTGTTCTATTCTAACAATTGATAGACAGACTTTTGTCCGCTACATGAGTCAATTTTGCCTTGGTGGATGCTGAAGTTAAATGCTGTGTGTTAATATAACCTTATACCATATAACCTTATACTGATGTTGTATTTTCTACTGTTCAGCATATGTGCCTGTATCTGCCATTCTTGCTCAGTATATATGTGATTGAAAGTATTTTATATAAACCGTTGCATGGCAAAAACCAATGAAAGCATCTTTGTTCCCAATGAATACTTAGATCATAATGAGCATCTACCCAGTCTGATCAAATTCATTTCTATCCAATCAATCGGTAGTAAGGAAATGAACAATCTGCATGAATCTAGTCAGATTGAACTGAGCCGGGACACCCCAGGATGCAAAGCTCAAATCACTGTTTTCATCATGCAACGGCACATATTGTTTTGTGTAAGGCATCATCTACTTGACCCACAAAGAAATAAGTACAAAGGTGAAATGATAGTTTTGATGGTCATAGCTTATTTTTCACTTTTGAATGAGACATTTGTTACATCTTATCTCATATTGCGGAAAATGTTTTGCATTATGCGTCAAATGCACGTTTTTGGGACAACCTACGTTTAGTTTCTATATTTCGGCTGCCATCATGGATGCCATTCTATATATCTTCTCTCAGTAGTAAACAGCTAGATCTCTAGTTCTTCAAAATCCTTGGCTTACATAAAGATTAGTCATTAGAATTACATGTCAAACACAGGCTCCATATAAAATTACCTTTTTCTGGTAAAATTTTGTATTTTGGCAGCCATCTTGGTTGCCATCTTGCATCGACACAAGTATATGAAGGTGAAATAGCAAGACCTCTAGTATTTTAAGATCTATGCCTTGTATGAAAATTAATCATTAGTACTATGTGTCAAATGCAAGCTCTGTGTAAAATAAAGAAAAGAAACGCCATTTGTACATAATATATATTTGGCTGCAATCTTGGATGCCATCCATTATATCATAGACACATCTGTGATAAAGACAAATAGACATGTAGTAACTCAAAAGCTATGCCAAACATAAAAAAGCAAAGAAAATCCCCACTGAGTGGTATAAGCTGGTCAAATATAGATTTTGCCATACGTCCGCTTTCATCTTGGATGCCATCTTGAAAATATGAAAATGCTCAATGATGACAAGGTGGCATCACTCGGTTTCTTCAAAGGTAATGTCTGTAGAACATGAATCAGTAAAGAAAAATACTTTAGACCTTAGTTCAAGGTCAAAATATTTTTCTGCCGGACTATAAAGACCATGTTTTCTACTTTTTTTTTTTTTTTTTTTTTTGTTTGTTTGTTTTTCTTTTTTTTTTTCTTAATTATTTTCTTAATTATTTTTTTCCTACTTGTTTTCTTATTTTCCTGCTTATTTTTTATTTATCTTTTTTAGATTGTGGCATGTATATACATATTTAAGATATTTATTCTCACAGTGTGTGGGCTAATTCATGTCGGCGAATGTATTAAGTTCCGAGAAACTACGGGAATCTGCGCGTTACTGGTAATTAAAAGTTAAAAGTAAAAAGTAAGGCAATAATGAGGAACAAATACAACCATGTCACATATTCCTCCCATAAGGGAAAGAAAAATGTACATAAATTGACAACTGTTCTCGAAAGACACACAAAACCGTAAGAACGACTCTTTCCCAGACAGGTGATCAGTCAGCTACCCGAAATATAAAAAATAGTGACTGATGAACTGATATGCAACATTATAGTTGAAATGGTGTTTATGTATTGCCATTCATGAGGAGAGGTAAGAGAGACAGTTGTAAAATGTATTAACCTGCGAGATCACTATTCCGATTTTCGGCGGACTGAGCTGTCACATATAATAAGGCCTGTTTTAGGTGTATGGGTAAATCTCTGTATTTTCCACTATTGTTACAAAGGGAAACAGTTTTTGTGACTTCCTGTTTACTTCTATAAACAACGTCCTTTCGAAAAAGAACCAGCCTCTGAAAGTATGATTTTGCTGCAAGAGGAGCAGGGTGTTTCCTTTAAGAGTTGATTCTTATTGAGAGGGGAGGCAAATATGAAAATGACGCAGTCGTTTCTCATGAAAGTGTATCCATTTACTTTTTTAAAATCTATCAGTGTACATTGGATAGTTGAGATCATGCTAAGATTGGGCCTTCTCCGCGTGCTTGGTGTTCACAAACTAACATTAGATACAAGCTTCTTCCAAAGCGTACAAATATTCTGTATTTTACATAGGGAAACAAAGGCTCCTTGTCCAACTTGCGGGTGATTTAATGGGTATGTTCTAAAACACTAAAGAGTGTAAGATAAAAATTTCACATAGAACATGACTCTACCAGATTATCCCTATTTAAATTTTCCTGACTTAATAAAGAGATACATACACATACTACTTTACAAGAAAACAAAATAATTCAGATCTCAGAATTTAATGCCTGTCATCTTATAAAAGAAATCTTGACAAAGATTGTAGGCTACAGATACTGTAAAACACCATTTTACTGAAAATGGACTATTCGTGTCTGATAATAGATTATACTGGATTCCTGGGACTCTCACTTAAGTTTAGAGTTATTTTTTTATTCTCTAAGTCATTGTATTGCTGAAACATTTATAACACACAGCAGTTCTGAAAAAGCTGTAGATATTTTAGAAGTCACAGTTCATACTGTTGTTAACTCTCTCTCTCTTTCCCTGTATATGGGGTACGGGAGTGTGCGAGCGTGTGAGTATGAACAATATACATGTAAATAATAGTTGCAGGTATATCTCTATATTGGCAATACATTTATAAGTATTAATGTTGAGTTGTGTGTGAAAAATCCGGGCATTCAATTATATTGCCGCCAAATATTGGTAACAAACATACATGTTTCAGCTGACGGTTATTTTATTTATTTTATCCGTTGCTCTCGTAAGCAATTCATTAAAGTGTCATATACAGAGATATCACGGCCGAAGGCATTATACATTAACTACCTAGCTCATACTTTTATTCAAATTTTGATGGGGTGAATGGGAATGGGTACATCTGGTGTGAACCTGTGATTGACTTATGATTATGATGATAGGGGTATATGCATAACCACAAGTCCTATGTATAATTATTTGTATGGCCCGGGTGCTACATGTTAAGTTTTGCATATTTTTTCGAAACCAACATATTTTTGTAACCCAATGAAGCTTATTTATGTCATATTCCAGTCAAATCATAGTAAATTTCATGCTATTGGCATACGCGTGTGTTGCAGGGTACTAAAGCATTTGTTTGTACCTAAGCCTCCTGTTCTTAAGACTGAATACCGTTACAACTTTAAAAGTCTAAAACAGAAAGTACTTTTTTGAAACCAACGGTTGTGAGATTTAACAACCTTTATCTTAAGGTGGTGATTATCACTGATTTGGGACAAAGACAAAAATCTGCATAAAATACTGAGAATACAACAGATCTTCAAAAACTTAGCAGATGCCTCCTTTATGTTGTTTCTCACAATTCAGAATCCCAAAATGGAGGACTTGTTGGTGTTTCATATAAAAAAATATCAAAGGGTAATTTTATGCGCAAAAATCTTAAAAAAAAAACGACCATCATTGTTGAAAATGTAACTAGGTCTGAACATGAATTAATCCATTATGAAGAGCGTCCTAGCAATTTTTTTCCATTTATTTTGCACATTATCAGGCTGTGCAGATGAAAAAACAAGATGTGGCCTGTGTCCAAATATTTGTCTAAAATACACAGAAGAGTCTATCTTCAAAGTTGTATAGTTCAATATCACACCTGTCTTGGTCACTGTAATGTATTATTTATACTATGAGTAGGATATAGTATAACTGGCCTACCTGTATTAATGATTGCAACCAGTGTACATGCACTATATACATGGTCAGACATTTGAGAAAAAGCTACTGTTTTTTCTGGTCTATCTTACAATTTGAGAAAGAGTTGGAACAAATAATTGCTAGGACGCTCACTAAAGTACCTTCAGAGCTAAGTACATTTTCAACAACAGATTTTATTTTTCAGATTTCTCCACACGAAAATACCCTTTGACCTTTCCATATAAAACAATTTTTTAAATAGCATGCCCTTCTATTTTGTATTCTAAACTGTAGAGAATAAGAAAAATAAGAAATCTGCTAAGTTTCAGGGAGATACGATACTTTTTATGGTTTTATTCAGATTTTTGTATATACCACAAATCACCTTCTGAAATTCTTTTCGACAAAAGTTAAATATAAATCCTAATTATAGATTTCAATTGCACTGCTGGAATAAAATATACGGGGTACTTAACCCCGTACACGCTGGCGTGTGAGGGGAGACGAACCAAATTATGTGCAGAAATGACACTGTTTGTCCAGTTTTCGCCCTAGTTCCAATGGTACGACTGCAAAACTCAGAATCTAGAAAGGTGGTCGTCGCAAAACCGATATCATAGTTGCCGAGATGGTATACTGCCTTTGGCCGATGATGTTTTGTGTACAGCATATGCTTCTACCCCCCCCCCCCCCACCCCACACATCCTAAGTAGCCCCCCCCCCCGAACCCCCCCACCCCCCCACCCCCCGCTTCCATTTCATAAACTACACGCCCTTGTAGGCAGTTTTTCTACAAACCTGGAACTGAAGTGGCCATATCGGGAAAACCTCTAATTGACATGTAATTGAGAAATTTATCGTCAAAGTCATGGGGGCTCTAAGGCCAATGCGAGACTTTGTGGCCAAAAGTCCCGGCATTTACCTAAACAATTGGATACCATCTGGGTCTTGTTTTTGTCAAAAAGTATATCATATTTCAACAATTTTAAACGGCTTTGCCTTCAAGCCCAGATAGGCGCATGAAGCGAAATCGCACATGGCGCCTCCATTGGTAGGGGGTGGGGCGGAAAATTTAACTGTGTGTTGCGGTCAAGGTTTCAGTAATGCTATATACAGTGAAACCTTTAGAAAGTAAAACCATAGTCAATGATCAGGAATTAATACAATCAAATTCCACATCTCACCCTCAAAACCAATAGGGAAATAAGCATACATACACGGAAACACTGACAGAAGTTCACGAAATGCACGCATTGTAAACCGAATGAGCAGTTCTTTCCAAAACAGTTACCCTAATAAAAAAGAAGCATCAACGTCTATTTTTATCTATTTAATTTTTAACTTACAATACAAAACAAAACAAAACAAAAGGCAGAATGGGTAGCAAAACAGGTGACCAAACCGCCAAAGAACATAAACAAATGGACATAGCACACTGTAGCATCAAGGAACCAAACTTCTTCAGAACAAAATAGCCGATACATTGAAACTTGGTACAAGAAGCAGTATCATAATTGTTTGTCAAATGATAACCTTAGATTGATCTTCGGCCTTTTTACAGAAATAATAAAGTCGCTTCATTGTCCTTTTTTCGTGAGAAAATTCTAAAATATGAGATTCATCTGAAAGTATTAAAGTCTATCGTATGAAAGTTGTAGCTGATCTGTTTTTGTTCTGTTATGAGAGAGACTTCATGTTGTCTCTTTCAGGGGCAACACAATCTGAAGTTATTGAAGCTTTCAATTCTACTACTGGGTATTTGGATGACCTGTTGAATATTATGTTGTCTCTTTCAGACGATACACAATCTGAAATTACTGAAGCTTTCAATTCTACTCCTAGGTATCTGGATGACCTGTTGAATATTAAAGATAACTTCTTTGATAGCAAGGGCAATCAAATTTATCCTTCTGAACTTCAGTTAAATAAGGCCAGCGTCCAAGGCTTCATTTTTTTGATTCACCAAGACCTCATTTTTTATTTACATTGTATCTATATCGGATGTTTTTTTATAAATAAAATTAACGATAAAGGAGATGATATTGATATTGATATTTTTAATTTTCTATTTTAGGTGATGATGTTCCTCGTTCTACATCCTACGGTGTGTATATTTCTTAACTTATTCGTTGTGCTCGAGTGCCCAGTCATGTTGATGACTTTAATATTCGTAACAAAGTCTTTACAGCAAAACGTCTCAAACAAGCTGTTGAGGTCATTTTCAGAAGATAATAGTTCGATATGAAAAGATTGGTAATAAAATTTATGTTTTGCGACAATCTACATGATGATGTCTTTGGTGGTGACTAATTCTGTGGTGTCCTTTTCCTGCATGGTGTCCTGGATGGGATCTGGAATTGAATTGTGTCAGTTCCTGAGAATTTTTCTATTTACTTTAGTTAGATGTTGTATAGTAAACGTACGTGTACACGCATTCTTTATAATAACAAAAGTCAAGGTTTCTGGTTTCGTCACCAGATATTGTCAGGGTCACTGACGAGGCTTTATTAGCCGAGGCTGCGTAGTCTGGCCCATGTTCCTACTTCTGTATGTGTTCTCTGCTCTTGAGGGAACTTTTTAAGATTTTAATTGTACTTCACTGCAGCTGGTGTTGTGCCGTGTGGAGGCCGTAAAAAGTCTCCCCGTACATCATCCATAGTGCAGATTATATTTTATTTACATCCTTTGAGATCGGAGGATAGATTCTGAGAAATCTAAAATTTGAGATCGATGATGAATATTATTCTAGATCATCGTCGTTTATATTATTTTGATCCTCTTGAAACTAATCAGTCTTTGAATCGACTGCCCAATTAAAATTATGAAATTACAGTATACTTTTTTCTGGTTTTGTCACCAGATATTGTCAGGGTCGCGTAGTCTGGCCCATGTTCCTACTTCTGTATGTGTTCTCTGCTCTTGAGGGAACTTTTTAAGATTTTAATAATTTCATTGCCATTTATCCAAAGTGACTTATATTTACATGTCCTCCAAAGCCAGTGGACCGATTGAAACACCATTTGTTTGTCTTGATGGGGCAGAGGAACAAGAGTGTGTTCAGACAAATGTTGTCACATTAGGAAAATGATCGACATGTTTATATATGGTAGAAATTTTGATTTATTGTCTAAGCTGGCTACCGGCCCATATAATCGCATTAGATTATATAAGAGGCATCGCTATAGTCAGCTGTGGTATGTAATGTAAAACCTCATGGGCCTCTTGTAACACTTATGATTATTATTTTCATTATAAAGCAACTATCATGGTTTCACGTGACGTCAAACACTACATTCACTCCATTTGATAACAGCTGAATTTCTATACCCATATATTGGTCCTTCCAACATTATTTTAGTTGTTTGTAAATGTTGTTGTTTAGTATGATGTGATATAAGTGGTGGAGAAAAGGCACCATTAGAAATTTCAGATTGGGACCCTTTCAAGCCTTTATCATGTATTGATCATTATGGTTTGCGTGTTGGTAATACATGTATCAGGGAAAATAACTCTGCACTTGCTTAAAACTTTGCTGTTTCCGAAAATAATACAATTTAATTCATAAGAAATTAAATTTGCCAATAATTATTTTCGACGAATGATACTTAATCATTAAAACACCATAATAACAACCATCTGACATATTTTAATGTTTTTTATTAAATTTGGCAATTAAATGGCAAGGACGGTGAGTAGTTATTATTCGAAACTATTGCGAATTGAAATGTATTTGATTATCAATATTATGCAATTTTAAGAACTTTCAGCATCACAACACAGTAATCAACTATAATATTCACCATGCACTCAATTATAGCATAAAACTGTTCAACGTTTCAACTTTGTTCCAACTTGAATCCTTTTCATTTCTCCACAATATGACTAGACTAAGACTTAACACAGTTACTATTCAGCTGGGGAATCACAAGCAGAATGTAAATTTAAGGTTAATCTGCTGGGGTATCACAAACAGACTTAATATATAACTATTAATTCAGACGGTCCACTGCAACGGATAGCAGCTGACAACAATTCACTTAGATATCGTCCCAATACTGATTTTGCCAATGAGTGGTCTTGCTGGCCACCAGGAAGACCACTCACCGCCAAAACTCACCGCCTGGCACACACCCAATAATCAACTGTCAGATGAAAAGACTAGAAAGCCTCACAGTGCTTCATTGCAAAATAATGGTTGGAAATTACCCAGAATTCGGATAGATCGCAACTTTGGGTGTGCTTAAAAACGTCTCAAATGCCCCATTGAATTGTGTTTAGAAAAAGATCATTACCCAAGAATGATAAATGGGTGTCGTCATAAAAAAGTGCTTGATGCTTATCTTGAAAATCAGGGTATTTGATTGCTCTGCCCCCTTCTGAAATAACTGAATGAATGACAGCTCGATTGATCCTAGCACGGGCATCCTCCATTGCTGTGACGTTATCTGAAAAGCGCCACCTTAACCGATGCAAAATACAAGACCAGACCACTATTGTGTATGGGAATAAAGTTTAAAGGTAACTTAGGACAGAGCAAATGTATTTACGTAATGAGCCTGTCGAAAAGCTCCCAATGTCATTCCCGCCAGCATGCACGAGAAGATACGTGGGTGAAAACTGACCCGCAGAATTGCTGTAGTTAATGAGGGCTTGCCACATACCAATGAAATGTTCAAAAGTCAAACCTGAGCTGCCAGCCCAACGAACTTGATAATCGTATCTGGACAAGCTCATGTTCACACCCATGGGACGCGTCTTGACATGGTTATGAGCCTTTTTTATCAGAGGGGAGCCAACCATCCATACGTAAGCTGGACCTACAAAACTAAGGTGCATTAGCAACCTAAAATTTTTAATAAGTAACAGAAAACTCTGATCAAGACCTGATTTAAGCTGACTCCCTGATGACAACCTTAGTCATGGATGCATACAATCAAATGAAAGCTATGCTGCTAGTTTATCGAGCCTTATATAACGCTTGAACACATTGCTATTAACAGCCCATCTTCCCATGGTCTGAATGTCAGCGTCTGAAACATTCTGCTGGCTTGCCATGCTGGCCGCACCAGTCCTAAACGAGTGTGGACGAACAGTTTCTTTAATGCCCAAAAATGTAAAACCTTGACCAGCACCGATGAAAACTGAAAGCTAATGACTAGCTGACCGTCAAAATGACAAAATAAAGGGCCATGTGATGATGGCCTGTGCTTAATATATTGAAGCAACAAAAATACTGGACAAATTGATTTATCAATGCATGATGTGAAGACAAGGGTAACTGATCGGCCACACTGATCTGTTTTTGAAAAGCGAATGTTAAGCATTGCCTCTGATCAACTGAACGACAAATCGGAAATTTGAACCACTTTCGAGGAGTCACCAAGTTTGGATGCAACAACAAGCTCGCCAATTCTCATGAAACCAAAGAAGGAGACTGATAAGAATAGCATTAAACAGCAATGCTTCATATTTCGATTGAGTGACATACTGAAGTGCTTTCGGAAACACTTTAAGCATTGCTAAAGTTACTGATCGCCTCAGGTCTCTACTGTTATGGAATTTACTATACCCTTTCAACAGTTTCCTTATAGTAAATATTAGTTAATATCTTTCCAACCATTTATTTTGAAATAAAAAGAAAAGCCAGAAATGTACAAACTGGCAGTACTGAACGAATAGCCTTTTGCTGATAAGAAAGCAATAAAACTAACTATGCTATCCAATTTGGCAGGCCATTCCAATGCAAAATTGTGTTGAAAGCGAAAAGTGTCAAACTGGGTTATGGCCGTTTGGTATGCCTTAACCGTGTTCTGCGAGAGGGAGGCATTGATGTAAATATCTACTTCGCTGGCAACAGATTCCAGAATTCCATGGGAACTGGTACAGGCTTTGAATCCGCATGGGGTCGAAGATACTTGAATTTGGTCCACTGTTTACGAGATATTGAATCCATGAAATTATCTTTGGACTTAACATGTACAGCATTAACATGGAAGTCATACTGCAAAGACCATAATACGGTAGCTCTAACCATCCTCACGAGAGGCGCGGTAGCCGAGTGGTTAGAGTGGCTCGGTTATTGTGCAGAAAGTCGCCGGAAGGTCGTGAGTTCGCGGCTCTATATCGCCATCCGACGACTGGAAAACACTCTCTGTCAACCCAGCAGTAAATGGGTACTCTTTTTCGAATTAGTGAAGGATAAGGCAGCGAAAGGAGAGGGATGGGCTCCGCCTTTCATTAGCTGTGCCCAAGTTACAGTGGGTCTCTAACCCCCACTGCCCCATACGGCTATTAGGCTATGGGAAACCTTTACCTTTTAATCAGTCTCATCACTCTTTCCGACTTGGCTGTCTCTGAATTTAAGATATGAAGACAAGCCATGTTGTGAGTCCAAAACTGAATTCTTAACCCACGGAACTGTTTTTTTCAATAGAAACACAGTTAAAGCGATGGGAACCATTTCGAAAAAGGTGATATCTGTCAAGATACCCAATTGTGCCCATAGATCGGACCACTGCAAGAAAGACCAGGCCTCATCCAAGTAACTACCACAGCCCAGACATACCCCACCCCCGCACTGTCGGTATATAATTGCAATTGACCTGAAGAAATCCATTCGGCATCCAGCATGTAAGATATTCCATTAAACTGCAAAAGAAAGGTTTTCCACGTTTGAAGATCATCCTTAATGCCTTTTGTCAATCTAATTCGGTAATAAGATTTATCTATCCCGGTCATAGCACCGTACATACGACGAATGAAGGCGCGAGCCGAAGGCATAGCTTTTGCACAAAACTACAATGATCCTGTCAGTGACTGTAGTTCTCGAAGAGTTAATTTCTTCCGACTAAGTGCATTTTCAATGAGATCTATCAGACGCAGATTTTTTTCTTCAGGGATCTTAATCTGAAAGCGAATTGTATCTGTCACGGGATGGTATAAGGTTGTCTTGCTTACAGGGCCATGAACAAAAACCACCAGGAATTCGTTTGACTTCTCTGTTTAATATCTGAAGTTGATAAAAATACAGTTGTAAGATAAAGAATTAAAATATTCTTTAAACTGTAATTTCGTACACAAGACAAGCATACGTCTGACTTCCTTCAGTATAAAAAGCGAAGTAAAATTATATTAAACATGAATAATTCTTATTAAATTCATATTTTAGTATGTATTTATATATGTAGGAAATCTACAAAAATACCGATATCTTTAACAAATGCAATATTTGTTAAAACTGAATCATTCATTAATAACAGAAACATGTGTTTGCTTGCTTCCATTTCTTTGAACAAAGAAATAATTATTAAAATACGAGGTCCCACTTTTTATGCAAAATGGAGAAAATAGTATTTTACATATATGCCATAAGACAAATATAAAATGTAATTACCTGAAGTTGATAAAAATACAGTTGTACGATAAAGAATTCAAACATTCTTTAAACTGTAAATTCGTACACAAGACAAGCGTACGTCTGACTTCCTTCAGTATAAAAAGCGAAGTAAAGCCCCTGGGTATATCGCCGCTCTCAGGATATTTTCCAAATCACAAAGAAAAGGCCCTGAAAAGGGAAATGATGAAAATGCATACAAAATATTAGAAAAACACATGTTCATTTGTATGGAGGACAGTGACAACTCCCCTGCCTAGCCTTCAGGAGTTAGCGGATTGAAATCTTATTGGCTGCGGTCGAACAGCCAGGGATACTCAGACGTCTTATGTTTTGCTTAACAAGCAAAAAATAATGCCTCTGAATCCCTAGTAAAAATATTGTTTCCCACGCTCAGCAAAAACAATATGCAGAACATTTTCTACAAGCGTCAGCTAAAAGATATGAAACCTGAAGAAATGAAAACTAAACACAAATGCTATCAGAGTATGGAGAAACGACCACCTGAGTTAAAATGCAAAATTACAAAAATTATCAATGTAGTACCATAGGAAAAGGTGCCTGTGACATACTCCCCCTCCAAGAAAAATGTCGTCCCGACATTATCAAACTCCAAAGTATAGCCATTGCGAATAGTACCCAATTTCACAGCACTAATATATTAACAATGGAATCAAACCAATTCCAAACCAGTCTAACAGAGCACTACTCTACTTCCTCCAGTCGTTCCCTCTAAACCAAGAAGGTTGCCTACGCTGCCTACTTGACCGTTGAGGAACTAGACTATCTCTTACCTCTCTACCATTAACTTCGGCATCTCCAGATAAGTTGGCCTGACCATCTGGAGCACCAAGCTGGGTGCCACCTGAAACATCATCAACATGTTCACTTACCAAATTTTGCTCTGTTGTGACTTTTGGTACAAACTCTGAAGCATCAGGGTTTAACACGTGCTGGACAGGTACACTTGCCTGAATGTCATCTTCCTGTGAGTATATGTATAAGTCATCATCATCTGTGTCATCTGTTTGATCTGAACTCTCGGAGTCCTGCAGATCCTACTGCTTACCTTGTCTCCTAACTCTGTTCACTCTGGTCTCAGAGGAATGTGTTTCATTTCCTGTACTGGCAGGAATTGAATGCACTATCTTCACCGGGCCTCCACCCCATTCTGGCCGAACGGTATAAACAGGGATATCATTGTTGGGCTGTGCTCTGTTACCAGAAAATGTAGCTAAGCGCAACTGTTGAGGGACTTGGATACTGACCGGGCTGTTTACCTCTGTAGGCTTACTAGGTCCTGAAATGGCAACAGGTTGGGAAGGGGTGGGGAACTCTAAGGAAGTGCCCTCTCTCCCATACCTTTAAGTTTCAAGATCTGATATTTCTTGCACTTATCTAAAAGTTTTGCCCATTTCTTAAGGTCCTTGTCTGTCGGGTTTTTCCTCATCGGTTGACTCATAGGCTTCTTTTTCTTTTACCTGAAGCCCTAAGGCACCCCAGTGGACTCTGACTCAGCCATACCGATTATTTATCAAACTACTCAACTACTACTAGAAAAAATATATACTATGGTTTTACCTTCAAAACCTATCAATAACTTCTTGACCGACCCTCTTTAACAGAACAGAAATACCTGTCAATCACTTTAACAGTACCTAAGTTGTAAGACAAAAAATATTCCTGCTGAGCAATTCAATTAAGACCCGGAGCAGAAATGTTGTGCTATTAACATGCAAATCGTGAGCAACTCAGTAAATCAAAAACAAATAAAATTAATATCAACCTATAATGCAGATAATATTTAATTATAAGCCTCTGATAAAGCAAATTGCGATTCATTCCTTCGCAAAGCCAAAATGTTTCAGGCTAGCATAAAAGCTACATAGTTTTCAAACACTTTCCACAACAGATCGTCTGCTAAAAGATCGTGACCTCAGTTCAACACACTGCTCTAGAAACCATTGACCTTTCACCTAGTGCACAAGAAATTCATTCAGCCGCTGGAATTTTTGCATGTAAACAAAGAAGTAGTAAATTCCAACACAAGTCGTAGTAAATTTAACCTTCAACTTTCATGAACCTGTTGATGAGCAGATTATTGGAAACTCGTCTATCGATTAATCTGGAATTGATTACATATTTTCAAGGTAGTATTTCGGAACTAAATGCGGTCAGTTTCTACCTTAAAATGTGGGAATATTATTATTCTGAAAGTACAAATTTTTGCTGCTTAATAAATCTCTTATTTAATGCCGACGCTGCATGTGCATATATGTGCAAGAAACTTTAACCAAGCCGACACCACAGTGAGTGCATCTCTTACACCTGTTTTACATTGTTCAAAATTCCAAAAGACCTGTACAGTCTACTAGCATTCTAGGTAGCAACAATGAAATTGTGAAAAATACTAAATTTCAGTTATGTTAAAACTTACAAAAGCGCAGCAATCGGAGAGGAGGTGTTTACGTACAAGATTTCAAACAAAATTTGTTTGCAATTATATTGGAAAAGTAATCACTGAACTCTTATTATTTAAAACAAGTTTTAGCTTCCGCAGCTAAGAAATAATCTTTACTGACGAAATGTAATTACCTCATTTAATTTAAAGATAAAAAGCAAACATTCAGTATTAGCGATAGTACGGTAACTACCTATTTGAACCTACGCGTCAAGAAAAATCAATAATTAGGTGAACAGTTCTAAAAAACGTCCCTTGATTTTACTTCTTAATTAATCAGGAAACTTCGAAAAAGAATGAAAAAGGAAACAATAATTTTGTCCCCAAAAGATGGACAAAACAAAATTATGATATATCGGCGACTTACCAAAATACCTCAAATACTACATTACTCTTATCACAAAAATAAACAATAATGAACTTTAGGTGATAACAATTTATACACAACCAAAATTACAATAAACACAATATTTTGATCATGCACTATAGTAAAAAAAAAGTATATGTCCTGCAAGCACTTATTATACAGCAACACAACACAGTTTCTGATACACCAAACCCGTCTCGTTTCATTTCACAAGCATTGTCTTGGTCACTGAATTGATACGGGCTCAAACCCAGACCGGTCCTTCCTATTTATTCACTTTCTGGTTGAGTCTAGAACATCTTATTTCAATAGTCCCAGATCCTCCAGTGAGTTGAAAACGTCGACGTTGAATCAGTATTAGAACACCAGATTTCGTCGTCCCAAAAGCGGTTTCTCAGTGATGCCCTGTCCCTCGTTGGGCGCCAAATTATGTCACGGGGTGGTATAGGGTTGTCTTGCTTACAGGGCCATGAACAAAAACCACCAGGAATTCGTTTGACTTCTGTGTTTAATATCTGAAGTTGATTAAAATACAGTTGTAAGAAAAAGAATTAAAATATTTTTTTAAACTGTAATTTCCTTCACAAGACAAGCGTACGTCTGACTTCCTTCAGTATAAAAAGCGAAGTAAAATTATATTAAACATGAATAATTCTTATTAAATTCATATTTTAGTATATATCTATATATGTAGGAAATCTACAAAAATACTGACATCTCTTAACTAATGCAATATTTGTTAAAACTGAATCATTCATTAATTACAGAAACATGTGTCTGCTTGCTTCCATTTCTTTCAACAAAGAAATAATTAATAAAATACGAAATCCCCCATTTTTATGCAAAATGGAGAAAATAGTATTTTAGATATATGCCATAAGACAAATATAAAATGTAATTACCTGAAGTTGATAAAAATACAGTTGTACGATAAAGAATTCAAACATTCTTTAAACTGTAATTTCGTACACAAGACAAGCGTACGTCTGACTTCCTTCAGTATAAAAGCAAAGTGAAGCCCCTCGGTATATCGCCGCTCTCAGGATATTTTCCAAATCACAAAGAAAAGGCCCTCAAAAGGGAAATGATGACAATGCATACAAAATATTAGAAAAACACATGCTCATTTGAATGGAGGACAGTAACAACAACTCCCCTGCCTAGCCTTCAGGAGTTAGCGTGTTGAAATCTTATTGGCTGTGGTCGAACAGCCAGGGATACTCAGACGTCTTATGTTTTGCTTAGCCAGCAAAAAATAATGCCTCTGAATCCCTTGTAAAAATATTTTTTCCCACGCTCAGCAAAAACAATATGCAGAACAATTTCTACAAGCGTCAGCTAAAAGATATGTAACCTGAAGAAATGAAAACTAAACACAAATGCTATCAGAGTATGGAGAAACGACCACCTGAGTTAAAATGTAAAATTACAAAAGTTATCAATGTAGTACCATAGGAAAAGGTGCCTGTGACATATCTAATAAATAGCCCAAATAAACCAAGGAAGTTGACGGGCCTTCTGTTTTTTCCTGGGCAATAGGAACACCAAATTCCAGACACATTACTGAAAATTCATGCATCAAATACTAACATGTATTATCATGACTTGCCCCTGCAAAGAAAAATCATCTAAATAGTGATCAATATTGTCTGAAGCTGTTTTCTGAATGATTAGTCAATTCTAAAATTTTGCAAGAGTTTCCCAGCATTTACAGGCAGTTTTAGTCCCATAGGAATCATTTTGTCAACAAAATATTGGTCACGCAGTTTAAAGCCAAGTAAATCCATGCAGCCTAACTGACAAAGTAACAGTCTAAATGCTGACTGGCAGTCCATTTTCCCTATCAAAGCACCTTGACCCAATTTTTTAATCATGTTAACAGCATTATCAAAACTTGAATAGCACACCGAAGACAAAGCAGGATCTATAAAGTCATTAACAATGTTACCCAAGAGATGGGACAAGTGGGTTATAAGCCGAAGCCCCCTAGTTTTCTTAGGAACTAAGCCTATAGGGGAACACCTCAAATTTGAAATAGGTTTATAAGGAAAGGGACCTGCAATTCTACCAAGCTGAACCTCTTGCATAACTATTTGCCATGCAATGTCTTCATTCTGCAAGACAGATTTTAAATTTCTACATTCGACTGATACCCGAGGACCTTCATATTGTAAATCAAAGCCTGAAGAAAACCCTTCCAGCAAAAACTTTGCGTCTGATTGATTTGGATAATTTACAAAATATTGTTGCAATTTGTCCACCTTAATCAGAGGTCTTGATGGCATGCGCGGACGAAAGGGCCAATAATAGAATTGTTGCCGAGGTGATGGCCTTACGTTATTGAAGTTCATCCTCGCAGGCCTTGGTGCCATTGGTTCGGCAAAGGAACTGAACTGATTATGGCTTACCGGCCTATTAAGGCTATACCCTAACTCATTTTGCGGCCTTTGGTCTTTAAAGAGGTTACATGTGGATGCAGGGTGTAGAACTTTGCATTTTATACATGTATGAGCATAACTTCACATCATTGTATTGCACGAGCCCTTAAAATTGAACTCGTAGCAAGGTGCACTGGCATGTATGGATGAAGAAAGATCACCCAGCAAACCATAAGAAAGCCATAAATTCCATCAATCTGGGACCACGACTTATTAGGATCTTTGGCCATGCGAAGCCGAAATTGTGTATCATACACCAGCCATTTATGGATAGGATTATTGACAGCTGCTCCCCTTATTAATTACATGTATTTTAGTAACTCTGCAGCTTTTTGTGGGTGCTTTTGTATGTAGACCAAAGAAAAATTTATGAAAGCCATGCAGACCATGTTTCGATGTTATTGATAAGTTGTTTGATTTTTGCTGTGGCTGGCTTAATAGACAACTGATTGATTGTCAATAATAGCTTACGTACCACTAACTGACTGGGATAGTGAAAAATTCTGGTTTAGTAATAAAGCCAGTTCCACATACTGACAATCCCATATTTTTGACTTTGTTGCGGCTGTTATAGAAATATCCTGGTCATTATAGTTGACAACGGGAATTGGGTCCTCACCTGTTTGTGCAGCCGGCAGGAGCCCACAAGCCAGCCCTGAGCCTGATGATGCCATCACCGTAGCTAAAGATGACAAAGAAACTGCAGGGGATGATTCCAATGGCAGCGTTGACTCTGTTGTTGTGGAAGCTTTTGGCGCCGTTGACCCAGTCTCAGTTGCTATAGCTGTCAGTGTCTGGGTATTCGACCGACTCGTCTGCCCAGTGTCATCTGCTTGCTTTGAAGCTTGCGGCCGTCTTTTTGAGGCTTTCACTGTTTGGGATCTGGTGCCCAAAGAATGACGCTTGCGCTTTGGTGGCATCCTTCACAGGCTGGAAACAATAAGTATTTTAGAGTGCACCAGAAAATGAACCTATAATCCCACCATAACATTGTTTGCTACCTGATTTATTTATGCACATCATTTAATTAGAATCTCTCATGCTATGATATTTCACAGGTCATTGACTTTTTATCACAAAAGCAAGTGCTGGGAACCCAGTCTGTATAAATAAGCTTCTGTAAATAAATACGCCTATGGCGCTTCTATATAGTTAAAATGGGTTTGGGGGCCATTGTTGGTGCTGCTTTATTATTGATAAGACGTCAATGTCCCGTAGATAAATTAATATGGTTCCTACTAGATCTACAATACATCAATGCGATTAAATTAAGATAAGTACTTGCCAATAAGACTGAATGACCTTCGTTTTCCAAAATCTATTTTGAGGACTAGCTGTAAGCCATTTCTAAGCTAGTCTGTACAAAGTGGTTGGGGTATGGCGATATCAGTTATGTACTAACTACTGACGATATAAATGACGAACGATGTCAGGACCAATATAAAGGCTTGAATATTCACGGTAATAACAATGAATTTGGAAAATACGTTTTATTACATTTTTATGTTACCTTTTAGTAAGTCCAAACCGCGTACCAAAAAAACTCAAATTTAAAGTATCTATTGAGAAAAAGTAGTAAGTCCCTGACAAAGCTATATATTCCTATGAGTGCAACCGACAATGGATATTTTAATAAATGTTGTCTTTAGAGAACAATTCACAGTCAAAGAGACACACCTATTTTTTTTCTTCAAGAAATTATAACTATCTAATAAAGCATGAGTTTACACAAAAGTAGTACCTACTACACATATGCTTTTCAGTAAAATGACCAGATTATACATGAATAAATTTGCTATTATTTAACTGATCACCTGAGTTCCAAATAAATTGTTGTCTGCTTCTTGCATGTACTTGAATTAATACTGAATATGTTTACAGAATAGACATTCAATCATGGACCGTGGCAACTGGTTCAGGCATTTGCTTTCGGCAAATTCACTCAAAATGATAATACAGATGTTGAGTGTCATAGTGTGGCAATGCTAAGTATGAATGAAGTTCATGAAATCTGATCTGGATCTACAGTGTCTGCTTGCACTATTCTGTATCAGTATTCTCAATAACTATAGATATAATACTGTAACTTTCCATTAGCATCACGACCCCTCACTCTACTATCAAAGGGGCATAACCGTGGCACATCACATAAAGATGTAAATTACTCACTCAGGTTGTCATTTATATAAATACATAAATGGCAGAATTAGAAGCAAACTATTTTGGCTGCGAATGACCTGAAGAAAATCAGAAGCATTATGGTACTTTTTTCGTTGCCGTCAGGCAACGTCTAACCTCAGTATTGACCCACAATGTACGCCATTCCATTGGCCAGTATAATAACCAGATCGGCCCGTCGCCAATCGTATTTGACTTGACACACAGCTTTTTCCGAAGGTTAACAGAAAATAAAAGACGGAGGACTGAATATTTGGTCTTTTAAAAACCGCCAATTCGGGTATCGCTCATTTGTGGGTAATCAAGTAATCAAAACATAACTTGTTTGCTTTTGTTGGGGCTTACGGCCCAGTTAACAATAGGAAAATGTCGAGCAGGCAAGTAACCAAACCGCACTGTTTCTGCGCAAGACTCACGGAGGCCGTCTACCAGTACTGAGTGCACATTCCTTCGCTCGTAACTGACTGCTATTCTTCTTGAATCAACGGAAGAGAGGGAAATGTCTGCACGCAAGAACGTACTGGACGCGAGGATCTAACTCAGGGTCGCTAACATTGGCAGCGGACACGCTGCCGACCGAGGTACCGTGTCCGGCACTTTATCACTTAAAACATTTCTTCTCTAGCAACGTTTCTCTTTTTTAAAGATATTTCTTGTTTATAGTCAGTCTACAAGGCAGCCTAGGTTTTCATAAAGTTTGTGTTTCCAAAATTTTTTTTTTTTGGTAGTTATGGTAACTGTCAAAATCTCGCGTAAAACGTGTTAATTTCATCAGGAGACTAAAAAGCCTGAATGAGCACTAACTGGAATACTCATGAAATTGACAACCATAATTAAATTGTGTACGCAAGTGACCGGAGTGTGATGGAATTTTCTTAATTATTATATAGGAGGTGAGATAAAATTCACTGGACACCCAACTCCTGCTTACACCCAAACACTCAAAAAGAGACAGGCGTGATCCATGCCCGCTACATCTGCCCCCCTGAACAGTCCCTAACACCCTCCATGCCAGTCCGATGTTCAGACCGGCACGGAGAGTTTAAAGGGCCCATTTCAAAACGGACAGGCGACTGGCCAGGATCAAATCCATTCACACGCGAGCCAGTGGAGTGACACCAAGAAAAAATACGTATCGGCTTTTTTATGACAAATTCATATGTGAAATTTCAAAACTCTAGCATGCATGGTTCCCAAGCTATGGTATGCGTGACGAACGGACGGGTGGACGCATGCACACACGCACACACGGACGCACGGACATCCTAGAAGCAATATGCCCCCTCAACTTCTTCGAAGATGAGGGCATAAAGAGTTTGCCGGTAAAATAAAAGTTTAATGTATATAATATGTAAACGATATAATTCAGCCTACCAATGATGATGAGGAATGGTTCGCCTGCGCACGACATTTCTGCGCCCAGCGTCTTAACAGTTACAAATAATGATATATCCTTCCGGGTTTTAGACGAGTATTATAATTTTGGCCGCAGAAATAGTGATCACAAAAATAAAATTAAGGAAGTAGTCTGCACTGCAAGGAATATGCTTCAATTTAGCTTGAACACTGTGGAAAGTTCCTGAACCACAAACCAGCGTTCCCTGCAGAGTTATAGAAATCCGATTCTTTATTTTTACTTCTGTTATTCTGTTCTTTAAAATTTTAGGCTACGTACTATAAAAGAATGGCACGAAATCTTAGTCATGTTCGATTATTTGATGTGCTCGACTTGGGCTATTAAATTCTCCATAGTCTTATAAGTGGTAAAAACGTCTAAATTCAAATCATTGTAAAAAGCGGTTCAACTTTCACTTTTGGTAATAAAACGTGGGGTGATGTGCATATATTGAGTCATATAACTGGCAAAAAGTAGAGACTACAAGTTTTTGAAAAATAACAAATTGTTCCACAAAATAGAATTTCCTGCTCTGGTTTCCCGTGTAGCAATGCTATATAAACATAGGCGGGATAGTGATTTGGACTCCACTCCTGTACGTTGTATTTTACCATTTTATTCAACTTCATGAAAACGAAAGTAGGTCATTTTAGTTGCCAACTAAAATGACCCAAATAAGATTTCAAAACGTTTTTTATGCGAATCTCAAGGATGTATATTTGTTTAAAGCAGGCGAATCACGGTCATTTACAATGACGAAACTATAGTGAGAAGCTTGCAGCGATATCTCATGATAAAATTTTTCATGCTGATAGAGCAACGGGGCCTTTAATGCTGTTTCCTAGTTGACAAGATGATTTCTCTGAAAGTTTAGTCCTCGTTTCTTATATTTACCTGCTTGTTAATCTCTTAAACCTACATTATAACATTATTTACAACAGACAAAAAAGATGATCAGCAAGCTTCTATGGACCCTCGACGTACTCGAAAATTTTACACCTATGCCATGCATTTCAGTTTAAACGGTGTTTAGCGTGACCAGCCAAACAGAAAAGGTATTTCCAGGGATCTATAAAACTATTAGGTTCTACAAGCTAATAAACCGAAATATTTGTTCTACGCCTCGAACGGTCTGCGGTCCATACGCAGGCTGACCTTGCACCATATCACACCACACCATACCGATATGCCTGATATCAGGGTGTATATATTAATTAGGAGTAGTACATATAATTCTAGAACTACAAAACCCTCCATGTCATCATACTTTCTATGGTTAATTTCGCGACTTTCAAAATGTTCTCGAATATCATATTATGCGTTGCTCATACAAACTAAACATTTCAAACATAATTTAAACATTCTCTTTTAGAAATTATTATAAATTGCAGGAATATAGACATAATGTCTCCATAGAAAATCCTCTCTTATTATAAATGAAATTAGTGCACGTTGCTGATAATAAGACAGGATAATAGGTAAAACTCTTTATCTGTTATCGTTTATTAAGCTCACCTGAGCCAGAGGCTCCGAATGAGCTTATAGGATGGGAAGGCTCCGTCGTCCGTCGTCGTCCGTCCGTCCGTCCACAATTTCAAACGACTTCTCCTCTGAAACCGCTGGGCCAATTATAACCAAATTTCATATGTGGTCTCATGACGAAGGGAGAACGAAAAGATGTTCAAACAGTCCTGGTCACATGACCAACATGGCCGCCACGTCCATATATGGTAAAAAACATTTAAAAATCTTCTTCTCAAGAACCAATTAGCCGATGGCCTTGAAACTTAGTATGTAGCATTGAGTACGTAAGTACTACCAAGATTGAACAAATTATGACCTCAGGTTGACAATGACCTTTTTTCGGCAAGGTCAAATTACCTTTCTGGTGCTTTTATATGGGAAAATGCTTGAACATAAAATTTCTCGGAAACTGTTGAAGATTTTGACTTGAAAATTGGAATAAACAATCATCTTAATGAGTACATGAAAATTTATGCGTACAAGATGTCAAGGTCATTCTTTGACCTTTGACCCTGGTTTCTCATATTTTGATGATTTCACATATCTCTTCAAAAGCCACTTGGTCAGTTGTAACCAAATTTTATGTAAAGCCTCTGGGGGTGGGGGGAACGAAAATTTGTTCAAACGGTCCTAGTTATATGACCAACATGGCCGCCATGCACATATATGGTAAAAATATTTAAAAGTCTTCTTCTCCAGAACCAATATGCCGATGGCCTTGAAATTTGGTATGTAGCATCAGGTACACAAGGACTACAAATACTATTCAAATTATGGCCATGGGTTGACCCTGACCTTTTTGACGGTAAGGTAAATTTGCTTTCTGTAGCTTTTATATGGGAAAATGCTAGAACATAAGATTTCTTGGAAACTGTTGAAGATTTTTACCTGACAGTCACCTTAATAAGTACTTGAAAATTAATATGTACAAAACGCCAAGGTCATTCTTTGACCCTGGTTTCTCATATTAAAACAATTTCACACATCTCCTCAAAAGCCACGGGGCCAATTGTAACCAAATTTCATATAGAGCCTCTAGGGGCTGAGGGAATTAAAATTTGTTCAAACGGTTTGGGTCACATGACCATCATAGCCGCCATGCCTATATATGGCAAAATCATTTACAAATCTGTTTCTCAAGACCCATATGATCGATGGCCTTGAAACTTGATATATAGCATCAAGCACCACAGTACTATCAAGATTGTTCAAATTATGAACTTGGGCTGACCTTGGTTTTTCTTAAGGCAAGGTCAAGTATGGGAAACTGCTAGAACAGAAGATTTCATGACAAGTTTAGAAGATTTTGGCGTAAAAACTGGTAAGAGCAATGCGTCCTTTAAATTCTTTGCTTATTTTAGATGTTACTATAACATTTAATCAAACTGACCACAGTTTATCAAAACAACCCTCTTCTTCAAATTGGCGAGGACACGGAAAGACTAGGTGCCTGCAGAGTTACGGAATTTTTCTTTAATTCCTCTGAGGATGTTATGAGAATTAGACGAAATATGCAGTTAGTTCGCTCCTCTGCAGTAGCTAAATAGTAAGGCTTCTGCGCTAAAGATCTCTGTCGATATGTATTTTCATGGTTGCGCACAAGCTCGCGCTGATTTCAATTTATTGTTAGTTGGGTGTTTGTTTAATCTTTCCCTTTGATGTTGGGGATAGGGTTTGGGATCTGATTCTGTCACTTTCTTTAGTGTATTTACTCTTTAAATTTCAAAGAGCATTTATCAGCAAAAGAGGTTTTGTATTTCAATCATGAAAAGGTCCTTATCACTGCTACACTGGGAATAGAGTCACAACAGTGAACGGTAATGAGTACACTTTAAGGGAAAGCAGCACTCACCTTTAGTTTGGCTTTCTTCTGATTAGGGTCAATTTTCGAAGACTACTTTGAGAGTAGACATCATTTTGGAAGAGTTATATTGTCCGGGAAGCGGGCAGGTGGTCACAAATGTGGTGTCCCGTGCAAAATCGTGGAAATACAAATAGGTGTACCCATACACATTTAAGCAATGGGAAGGATGAGATAACTTAGTCACGGCAGCGTTGTTATGGCTTAAGTTCTTATCTAACTAATCTAACTGAACAAGAAAAATGCAACAGTCGTCATTTAATGTCAGATAAATGACTGCAGTTCAAACCGCGAAATGAATAAATGTATTAAGTTTTTCGAAGAGTGTATAAGGTCAGCAGTCAATCTGTTTAGAAAAAAGTACAGTCACTGCTTCATCGTAAGGAGTCAGTACAGAGTCTTTCCTAGTCTGAAAGAAGCGTTGCCTTGGTTCACGTGTCTTCTCAAATGCATTACGCTATGAGAGGAACTTTATAAGTACTAGTGTTTCCGTTCCAGTCCTATTATTTGTAGTTTGTCAATGTTTGTATGTATTGGATAGATTAAAATAAAATATGTTTAAACCAAATGCATTATGCTAAATGCAGTAAAAAACATTTCCTGGTGAAACAAATGTAGAAAACCGTGAACATGCAGGCAAGGCAACCAACGCTAACGCACTAGATGCCGAAAAAGTACTTCATAAGTGTTGCTGTACTGTTGTTTACCTATAAAGCTGCTACTAATGAAAGATCAATGCACAATGGCCCAGCTTAATTGCCACATTACCAAAACAAAGTTCAGAACTCAGACTCCAATATAATTCAGTCTACCAATGATGATTAGGTATGATTCTCCTGCACACGACATCTCTGCGAATAGCGTCTTTAACAGTTGCGAATAATGAATTATCCTTCCTGGTTTTAGACGGGTTTTATAATTTTGGCAGCAGTAATAGTGATCAGCAAAATAAAAGTATGGAAGTAGTCTGCACTTGAGGGAAAATGCTTCAATTTAGCTTGAACACCGTGGAAAGGTCCTGAGGGACTTTCCAGTAACCATAAACCAGCATTCACTGCAGTAGATATAGAAATCCGATCTTTTTTTTTTTTTACTTCTGTTATTAAGTTCTTTAAAATTTTAGGCTACATAATATAAAAGCATGGCGCGAAATCTTAGTCATGTTCGGTTATTTGATTAATGCTCGACTTGGGCTATGAAGGCTGTTTCCTAGTTGGCAAGATGATTTCTGTGCAAGCTGAGTCGTCGTTTCTTATATTTACCTGCTTGTTAGTCTCTTAAACTACACTATAACTTTACAATTAGAAAACAGAGATGATCAACAAGCTTCTATGAACCCTCGACTTACTCTAAAATTTTACACATATGCCATGCATGTCAGTTTATACGGCGTTTAGCGTGGCCAGCAAACAAAAAACGGTATTTCAAGGGATCTATAGAAACTGTATTAAGTTCTACCAGCTAATAAACCGAAATATCTGTTCTCCGCCTCGAACGATTGATCATAGAAACAGCATACATGAACCAGCTAGCGCATGGCGTATTATGTTATTCCGATTTGACATTAAGATTTGCAAGCCGAAAATATTGGTTGCCATGGCAACAATTGTGTTCGGTATGGCCCAAATCTATTTTACATATGTTAAGGGATTGCTATATGATACAATTCGAAGTCAGTAACTGTTTTGTTTTGGTGTTTTTTCCAACGCAGTCTATACAAAATTCTATTTTCACTATTTTTATGTGGAAAAATTCTGCAAATAACCGTAACATGCTCGCCAAAGCTCTCCAAAATCATTTTTCTTGTTGTGTTCCAAAATTCTTTCACTAACTAACAATGTCAATAAAACTAAATGTGTTTAAGTCTTAATATGGAGGGAAATCAAGTGAGATTGAAAAATGATAGTGCCGTGAATTTGACCTTGATTTTGACCTTAAAAAGATCATGAGAAAAATCGCAGGAACCATTTTCTAACTCCACTTAGATAGACAAACATTGTGATGTATATAAACCCTGATTGACAAAAAGTGGACACGGGAGCATATTTTTGTGACATAAGCAACTCCACTAATAATTATGGTTGGTCTATTTCTCAAGAACAATAACTGCTGGTGCCTTCATATTTATAAAATGGATAGACCATAAAAAATAAGCAGGTCCGTTTTTCCGTTTGCCATGTACTTACAGAATTAAGCCCCTTTTTAAAAGAAATACATGAGATTTTTCCAAAAATCCCAGGAATACAGTTTGACCTAGGATGCTCATATTTGGCATACTGCTAGGGGCTTAGGCGTAGATCACCAAATTAACGCTTGGGCAAATTCCGTGAAAATATTACCTTATGTCCCTTTGTTGAATTTTGACTTTTTGCAGAACCCTGATTTTTTTGTATACTATTAGTATTAGTATGTGCTAATCATTCTTATGTTGGCTGCGTTATGATGCATTCATTATCGACAGAGTTATTCCCCTTTTCTTGTCTGTATAAATCATAAATATGAGTAGTCTATTTATGCTAGGGTCTAAAGCAGAGCTAACATTTATGACTGATAAGCCCATAATCCAAAAGTCAAATTTCCAATAGTTTTGATTCAAAGGGAGGTAATTTACATTCTCGTACAATTTAAGGTGCACTGTTCGCCATTTAAAAAGCCTGTTTAGGTTCGATTTAGATGTTTCTGAATTGTAAGATTTCTCATGAAATAAACGAGACAAACATAATGGTACTGCCCCTGCGCAGTAAACGCCTAGTCTGAATTTGTATTGTCTACTAGTTAAACTCTGAACATGCCAGCAGGAAACTTAAACATTAAAATCTTTTGCATGAATAAAAGTAGAATAATTTGAAAACATTATATTTGAACTCGTTAACATCGCGTTAAAACTGCGGCGTAATTCTTTTGACAAATATACTCAAAAGTAAAAGAAGCACATACTTTTTTTTGGTGTTTTTAAGTCAAAATAAAAATCTGCTGACATTGGCAAAACAGGCAATATATCATCAATGCATGGAGTATACTTCGTCGCAAACTTGTTGAAATTTTTATTTGTTTATTCATGCGTAACGAAAGCGTAAACAATCAAGGGGTCAATATCAAAATTCACAAATACTGATCAGTTAACTCAGTGTCTTGAACTGAGCTGTGCCTGGCTCCAAAACTGATGCCGTCTTTATCTAGGATGGTACAACGTCTCAGAAACATCATCAAGAATTTTCAGCATTGGTCACTCGTCACAAACAAAGTTATGCCCCTTTATGCGAATCCTGTAAAGTAGGCAAGTTTTGCGATAGGAAAAGAAAATGTTGTGTATTTTTCAGCAAACCGAATTGGAAATGGATTCCAATTCGGGTTAAATAAAAGGGTAAGAGGTCACAATCAAATGGAGTATGTTACAAAGGGAAGCAACTCTGTACGTCCTTTCAATAATACAACCACAGATTGAAATTTTGGGCTCTTGATCCTTGAAATAACTGGGCAAAATTGAATGAAAATCATATAGCATCTTTATCATAAAGAGCAGTCTATGGTAAGCGAATCGGAAGATAAGATTTTTTCCAGGAAAACATTTTTATCGGCTTTTAAATTTCGTAAATCAAACCGGAAATGAGCAAAGTATGTGCTCATTTCAAACCAGAATTTTTTTTATACGGGTCCTTTACTCATAGCCTTACTCATTTTCAATCCCAAATTACCAGATTCTTCTAATAAATTGATGATTCAGACGAATTTCAAAAATTTTGAAAAAAAAATGGAAAAATGCAGATTTTTGCATTAGCGATTTAACTGTATAAGAATCAATTTTTAAAGTTTTATACTGTTTCCCGGTTGGTTACATCAAGCTGAACTCACATGCAGCAAAACCGTATTGATAATTTATTGTTTCCCACTGTGAGCCAGAATTTTGTGATTTTTGCCTTTTTGACAAAAGTCTTCATATCTTTTTCGGAAAATTGCACTGTGACAAGAAAATGCTGCAGAAATTATGGTCACGTATAGGCAAATCCCAGCACTAAGTCAAAAGTAAAATATCATTGCATTTAATGAGGCAAAACAAGACACTAAAAAATATGCGTTTCTTTTGCTGTTGAGTATATATATTGACAGTTTTATTGTGACTATGCGAAAATTAATTACTGTTAGGTGGTAAGGTTTCTAAAGACAGGCAGCACTGCTAGTTTTTTACTTTGGCATTGAACAAATCACTCGATGTCGCACGTAAAGCTGGCATGATTTTGACGCCATTTGTATACAAACTGGTCCCATTATGTTATTTTTCATTTTTTTTTAAATTTTCAAAACAAAATTTTCTGATAGTAGAGCATATTTCATGGCATAGGTCTGCGAGTTGGAGAAAATCGAATAAGGTGTAATTCGTGATTTCCTTTTCAAATATTTGGCGTTGAAGTAAAGCGCACTGTTTCCTTAATAACTACAAAGCCGGTAAAAAATGTCTTAGAATTATTTTAACAGAAATATTTAATAATGGAAGTCAGAGAAGTGCTCTTAAACTTTCAACCGATATGGAAGTTTGATTAGTCTGTATTTCGGCGTGAAAATACAGTGTTCATCAAAAGCCATTTGATGGTGATATTTTAGAATAAACATTCATTGCTTTTAGCTAGATTATATCCCTAATCTTTGGAGCTGCGTTCCAACTGATATAATCTTTATCGTACAACGTAAAAAAAGAGTAGTGCAGTTTTGGAATCAGCTGATGGTATGTCAGTCCATCAATTCAAATATGTCTATCATTACAGGTAGACAAAATATACCACCATTGCGGACGAGGTCTGCTACTCTAATCTCCACCACAGCCTTTGACTTTGGTAAGCAAAATGGGTTTTTATAATCTCAACTTCGGAGTTGAGTGGGGCATATTGGTTTGGGCCTGTCCGTCCGTCTGTCCGTAACGCATTTTGGCAGGTGAGAAACTCAAGAAGCCCTTATGCTAGGATCGTGAAAATTTATGTGTGGCATGTACTTGAAAAATAAGCGAACACATATTTTTCTGTATTCCTCCGGTCTTGCCGTTCACGAGTTATGCCTCCTTTCCTACTTTGTCGTCCATATAGGCAACACTTTGTGACTAAAGTGTCTGAAGAACTGCTTAATCTAGCATGTTTATATTTTGCAGACAGTTACAGACTAAGTTGTAGATGAAATGATTACGTTTTGAGCATATTTCATATATTTTTGGTTGAGTTATTCCCCTTTTTCGGACATAGGCATTTTCTACAGGAACAACCTTGTGACCAAAATATCTGAAGAACAGCATAAGCTAGTACGTCTATATTTGGCATACACTTACAAACTAAGATGTACATGAACTGATTTGCTTCTGAGCATATTCCGCAAGTTCTTCATTGATTTATTCCCCTTTTTCGGACACAAGCATTGAATAGGAGGAACAATCTTGTGACCAAAATATCTGAAGAAACGCTTAAAGACAAATAGTCTGTACTATATAGAGATCGACCCCAGTCTTGATTGGTTTTATGACCCTGTTATGACATTGTCTTTATGAGATAGTGCATTCCTTTTGATAAAATGGCAGCGTCACTTGACTGTTGCATAAAAGGATTACTACACCAAATAAACAAGAATATTTTTCTTTAAGCCAGCATGTTTATTTTTTTGCATACAGTTACAGACTAAAATGTAGATGAACTTGTTAACTTTGAGCATTTGTTGTAAGTTTTGGCTAAATTATTCCACTTTTTCGAACATAGGCATTGTATAGTTACAAGCTTGTGAAAAAAAAACATCTGAAGAGAACCCCTTAAGCCATGATCTTTTTATTTGACATACAGTTACAGGTCAGGGTGTAGATGACCTGAATAGGTTTACAGCTAATGTATAAATACTTGGTCGAGTTATAACCTTTCTGACTTATTTATAATTGGATGAACCTTGCATAGAAACAAGCATACAGTTGGGGCATTGCGTTTCATAAACACATTGTCAAGTTTATTTCATGTTAAGTAATTGTTTTCAATAATCATAAAGAACAGAACAGAACAAAACAAAACTTTATTCTGAATCAATTTTCAGGCCATACGCAGATGGCATAGAAGAAAATACAAATGCACTATTATTAACATCGTCCTAGGAAAGGGCGCCTTAGTTTCGATGTATCGAAAAAGTAAAATACCAGTCATTCCTATGACACGGTACATTTAAGGATGGAGGCTACGGCTTAGGTCAGTCTGCAGTCAATACGCAGGCTGACCCGAGCCCCCGCCTCCCATATAAAATCTAGGAGGTAACGATGTGGTTCGCAATTGTCATTTTATTTAAGAACAGAGAATAAGCTTGATAATTTGCTACTTTCTGCAGAGAATTGGAAGGCTAAGGAAGGTGACAGTACACCTGGCTATGATACTTCTGGGAGTGTTACTGCTTCAAGTATTGAAGATACCCCCTGGATAAATAGCTATCCACGTAAAAAACTTGAAGAAATAGGTAAGGTGTTATTTTTCAGTTTATTACTGGATTTATTGTGAGAATCATGAATAAAGTAAGTTATTAGATAACAACTTCTTTATAAAGTGTCTAAAAACTACTAATACTAGGCTTTCGTATAGGTGTATAACACAGAACTAGACTTTAGAAGCAGTTTCTTTTAATCCGCAGACAGCAACTGGTGCTTGGTTACAGTTTGTGCCTGTTACAAGAAAACAAAAAGCTCTACCTTTGAAGTAAATTTGTAACTAGGCGGGTTGATCCAACATTTCGTAGGCACCTTTAAATACCTAACGTATCTGAAAAGGCCCATCGATGAAACGTTAAATGCCTATTGCAACACCATTGGTAAACACACATGTAAATTTTGAATAAAATATGTCAAGCGGTTCATATATAACAATGCATTTTGTTTAGATACCTTAGGTTGCGCGAGGCACGCCACAACGTCACGTTGACGTCTGGCATAGGCTAGTGCTCAATATGAGAACCTATGGATCCACTAAAAAAAATCATGACACTAAACTCACAGTTTCAACATTTATATAATACGAAGTATAGAGCAATAGGACAAGCACAGATTTTTCATCAGGTTTTAAATCGCACAACCTCTGATATCGCATAAATGTTGTTGGGCTCAGTTGTACGGTGTAAAAGTCTCTATTTTATCAAATAAGTGCCTCATTGCCATCCTAATGACTAAACATAGGGCTCGAAACTTATTTTTGCACTCCTATACACATTATCTTGAAACGTGTTTGTCTCATGATGAATCGTGAAGTCTTCATATCTTTTTCGGAAAATTGCACTGTGACAAGAAAATGCTGAAGAAATTATGGTCACGTATAGGCAAATCCCAACACTAAGTCAAAAGTAAAATATCATTGCATTTAATGAGGCAAAACAAGACACTAAAAAATATGCGTTTCTTTTGCTGTTGAGTATATATATTGACAGTTTTATTGTGACTATGCGAAAATTAGTTACTGTTAGGTGGTAAGGTTTCTAAAGACAGGCAGCACTGCTAGTTCTTTACTTTGGCATTGAACAAATCGCTCGATGTCGCACGTAAAGCTGGCATGATTTTGACGCCATTTGTATACAAACTGGTCCCCATATGTTATTATTAATTTTTTTAAATTTTCAAAACAAAATTTTCTGATAGTAGAGCATATTTCATGGCATAGGTCTGCGAGTTGGAGAAAATCGAATAAGGTGTAATTCGTGATTTCCTTTTCAAATATTTGGCGTTGAAGTAAAGCGCACTGTTTCCTTAATAGCTACAAAGCCGGGAAAAAATGTCTTAGAATCATTTTAACAGAAAATTTGAATAATGGAAGTCAGAGAAGTGCTCTTAAACTTTCAACCGATATGGCAGTTTGATTAATCTGTATTTCGGCGTGAAAATACAGTGTTCATCAAAAGCCATTTGATGGTGATATTTTAGAATAAAAATTCATTGCTTTTAGCTACATTATATCCCTAATTCTTGGAGCTGCGTTCCAACTGATATAATCTTTATCGTACAATGTGAAAGAGTAGTGCAGTTTTGGAATCAGCTGATGGTATGTCAGTCCATCAATTCATATATGTCTATCATTACAGGTAGACAAAATATACCACCATTGCGGACGAGGTCTGCTTCTCTAATCTCCACCACAGCCTTTGACTTTGGTAAGCAAAATGGGTTTTTATAATCTCAACTTCGGAGTTGAGTGGGGCATATTGGTTTGGGCCTGTCCGTCCGTCTGTCCGTAACGCATTTTGGCAGGTGAGAAACTCAAGAAGCCCTTATGCTAGGATTGTGACAATTTATATGTGGCATGTACTTGAAAAATAAGCGAACACATATTTTTCTGTATTCCTCCGGTCTTGCCGTTCACGAGTTATGCCTCCTTTCCTACTTTGTCATCCATATAGGCAACACTTTGTGACTAAAGTGTCTGAAGAACTGCTTAATCTAGCATGTTTATATTTTGCAGACAGTTACAGACTAAGTCGTAGATGAAATGATTACGTTTTGAGCATATTTCATATATTTTTGGTTGAGTTATTCCCCTTTTTCGGACATAGGCATTTTCTACAGGAACAACCTTGTGACCAAAATATCTGAAGAACCGCATAAGCTAGTACGTCTATATTTGGCATACACTTACAAACTAAGATGTACATGAACTGATTTGCTTCTGACAGAGCATATTCCGCAAGTTCTTCGTTGATTTATTCCCCTTTTTCGGACACAAGCATTGAATAGGAGGAACAATCTTGTGACCACAATATCTGCAGAAACGCTTAAAGACAAATAGTCTGTACTATATAGAGATCGACCCCAGTCTTGATTGGTTTTATGACCATGTTATGACATTGTCTTTATGGGATAGTGCATTCCTTTTGATAAAATGGCAGCGTCACTTGACTGTTGCATAAAAGGATTACTACACCAAATAAACAAGAATATTTGTCTTTAAGCCAGCATGTTCATTTTTTGCATACAGTTACAGACTAAAATGTAGATGAACTTGTTAACTTTGAGCATTTGTTGTAAGTTTTGGCTAAATTATTCCACTTTTTCGGACATAGGCATTGTATAGTTACAAGCTTGAGAAAAAAAAACATCTGAAGAGAACCCCTTAAGCCATGATCTTTTTATTTGACATACAGTTACAGGTCAGGGTGTAGATGACCTGAATAGGTTTACAGCTAATGTATAAATACTTGGTCGAGTTATAACCTTTCTGACTTATTTATAATTGGATGAACCTTGTATAGAAACAAGCATACAGTTGGGGCATTGCGTTTCATAAACATATTGTCAAGTTTATTACATGTTAAGTAATTGTTTTCAATAATCATGAAGAACAGAACAGAACAAAACAAAACTTTATTCTGAATCAATTTTCAGGCCATACGCAGATGGCATAGAAGAAAAGTATAAATAATGTCCACATTAAGACGTCGGTAAAAAGTTTAAAACAACACCATACAAATGCACTATTATTACCATCGTCCTAGGAAAGGGCGCCTTAGTTTCGATGTATCGAAAAAGTAAAATACCAGTCATTTCTATGACACGGTGCATTTAAGGATGGAGGCTACGGCTTAGGTCAGTCTGCAGTCAATACGCAGGCTGACCCGAGCCCCCGCCTCCCATATAAAATCTAGGAGGTAACGATGTGGTTCACAATTGTCATTTTATTTAAGAACAGAGAATAAGCTTGATGATTTGCTACTTTCTGCAGAGAATTGGAAGGCTACGGAGGGTGACAGTACACCTGGCTATGATACTTATGGGAGTGTTACTGCTTCAAGTATTGAAGATACCCCCTGGATAAATAGCTATCCACGTAAAAAACTTGAAGAAATAGGTAAGGTGTTATTTTTCAGTTTATTACTGGATTTATTGTGAGAATCATGAATAAAGTAAGTTATTAGATAACAACTTCTTTATTATGTGTCTAAAAACTACTAATACTAGGCTTTCTTATAGGTGTATAACACAGAACTAGACTTTAGAAGCAGTTTCTTTTAATTCGCAGACAGCAACTGGTGCTTGGTTACAGTTTGTGCCTGTTACAAGAAAACAAAAAGCTCTACCTTTGAAGTAAATTTGTAACTAGGCGGGTTGATCCAACATTTCGTAGGCACCTTTAAATACCTAACGTATCTGAAAAGGCCCATCGATGAAACGTTAAATGCCTATTGCAACACCATTCGTAAACACACGTGTAAATTTTGAATAAGATATCTCAAGCGGTTCATATATAACAATGCATTTTGTTTAGATACATTAGGTTGCGCGAGGCACGCCACAACGTCACGTTGACGTCTGGCATAGGCTAGTGCTCAGTATGCGAAGCTATTGATCCACTAAAAAAATCATGACACTAAACTCACAGTTTCAACATTTATATAATACGAAGTATAGAGCAATAGGACAAGCACAGATTTTTCATCAGGTTTTAAATCGCACAACCTCTGATATCGCATAAATGTTGATGGGCTCAGTTGAACGGTGTAAAAGTCTCTATTTTATCAAATAAGTGCCTCATTGCCATCCTAATGACCAAACATAGGGCTCCAAACTTATTTTTGCACTCCTGTAAAATAAGATTTGATGTTTCCATTTGGTTTATGTCCTTTTGTGTCGACTTTTAGACAAGCTGATTGCGTGCGAACGTTGCAGAAACGTCATTTTCTTCTTTCATGTCTTAGAGTGGTGGTGGTCGTTTTTATTTGTACAGAGTTTATGTCAAATGCCAGTTATGCATATTCATATTGTTTGCAATTCGGAAAAGCTAGTTAGTTCCTGACTAAAATTTTATATCGAAATTGTAAGAAAAAAATATTTGATTTCTTAAAACGAATTTTTGTATTTTTCCGCAAAAAAATGAGTGCGCCGCACAGACAACCCCTGGTATATTTCAAACGTAGATTCCAAATCTAAATTTACCTGATATTGTGAGAAATTAGACAGTCATATTTGGAGATGCATGGGCTAAGTTTTAAAAGAAATAACATATTGTATTTGTTTTTTATGGACTCTGTACACGAATTTCCAGATCATCCCTCGTATTTAACTGCATACGGGTTCGGGAGTCCATAAACGATCTCAGAATGTCGATATTTCGATATTTAAGTATTCCCTATTATTTCAGGTATTCGAGATTCTCTATTTTGAGAAATGATACAGGCCCATGCAATAACTACATTTTGAAAAGCAGCCGTTA
Source organism: Ctena decussata (assembly GCA_963989385.1). NCBI lineage: Eukaryota > Metazoa > Mollusca > Bivalvia > Lucinida > Lucinidae > Ctena > Ctena decussata. The sequence goes on from OZ022510.1 coordinate 10,123,070, forward strand.
CCGTTAAATCTGTGCTAGTCAAAAATCAAAACTAACTATTATTCAGATCGGTTTAGAGAAGTAATGAAACAAAACATAAAACTTTCGAGTTCAACTTATCGTTTTTTATGCCCCCAACTTCGAAGAAGTTGAGGAGGTATATTGGTTTGGGCCTGATTTTCCGTCCGTCCGTAGGTACGTAAAGCCTCATTTTATCAAGAACCGTAATTGCTGGGGCCTTGATATTTCATAGGTGGGTAGACTGTCAAAATCTAGAGGACACGTATTTTTTTCTTGTCCATCAGCCTTGTACTTGCAGAGTTATGCCCCTTTTTTTTCAAAAAATTAAATGAAAGTTTGTTACCAAAATCCAGGGAATACCGTTTTAGCTAGGATGCTCATATTTGGCACACTGCTAGGGCCTGAGCTGTAAATCACCTGATTAACTTTTAGGCAAATTCTGTAAAAAAATGACGGAATTATGGCCCTTTGTTGAATTTGGCATTTTTCTAACTTTTGAACCGTTTGACCTAGAACCCTATTTTTGGTATACTACTAGTATTTGAGGTGCTGATCATTCTGATGCTAGTTGCGTTTTGATGCATTCATTATGGACAGAGTTATTCCCCTTTTATCATCTGTATAAAACATAATTAATTGGTGGTCTATTTCTCAAGAGCAATAGCAGCTGGGGCTTTGATATTTATAAAATGGATATACCATAAAAAATGAGCAGACACGTATTTTTTTCTTTTCCGTCTGCCATGTGCTTGCAGAATTATGCCCCTTTTCCAAAAAATTACATGAAAGTTTGTTACCAAAATCCTGGAAATACCATTTAAGCCAGGATGCTCATATTTGGCATACTGCTAATGCCTAAGGTGTAGATTACCTGATTATTTTTTGGGCAAATTTCGTAAAAAATGACTGAATTGTGCCCCTTCATTGAATTTGGCATTTTCCAAGTTTTGAACAGTTTGACCTAGAATCCTAAGTTTTGGTATACTTTAAGTATATGAGATGCTGATCATTCTGATGCTAATTGCGTTATGATGCATTCATGATGGGCAGAGTTATTTCCCTTTTATCATTTGTATAAAACATAATTATGGGTGGTCTATTTCTCAAGAACATTAACTGCTGGGGCCTTGATATTTATAAAGTGGATAGACCATAAAAAATGAGCAGACCCGTATTTTTTTTTTTTTTCCGTCTGCCATGTACTTACAGAATTATGCCCCTTTCTAAAACAATTACATGAAAGTTTGTTACCATAATCCTGGGAATACCGTTTGAGCTAGGATGCTCATATTTGGCATACTGCTAGGACCTAAAGTGTAGATTACCTGATTGACTTTGGGCAAATTCCGTAAAAATGGACCGAATTGTGCCACTTTATTGAATTTGGCATTTTCCAACTTTTGAACCATATGACCTAGAGCTCTAATTATAGTTGTACTATTAGTATTTGAGGTGCGGATCATTCTGATGCTGATTGCGTTATGGACATTCATCATGGGCAGAGTTATTCACCTTTTCTAATTCGTATAAAACATAATTATGGATGGTCCATTTCTCAAGAACAATAACTGTTAGGGCCTTGATATGTATAAAATGGGTAGGCAATAAAAAAATGAGCAGACCCGTATTTTTCTTCTTTTCTGTCTGCCATGTATTTACAGAATTATGCCCCTTTTTAAAAAAATACATGAAAGTTTGTTTCCAAAATCCTGGGAATACCGTTTGAGCTAAGATGCTCATATTTAGTATACTGCTAGGTGCTAAGGTGTAGATCAACTAATTAACTTTTGGGCAAATTCTGTCACAAAATGAGCAAGTTATGCTATACATCTAAAGTTTGACACCTTTAGTGGCAAGCATATGGTTGGGGCATAGTCTTTCACAAACACACTTTCTAGTTCTTTTCAAAATCAATGAAGTCGAACAAGCATGTATGTTTTAAATATGTGCTCCATATTGGACAATATTTTAAATGTGTGCGTTGAGTTTTTTAATATAAGGCGGCAACTGGATAACTGAGTTTGCTTTCAAACAATATTGTTTGAATAAGTACATGTACCATATTCGACCCAAAGCCCATTTCCAGCGCTTTCTAACATGCCCGATCGTCCTAATGATGCTTCATTACAAATGACTGTCTGACTCTACACCTGGTCTCAGGACGTGCATCTTTACACTTTAGATTAAAGATGCCTTCTGAGTAGGTTTCTGCAAACTGAGAACGTTGCTTTAGCACGACATTCCAATTTTCTGAGAATACCACATTGGAGTTTATGATCAAATTGACCTATAACCCCATAAGCTCATGTACTTGCCGTAAACTGTCACTTGGTGTTTTGTTAATAATTCAGGGTCATTTGTTGGAAATTTTGTTTTCTTTCTCATTTACTTTTGATATTTATTTATTTAGTTTTTTTTTTTTTTTTTGTATTGATTGATTTATTAATTCATTTCGAAAATAATTTTGCTTCGATTGCTGTTTCTTTAATGTTTCTATTGTCTGTACGCTGTATTACCCATACACAGCTTTTACCTAGTCATTTGCACTGGTAAAATTACTGTAGCTAAAATGTAGAGATGTAAAGTGAAAGCATAATAAATTGTTGCAAAACTACAACCTTTTATATGTATCATTTCTCTTAGAATGATACCAGTCAATCATGTGAAATAGTGACTTTGTTAAATTAACGTTTGCATGATAAGAACAAGTTAGTATATTTGGGATAGTTAATGCCAGACACGAGGCAAAGCATCGGTTGTCTCAGTTACTTAGTAATTTGTATAATTTAAATCTCAGTTTACGTTTTGGCTGTATGCCTAAATTACTGCAATACAAAAATTTGCAAATTTTGCATTCTGCATAGTTCTCCAAGCTTTTATGTCAGATAAGACCTTTTTGTTCTTTCTTACTTTTCAGAAAAAGGTTCGCTGAAAACACTACCAGAATCGACCTTTAAACATTATGGGGACTTAATAAATGAGAACATGGTCGTAGAATTCATAACAAATCGTGGTCCACGAAGCAAAGAAGTGCGACTATTCCTTGCTTGGCTATGCAGTTGTGTTGAAAACATGTTAATAAGTGTTGAAAGAGTATGGACAGGGTATGAGCCCAGAAATATCCTGACGCCTGTTTTCGTAGCCGAGGTAACTAAAGAAACACAATCTACTCCCAGTCTACTTAATCGATTCAAAATTATTCAAAGGCGAAAAGGATATGTCTCTGATGAAGCAGAGTACGTGTCAAACATGGAAATGAGGAAAGGTCTGGTGTTTACTGCTGAAGAACAAGTTGCGATTCAGAAATGCTTAACAAAGCACACTGCTACACTAATGAAAAACCATAGTAATCTTTTGATTGTGAGTCCTGCCAAGATAAAGTCGAAAAACCATGGTAACAGAGGTGCCGTGTATGAGGAAACAACATGCATCGTATTTTACGTTCATATAAAGGGTATTATACCGTTTGGCGAAGACGCATTTCCGACCGAGCTGGAAGGATTTCCTGTTGATATACGGGAAGGAAAGTTCAAAACGTTTTCAAATGCCAGTGATTACCACGAACGGCTTAGGATGGGATGTCAGATAGTTACTGCGTACAAAACCGTCTGTTCTCTTGGCGGATTTATTGAGTTAGAAACAGGAAACATTGGTTGTCTAACATGCTTCCACACATTTTACACACACGAAAGTGATGCTGATTTCAATCAAGGTTGCTTGAAAACGGAAGTGTTTCAGCCCCAGCTAGCGCCGAATTTTGAGTTTGGAAAAATGGTAAAATATGTGGGATATACTGGAGACAGCGAGAATATTGGGGTTGATGCCGCGCTGATAGAAATTACAAACCCAAACCGACATCCTAATAGTGGTGCTTTTCCTGATGCTACTTCTCGGGAAGCTGGTAATATATAGTATATATTATATAATTATGTTGATTCTGGTTCTGTTGCATTAGAATAACTCCTTATATACTGATGTAAAGTTATCTCATCAACTAGTATCAGATAACAGTTCTAAGTATGCTAAAACTAGGACTGACTTGTCACAGCGACATGAATCTTAACGGAATTTGGCTCTCATTCTATTGGATTATTTGGGCTCTTTGTAGGTTTCTGCTGCATCGACATCTCCTTCCTAGTGACTTGTCTGTCTCGTGTTTCGAGACACATTAGTTGGGTTAGCTCGTTCTGGGACACATGCACTCTCCTTTTAGTACGTAGGCATCTCTTACTTGATGTCTGCAGCTACTGTGTCTGGCGGTGTGCGTTACTAAATGCGGTTATGGGTGGGCTGCTCGTTGCATACCGAGATCTGCCCATCATGTTTTTTTTTAAACTTTTGAATTTAGAGACACTGAAGAGGTTACAAAATTCGGTTTAATTATGTTTATATTATACCCGGGTATATTGTCTTGGCGTCGTCCTTACTTGCACCCGTATGTTTGTCCGTCCTTCCGCAACACATTTAATTTGCTCTAATGTATTTCAATTTTTTACCACTGATACTTAAGAACAAAATTGATATGTTTAGTTGTAGTTTTTCCTTAAACGATGTAACTACTGAGTTGTGCTCCTTTGTATTTGTCGTAAAAAGTTTATTATCGCAACTCCTCCTAGACCGTTTGACAGTGTTTCTTGAAATTAAGTATGTAAACACAAATCGGTAAGAAAATGAGTATTAAAGTTACAGATTTAATTTCCGATTCCTTTTGACTGAATTTGCACCTTTATGATATTTTGCCCAGTGTTTTTATTTATTTTTTTTTAATTATTTTATTTATTTATTTATTTATATCCCGAATTTTATTTAAATTTGGGCATAGAAAACAGCATATGAGTTAACACGCATTTTTTCATTTTGCCAAGGTTTTCCTTCTGAGTTACGCCCCTTTGTAATTGTCCCGAAAAATGTTTGTTATCGCAACTCCTCCCAGACTCCTTGACGTGTTTTCTTCAAATAAAGTATACGAACACATATTGATATAAAGATTTGTACCGAGGCTATGATTTCGTTTGAGTTATGCCCCTTTTAGATACTTCGTACCCTGACAACGTAGGGTCTCTTGGTCATTTTTGCCTTAATTTTGTTCAAATTTCGTGTGTCGATACAGGAGACGAAAATAGTTGACATTTATTCTTCAAAGGACCTGGTAAGATTTGCGCAGGTTTGATCACATTCAAGTTTACTTGAAATTTCTTTTTTTTTCTGATCTTATCGTCTGAGTAAACGGGATCATAGAGAAATAATATGTTTGTTTTTTTTCTTCGTTAATCCTCAGAATAAAATCATTTCAGAAGTTTTGTTTCAGTAATTTTAAATAAAACGAGAAAGATAACTGTGTTTAGAAGGTTTTTCTTAAACGTTATATGACAGTTAACACAGCTTTAGACAGCAATTGATAATGGGATTTTGGTGACACACTAATCAGTGGTACAGCACTGCTGAACAGATGTGTACTGTTCAAGGCCTGTTCAGACACCCACCCTTATCACTTTGGAGATTTGAGAGGCTAAACAATTTCAAAGTAAATTGTGTACCCATAACATATGTTTACTTTGTTTATGAGCGGAAATATGGGCATTTTTATATTGAGATAACTGTAAAATGTCCAAGAAACTGCATTATTTATATAAACAGTATAAAATTAGGTGTCAGCGCACAGCTGAAATTTTCACATATTGCTGATGTTATAAAAAGGATATTTGCTAAACACAAGCTGTGTACATTCATGCGCTGACATTTTTTATATAGGCTTGTTGCAGGAGAAAATTGGTCGAAAATGCAATACAAAAAAAGAAGAAAACAGCTAAGTAGGGTGCATCTACACTGGCGCTCACGTATTTGTACACCAAAAACGCGTTCGTACCGCGTTGCATGCGCGTGCTGCGTGCGTATCACCTAGAACAGCGCATCAGACGCGTCTAGACGCGTCCTGACCCGTCTCGACGCGGGAGACGCAAACAATGATAAAATGAATATTCATTCAGGGTGCAAGACGATTCGTACCCTGGACGTTTCGTACCCAAGTTAATTCGTACCCAATTCTGGTCGATTCGTACCTTCATCTTGGTCGATTCGTACCCAAACCGAGGTCGGTTCGTACCCTATCCCTGGTGATTCGTACCCTTACTCTGTTATGTTTCTGTATAGTTCGTTATAATTATTTCAGTTAAATTTAGAATGAACATATGGTAAGAACGTATAGTAATTCAAGGTTTCATCCTAGATTTTTTTTCATGTACGCTGTCCCAGGACCTGACGCTACAGTTAAATGCATTATATTTGTTGCCACCCCATCTATGTATGTATGTATGTTGCACCTCGTGGTATAGCCAACTGGAATCTAATAGAAACTACTACTAGTACATAATGTGGTAACCAAGCCAATATTCAGGATGAGTCTGATGATGATTATTTATTCAGCAGATTTTTATATATTTTGTCCCTTTACTGAACATTGTATGGATATAATGATTGCATCTTATTCAATAATCAATTTACATATAAATTTTCTTGAATTTGATTTTTTAACTTTTATCTTGAATGTCAGCATGAACGTCAGAATTATGTTTAAAATTGTTCAAATTATTACTGTTTTTGATGTATAGTGACTAATTTAAGCCCCCAAATGAACACATGTCGCTAATCTTGATATGCGTAGTTCAGTAGAGGTTGACTGGTTTTCACTAACTTTGCATATTCACTTAAATTACACATAAAACATGTAACATATTTTCGTTTGATATATGCATGAAAACACCTGAAATATTTTGGCAAGAATGCATCATAATTGCGTTAAGCTTGAACCCCTTATAAGTAAAGTAAATAATAATTACAGTATGACATGTAATATTATATAGGACCAGGGCACGAATCGGCCAGAATTAGTCGATTCGACCAGGAGTAGGGTACGAATCGACCAACAATAGGGTACGAAACGTCCAGGGTTGGGTACGAAACGTCTAAGGTACGAAATGTCCAGGGTACGAAACGTCTGTAATTCAATATTCATGACTTGTTCAATGCAGATTGTACGTTGGCCTATTTAAAATAGTTTTAAGATAGCTTAAAACAATAGAACTCTTCACTGATAAGTTACTGTGTAAATTAATATTGCCTCGATCCCTCTACCGGAAATCTGACCGAATCGATGCGCTGTCCAGTAATTTCTATTCATTACATCGTATTAAACCGCTCACTCCGTTGCTGTAGCGGATTGTGCAAGGTTTTATGCGCTAGATCTACATGTAGTTTATACGTAAATAGTCTCCGTCTAATGGCATCTACGGTAAAGGATTTCCAGCAAATGCAAAAAAACAACAACAACAAAAACAAAAACTAAAAGGCAAAATTACCCTCGATTTAGTCACAACTTATCTGGGTCAGCACGGATTTAGTTACAACATATCTGGGCCAACAGGGACAAATCCGGGCACACGGTAACCCTCACTAAGAATTAAACTGACCAGTGACATTTGGACCCAGACTATTATATTGAGTTGAATGTTCACACAGAACAATACTGGCATATTTTTATAATATTTAAGATTTCCACAGCCAATTCAAGACTATTTCAAGGGGCCTTCGTAGCTCAGAGGTCAGCGCACCCGCTTCTTACCTCTGCAGTCACAGGTTCGATCCCTGGCAGCAGCATATAGAGCGACAGTGAGCGCCCACCAAAGGTTGGTGGTATTCTTCAGGCACTCCAGTTGTCTCCACAGCCAAAACCACAAATAAGCAATTATCCTTGCCTTCGAGAGAATGTAAAAACATTTACGTGCGTGAATTTTCTATACCATCAATTATCTTGTTTAGACTTGAATTTTAATCCGAATTGAATCCGAATTCGCTTCGAATTAACTGTTTAAACTAGCAAATCTTATTGATTCGAATTGAAACCTTAATTCGGAGTAAACTAATCCTACAGAGTACCTTGGATCGAATCCGAATTAACTTTTACTTCAGATTAAAAGTCATGTCTAAACAGCAAACCGAAGCAAATCTGCATTAAAATTTATTTTTGTACTGACCTCGGGCAAGTTTAGGTCATGTTAACATTTGAGTAGGCTGCATTTACTTTACTGCGAAGTAACTTGCACCGGATCCAAAATGGTATAGTCTGAATGGACAAGTGGGTTCGCTTCGGATTACCTTATTGCAGAGCAATCTGTTCCGAATCGAAACAGGTATCTTCTACACAGAGTAAAAGTAAACAGAATAAAGTTTAAGAATATTTCATTTGTAGCATGTAGTTTTGGCTGAATGAAAATATATGTACATTCCAAGATAAACCTTGATTTCCAGAAAGCAATTTAATGCTGCAAAAATTTCCAGCATATGGGGCCAGAGTTGACTGATCATCAAGGTGACTGAAAACCGGGAACCCTGGCAAGGAACAAGAATTCCTCGGAACGCTATGTCGCACCTGCTTAACACCTTCACTTTATGAACTTGATAAAAGTGTCATTTTGAAATATATTTGGTCAAAATCCATTCAGTAGTTTACGAGATATTATCGTTTTCATGTTTTTCGCTATTTTTAGTAACGGTGGATGGTTGCCATATGGATGGTCAATTTGAAAAAAAATCATGAAACAGCTTCATGCAAGGATCATTTTGATACACATTTAGTCCAATTCCATTCAGGGGCTCTTGAGATATTGTCATTTTCATATTTTTCTATTTTTAGTAATGGTGGCTGGTGGCCATTTTGGAAGGTCTCCATTCGCTTAAAGGTGGGTATCAATAAGGTGGGTTTTCTGCATCCTACCAAAGTTTTCTTTTTTTAACTGATGGTATACTCCAATGTGTCTAGTTTATTGGACCATATGTGACTTTGGTCGGTAAGCCCTACTTACTGAGCTATGGGTCCACAGAAGTGGGTGGGGTAATCCAACATGGTTTTAGCCTGTCTTGTAAAAACATTCTCATTTGGTAGAAGAGTACAACAGACAGACAGGATTTGATAAAATGATTAACAGAACATCTAAACTATATTTCCATATCATTTTATTTGGTTCAATTGAACATATGTTGTCGAAAAAGACTTCCTTTGACAATGAGCTTTTTTTTATATTTTTGTCCTCAATTTTCAATATTTCTTGGCATTATTGTTAAATAAACAGACCAGTTGTCATTAAACTCATGTCAAGGAAGCACCTTGACAAGGACATTCGAATGATGTGACCAGAATTTCACAATGACCTAGTTTTCATGGTCGACTGAACACATAAACTTGCTTGGAAGATGATTTTCTTTCAATTTTGACCTAGAATTACGAAACTTTGGTCAAATTACTATTTTAACTGCTATATTATGCCCCACACCCACGCCACTAAAGGTGAGGGAACAGATATTGGCTTCATTGCGGATCTCGTTGGCATCTGCATCTGTGTATGTGTCACATATTAAGTCCTTCTGTGACCTTGAAAACAAGGTTAAGGTCATCAAAATCTGACCTTGACCTTGTTTCCAAGGTCACAGAAGGACTTAATATGTGACACATACACAGATGCAGTCGCCAAGGAGATCCGAACTGAAGCCAATATGTATTCTCTCGCCTTTAGTGGCGGGATGTATAGCATAATATAGCAGTTAAAATAGTAATTTGACCAAAGTTTCGTAATTCTAGGTCAAAATTAAATGAAAAACCATCTTCCAAGCAAGTTTATGTGTTCAGTGGACCGTGAAAACTAGGTCATTGTAAAATTCTGGTCAGATCATCCGAATGTCCTGGCCAAGGTGCTTCCTTGACATGAGTTTGATGACAACTGGTCTGTTTATTTAAAACCATAAGGCCAAGAAATATTGAAAATTGAGGACAAAAATATAAAAAAATGCTCAATGTCAAAGGAAGTCTTTTTTGACAACATATGTTCAAATTAAACCAAATAAAATGATATGGAAATATAGTTTAGATGTTCTGTTAATAATTTCATCAAATCCTGTCTGTCTGCTATACTCTTCTACCAAATGAAAATGTTTTTACGAGACAGGCTAAAACCATGTTGGATTACCCCACCCACTTCTGTGAACCCATAGCTCAGTAAGTAGGGCTTTCCGACCAAAGTCACATATGGTGCAATAAACTAGACACATTGGAGTATACCATCAGTTAAAAAAAGAAAACTTTGGTAGGATGCAGAAAACCCACCTTATTGATACCCCCCTTTCAAAGAACTCCATTATTAAGGACCATTCTGACTAAACTGACCTAAATCTGTCCAAGTCTTTTTTAGATATTGGCGTGTTTGCAAACTCGGACTCGTAAACAGGAAGTAAGTCACTGGTCACTGCGACCTAATTCCGCTACAGATTTTTTTCATTTTGATAATTTTTTAAAACCAAGGTCCCATTAACGCTCCACGTAAAATTTCAGCCAAATATACCAAGTAGTTCTGGAGAAAAACCATCTGACTCTCTATAAGCAGAACTTGGTTTTCTAACCGATGTTAGACCCAAGCTAGAACAAGCCCCCTCCTGTCCTGGCTAGGTCCAGGGCAGGTCTATGGAGAAAAAAAGGGGGGGAGGAGGAGGAACAAGGAGCAAATTCTTGGGTTGAGTGCAAATTCTTTGGTGGGGAGGGGGGAGCAAAAGACTGCCCAGATTCATGTGTTAGTGGGGTTGCAATGAAGTGGATCTGTGCTGGGTCCCAGGCGGGTCTCGGAAAAAGGGAGAAGCAAATTCTTTAGTGGGGAGCAAAAACTTTCCAGAAACAAGTAGCAATGGGATTGAATCCAAATTGACTTGTGCACAGGTCCGCATAAATCAATTCCGCTGCACACAGCTTTGCTAGTTCTGCTGGAACAAGCCCACTGTCCTGACTGGGCACTGGGCAGATCTAGGGGGAAATGGGGAGCCAATTTTTAGGTGGGGAGCAAATTCCCTTATTAACTAATGCAATGTGTAGTGGTGAATAAAAGATTGAGGGTGATCTGGGATGGATTTGTCTCATGTTTTTGTGGCCCTCATGTGTAATTCTGGCTGCCTGGGTTACATGGAATTGCGCCTGTTGGTCTCAGAGAGGACCGTAGCTTAACTCTGTTGGGAGGGAGGTAAGTGGGGTAAAAATTCCTTTTTTGGGCCTAGGACGGTAGCATTTGTTCTAAACCTTATCTCGGTTCAGTTGGTTCCAAAATATATTCCATATTTAAAGTTTTAGGGGCCTGTTTTTCATGGGAGTTTTGCTAGTGTTCTAATATTTTGGGAAATTGAGAATACTATTAATCTACAAGAGGACTGTAGCTAATTTCTTATTGCGGATTCTTGGGAGGGAAGGGCAGTTTCTTTTGACTGTTTTTAGAGAGCAAATGTGTTAAACCTTATAATGGTTTAGTTAGTTTCCATGTAACTAAGCCTGGGTGTGAGATTAAGGATGTTGGATACACATTATTTTTAGGGGGAAATGGAGAATATTATTAATGGATAAAAGGACTGTAGCTTATTTCTTATTGTGGGTTGTTGGAAAACAACGGCGGTTTCTTTTGGCTGTTTCTAGGGAGCAAATGTGTTGAACCTTATAATGGTTTAGTTGGTTTCCAGGTAACTAAGCCTGGGTGTGACATTGAGGAGGTTGGATACACATTATTTTTAGGGGTAAATGGAGAATATTATTAATGGATAAAAGGACTGTAGCTTATTTTTAATTGCGGGTTGTTGGAAAAGAACGGCGGTTTCTTTTGGCTGTTTCTAGGGAGCAAATGTGTTGAACCTTATAATGGTTCAGTTGGTTTCCAGGTAACTAATCTTTTGTGTGAGGTTAAGGACGTTGGATACACATTAATTTTAGCCTTTATTGTCAATAGACAAAAGTTATTCATACGACCATAGGAAAAGTCAGATTGTGGTTGTACAGATGGGTTCTGGGGCTTTTACTGGGTTGGGAGTTTTTGTCACGAGCATTGTACTTAGTAGGGGATTAATGTGGATCCAGGGATTTGGGGAAATGGATTTGGTAGGTGGTTAGCAACAGGGGCTCGAATTAGAGAAAATTTGGGGGATTTTATTCCCTATTGTATTGGAATCTATCTATATCCTGGCAATGATATTAGTTTTGTCCAGGTATTCAAAGACAGCATTCTGTATTGTGTTTGCATTATATTTCTTTGGGGGAGACAGGAGCAGACTCAGGTCTATTGTGTGATAGCCTAACTTGAATATGGTGGATTCTATGGTCTTGCTTTTGATTGTTATGGCCACACAGTCAAAGAAGATATTGTCAAGATCTTTTGCATCACTGCAGTGGGGGCAAAGGGCAGACTGGTTGCCGTAGTGAAGGCAGCCCAGCCGGCAGTGTCCTAGCCTAAGTCGGGAATAGGCTATGTCGAAACGTCTATTGGGACTAAATATACATCATATTGAAGTTTAACCTTTGGTTTGACGAAATGGAAGGTGTGGCCCTGATTGCTATTGGTCCATTGGGATTGCCATATTTCGGTTACTGCTTCATTTATTAGGGGATAAACGTCCAATTCTGAGGGTTTGGTATGGTTGTAAGTGCCAGTGGTCATAGCCCCATCGGCAATTCCATTGCTGTCAATTCCTACATGGGCAGGGATCCATTCCATGGAAATATTGAAGTTTACGGCAGCGGCTAGATTAAGTGAGGATAAAATTTCTGTTTACCTTATCGGGTCTCGTTATTGATTTGCCCGATTGTAGGGCCTGTATAGAGCTAAGGGAGTCATTGAGGATAACTGAGTTTGGGATCCTGCTCTATAGGATTCAGATAATGGCGTGACATGAGTCAGGTGCCCTACCGATTCTGCTACACGGCCCGGCGCCCTGAGCGGTAGGGGTTTAATTCCACATTTAACTTCTAAAGCATTAATAGGGGTGGAGTGGTATGCCCTCGTAGCAATATGTGTTACGCTGAAGGTTTTACACACGGTCGACACGGGTGTAGAGCCTTATGCGTCGCCAGGACGGCGGAGGGTGATTTCCGGTTAAAGGGTTATCTACCAGTGTATTACACTAACAAGGAAACTCTAACAACGTTAGAATTTTTTGAAGTTTATACATAATGTAAATTCTATATACAACAATACAATTTACAACTGTCACAATTACAATAATATACAACACATATCAGTTCATGTCGCTGGCCCAAGTAAGGTGTTTGTTTCATATCTGCAATCGATTTGCGTACAGTACGCAAATAGATTACCGTCTGACGTCAACACCGTAATCGGCTCAGCGCCATGAATTAAAGGAAAACACAAAGAACAAAAAACGTTAGTTTGAGCTCATACAAAAAAAAACAAGGCCTTATGTTGGTAGACTTCAATTTGTCGTTCCTTGGATCATATCATGGGCCAGTCCATATATCATGAGGAACACCAACTTATATTAATACGCGCACGTTTATATACTGGTCGCTCCCTGGATCGTACCAGGGACCAGTCTATATATAATAAGACACTTTAGTGGACGAACACTGTCCCACTTTCACCTCCGCAGTAATACCATGAACTTCGCCTACATTTTGTGCTTCCCGCCTCTGCTTGGGAAACATGCACAAGCGGCGTTGTAACTGCCTCTACCCGGGTTGGTATTAACTTGGAGATGGGTACAGGATCTCCAGGTGAGACGTAGCTCTAAGCCCTAACAGCTGACTGCCGGACTTGATGTGCCTAAAAATAACGAACTTACACTTAATACATTGTAACTACATAATAACAATACGTAAGACTTGGGCCTGTCTTGGAATTACCATACAACACCCTCGGCGAATGCCGAGCATAACGTGTACACGCCAGCCGTGTCACTAGACACGACTCGCGCTCACGATGTAAAGCCAAAATTATATTGTGCTTACCACTTCCGCCAATGAAGAAACGAGATCCTACCACGCATTTGCGTCGAAGGATCTGACGTCAAACATTGTCAAGAAGTATACTGACGTCAACAGGCATAACCATGACATACCCCACATAAAACATGAATAATCTAGACAATAACCTATTTACATTAAATTGATTTACCAAAAATTTAACTCGCATATGTATTAATTCATTTCTTTAAACTAAGCGTATACCATTTGCCATAGAATATAATAACTTAATAAATGTTTCTAACACATTTGGGATCATAACGTTTGATCTGACATCATGACGCCAATGATGTTATACCATATAGTGAAGGCAAATCAAACGCATGACGACCAAATGTTACCATTATAACTTATGGAAAAAAACCTTAATGCGGTGCATGCTATGGCGTCAATTGACGTCACGAGTATATAAATTAGTACCATTACAAATCAATCTACTTCTATAGGCCACGTATACGTGAAACTAATATAAAAAGTGCTGACGTCGCAATAACATGATGCAACTGACGTCACATGTATAACATGAATGCAACTGACGTCACATGAAAAACATGAATGCAACTGGCGTCACTGGACGTCAAATAGACGCACACCATTGCAACCAACATCAGTGATATAAATTATTTCCGTAGTTTACAAAACTTCCTAATATACAAATATTATGCGCAGCATGATCACTACCAACAAAATCAGTCGATAATCCTAATATACAAATATTATGCGCAGCATGCTTATTAACAAAATCAGTCGACACATGCGCAGCCTGATCACTGTCAACAAAATCAAATCAGTCGACACATATAATCATACCATATCAATCAGAAGTCACATTTTTCATTCTTAGCCAAACTATTCTAAATAAATATAATAAAATCTTACCCTTCAGGTCTTAACACAGAAACTAGGCACACGACAATATAACGTCCTCAGTATAAGAATTAAACAGCCACGTCTAATTTTTCCTTAAAGAATAGGAGTATAAATACTATGCGTCTCACTTTTAAATCATGCGACACGAATCTAAGCGTGCAGGTATTCACCTTAAAATCATGCACCACGCCGTCCACAATCAAGAGACTCGTGCAGGTATTCACCTTAAAATCATGCAATACGCTGTCCACGAGAGGTATTCACAAACAACCCATGCATAACATAGCCACAATATCCGTAAATGTTTTATTACCACAGTTGCCCTAAAAACTGTAGCCCTACTGATTGAAAGCATTAAAATAATTTCGACGACATAGTCGACGATCGGATCCATTTCGTAACATAGGTTTCCCCTTAGGGAGAAAAAAACATAACAATGTTTCTTTTCTGAAATAGTACGAAATGCGATCGAATCGTAGGCTATGTCAAAACTGGAAAACTAGCTATATACACAACAACGGTGCGATGCATAACGTGGCCAAACTATCTACTAAGGTAGTCCGCCCCCAAATTATCTTGGCCGCGGATAGCAACGATCCTGAATCTGTATGGCTGTAATTTCATGGCCCAACGCATGATTCGGGGATTGAGCACCTTAGCTGTCTGCATATAGGACAAAGGTTTGTGGTCAGTTTCAAGGAGGAACTCCGCCCCATACAGGTACTTACGAAATTTCTCAACACCCCAGATTATACCCAAACATTCCTTTTCGATTACAGAGTAGTTCCTTTCCCGAGGTAACAATTTCTTGCTAGCATAAGCAATCGGCAAACGACCTTCACCTTCGAATTCCTGAAGCAAAATAGCTCCAAGACCAACGTCTGAAGCGTCTGTTCGAAGTACAAACGGGTTACCTTCTTGAAAAACAGGTAAGCGAAGAATAGGACTAGACGTGAGCCTACTCTTCAGGGTTTGAAATGCCCTTTCATGCTGATCTTGCGGAGAAGCTATGGATGAGAAATTTGGGATAAAACGACGGTAAAACCCAGCTAATCCCAGAAAAGATTTAATTTGCCTTTTCGTACATGGACGAGGAGCATCTCTGATAGCCTGTATCTTGTCCTCTTGCGGTCGTACCGTCTGTCCGACGATATTGTGACCAAGGCACTCGATACTGCCATATCCGATCATGCATTTAGATGGTTTTGCCGTCAATTTGCCCGACCTGAGCCGATCTAACACTTGACGTAATGACGTCACACGATCCTTCCATGTTTCAGTAAATATCCACATGTCATCAACAAAGCTGTCAACATTTGGGAGATTGGACAATATGATTCTCATTAACCTACAAAACGAGGCTCCCGAATTGACCAGACCGAAGGGCATAGTTTTAAACTGGAATAAACCCTTAGGCGTTTTAAATGCTGTCAAAGGTTTGGACCTTTCAGTAAGACTGACTTGCCAATAACCCTTACTCAGTTCCATCTTTGTAAAGAATCTATGTCCCGACATTTTATTTTTAACCTCCTCCATATTTGGCATAGGTTCTGCATCGAATTCCGTCACTTTGTTAAGCTTCCGGAAGTCGATACAGAATCTAACTGACCCGTCTTTCTTCGGAACTAGGACGACATGAAATGAATACGGTGAAATCGACGGCTCGATTACCCCTAAATCTAACATATCCTGTATCTCCGTCTCCATGACGTTACGCGTCTTATACGGGATAGAATAACCTTTCGTCCGTATGGGTTCTGACGTGAGTAGTTTGATATCGTGCTGTATTTGATCAGTTCGACCGGGTAAACTTGATAGTACATCCGGGTACTGTTTAATCAACGCTTCAACCTCCATACGTTGTTCTGACGTTAACGTATCTGAAATACTGACGTCATTATAAGTTTCCGGCTCTTTAGCTGTCGGAAAAGCACAATCATCAAGAGAAAATTCATCACTACAATCGTCATCAACCGACTCTGTAGTCTCAGTCGACAATAAACAATGTGACGGCACACTACGACGTTCAACATATTGTTTCAGCATATTAGCATAATATGTACTCACGGCACCATTGACGTCGATTTTATAGTCCATTCTATTCACCACCTCTACTACTTCATATGGACCCTTCCACTGCAATAACAGTTGATTACTGTCTGTTGGCAGTAATAACAGTACTTTATCTCCCACGTTAAATTTACGTGACCTAGCGCGTTTGTCATAATAAGCCGTTTGCTTTACTTGTTCTTTCGGTAAATTATCATGTGCTAACTTACACGTCTGCTCTAATCGTTCTCTCAACTCAATTACGTACTGGTACGTAGACAGAACCTGCTCATCCTGTACCTCTTCAGACCATAATTCACGTAATATTGCCACAGGGCCCTTAACGTTACGTCCGTATAGCAATTCGAACGGAGAAAACCCAAACGACTCCTGCGGAACCTCCCTTATTGCAAACAGTAATGCTGGGAGATATTTATCGCAGTCTTTTGGACGTTCTGCGCACATCCTACGTAGCATTTGCTTCAACGTCGCGTGAAAACGCTCAACAAGACCGTTACAGATAGGATGATACGGCGTCGTGGTTAACTGCTGGAGAGATAACAGCCTGCTTACTTCATTCATAACTTCAGCAGTAAACTGACTTCCGCAATCTGTTAACATTTCATCAGGTATGCCAACTCTACTAAACATCTCAACTAACGCTTCGGCTACGCGTTCCGTTTCAATGCCGGGTAACGCTACCGCCTCGGGATATCTCGTCGCATAGTCTATCATTGTTAAAATATAGCGGGATTTCCTGACAGAACGAGGTTCTGTCGGTCCAACTATATCAACAGCGACTCGTTTAAATGGTGTGTCAATCTGTGGCAACTTTCCTAAATGTACCTTAGTGACACGACCTTTTTGAATAGTCCTTTGACATATGTCACAAGATTTACAAAACCTTGCCACATCACCACAAACTCCAGGCCAAAAGAACTCAGTTAACACTCTATCCATAGTTTTTCTTTATGCCCAAATGACCTGACATCAAGGTTTCGTGCGCCAATCTTAACACCTTTTCACGAAACCTTCAGGGATAATAAGTTGCAAAGTGACCTTGTTTCCCTTAGTAAACTGCCTATACAATAAATCTTTCTTTCGGATAAACTTAGTTTCACCTCGGTTCAATCCACGACTAATAGTCACATTTCCAGATTCCACTCTTTGCCTTATGCCATTCAATTTAGGGTCAACAACTTGGGCCTGCCTCAACGCCTCCCTATCACTAGCAGTAATTTGATCAGGAACCTTAAGTTTCCTATAGACCTCTTCACCTTGCTTAGCTTGTGACCTAGTCACTGCCGCCATCGCAAAATGGGACATATCGGGAAGTTTTGACCTGTCAATATTTCCAATAACCAGGTCATACAATGTATCTTCCATGCACAATGCCTCAGTTTTTCCTGTGAAAAATGGACAATCAATGTCAACCATTGCTAAGGGATATCTTTGGGTAGATTCATCAATCAAAGTTACATCAGATTCTCTACCAAGTAACTGATCATTAGAAACCAAGTTTCTACGAACGACACACCCAGTACAACCTGTGTCCCTTAAAACTACAACAGTCTTACCATTAACCGTACCCTGCGCTGTTGGTAATCGCGACCTTAAAAAGTAACAGACACCTTCCCTATCCACGTTATTATCGATTAATGGACTTTCTTCCTTTCTCTTATAGAGACCTTCAATTTCATGAGACCTATTCATTGTAGTTTTACAAAAGCTCATTTGATGTCCGCCACCCCGACCACGTCCGCGGGAATAACCCCGACCACGGCCACGATCTGAATTACTACCCTTAGTCTGCACAGTATCGCTCTTACTCTGTGATCTTCGTGTCTCATCTTTCGGTGCATAGCTACTCCCCTTATTTCCGCTATAACCGCTTGCACTTGCACCTACTTCCGCACTATTTGCTTGCGTCCTATCGGGATTCTTAAAACATTTATATGTTAAATGTCCCTTACCACAAATACTACATTTTATCTCTGGCTTCGCACTCGGCTTATTATCAGATCTACTCTGTGTTACGCCCTTACTATCACGCTGCCCCTTATTAACACAAGCGTAGACACCGCCACGTGCTTCTGCAAATAAATCTGCTTCCCTAGCCATCTCACCTAGATTTGTGAATGTTTTCGGTTTCAAATGAACATATAGTTCTTTACTACAGGATTCTAAAAACTGATCTCTAGCGAAAAAATCGCAAACAGCTTCGTAAGACTGGTCTACTTTCGCCATTTTCAACCATTTATTAAGATACGACCAAAGTCTACTACTAAACTGAATAAACGTTTCGGACTTTTCAGGCCTATCATAGCGAAATTTCTTCCTAAATCCGCGTTCAGTCATATCGAAATTCTTTAACAACGCATCTTTCAACTTGTCATAATCTGCTGCATCATCTACAGACAATCTATCATAAACATCAAGCGCGCGACCTTTAAGTAATGCGCTTAAATATGCAGCCCAAACGTTTTTATCCCATTTATTCGCCGTCGCGTATTTCTCAAACCTTGATAAGTAACTATACATTTTGTCCTTACTTTCGTCAAAATACGGTAATTTGGGATCTCGCGCATGCGCTAACTTTTCAGCCTTCTGCTTTTCTAATTCAACTCTAAACGTTACCTTCTGCAACTCTATCTGATTCTTTAACTCGCGTTGCTGCAATTCAAAACTATACTTCAACTTTTCTAACTCGACTTCGCTCGACAACTTCGCTTCCTTATCGCTTTCGACTTGAGACAACCTAGCTTCCCTATTCTTCTCGACTTGCCGCTCTATACTTTCAATCCGCGCCATCTCGATTTCCCTATCCGCGCAATCTTAGCTAGTTCTACTTCCCTATCCTTTTCGGCTTGCACAATCCTCTCTTTCTCCGCCGCGACCCTAGCTAATTCAATTTCCCTGTCTTTATCGGCCTGCGCAATTTTTTCTTTATCAAGTTCCCTTACCGCGTGCCTTTCTGCCCTCTCAGTCTCTTGCTGTTGCTTTACAAATTCCTGCAAAGCTTGCCCCTCATAACCTAACTCCTTTCCCGTCTTAACTAACTGATCCATGACACTTTCTTAACGTAATGCTCACGTTAACTTAACTGAAACCGACGTTCACTTATAGTCACACACGTTAACTAAAACGTTAACAATAATAATAACAAACTAATCCAACTAAAACGTTGATTAATTAGTATACTCGCGATCTAGACGTAGCTTTTAAAGTTTCGTTCGTAACAGACCGGAAATGACGTCATAAACTGACGTTGACTTTACCGAGAACCTCTTTTCACTATCATATGACACAATTAGATGACGTAAATAACCCACATTACAATTACGCCCAACTTGATCTAGCGTATCGGATATACAAACGTAACGTATGTAACGCAACGTATTAACACTGACACGACAACTGTACGTCCTTACAAAACCTTATAAGATACCAACGGTAAATCAAACTTAAGATTCTGCTATTAGGTTTAATTCATTGTAACGATATTATATAACGTTACGGGTGACCTACGTTACTAAATCAGGACATAAAATGGACCTCAGTAACGGTTACGACACAACGTACAAACGTTTGAATTAATAAACTAACAGATTATCATGCAACAGCAGTGCCAAGGTACTCAAACGGACCTTAAAACTAAATATGTATCATCCGTGCCAAGACAATTCAGGTCTATATACCTCAGTTTCCCCACTCAGATATGCAACCTGTTACATTCTATCACAAATTAATGCATAGGCTATCGCACTTCATCACGCAGGGAATAAGGATAGTTGACCTTAATTGAGTGTAGGTTACATTTACAAGAATTTAGTGGCAAAATTGCTCCCCTAAAATTCACATCAAAATGTCTGACAAAATTGTGCCTAGATTCTATATATATTGTCAATGTCTTACACTGGCAGATATTAACCGGAAACCAAATCCCACTTCTGACACCATGTTACGCTGAAGGTTTTACACACGGTCGACACGGGTGTAGAGCCTTATGCGTCGCCAGGACGGCGGAGGGTGATTTCCGGTTAAAGGGTTATCTACCAGTGTATTACACTAACAAGGAAACTCTAACAACGTTAGAATTTTTTGAAGTTTATACATAATGTAAATTCTATATACAACAATACAATTTACAACTGTCACAATTACAATAATATACAACACATATCAGTTCATGTCGCTGGCCCAAGTAAGGTGTTTGTTTCAAATCTGCAATCGATTTGCGTACAATACGCAAATAGATTACCGTCTGACGTCAACACCGTACTCGGCTCAGCGCCATGAACTAAAGGAAAACACAAAGAACAAAAAACGTTAGTTTGAGCTCATACAAAAAAAAAAACAAGGCCTTATGTTGGTAGACTTCAATTTGTCGTTCCTTGGATCATATCATGGGCCAGTCCATATATCATAAGGAACACCAACTTATATTAATACGCGCACGTTTATATACTGGTCGCTCCCTGGATCGTACCAGGGACCAGTCTATATATAATAAGACACTTTAGTGGACGAACACTGTCCCACTTTCACCTCCGCAGTAATACCATGAACTTCGCCTACATTTTGTGCTTCCCGCCTCTGCTTGGGAAACATGCACAAGCGGCGTTGTAACTGCCTCTACCCGGGTTGGTATTAACTTGGAGATGGGTACAGGATCTCCAGGTGAGACGTGGCTCTAAGCCCTAACAGCTGACTGCCGGACTTGATGTGCCTAAAAATAACGAACTTACACTTAATACATTGTAACTACATAATAACAATACGTAAGACTTGGGCCTGTCTTGGATATACCATACAACACCCTCGGCGAATGCCGAGCATAACGTGTACACGCCAGCCGTGTCACTAGACACGACTCGCGCTCACGATGTAAAGCCAAAATTGTGCTTACCACTTCCGCCAATGAAGAAACGTAGATCCTACCACGCATTTGCGTCGAAGGATCTGACGTCAAACATTGTCAAGAAGTATACTGACGTCAACAGGCATTACCATGACATACCCCACATAAAACATGAATAATCTAGACAATAACCTATCTACATTAAATTGATTTACCAAAAATTTAACTCGCATATGTATTAATTCATTTCTTTAAACTAAGCGTATACCATTTGCCATAGAATATAATAACTTAATAAGCGTTTCTAACACATTTGGGATCATAACGTTTGATCTGACATCATGACGCCAGTGATGTTATACCATATAGTGAAGGCAAATCAAACGCATGACGACCAAATGTTACCATTATAACTTATGGAAAAACCCTTAATGCGGTGCATGCTATGGCGTCAATTGACGTCACGAGTATATAAATTAGTTCCATTACAAATCAATCTACTTCTATAGGCCACGTATACGTGAAACTAATATAAAAAGTGCTGACGTCGCAATAACATGATGCAACTGACGTCACATGAAAAACATGAATGCAACTGACGTCACATGAAAAATATGAATGCAACTGGCGTCACTGGACGTCAAATAGACGCACACCATTGCAACCAACATCAGTGATATAAATTATTTCCGTAGTTTACAAAACTTCCTAATATACAAATATTATGCGCAGCATGATCACTACCAACAAAATCAGTCGATAATCCTAATATACAAATATTATGCGCAGCATGCTTATTAACAAAATCAGTCGACACATGCGCAGCCTGATCACTGTCAACAAAATCAAATCAGTCGACACATATAATCATACCATATCAATCAGAAGTCACATTTTTTCATTCTTAGCCAAACTATTCTAAATAAATATAATAAAATCTTACCCTTCAGGTCTTAACACAGAAACTAGGCACACGACAATATAACGTCCTCAGTATAAGAATTAAACAGCCACGTCTAATTTTTCCTTAAAGAATAGGAGTATAAATACTATGCGTCTCACTTTTAAATCATGCGACACGAATCTAAGCGTGCAGGTATTCACCTTAAAATCATGCACCACGCCGTCCACAATCAAGAGACTCGTGCAGGTA
Source organism: Ctena decussata (assembly GCA_963989385.1). NCBI lineage: Eukaryota > Metazoa > Mollusca > Bivalvia > Lucinida > Lucinidae > Ctena > Ctena decussata. Next base: position 10,145,834 of record OZ022510.1, read on the forward strand.
TTCACCTTAAAATCATGCAATACGCTGTCCACGAGAGGTATTCACAAACAACCCATGCATAACATAGCCACAATATCCGTAAATGTTTTATTACCACAGTTGCCCTAAAAACTGTAGCCCTACTGATTGAAAGCATTAAAATAATTGCGACGACATAGTCGACGATCGGATCCATTTCGTAACATAGGTTTCCCCTTAGGGAGAAAAAAACATAACAATGTTTCTTTTCTGAAATAGTACGAAATGCGATCGAATCGTAGGCTATGTCAAAACTGGAAAACTAGCTATATACACAACAACGGTGCGATGCATAACGTGGCCAAACTATCTACTAAGGTAGTCCGCCCCCAAATTATCTTGGCCGCGGATAGCAACGATCCTGAATCTGTATGGCTGTAATTTCATAGCCCAACGCATGATTCGGGGATTGAGCACCTTAGCTGTCTGCATATAGGACAAAGGTTTGTGGTCAGTTTCAAGGAGGAACTCCGCCCCATACAGGTACTTACGAAATTTCTCAACACCCCAGATTATACCCAAACATTCCTTTTCGATTACAGAGTAGTTCCTTTCCCGAGGTAACAATTTCTTGCTAGCATAAGCAATCGGCAAACGACCTTCACCTTCGAATTCCTGAAGCAAAATAGCTCCAAGACCAACGTCTGAAGCGTCTGTTCGAAGTACAAACGGGTTACCTTCTTGAAAAACAGGTAAGCGAAGAATAGGACTAGACGTGAGCCTACTCTTCAGGGTTTGGAATGCCCTTTCATGCTGATCTTGCCAATCTTTGATAGAATTAGGTCTATCCCGTTTAGTTAAATCAGTCAGAGGAGAAGCTATGGATGAGAAATTTGGGATAAAACGACGGTAAAACCCAGCTAATCCCAGAAAAGATTTAATTTGCCTTTTCGTACATGGACGAGGAGCATCTCTGATAGCCTGTATCTTGTCCTCTTGCGGTCGTACCGTCTGTCCGACGATATTGTGACCAAGGCACTCGATACTGCCATATCCGATCATGCATTTAGATGGTTTTGCCGTCAATTTGCCCGACCTGAGCCGATCTAACACTTGACGTAATGACGTCACACGATCCTTCCATGTTTCAGTAAATATCCACATGTCATCAACAAAGCTGTCAACATTTGGGAGATTGGACAATATGATTCTCATTAACCTACAAAACGAGGCTCCCGAATTGACCAGACCGAAGGGCATAGTTTTAAACTGGAATAAACCCTTAGGCGTTTCAAATGCTGTCAAAGGTTTGGACCTTTCAGTAAGACTGACTTGCCAATAACCCTTACTCAGTTCCATCTTTGTAAAGAATCTATGTCCCGACATTTTGTTGATAACCTCCTCCATATTTGGCATAGGTTCTGCATCGAATTCCGTCACTTTGTTAAGCTTCCGGAAGTCGATACAGAATCTAACTGACCCGTCTTTCTTCGGAACTAGGACGACATGAAATGAATACGGTGAAATCGACGGCTCGATTACCCCTAAATCTAACATATCCTGTATCTCCGTCTCCATGACGTTACGCGTCTTATACGGGATAGAATAACCTTTCGTCCGTATGGGTTCTGACGTGAGTAGTTTGATATCGTGCTGTATTTGATCAGTTCGACCGGGTAAACTTGATAGTACATCCGGGTACTGTTTAATCAACGCTTCAACCTCCAAACGTTGTTCTGACGTTAACGTATCTGAAATACTGACGTCATTATAAGTTTCCGGCTCTTTAGCTGTCGGAAAAGCACAATCATCAAGAGAAAATTCATCACTACAATCGTCATCAACCGACTCTGTAGTCTCAGTCGACAATAAACAATGTGACGGCACACTACGACGTTCAACATATTGTTTCAGCATATTAGCATAATATGTACTCACGACACCATTGACGTCGATTTTATAGTCCATTCTATTCACCACCTCTACTACTTCATATGGACCCTTCCACTGCAATAACAGTTGATTACTGTCTGTTGGCAGTAATAACAGTACTTTATCTCCCACGTTAAATTTACGTGACCTAGCGCGTTTGTCATAATAAGCCGTTTGCTTTACTTGTTCTTTCGGTAAATTATCATGTGCTAACTTACACGTCTGCTCTAATCGTTCTCTCAACTCAATTACGTACTGGTACGTAGACAGAACCTGCTCATCCTGTATCTCTTCAGACCATAATTCACGTAATATTGCCATAGGGCCCTTAACGTTACGTCCGTATAGCAATTCGAACGGAGAAAACCCAAATGACTCCTGCGGAACCTCCCTTATTGCAAACAGTAGTGCTGGGAGATATTTATCGCAGTCTTTTGGACGTTCTGCGCACATCCTACGTAGCATTTGCTTCAACGTCGCGTGAAAACGCTCTACAAGACCGTTACAGATAGGATGATACGGCGTCGTGGTTAACTGCTGGAGTGATAACAGCCTGCTTACTTCTTTCATAACTTCAGCAGTAAACTGACTTCCGCAATCTGTTAACATTTCATCAGGTATGCCAACTCTACTAAACATCTCAACTAACGCTTCGGCTACGCGTTCCGTTTCAATGCCGGGTAACGCTACCGCCTCGGGATATCTCGTCGCATAGTCTATCATTGTTAAAATATAGCGGGATTTCCTGTCAGAACGATGTTCTGTCGGTCCAACTATATCAACAGCGACTCGTTTAAATGGTGTGCCAATCTGTGGCAACTTTCCTAAAGGTACCTTAGTGACACGACCTTTTTGAATAGTCCTTTGACATATGTCACAAGATTTACAAAACCTTGCCACATCACCACAAACTCCAGGCCAAAAGAACTCAGTTAACACTCTATCCATAGTTTTTCTTTATGCCCAAATGACCTGACATCAAGGTTTCGTGCGCCAATCTTAACACCTTTTCACGAAAACCTTCAGGGATAATAAGTTGCAAAGTGACCTTGTTTCCCTTAGTAAACTGCCTATACAATAAATCTTTCTTTCGGATAAACTTAGTTTCTCCTCGGTTCAATCCACGACTAATAGTCACATTCCCAGATTCCACTCTTTGCCTTATGCCATTCAATTTAGGGTCAACAACTTGGGCCTGCCTCAACGCCTCCCTATCACTAGCAGCAATTTGATCAGGAACCTTAAGTTTCCTATAGACCTCTTCACCTTGCTTAGCTTGTGACCTAGTCACTGCCGCCATCGCAAAATGGGACATATCGGGAAGTTTTGACCTGTCAATATTTCCAATAACCAGGTCATACAATGTATCTTCCATGCACAATGCCTCAGTTTTTCCTGTGAAAAATGGACAATCAATGTCAACCATTGCTAAGGGATATCTTTGGGTAGATTCATCAATCAAAGTTACATCAGATTCTCTACCAAGTAACTGATCATTAGAAACCAAGTTTCTACGAACGACACACCCAGTACAACCTGTGTCCCTTAAAACTACAACAGTCTTACCATTAACCGTACCCTGCGCTGTTGGTAATCGCGACCTTAAAAAGTAACAGACACCTTCCCTATCCACGTTATTATCGATTAATGGACTTTCTTCCTTTCTCTTATAGAGACCTTCAATTTCATGAGACCTATTCATTGTAGTTTTACAAAAGCTCATTTGATGTCCGCCACCCCGACCACGTCCGCGGGAATAACCCCGACCACGGCCACGATCTGAATTACAACCCTTAGTCTGCACAGTATCGCTCTTACTCTGTGATCTTTGTGTCTCATCTTTCGGTGCATAGCTACTCCCCTTATTTCCGCTATAACCGCTTGCACTTGCACCTACTTCCGCACTATTTGCTTGCGTCCTATCGGGATTCTTAAAACATTTATATGTTAAATGTCCCTTACCACAAATACTACATTTTATCTCTGGCTTCGCACTCGGCTTATTATCAGATCTACTCTGTGTTACGCCCTTACTATCACGCTGCCCCTTATTAACACAAGCGTAGACACCGCCACGTGCTTCTGCAAATAAATCTGCTTCCCTAGCCATCTCACCTAGATTTGTGAATGTTTTCGGTTTCAAATGAACATATAGTTCTTTACTACAGGATTCTAAAAACTGATCTCTAGCGAAAAAATCGCAAACAGCTTCGTAAGACTGGTCTACTTTCGCCATTTTCAACCATTTATTAAGATACGACCTAAGTCTACTACTAAACTGAATAAACGTTTCGGACTTTTCAGACCTATCATAGCGAAATTTCTTCCTAAATCCGCGTTCAGTCATATCGAAATTCTTTAACAACGCATCTTTCAACTTGTCATAATCTGCTGCATCATCTACAGACAATCTATCATAAACATCAAGCGCGCGACCTTTAAGTAATGCGCTTAAATATGCAGCTCAAACGTTTTTATCCCATTTATTCGCCGTCGCGTATTTCTCAAACCTTGATAAGTAACTATCCATTTTGTCCTTACTTTCGTCAAAATACGGTAATTTGGGATCTCGCGCATGCGCTAACTTTTCAGCCTTCTGTTTTTCTAATTCAACTCTAAACGTTACCTTCTGCAACTCTATCTGATTCTTTAACTCGCGTTGCTGCAATTCAAAACTATACTTCAACTTTTCTAACTCGACTTCGCTCGACAACTTTGCTTCCTTATCGCTTTCGACTTGAGACAACCTAGCTTCCCTATCCTTCTCGGCTTGCCGCTCTATACTTTCAATCCGCGCCATCTCGATTTCCCTATCCGCCGCAATCTTAGCTAGTTCTACTTCCCTATCCTTTTCGGCTTGCACAATCCTCTCTTTCTCCGCCGCGACCCTAGCTAATTCAATTTCCCTGTCTTTATCGGCCTGCGCAATTTTTTCTTTATCAAGTTCCCTTACCGCGTGCCTTTCTGCCCTCTCAGTCTCTTGCTGTTGCTTTACAAATTCCTGCAAAGCCTGCCCCTCATAACCTAACTCCTTTCCCGTCTTAACTAACTGATCCATGTCACTTTCTTAACGTAATGCTCACGTTAACTTAACTGAAACCGACGTTCACTTATAGTCACACACGTTAACTAAAACGTTAACAATAATAATAACAAACTAATCCAACTAAAACTTTGATTAATTAGTATACTCGCGATCTAGACGTAGCTATTAAAGTTACGTTCGTAACAGACCGGAAATGACGTCATAAACTGACGTTGGCTTTACCGAGAACCTCTTTTCACTATCATATGACACAATTAGATGACGTAAATAACCCACATTACAATTACGCCCAACTTGATCTAGCGTATCGGATATACAAACGTAACGTATGTAACGCAACGTATTAACACTGACACGACAATTGTACGTCCTTACAAAACCTTATAAGATACCAACGGTAAATCAAACTTAAGATTCTGCTATTAGGTTTAATTCATTGTAACGATATTATATAACGTTACGGGTGACCTACGTTACTAAATCAGGACATAAAATGGACCTCAGTAACGGTTACGACACACGTACAAACGTTTGAATTAATAAACTAACAGATTATCATGCAACAGCAGTGCCAAGGTACTCAAACGGACCTTAAAACTCAATATGTATCATCCGTGCCAAGACAATTCAGGTCTATATACCTCAGTTTCCCCACTCAGATATGCAACCTGTTACATTCTATCACAAATTAATGCATGGGCTATCGCACTTCATCACGCAGGGAATAAGGATAGTTGACCTTAATTGAGTATAGGTTACATTTACAAGAATTTAGTGGCAAAATTGCTCCCCTAAAATTCACATCAAAATGTCTGACAAAATTGTGCCTAGATTCTATATATATTGTCAATGTCTTACACTGGCAGATATTAACCGGAAACCAAATCCCACTTCTGACACCATGTTACGCTGAAGGTTTTACACACGGTCGACACGGGTGTAGAGCCTTATGCGTCGCCAGGACGGCGGAGGGTGATTTCCGGTTAAAGGGTTATCTACCAGTGTATTACACTAACAAGGAAACTCTAACAACGTTAGAATTTTTTGAAGTTTATACATAATGTAAATTCTATATACAACAATACAATTTACAACTGTCACAATTACAATAATATACAACACATATCAGTTCATGTCGCTGGCCCAAGTAAGGTGTTTGTTTCAAATCTGCAATCGATTTGCGTACAATACGCAAATAGATTACCGTCTGACGTCAACACCGTACTCGGCTCAGCGCCATGAACTAAAGGAAAACACAAAGAACAAAAAACGTTAGTTTGAGCTCATACAAAACAAAAACAAGGCCTTATGTTGGTAGACTTCAATTTGTCGTTCCTTGGATCATATCATGGGCCAGTCCATATATCATGAGGAACACCAACTTATATTAATACGCGCACGTGTATATACTGGTCGCTCCCTGGATCGTACCAGGGACCAGTCTATATATAATAACACACTTTAGTGGACGAACACTGTCCCACTTTCACCTCCGCAGTAATACCATGAACTTCGCCTACATTTTGTGCTTCCCGCCTCTGCTTGGGAAACATGCACAAGCGGCGTTGTAACTGCCTCTACCCGGGTTGGTATTAACTTGGAGATGGGTACAGGATCTCCAGGTGAGACGTGGCTCTAAGCCCTAACAGCTGACTGCCGGACTTGATGTGCCTAAAAATAACGAACTTACACTTAATACATTGTAACTACATAATTACAATACGTAAGACTTGGGCCTGTCTTGGAAATACCATACAACACCCTCGGCGAATGCCGAGCATAACGTGCACACGCCAGCCGTGTCAGTAGACACGACTCGAGCTCACGATGTAAAGCCAAAATTGTGCTTACCACTTCCGCCAATGAAGAAACGTAGATCCTACCACGCATTTGCGTCGAAGAATCTGACGTCAAACATTGTCAAGAAGTATACTGACGTCAACAGGCATTACCATGACATACCCCACATAAAACATGAATAATCTAGACAATAACCTATCTACATTAAATTGATTTACCAAAAATTTAACTCGCATATGTATTAATTCATTTCTTTAAACTAAGCGTATACCATTTGCCATAGAATATAATAACTTAATAAGCGTTTCTAACACATTTGGGATCATAACGTTTGATCTGACATCATGACGCCAATGATGTTATACCATATGACGTCATCTAGTGAAGGCAAATCAAACGCATGACGACCAAATGTTACCATTATAACTTATGGAAAAAACCCTTAATGCGGTGCATGCTATGGCGTAAATTGACGTCACGAGTATATAAATTAGTTCCATTACAAACCAATCTACTTCTATAGGCCACGTATACGTGAAACTAATATAAAAAGTGCTGACGTCGCAATAACATGATGCAACTGACGTCACATGAATAACATGAATGCAACTGACGTCACTGGACGTCAAATAGACGCACACCATTGCAACCAACATCAGTGATATAAATTATTTCCGTAGTTTACAAAACTTCCTAATATACAAATATTATGCGCAGCATGATCACTACCAACATAATCAGTCAATAATCCTAATATACAAATATTATGCGCAGCATGCTTATTAACAAAATCAGTCGACACATGCGCAGCCTGATCACTGTCAACAAAATCAAATCAGTCGACACATATAATCATACCATATCAATCAGAAGTCACATTTTTCATTCTTAGCCAAACTATTCTAAATAGATATAATAAAATCTTACCCTTCAGGTCTTAACACAGAAACTAGGCACACGACAATATAACGTCCTCAGTATAAGAATTAAACAGCCACGTCTAATTTTTCATTAAAGAATAGGAGTATAAATACTATGCGTCTCACTTTTAAATCATGCGACACGAATCTAAGCGTTCAGGTATTCACCTTAAAATCATGCACCACGCCGTCCACAATCAAGAGACTCGTGCAGGTATTCACCTTAAAATCATGCAATACGCTGTCCACGAGAGGTATTCACAAACAACCCATGCATAACATAGCCACAATATCCGTAAATGTTTTATTACCACAGTTGCCCTAAAAAATATAGCCCTACTGATTGAAAGAATTAAAATAATTTCGACGACATAGTCGACGATCGGATCCATTTCGTAAAAATATGGAGTGCTAAATTGTTTTGGATGAGGTCTTGAGCTTTGATAGTAGATATTTGGGTGCTGTGTTATAAGCTTGTGCACGATAATGATTAGGGCCTTATATAATGTCGATGGATTTTTTATCTGCTCCATAGGAGGTGCCTGAAACCAACCTCATGAGGTTTAGGTCTTTATTACATTTTTCAATCAGATTTTTAATATGCTGACCCCATATTAGTTTGCTATCTAGGATCATACCCAGGAAGGTGATATGGTCACTAAATTCTATTTGTGTTCCAAAAAGGGAGAGTTTTTAAGTGATTCAATATTAAGTCTTTTTTTTTGTGAAAATTATAGCCTTTGTCTTTATAGTGGGGATTTTGAAGCCCCAGAGCTTGCACCATATCTCGATTGTCTGGAGGGCTGATTGGAGTTTTCTGAGAGCATGTTTGGGAGAGGAGTACTAGGTCCAGATGGCACTGTCATCTGCAAACTGAGAAAGAGAGAGGTTTGGGTCACCCCCCCCCCCCCAAAAAAAAAAAAAAGGGGCATCATCAAGGGTATCTATTATTACATTGAATAGGATAGGGATGAGGACACAGCCCTGGAGACAGCCATTTCCAAGTCATGTTGATCAGAGGTTTGATCCCCCACCCTGACTTGAATTTTTTTGCCGTTTAAGAAGTTATGAATCCAGCGGAACATATTTCCATTGATGCCAAATTCGTTTCGCATGATGAGGGTCCCTGAAGTCCACATAAGGCCAAATGCCTTTTTAAGATCCAAAGTGACTGCCGCCTGGCACGTATTCTCAATAAAGGCCATATTAATTTCAGATTCCAAGATTTTAATTTCTGATACGAAAGGAATTTATGGCTGAAGCGTGCAGTTTATTTCCACTTCAATGGCAAAGTGTCATGGGACTGTCCCAGTCGCATTTAGTTTCGAGTTGCCGGTCGAGTTTCTAGGCTTTTTTTCTCTCTCTTTCTTTCTTTTCCCGTTATGATTCAAGTAAGACCAAATAAGCATTCGACATCAAGCTAATGGATCTGTCTTTCACATGATTTAATTAAAGTTGACCTCTTTCGGTTACTCCACTAAAATGCGCATTCAATACGCGTTTTTGATTGGTTCCCGTACTTTCGCGTTGAGACGCAAAGGACTACGTCACTACCCGTCTCATGTGCGCAATTTTGATTGGGTCTATGAAATTTGCATAAAATGCGCGTTGCACGTGTCGCTTCGCGGTAAACACAAAATTGAGAACGAAGTTTCATAGGCTACTAAAATATTCGCGTCCATAATTACCGCGTATCCCGCGCGCATCAACTGCGTCCCCGACGCGTTCTGAATGTGTACAAATACGTGAGCGCCAGTGTAGAAGCGTAAAAACATAAAGATCGCAAGCATGTAGAAAATTTGAACAATAACTATAAAAGATAGTTTAAGGTTTCAACACTCAAATGTCATTAGTGGGGTTATAAATTATAATTTTGAACTTCAATAAAGGACCTCTGACACTTTCAATGCAAAGTTGCCTATTTTTCGACAAATTAAAGCAGCTTCCATAAGATGCCACTGTTACGCATTATAAAGAAGTTTTGATACTGATTTTGAAACAATATCACCTTTGCAGACTAACTCTCACTAACTGTCTCAAGGGGTGGGGGGGTGGGGGGGGGGTACGTTGGTGGAATTTTCGGTCATCCAAAATACATCAAATTTTCGATTTTTATTATTTACTGAATTTTTGTTTGTTAAACATGTTTACAATAAAGTAAACACTACAGCGGCATATAGCATGCAATAATATGTAAATAAAAAGTATGCTAGTCTTATTTTAAGATGCAAAGGGTCTAATTACCCCACCCACTTTTAAGTTTTTCAGCTGCAGACTATCATTCCCCCCCGTGCCTCAGCTTGCCACTCACCTATAATGTGTATATTGACAGTACACACAAACATGCAAGTGGCTAGCTGAGGCACAGGGGGGAAGTATCTTTATAAAACTTTTCCTATTTTCCATACATTCAATTAAGAAAACTTGCTTTTTACACCAAAAATCTAAGTCTGTGTGCTTGATAACCGAAAAATTGTTTTGTGTTATTTACAGGGAGTCAAGAGGAACACATTTCAGTGGAAATTTTGAAATATATCGAAAGTTAACTTTTGACTAATTTTGTAGGCAAATAACATTACCGTCGTTTTACGGCCGCCGTGTGGCGGCCGTAAAACGTCTCCCCGTACATCATCCATAGTGCAGATTATATTTTATTTACATCCTTTGAGATCAGAGGATAGATTCTGAGAAATCTAAAATTTGAGATCGATGTAAACTATTATTCTAGATCATCGTCTTTTATATTATTTGGATCCTTTTGAAACTAATCAGTCTTTGAATCGACTGCCCATTTAAAATTAAGAAATTACAGTAATACTATGCTTTTTTTCTGGTTTCGTCATCAGATATTGTCAGGGTCACTGACGAGGCTTTTTTAGCCGAAACTACGTAGTCTGGTCCATGTTCCTACTTCTGTATGTATTCTCTGCTCCTGAAGGAACTTTTTACGATTTTAATTTTACAACCAACTGTCAGAGGTCCTTTGGGGGCAAAAACAGTCTCAGTCCACATTATACCATTCCCTTTCCCAGAAAGGTTTACCAGAAGGTTTGCTCTCTTATAGTTTTTGAAAACAGGATTTGTTATCGCTCCTTTTTATAAACTGTTTGACTGATGTTCGTGAAATAAAGTATTCGAACACAAATTTGTTGCAGAATTTCACTAATTTTAGGGTTAGAAACCACAGCATTTTTCTGAGTTACTCCCCTTTTCATTTTATTACAGCTGTGTATGTTTTTTTTTTGTTTTTTTTTGCTTGATTTCTATCAGATATGGTCCTTGTAGCCACCATAAAAAGCATGTTCTTCCTGAACTGGTAGGATTTTAAGGATTGGCTGTATCTGTTTCTAAGTTTTATACATGTATACTGTGTGTATATTAAAGTTGGATGACAAATCTAACTAAGTGCTGCATGCAGTGGGTATTTAGTAAGCCATGCTAACTGTCTGCGAGTATTAAATCTAAAACCTTTTCTTTTAGTGTCGATTTACCAATATGTGTAACAGCAGCAAATTTGTATTCATTCCAGGGTTTTCCAGCGAAAAACCTATGGTCTTCAGTACTGGGAAAATAATAGAGCGGTTGGAGGATATACCAATACTACCCTGTGAAGTAGTGAAATACGGAGCAAAAACTGGACACACTATTGGTACTCTTAAGAGCGCATGCGTTGGGGTACGCATGAATATGCAAGATATTTATCCAGGTCGTGAATACGAGTTGCAACAACAGCTTGAAGTATGTCCTAAACCTAAACAAATATTTTCAGCCGAAGGTGATTCTGGATCTTTAGTATTTCTAGTTACTAAATCTGGAAGTGATATGGAAGTTCGTGCACTGGGTCTTATAGTTGGTGGCGCGACGTATGGTCCCACGTACGTAACACCAATATGGGCAGTTTTGAATAAACTGAATTTACCATTAAAATTTCTCTCATTTGAGAACCCCTTTGGATTGTCTATTGATCCTGCAGATCAACGACTTGAGAGAATAGAATCGGATGTTGACCTTCTAAAGCAAAACACCGAAGAAACGAAACAGAGAATAGGTTCACTGGAGAACAAAATAGACGCTACCGACAAGAAACAGGATGAGAGATCAGCTTCAATAGAAAATAAATTAGAAGCTCAGCATACTGATCTCTCAAAAAAACTGGATGCGCTATTACACATCATGCCTAGCAATAAATGAGTGATTATCTCACAACAGTGTATATGATATTTCAGACTGTCTGTACAAACACAGCAAGATAATTAACAGAGCCGCGACACGAGAAAACCAACAAAGTGATTGTGCGCCCAGCGCATCCGCCCACTCTGATCAGAGTCTTCGCTGTCCGCATAGAGGTAGCTTAGACCCTTAGCTACCCTTTAAGCGCTTAGGAAATACTCTGATCAGACAGGGTGGATGCTCAGGCTGATCTGAGTCTGCGCTGGGCGCACAACCACATTGTTGTTTTTCTCGTGTCGCGGCTCATTAAAGATTTGCCGTATTACTTTTGCTTCACCATAGCACTAACGCAGTTGGATTGGCGATCAATTCGATATCTCTATGACACATTATTCAAAACTAAAACCATTATTTATAGCTTCTGTGTGGCTTTCAAAACCATACTTTCTGAATTTCCATCAATGCAAGGCAAAGGGGGGTATCAATAAGGTGGGTTTTCTGCATCCTACCAAAGTTTTATTTTTTAACTGATGGTATACTCCAGTGTGTCTAGTTTATTGAACCACATGTGACTTTGCGCGGAAAGCCCTACTTACTGAGCTATGGGTCCACAGAAGTGGGTGGGGTAATCCAACATGGTTTTAGCCTGTCTTGTAAAAACATTCTCATTTGGTAGAAGAGTATAGCAGACAGACAGGATTTGATAAAATGATTAACAGAACATCTAAACTATATTTCCATATCATTTTATTTGGTTTAATTTGAACATATGTTGTCAAAAAAGACTTCCTTTGACATTCAACATTTTTTTTATATTTTTGTCCTCAATTTTCAATATTTCTTGGCCTTATGGTTAAATAAACAGACCAGTTGTCATCAAACTAATGTCAAGGAAGCACCCTGACCAGGACATTCGGATGGTGTGACCAGAATTTCACAATGACCTAGTTTTCATGGTCGACTGAACACATAAACTTGCTCAGAAGATGTTTTTTCATTTAATTTTGACCTAGAATTACGAACCTTTGGCCAAATTACTATTTTAACTGCTATATTATGACTTACACCCCCGTCACTAAAGGTGAAAGAATACATATTGGCTTCAGATCGGATCTCCTTGGCGTCTGCATCTGTGTCTGGGTCACATACTTTGAAGGTCAAGGTCAGATTTTGATGACCTTGACCTTGTTTCCAAGGTCACAGAAGGACTTAATATGTGACACATACACAATTGCAGATGCCAACGAGATCCGCACTGAAGCCAATATGTATTCCCTCACCTTTAGTGGCAGGGGCATGGGGCATAATATAGCAGTTAAAATAGTAATTTGACCAAAGGTTCGTAATTCTAGGTCAAAATAGAAAGAAAACCATCTTCCAAGCAAGTTTATGTGTTCAGTCGACCATGAAAACTATGCTATTGTGATATTCTGGTCACATCATCTGAATGTCCTTCTCAAGGTACTTCCTTGACATGAGTTTGATGATAACATGTCTGTTCATTTAACAGTAAGGCCAAGAAATATTGAAAATTGAGGTCAAAAATATCAAAAAATGCTAAATGTCAAAGGAAGTCTTTTTTGACAACATATGTTCAAACTAGACCAAATAAAATGATATGGAAATATAGTTTAGATGTTCTGTTAATCATTTTATCAAATCCTGTCTGTCTGCTGTACTCTTCTACCAAATGAGAATGTTTTTTACAAGACAGGCTAAAACCATGTTGGATTACCCCACCCACTTCTTTGGACCCATAGCTCAGTAACTAGGGCTTTCCGCGCAAAGTCACATATGGTTCAATAAACTAGACACACTAGAGTATAACATCAGTCAAAAAAATAAAACTTTGGTAGGATGCAGAAAACCCACCTTATTGATACCCCCCTTTGCCTTGCATTGATGGAAATTCAGAAAGTATGGTTTTGAAAGCCACACAGAAGCTATAAATAATGGTTTTAGTTGAAAGACTCTAAAAACGAAATACGTCTCTTCCCTTTTAGAGACACTGGCAAAATGCACAATCTGCATGAACAAATTATATTATGACGTAGTGATATTTGGTAAGAGCCGATCATTTGTCTTCCTACATACAGCATAAAAATAGGCTGAGATAGCCACAAGGGATACAAGGACCTCTGATAGTATCTATCGATATTTGCCTATTTTTCGACAAATGATTGCACCTTCCTCAGGCAGCAAACATTGAAATATTTGGCATTAATATGTAGACGTGTATACTATAAAATGTTGTAATATTGATTTTGAAAAACTACCATACCTCTAGACTAACTTAAACCTATTTTATCAAGAGGGGTACGTGGAATGTTCAGTCTCTGAAAATAAGTCCATTTGGGGGGAGGGGGGTGGGTGGGCGGGCTCTGACAAATCGAAATTTTTATTGATTACTGTGGTAAAATTGGCCAAGACACTACTGTTGCTAATATTATGCAATATTTTTTCAAAAGTAAGGACTTTAGCCTATTTTGGATAGAAAGGGTGTAAGTAACCAATCAACTTTTTCAGTTTTTCAGCTGTAGACCATCTCCCCCCAACCCCCCCACCCCGTCCGAGCGTTGTGCATTATGATAGTACACACATACATGCAAAGTGGCTAGCTAAGGCACGGCGGGAAAAGTTTCTTTTAAAAAATGTCCCATTTCCATTATATTGTATTATGAAATTTGGCTTTTTTCACCAAACATTGAAGTATTTGAGCTAAAAATCAGAAATGAAATTCATAGCCAATTAGGGGTGCTGAAAGCAACAAATTTCAAGAAAAATTCTTGGATATATCAAAATTTAATTTTGACTAATTTATAGGCAAATTAACATTACAACTGTCAGGTGTCCTTTCTAATTGGAAGGGAAGTAAATCAATTTTCGGTTCCCCAAATAGGTCAAATAGTGACCTATTTCCCCAAATAGGTCAATAGTCGTTCTTGCTGAAAACCTAAATGCAAATTTCTGAGCAGTACCCGACCATAAAACCCAAATTTTCTGAGCAGCGCATGACCACTTAAAATAGAAATACAATTTCTGAGGGGCGAACGACCCGATAAACGTCGGAAAACTATAACATGACAACCAGAAACATGATAACAAAGTAAATTCACGATTTTATTGTATCCCCTTGGAAATAAGTTACTTAAAATTTGTATTATGTCTGTCGGATCGTATGTGGTGATTTAAAACTGTTGTGGATAGTATATATAAATATGCTCATTACCCAGTATCTCAAACATTTTAAAGGCAGAAGCAATCGTTAGTGGATTTTACTAATGACCATTCTGAGGCGTTTGGTCTGAGGTTGTTTACTCTTCGTCTGTGTCTTTTGTGTGTGTGTGCGTGTGTGTTTTGGAGAGGCTTTTGCGTTATATCATCTTTGGTGCAGTGATCACCCCTTTGAGGAAGAGAGAGATTGCTATGATTTTCGTTATGTCCTTTCGTATGCAATACATGTCATTCGTTTAATTGTTTACTCCACCTCTTAAGGTCATTTAAAGTACTTTAAATTTACTTTTACCAAATTTAGCGCAAAAGATGCGCATTTCTGTATTCAACTAGCAAAGTGTTTAAGGGAAAATGTGATGTAAGACAACAGTCTTTCTTTTCCGAGCTACAGTCACAGAAGTAATTTGTGAGACATAGTAGCCGGAGATATCAGTCCAGTATCGGCTGTGAGGTCGCTGCTAAAGCAGGCGTCGCTCACCAAGCTTCCTCAGCCCACATTGCCCGAGAAGGCGACAGCAGGCAAAAGCATCAAAACGTCTGTTGCGGAGAGAAATTTATGCTATGAGACTAAAACACTTCTTGGGTATCTTCATTCATTTCTTTAAACAGTCCCGGTAGTCCAGTAGGTAAAGCCCTGTCTTGCTGACCTAACAATTTCGTGTTCGAGACCCGCTGAAGGCTAATATGTTTTAATCGTAAAGGGATTCCATTGCACAGTTATTCATTACCACCATCTCATTGTCCTGATATGACTGAAATACTGTTGAACCGGGTGTACAATCTTAAGTCGGACAACCATTCATCTTTCTATTGTAAGTTGCTACATGTATAATAATTATGATGTAGCTTAGAGATTGTGTAGGATGTTTCTGATATTGTTTTCTACTGAAGTAGGCGGATGAAGAACGCTTTATGGACTTCACCATTGCTAAAATGTTTTTTGCATAGCATAGTCCTTCCAGTTTGTCAGTATGTTTGGTTTTGATATGATTATGCTGTTATATTGTATTCGTTTTAACATTTTATTCATTATACTCCCCGCAAACTGTGTTTGAGGGGGTATACTGTTTTCACGTTGTCCTTCCGTCCGTCTGTTCGTTCGTCCGTTCGCAACACTTGCTCCGATTTGTTTCAAAATTTGTGAATGGATGCAGCATGTGAAAAGGGTTGATATATATTTTTTAGTTTTTCGCGGATGGGTTTTAATGCTGAGTTATCCCCCTTTATATTTTTCGTAAAAAAAGGTTGTTATCGACACTCCTCCTAGACCGCTTGACCAAATTTCTTGAAATCAAGTATTTAAACACATATTGGTATGAAAATGTGCATTAGTGTTTCCGTTTTGAAATTTGACAACTCTTCAACTCTTGCCTGAGGTTTGCCCCTTTTTATAATTTTGACCCTATTTTTTTTTTTTTTTTGGGGGGGGGGGGGGTGGGGTGGAGGGGTGGGGGGGTGGGGGTAGCCGTTTTTGCTTCGATTTTATATAAATCTGGTTCATAGATGCATCGTATGAAAATAGTTGACATGTGTTTTCCAGTTCTTCCGGGAAGTGTTTTTCTGCTATGGCCCTTTATATTTTTCGTTAAAAAAGTTTGTTATCGCAACTCCTTTTAGACTGCTCGGCCAATTTTCTTGAAATTAAGTATTGAACACATATTGATATGGAGATGTGCATTAAAGTTTCAACTTTTAAATCTGACCCCTCTTGCCTGACTTATGCCCCTTTTTGATATTTTTAATCCTAATTTTGGGGTTTTTTAGTCGTTTTTGCTTTGATTTTATTAAAATTGGGTTCATAGATAAATCATAAGAAAATAACTGTCAAGTGTTTGCCATTTTTATAGGGAAATGTTGCCTGCTGAGTTATTTCCCTTTGTAATTTTTGTAATAAAAGTTTGTTAACGCTACTCTTCCAAAACTTTATACCACCTGCAAATTGTGTTTGAGGGGGGTATACTGTTTTCACGTTGTCCTTCCGTCCGTCTGTTCGTTCGTCCGTCCGCAACATTTGCTCCCATTTGTTTCAAATTTTGTGCATGGATGCAGCATGTAAAAAGAGTTGATACGTATTTTTCAGTTTTTCGCGGATGGGTTCTCTGTATCTTGATTATCTGTACCTGTTTTTGGTGTCAGAGTTTCTGTGATGTTTTACCTTATGTATGTTCTTATTATTTTTGGTTCGGTTTGGGTTGCTGAGTGGCCACCTTTTGGGAACAAGCTGCTCACTCGGTTGGCCATATGTTCTCTGTATCTTGATTATCTGTAATCTTAGTTGTTTCCAACTATGGTTTGAGGGCTGGATTTGCATTTTGATTGTTTCAGTTCCTGGTCTTTGCATACTTTTTACTTTTAATGCTGAGTTATGCCCCTTTATATTTTTCGTAAAACAAAGTTTGTTATCGCAACTCCTCCTAGACCGCTTGACCGATTTTCTTGAAATTATTGGTATGAAGATGTGCATTAAGGTTTCCATTTTGAAATTCGACCCCATCCTGCTTGAGTTATGCCCCTTTTTGATTTTTTTGCCATAATTTGGGGGGTGTTTTAGTCGTTTTTGCTTTGATTTTATTGAAATCTGGTCCATAGATGCATCATAAGAAAATAGTTGACACGTGTATTCCAGATCTTCCGGGAAGTGTTTTTCTGCTGAGTTATACCCCTTTATATTTTTCGTAAAAAAAAGTTTATTTTCGTAACTCCTCCTAAACTGCTTGGCCAATTTTCTTGAAATTAAGTATGTGAACACATATTGATATGAAGATGTGCATTAAGGTTTCCTCTGTGAAATCTGACCACTCTTGCCTGAGTTATGCTTCTTCTTTATATTTTTAATCCTAATTTTTTTTTTTTTTTTTTTTTTTTTTTGGGGGGGGGGGTCGTTTTTGCTTTGATTTTATTCAAATTTGGTTCATAGATGCATCATAAGAAAATAATTGACACGTGAGCGCGTGAGTAAACTCAGGTTTAAAGTCCCGCCAAAAACGACGTCATATGGAGACGGGACCTCGGTTTAAAGTCTCATCCGAAAAACCGGTGAAGCGGGAGATCGATCTTGCGATCTAATTGACACGTGTTTGCCGGCAATGTTTGCCTGCTGAGTTATTTCTTTTGTAATTTTTGTAATAAAAGTTTGTTATCAGTACTCCTCCAAAACTGTTCGACAAATTTTCTTGAAATTAAGTATGTGAACACATATTGATATGAAGATAAGCATTAAGGTTATGAGTTTAATTACCAACCCTTTTTGCTTGAGCTATGCCCCTTTTTTGATATTTGGTGTTCTGTTTATTTAGGATTTTTATGTCATGTTCTTTCGATTTTACTACTATTTGGTGGATAAATGCAGGAAAAGACAACAGATGACAAATATTTTTTTATCTTTTTCCAGAAGAGTTTTCCAGCTGTGTTATGCCCCTTTGTGGGTTCTGAAAACAGAGTTTGTTGCTGCGTCTTCTGCAACTGTTTCTCTGTTATATTTCAAATTAAGTGTGTGAAGATACACTGGCCTGAAGATGTGTATTGAGTTATGGGTTTGAAATTTCACCATTTTTCTGAGTTACGCCCCTTTTCAGCTGTTGTTTTGCTCTAAATTTGTTATTCTTTTGTCATTCTTGCTCTGATTTCTTTGAGATTTGGTCCAGGGAGCCAGCATAAGAATAGAATATAGATGAATATTATCAGTTTTTGCCTGCTAGAACTTAAGGATAAGCCGTATCCCTGATGTGTGTATGAAAAAGTTGGATGACAAAAAGCAAACTTAGAGCTTAATGCGGGGGTATTTAGTAAGCCATGCTTACCGCCACTTCTAGTTTTATCAAATACTACCTGTTTGTGTTTGCATGTTTAGTATAGGATGAAAAATTATTGTTGTATGATGCAATCATGACGTGTTATGCGCTGTTGGGATTTGGAGTCTCAGTTTGTATATATTGGATGATATGTGGTGTGATTGTTATATATATTTTAATCGGATCCTTGTTTAGTTTTGGAGCACCTGCTATGAGAGACCGCAATATTCACAGAACGCATTTTTCACAAGTGTGTGATGAATACGGTCGTATTCTTCAGTTGCCAGTATGACAAATGCGTTCGGATTTTGTAGCGATTTTTAAAAGAAACGCATTTTTCACACATACGGAAAAGGAAACCTTAGAATGAATAATTTGTTATTCCTTTCTAATTACAGCTATGACTTCGGCTCTTGGAGAGTTTATAGAAAAGGCAGTCCCCGCTGTCCGTCGTCTGTCAAAACCTTCGAACTACTATATATCTTCAAGCGTCTGGGTCAATCACAATCAAATTTCATATACAGCATATACTGGTTTATTGATTGATTTAAATATGTCGTAATCATCCAAAGTATTGGCCAAATTTTTATGAACCTTTGAAAAAGTTTCTTTACACAGAATAAAAAAGCAACTAAAAACATGTTGGTCGTGCTCTCAATGTATGCATTTGAAGTTATGTTCAAGTTATAATACACTTTGGTTTTTAATGATACAGAAAATATCAAAAATATCTGCACAGGTTTTATCTTAGCCATATACTTTTGAATCCACCATTAGTATATTCAAGAGTTTCATGCTTCTTGTAGACTGTTTGTTTTGAAAATACATGTACATAACATGCCTGTGTAATCTAATGCAGTAAAATGATGACTTTCAGATGAAAAATTGTGATTTTCATTTTTTTTTGTTGTTGTTGTTGCTCGGAACGTTGATTGTGGATACACTTTAGAACCGCCTCATTCTGGCGGGTCGCCGCAGTCGTTGTTTTGGAGCGGAAGTGGGAAGCAATGTGTACCTCTGTGGACCCCGGTTCTACTATGTAAGGGGTATAGGTAAAGGAAGTTGACACAAGTTTGTTTGCTGCTTCTCTGGCACTTTGTGGGTTAATGTGTATATATGAGTTGAAGACTGTTTTATTATGTTTTTCTGATGTTAATATGCTAAAGTGTATAAAACATGGCTGTGTGCTTGCTAGACTTGGTAAATTTGATTTGACTATACTGGATAGTGGATATTAATGCCCTTCATAGATTTTCTGTTGGGTTTAAGGGTATTCATATATTACATATAGTAATGGTAATATGGTTTTGTTTCAAGCTGGGTGCTGACCTAGATCAGACTGCTCCTGAGAGTAGGCTGCTCAGGGCCAGACCTGTATATCATTTTAAATATGTATTTTGAAGGCATTTCTCTATGATAGAACCTTCAGTTAGAACTAGTACACCATGGCATGTCTTTATGATAGAACCTCTTAATACGAAATCTAGTATATTCTTATTGAAGAAGTTAATTATTGTGTGTATTAGGGCAGGTCCAGTTATGAATTGAAGTACAGAGGTTTATTTTGGGTGTTCTGGCCCGAAGAGCTCATATCTGAGTTCTTCTGGTATGAACAGTCAAATATGGGTATTCAATTTTGAACAGTATCTGTAAAATGTCAATATCAAAGGAAGGTAACTGCAGTAATTGAATACCAAAGAAAATTATTATAGTTCTTTCCCTTGGATATATTTTGCTGTTGCTGAATAGTATGTGCAAAAGTTTTTTTCCCTTCTTTATCTGAAGGTATTAATAGAATGGTTTCAAAGTCCTTAAATATTTGTTGTTGGAATGTTAACAGTTTGTTTAATCGTGTTAATGGAGTTCGCACTAACAAACTAGATGATCCCCTTTTCTCACAGAGATTAAGGTCCGAAATAATTATCTTAACAGAAACACATGCATGTAAGAAGGATATACTAAATATTGAGGGGTACTCTTGCATCTCAAACTGTCGCTCAGAACAGCCTAGTAGGCTACGAGGAGGAGTAGCAATTTTTATGAAAAATAATATAGAAGCAGGAGTTAAAATTATTGACAACTCTCAAAGTGATATGATATGGATCAAACTATGCAAGAATTTCTTCAAATTTAGGAAAGATTTATATATATGTTGTATTTATATTTCACCAGCCTCTTCAGGGTATACCAAAAGAACAGGCATTGACAAAATACTATTTCAAAAGCAAGCTAGAATCTGACATTGTTAAATTCACACCCGACAATCTTGTTATGATTATGGGGGATATAAATGCGCATGTCAATTGCAATGACCTTGACTTTATCAGAAATGAGGAATCTGACGTTATGGAGGATTCCTTACCCGCTAATTATTTAATTGACAATAGTCATATGTTGAGAAACACTGCCATTTATCAGACTACAAAAGAATATGGCAATAATTTGCTAAATATATGTATAGGGTCCCAACTGAGAATACTGAATGGCCGTACGATTGGAGATACTATCGGTAAACCTACATATCATGGCTATAATGCTTCATCCATTGACAACTATTGCATTTGTAGTGCGGACTTCATGAACTCGATAAGGTATTTTAAAGGTCTTGATTTTGATGTTACTTTTTCAGACCATTGTCCAATTTTGGTTAATGTTCAGTCATTGTATTGTCATCATGACAAAACTTCATCACAAAGAAAGTCACCCAGAAATGTTAAATGGGATGATAATAAAAGAATGAGTTTTCTAAATCACATTAATATGATTAATAAACAGCAGTTTATGGAACGTCTTTCTGAATTTTCAAGTAAAGCATCTAATATGTGTAACAATATAGATGGAATGGTGTCCCATTTTTCTTTGACTTTACAGCAGGCTGCCCATATTAATAAAGCCAAAAACACTATGAAATTTTCTCAAAAAAGGCGCAAACGTAAGAAAACCTGGTATGACAGGGATTGTGATTCATTGTACAGGGAAACAAAGCATTTAAGTCGATTATTAGGCAATGATCCTTATAATATAAACTTACGACAAAAAGTGTACTCTGCCCGTAAACTGTACAATAAATTAATACGTAAAAAGCATAGATAATTCAAAGGCAAAATGCTAAGCGGCCTGCTGGAAAGTGAAAAGAAAAATCCTAATGAATTTTGGAACACAGTAAATGAATTGATGGAGAAACAGAAATCAGACCCCTCTGCTGATATTTCCCCTGAAAAATGGGTAGAATATTTCAAATCCTTAATGAGCAATGATTACTCAGACAATTTTACAAGTTCTTCAAATGAAGAATATTTTGGAGAAAATTTGGATAATACAATTTTTAATGGGGATATTTCATCCGAGGAGGTCTTGAAAGCTGTCAAGGGGTTGAAAAATGGTAAGTCGTGTGGAATTGATGAAATATCTAACGAAATGCTTCAACTATCAGTCCCGGTCTTAGCTGATGCATATGCATACCTTTTTTCACATATACTTAAAATTGGGACATACCCTTCTATGTGGAGGGAAAATTTGATAAAACCCATCCATAAAGGGGGTGGTACCTCAGATACGAATAATTATAGAGGTATAGCAATTTCTAGTTGCTTTAGCAAATTGTTTAGCAAAGTCTTATTTAACAGACTGGACAAATATTTAGAAGATAATAACATAATAGGGTCTGAACAGATTGGATTTCGGAACACTGTCGCACGACTGACCATATCTTAACCCTAAAAACACTTATAGACAAGGCTTTCAAATTAACTTCTCGTTTATTTGCTTGCTTTGTAGACTAAGTAAAGCATTTGATACTATCAATAGGCAGGCTCTCTTTCATAAAATGAGTAAATACAATATTAGAGGCCCATTTCTGAACATAATTCAAGATATGTATCAAAACTTATTATATTCTGTTAAGACAGAAAATGTTTTAAGTAGCTCTTTTGAAACTAAGATTGGGGTTAAGCAAGGTTGTGTACTAAGCCCCACACTTTTTTCCTTATATCTAAATGATTTGACAAAATGTTTCGGTGAAGAATGTGTCCCAGTAGCGCTAGGCAACAGTGGAGTTAACATTTCTTGTCTGATGTATGCGGATGATATTGTACTTTTATCTAAAACTGCTAATGGATTACAAACTCTTCCACAATTAGAAGAATTTTGTACTCAATGGAATTTAAGAGTAAATATAGATAAAACAAAAATCATAATATTCAATAAAGCAGGGAGAGTCTTGAAGGGTTACAATTTTTTCTATGGAAAAAATTTGCTGGAACATGTAAATGAATATAAATATTTAGGCATATATTTTAGGTCTTCTGGTGTTTTTACACAAGGTATAAGGTATCTTTGCAATAAGGCGCTTAAAGCCATTTTCTGTATTAGAAAGTCTCTTATGTCAGACAACATGAATACAGGGTTATATGTTACTTTATATAATCATTGTGTGAAGCCAATTCTTTTATACGGAAGTGAAGTATGGTCTTTTGATTCTCTTATTGATAAACCTGGAATGACTCAGATGCAAAACAGATATGACTTATTTATTCCTGAAAAAACTCAACTAAAGTTCTTTAAAAATGTTATGGGGGTTTATAAATACTCAGTAAATGATGCTGTTAGAGCAGACTTAGGAGTCTTGCCAATAGCAATTTATGGTTTACAAGCATCTACAAACTTTTGGGTGCACCTTGTCAATTTGAAAGAAAGTTCTTTGGCTTATCAGGCATATAAAGATAGCATCAATTTTCCCAAAGGCTTTGCCCAAAAATTTAAGATATTTTTAAATAATATTAACTTTTCTCATCTCTGGAATAATCAGAACACTCTTTCTAAACAACGGTTAGTACATGCAGTAATGAATAAACTGACAGACTCCTATATTCAATTCTGGAAAGATAAAATTCATGATGACAGTAAAAATTAGCCCAATGGTAATAAGTTGAGAACTTACAGGACATTCAAAACGTGTTATGCAAGGGAAACTTATCTGTTTGTTAATGAGTTATCAAGAAATGAAATCTCAACTTTTGCCAAGCTTAGAATAAGCTCTCACGACCTTCATATTGAAAAAGGTAGGCATAGAAAGACTATACTGAGTGAACGGAAATGTTTTTTATGTAACATGTCTGTTGAAGATGAAAAACATTTTGTTATGGAATGTGGATCACTTTCAGCTTATAGAAATACATTTTTTGATGAATTAGTACAAATTGTTCCATCTTTTTAGCTCACCTGGCCCGAAGGGCCATAGTGAGCTATTGTCATACCAATGCGTCCGTCATGCTTCGTGCGTCGTGCGTCGTGCGTCGTCACGCAATTTGCCCGTCAACACCTAAAAACAAATATTCAAACATCTTCTTCTGTAAAACTACTGGTCCATGGTTCTCAAATTTCACATGGAGCATGACCTGACTCCAGGGTCTCAGAATTGTAAAATTGGGTCAGGTTGAAAATCCAAGATGGCCGCCGTTACTAAAAATAGCAAAAAGAACAAAATCAACTTTTTCTCCAGAACCACTCGGTATCTTTGTCTGAATTTTGGCATGGAACATCAGTGAAACCTTGGTATTCAAAATTGTAAAAATGAAAAAAATGTGTAGCGGAGTTTTGTCACAGTGACCTACTTTCTGTTTACGTGTGTAATTTTGCACAAATGCCAATGTCAAAAACTGACCTAATTAAACAACTTCGAACAACTTCTTCTCTAAAACCACTGAACCCATGGATCTCAAATTTCACATGGAGCATGACCAGACTGCAGGGTTTCAAAATTATAAATTTGGGTCAGGTCAAGAATCCAAATGGCTGCCTGTACTAAAAATAGCAAAAACAACAAAATCAACTTCTTCTCCAGAACCATTTGGTATATTTGATTGAAAGTTTGCATGGAACATGAGTGGGACCTTGGTATTTAAATTGTAAAAATAAAAGAAATCTATAGTGGAATTAGGTCACAGTGACCTACTTAGCGTTTACAAAACGGATTTTGCTCAAATGTCAATATCTAAAGGAAATGCAACCAATTCTGACCAAATTTGGTCAGAAATGGTTCTTGAATGGATTTATTTCAATTTTGTGCCAGTTGACTATCCAAGATGGCCACCATGGGGGCCGTTACTAAAAATAGCACAAAGATAAAAATGACAATTACTCAAGAACCCTTGAATGGAATTGGACACATTTTGTGTCAGAATGTTCCTTGCATGAAGCCGTTTCGATTAATTGCAATTTGGCATTCAAAGATGGCTGCCATCTGGTGTTACTAAAAATAGCACAAACATAAAAATGACAATTACTGAAGAATCCTTGAATAGAATTGGACCAATTATGTGTCAGAATGTTCCTTGCATGAAGTCATTTTGATTAATTGCAATTTGGCATTCCAAGATGGCCGCCATCTGCCGTTACTAAAAATAGCACAAAACATGAAAATGACAATATCTCAGTAACCACTGAATGGATTTTGACAAAATTTGTGTCAAAATGATTCTTGCATTGAGATGTTTCAAAAATAACTAACTATAGACCAGTCATATTGGCCTCTGTTACTAAAATAGAAAAATGTGAAAATTAGAAAATCTCAATGGAATTGGACCAAATTTGTGTCAAATTGGTCCTTGCATGAAGGCTTTTCGATTTTTTGCATTTTAGCAATCCAAGATGACCGCCATCTGCCGTTACTAAAAATAGCACAAAACATGAAACTGGCAATATCTAAGTAACCCCTGAATGGATTTTGTTGAAATTTGTGCCAAAATGATTCTTGCATTGAGGTGTTTCAAAAGTAAATATATAAAGACCAGGTAAGTTGGCCTCTGTTACTAAAAGTAGCAAAATGTGAAGATGAGAAAATCTCAGTGGAATTCAACCAATTTTGTATCAGAATGGTCCCGTTGCACAATAGCCAGGTGAGCGATATCAGGCCCATTTGGGCCTCTTGTTTCAGTAAAAATGTAGATGAGAAATTTGTATTTATAATGGAATGTAAAGATTATGACATTGCTCATATAAGCATAACAAATATTTGCAAAATGTTTAGAGCTAGAGACACACTGATAAATAGTAATAGTTTTAATGCCTTGAATAGAACAAATGCTGATAATGCATAATGTGATGGATATTGACACTCTTTTTGATGTTGACATTCTTCTCTTTGGCAGTCAAATAGTTGTGTATATTTCTTCAAATATGCAGGAGTATTTTACTTGCGACTGGGAATTGTCTTGACTTTGAAAATTGTCAATTTTAATAGTTGGATCTATTAAACACAAACATGCAAATTATAGTATCTAGGTCGATCTGACAATCATATTTATTACAGTCAGTAGCAGACAAGAAGTTAAACAAGCTGTTCCTGTGGATGGCAGAAGGGTAAAGTTGCGGTTCATACTGCACAGTGGTGTAGAATGCTCTGCAATTTTGCCCTTCTCATATCTTATGAACATCCTTTCCAGCATAAATGATTAAATGATTGATTTGATGGTTATAGGTTATTTGATGATTATAGGTTAAGAACTTGATAACATATTTGTATAAGGGTCTGTTTGCAAGTGTAATTGTATTTTGTGTTATTGTATACATGTGACTGGTGACAGTCCTTTGACTGGACTTTATACCAATAAAATTGATTTGATTTGATTTGATTTGATTTGATTTATACAGCATTCACAAGGCTGGGGAACGATGACATGTCCTTTAATTCATTTGTTTGAGATTTTGGTTGCTAGGGCAAGTGAAATATCCCGTAGACTTATAACAGAGATGCTTTTGACCAGCCTAGCTTCTTGAAACTTACGGATAACTAAGGCAGACATTAAATCTCAGACGATTTGAGCACTGTACAGATCCAACCGACAATGTCGAAATTATTGCCGATTAAGCCTTGAATTGACCTCATGACAAGCCTAACACCTTCCTTTTTGACTCTATTATTATTTACTGGAAAATTTCTTTCCAAAATGGAAGATGAATCATACAATTTACCGATTGAATATTTTTAACTCTTCATCTATTTTTTCGGGGATAAACCCCTTTCTCAGTATTATTGAATGCTTTAAACACAATGAAGGTCTGCTTTATTTCTATTTTACCTTAACTTTTCCTGCTGCCCTAAGAACGTGACAACTTCGTAATATCATTATAGGTAACAAAAAAGAAAACAAGAAGTATTTTTGAAAAAGATACACGACAAAGTGAAACGAAATGATATCTTTTAGACATATCTATGGTGGCTGGTTTGTGCCATTTCGTCTTTTCGTCTTGTCGCCGCGAAAAGACGCCAGGCGAAAAGACGAAAAGACGCCATGCGAAAAGACGAAAAGACGAAAAAACGCCATGCGAAAAGACGAAAAGACGAAAAAACGCCATGCGAAAAGACGAAAAGACGAAACCCGCCACGCGAAAAGACGAAATTTCAGCGCGAAAAGACGAAAAAACGCCATGCGAAAAGACGCCATTTGAAACTCTTATTTTGTCGTCTTTTCGCGTGGCGTCTTTTCGTCTTTTCGCCTGGCGTCTTTTCGTCTTTTCGTCTTTTCGCGTGGCGTTATTTCGTCTTTTCGTCTTTTCGCATGGCGTTTTTTCGTCTTTTCGCCGCGAAAAGACGAAAAGACGCCACGCGAAAAGACGAAATAACGCCACGCGAAAAGACGAGAAGACGAAAAGACGCCATGCGAAAAGACGAAAAGACGAAATAACGACACATAAATACCCTGCTATTGATAAATGTATTGATATCATATACTTAGACAGTTTGTCTGAGTAAACTGTGATGACTCATATCAGACTACTGCAAACACAGATCCTGATGCAGTCTGATCATGTTCGCACTGAAATGTTATTTGATGTTCTTTTTCGACGTATAAGAATTATAAGGACAGACTATAAAATTAATGTGGAGTCGGCAATATTTTCGGTCAGTATGGTACCGTTTTGCAATTAAGGTGTATAAATATCCTATTCTTATTATAGCTAAGACACTTATACTTAGACAAGTGTTTTTGACTAAACTGTGTAGACCCTGATCAGAGTGCAATCTGTGGAGAAGTGGAATAATCACGGTTTGCAGTTTTTGCCACTGATTTTTTCTCTCTTTTTTGGAAACATCACCAAAAATATGAGGAAGGTCATTATGATATTTCTACTGAACGAACAGACAAGAAAATGAGCCGTCCTTATGTTTTGGAGAAAAATACTAAAAATCAATTTCATCATTACCAGATTACTCTATCTTCGTTTTGATCTTAAACTACCAAAAAGATTAAGTACCTTGTTGACAATCTAATCTCCCACAAATTATGGAGGAAAAGTTACAAGTGGAAACATGATATGAATATGGCATACATTAACCTGCAGCTAACCAAAAATTTGAACAAATTTATAGTTTTCTAAAGACGTGCCGATCGCAGACAGAACAGAGCCTGATCAGACTGCTCTTTTTGCCTAATGCTCCTTCCGCCATATTTACAAAGGGGAACAACTTCTGTGACTTCCTCTTCCCTAGTAAGAAATCGTTTCTGAAAGGGGTTTGCACTTACACGAAAGAATTTGCTCCAAGAGGAGCAAAGTCTTTCCTTTAGGTGTTGTCCCTTACAGAGAAGGAAGTAAAAATGCAATGTCGTTATTTCGTCTTTTCGTCTTTTCGCGTGGCGTTATTTCGTCTTTTCGTCTTTTCGCATGGCGTCTTTTCGTCTTTTCGCGTGGCGTCTTTTCGTGGCGAAAAGACGAAATAACGCCATGCGAAAAGACGAAAAGACGAAACAACGCCACGCGAAAAGACGAAAAGACGAAATAACGCCATGCGAAAAGACGAAAAGACGAAAAGACGCCAAGCGAAAAGACGAAAAGACGAAAAGACGCCACGCGAAAAGACGACAAAATAAGAGTTTCAAATGGCGTCTTTTCGCATGGCGTTTTTTCGTCTTTTCGCGCTGAAATTTCGTCTTTTCGCGTGGCGGGTTTCGTCTTTTCGTCTTTTCGCATGGCGTTTTTTCGTCTTTTCGTCTTTTCGCATGGCGTTTTTTCGTCTTTTCGTCTTTTCGCATGGCGTCTTTTCGTCTTTTCGTCTTTTCGCCTGGCGTCTTTTCGCGGCGACAAGACGAAAAGACGAAATGGCACAAACCAGCCACCATACATATCTTCACTCAGAAGCTGTTAAAAGCTGACCAATTCATGTGATATTTCAGTCTGCTTTTATATACGTGCAAATGCAAGCTACGTGTATATCCCTGAACAATGTTATTGATTCGTTCAAGCGCCCACAACAGCTCTCTTCTGTATGTACACAACCCAATATAATTGCGAAAAACAACCTTTGTTCAATAAGCAGATTCAACTCATGTGCAGACGTATGGACAAACGATGAAGTTTGCGGACAGACGGCCAGACAGACATACGAACAAGCACCAAGCCGTAGTTAGTGTACATTCTCCCCTTATTTGCTTTGGCTTGTACTAGAATTTTAGTTGGGTAAGGTGGGGCAAGACATACGGACAAACGATGAAGTTTGCGGAAGACGGCCAGACAGACATACGAACGAGTGCGAAGCGCGGGTAAGGCGGGGCAAGACGTACGGACAAACGATGGTTTGCGGAAGACGGCCAGACAGACACACGAACGAGTACGAAGCCGTAGTTAGTGTACATTCTCCCCTTACTCGCTTTAGCTTGTACAAGAATTGTAGAATAGGGTAAGGTGGGGCAAAACGCCCATGTGTTGATGTGGAGAGAAAATGTCTTTACAATAACCACCGTATCATCCTAAAGGTTGGGACATTGAGAGTGACACGGCGGTTATTCCAAGAATATTTCCTCTCTCCAACCCCCTCTCCCATTTTTCGGGGAAATGTCTATATTTTACTTTTTGCTCAACCTATCGTCCTCATTCTTGTATCGACCTCTCAGAAGCGTTTTACAAAAGTGGACTAAAACGCAAAAGTAAAGGTTTCTCGTAGCCTTGGTGTTAGAGCCCAACGTGTCTAGGGCACAGCATACGAAAGACAGATTCCATCCCTCTCCTTTCGCTGCCTTTCACCTGCCCTAAGACGAAAAAGATAGCCAGTTTGCTGTACGGTTGACAGAGAGAGTTTTTCAGTCGTTGGTCTGGCTGGCGAGTCGAACCAGCGACTTTCTGCGCGGAAGAGCAGGACAGATTTCTATTTTACTGTACCGATTACAATGGGGCAATAACACTTTGGCTACCTGTGATTTCGACCGAGTCTGTACTACATTTGTATACAAAGAGGCTTTCGACCGAGAATACGATCGTAAACATTACCAATAACGGTAAATGGTACTATTGTTAATGGTTGTCGATCGAGCTGATACTGCTGTCGAGTGTCTCGGTCGACAATCACTCTTGCATGTATAGTAACTGACTGACTCGGTCGAAGGCACAAGTAAGCAAATGGCTATTACCCTCGTGGTTTATCCGTCCACTATAATTTTCATAACAACAGGGTTATAAAAATCTCTAGAAGTGAAAAATGCGTTTTTGCAATTTTTTGTCATATTTTAGGGGTGTTCCATGCATTTGGAAAATTACGTTTTCATGGTATATATCAAACGAAGATTTCACAGATATGTGAAAAATGCGTTCAAATTCTGTGAAAAATGCGACCGGATTTGTCACTCGTGTGAAAAAAGCGACCGGATTTTTCACACATGTGAAAAATGCGTTCTGTGAATATTGCGGTCTCACACTGCTATTAGGTTAGTTAACGTTGCAGCGCCGAGAATGAAAATTATTTAATAAATGTTAGTTTGCTGGAGTGCTCCCTGCTTGGGCTGGGAGGATCTCGTTTATTTGATGCCTTTTTGCATGTGTGCATGATGTGGGAACTCCTTGTTAGAACAAGAACATGAGT
Organism: Ctena decussata; assembly: GCA_963989385.1. Lineage (NCBI taxonomy): Eukaryota > Metazoa > Mollusca > Bivalvia > Lucinida > Lucinidae > Ctena > Ctena decussata. The sequence goes on from OZ022510.1 coordinate 10,176,536, forward strand.
ATTATATATTTAAAATTTCGTATGTCCGTTCGTGTCACGCTATCCATCCATCCGTCGTCTGTCAACATTTTGCCAGTTGAATTCATATTTGAGGTGGATACTTCCCGGGTTGGAGGAACGAATGTTTGTTCAGGTGATCGCGGTCACATGTCCATGGAAAACCTTAAAACTCTTTGACGAGCATTCCCAAATGAAGGTTCTGACTTGGATATAGCGAGTTTTATTATTTAAATCCGCTTTTTCTGTTTGTATATTTCCGATATATTTGATTAGAGTAATTGAACTCAGGATGGTATTCAATTCAGCTGCGTTGACTGTGCATACTTTAACGAGTTATTAGATCTTAATTAATCTTGAACCTACCAACCATACCCTATCTACCACCAGGATCCCACATCATGGTCATATGTTAAAATTAGTATGCTTCTATAAGAGTTTCATAGATATAGTAAGGATTAGAAATGTATATGATGTGTTGTGGTACTTTGTCATGTAATAATTGCGATTCGTTCCGATTACATTTGGAGTGACCGATTTAATTCCGCTGAATCGAGCTTATCCTTTCTTACCGTATATCATGGTAAGTGAGTATAGCTATGAGGAAAAGTGCTAGAGCGCTGCAGGCCAAGTATTCATGAATATTCTTTTACTGAATTAATGCGACAAATGCTATTATGAACACATGTTAAGGGACTCAATGTAAATGTAAATTATCGAAGTGTAAACTACATTGGGTCACTAGCAAAGTTTACATGAACCGGGTTCATTCACTTTGCACGTGACCCAATGTAGTTTACACTTCGATAAATCTCAGAAAAATTAAGTTCATTGCTTAAATGAATTATGAAAAAAAATGAATAAATTGTAAAACGGCACTCCAAACACATATTCCATTTACAGAGTGATTGTTACATAATAACACAAAATTTATAAAATAATTACTTTTACAGAATAAACAGTCAATTTACTAATATTGCCTTTCATTTCCCTCCTCATATATACATGTTGGTATCCAGTATGTTTCATTACACACTAATGTCATGTCAGGTTAATTCGGACAGCAGGTAAATTCGGGCAGTGACATTAATTCCTGTAAATCTTAGTTATTTGGAAGTAAAACGAAAAGAACTGGACAAACAGTAAAAAATCCTGATGGGACGGCTCATTACGAGCTGTTTCATCTAGATTTTCACAGTTTGCAATGGTATGTCCGAATTTACCCGCTGTCCGAAGTTACCCGACTCGACCGACTCGACCCTATTGTCAAGTGGACTTGTCTATTCTGAAATTCTGGATAAACCCATCCGTCATTTAAGGGGTGATTTATCAATTTTATTATTTTTATTATCTTTTAAAGAGAAATGACCAGTTTTCTTATATCATGATGAAGTCGTTCTTATTCAGTGGATAACATCGTGTCATATAAATCGTATGACCAAACGTGTAATAACACTTTGGCGCGTACATGTACAGTACTGGCGTACGACCAGTGGTGGCCGCGTACCAGTGGTGGCCATTTTCCGAACGCGCTAAAACTGTTAAAATGTGACAAAGACAACAGACTAACAACAACATATCATAAAAGTTTAAACCCACAACAACAAGTTTTTGGAAAATGCATTATTCAACACATGGTAATCCTGATGGCCACCACTGGTACGCTACGCTAGTATTTTAATGCTTGTTGTGACCTAGTTTGAGGGTCTGTCACAGGCGTATGTTATAGTCTATTTAAAAAAATAAATCAGTATTATAGCGACAGTTACTCCTAGTTTATTTTTATAGAATAGCTAAACACAATATGCCGGTTACAAGATAAACAAGTGTTATAAAAACGGCCATCACTGGTAGCCTGCCATTAACGTCGTTGACAGGGTCCATGTAAACAATTCGTTTTTTAATTGAAATGATGTTCAGTTTGAAGGCGATAAAATCCCATTTTTAAGAATCATCTTAAGGCCTCCTCACATATAGACGAAAATCCCCCGACGTCAACTTGCGTATACTGGCGAATAGGACTTCAGCAAAATTCGTTCTCATAAGTATCTGTACGTTGTACATCGCTGGTGGTGTTCGTATAGATGCGCTTGTGAGCTTTTGCGTCCGTTGCGATTAGTTTTGTTCGTTGGAAAATTTTCAACATGTTGATAATTTTGTGGCGAGTAAAAGTTTGGTCCATCATTCGTTAGAGTTCGTTTCAATACGTTGACCAATCGGAACGTCTTCGCATAGTGTTCGTCAACTGCGTTAGAGATCGTATGTCTCAGCTGATTTGCATATCTTGATCAGCTGATTTGAATATCAAGCGAAAGAGGACGATCCCTAGACGGATCTATGCGATAATTTGCGAACTTTTGCGAACTTTAGCGAATATTTGCGTATTGTAACGAATTGAATCCGACGCATGAAAGCAAATTATAACGCTAAGTTAACGTTCAGAAAACGAAGGGTATACGCTGGCATACGAATAAATACGAAGGGTAAAGACGACAGACGAATCCATGCGAGTCATAGCGCTCCTATATTTTTTTGAGTGGTTCTGAATACTTTAAAATGTTGTGCAGCCATATGCCTGTAGTTCATATATAAAGGAGGTGGTTAGTTTCAAGGTAATTAGTTATTTCTACATCAGAAGGGAAGACATACAACGCCTGATACAGTAACTGCAGTATGTTGCTGCTATGACCCATCAAGAAGTCTATATCAGTCGGAGTCTTTTTCCCCGTATTCACTGTCAAGTTCCAATCCCACAGACTTCTCAGAAGATTGGATGGTGACCTTTGGACAGACTGCTGTATATCACCGAAACAAAACATAAAAATGTTCAAAACAAATATAATTAACTGTAAGCAACTTGGGAACAATTTTACTGTGTATATACATGTACCAACATAATTACAAACATTTACTGAAAACCATTTTCCTTAAACATGGCATTGTAAGTTGTAGACATCAGAATTTTTTTAAAAAATGACAAAGTACTGGGCTACAAATACTAAAACCTGCGATTCATAATCATATCAAATAAAGACTACAGATGACTTGAGCCTACTCCTAACATATAATCAGGACATACAATAATACAAGATCTGGAAAATAGTTTTAACAAGGGTCAGTCACACAAATACTGCTCCTTGTCAGTATAAAATATGACAAGGGACATAACAAAATTATTGAACCCAGAGTTATGGAGACCGTTGTGCATGACGAACGGAATGACGGACAGACGGAATGATAGACAGGCAGACAAATCAGCGACGTCATGTTGTCGTATCCCTTTGGAAGGCATGAAAAGTAAATCTCTAACACTAAAAACTAACACAGAAGGAATACTGGGTATTTTCTCCTCAGCATTACAAGGCTTTTCATCAGACTGCACCTCTGGTTCCTAAGGTTTCTCTGACTCTATAGCAGCAGCCTTCCTAACTCTAGTATCCTCTTCTTCTAGGTGGCATGTTTTTTACTTTCAAACAGCAGTCACAGTAATACTAGTTAGTTTATAGCGTTCAGTGACGGTCGGATGCGGAAATACCGTTTCGGAAAAATTCGGAGGCATGCGCCAGTATGCGCAAACTTGCGCTTAAGTTCGTATGTTTGTACTCCTAATCGTTTCAAATCGTTACTTGGAAAGGAAGGACATTGTTTGCGCGACTCATCGCATTCTAGCGAATTGCAGTAACCGTTCGTCTCACTTCGTAAATCCTTCGCAACAAATAGTTCCCCTACGTTTACTTTCGTAACGATGCAACAAATTTTCAAACAGTTTCGGTCAGAATTCGCTAGAAATCACAAATTTTCCGTGTTCGCAAGGCTTCGTTAGATGGATTCGCCTATGTGTGAGGGGGGCTTTACACTCGTGGTCATTTCATATGAAATTTACGAAACGAACCTTTGTTTTATAAATTTCATATGAAATGGCCAGGAGTGTAAGATCCTCTTTTTACAAACTTTGTAGACCCTGATTAGACAACGCAGTTTGCGGCGTCTGACCTGGGTCTGAACTGTTTGCCTCCGTCCCTTTTATGGAACGCTAGTCATTAATGGGTTAATTCCGAAGTTGTCTATCTAAAATCATGTCGTTGCAGAACGGTCTATTTTTGCCACATCTAAAATACAGTAGGTCGGGTCAAAGCGTGTCCTAAAAAATGAGCGTGTAGGTATTTCGCTGCATGATTGTCAACCATGTTGATTTTTGCATGCCCTGCTTTATTTATTTATTTATTTTATTTTATTATTTATTAATTTATTTATTTTTATTTTGTTTTTTTGTTTTTATACTTTTTTTGCTGGTGGCCAAATCTGACTGGCAGTTTTGTGCCGTATCAAGGGCTTCAAAATTTCCTCCAGTTTTTTATTAAGGACATCCTAAATACATGTAATGAAAATCTGCATCAAATATTTGTGCGGAATATTTTTGGGGGTGCTCGTTCCACCACCCGAACCAAACATTTCCTTACTGACATTGTCGCAGTAATTTTCTGTTTTCCCTATACATAAAACAAACAAAATGGTTGTGCGCCCAGTGCAGACTCAGATCAGCCTGGGCATCAGCCCAGTCTAATCAGAGTCTTCATTGTCCGCATGGAGGTAGCTTCGACCCTTGGCTAATCTTTAAGTGCTTAGCGAAGTCTTATCAGACTAGGCAGATGCCCAGGCCGACATGAGTCTGCGCTGGGCGCACAACCACTTTGTAGGTTTTCTCGTGTCCTGGCTCATATCTTGCATTTCCTTATGAGTTTGGCTCTCGTACTTGGTTCAGAATGAAAAACTGACCAGACGATTAGACACTGCCATTGCTAAAATTCATATTCAAAATGATTTCTCAAGAAACTGCTCGTTGTACCTAATGCATAACATCCAGAACAGAAATCGGAGTTGATCAAAAACATTGCTAAATTTATTTCGCATAGAATATTTTGATGTACTTGACGGACAGCAAATGTTTCCTTTCATTTAACGGGCCGCGTCGCGACAAAACAAACTCGGTGGCATGTGCGCAAAGCGAAGGCTTAGATCAACCTGGGCATCCATTCAGTCTGATCAGAGGCTTTTCTGTTCGCATGGAGCTAGCTATCCTTAGAACCTTGGCTATCCTTTCAGCGCATAGCAAAGACTCTGAACAGACTGGGCAGATGCCCAGGCTGATCTATGTCTTTGCTAGCCGCACATGCCACTTTGTTAGTTTTGTCGTGTCGCGGCTCATAAAACAATGCGAATAATTAAGTTACCGTTAATTAGGAATGAATTCATTTTCCTGGGGCCAGTTTCACAAACGATCTAAGCAAGAACTTTTGACTTAAATTATAACTTAAAGTCAAAAGTTTATACTTATGTGGTTTCACAAAAAAAATCTTAGTTTTAACACTTTGCTTAGATTTTGCTATAACCTTAAGTCAACCAGCGAGGTGACTTAAGTTCTCACTTAAAATGTGTAAGGTCAGGACATGCTACACAATGCGTGAAAAAATGAAGACTGTTTTGTTCATCAATTTTTCGTCTCGAATTCTAGTTTGTATTTGTATGTTGTAACCTAAAAGCGGTTTGAAGCACAAGCACCATCGCTACTGCACGTCCTATGTGGTTTCTGTTCCGCGGCCGGCTCCTCTTTGTTCATTTAGTAGGCACTGTACATGATAGGGTTTGATTGTGTACTCCTTCAATTTTTTACTGTTCGTGCTTCGGGAACCCTGTGCTCTGTGACTGCAGCCATTTCTGGGTAAATTCATAGCTCTTCCATGGCTGAACCAAAGCTTCTAAAACTGTTTACATGAGTCATCTAGACGAGTACTTCTTCAGGCGATGAAGACAGGGCTCCGATTTAGGACCCATCCCCTGCGGCACTGGGCGCTTATAAGGTAAAAAAGAAAAGGGTATGTACATGGCAGCCCAGGCCTCTACATTCAGGACGTTTTCTCACGACACGGCCAATAAGTTTATAAAGTCTCATACGAACACATTCGTATGTGTGTGTGTCTTTTTGTATACATGTCCCTCTGTCTATCAATATGAAGAAATCATAAACTAGAGCAAGTGAGCAGAGACTTACGTATACCCCCGGCCAGCCCCACCGCTTACAGACAACAAACTTCACATAAAACATTTATGCATATGTTAACAAACAGACAGACAGACAATCAATACGCAGGTTCCATGTAGAGTGACGCATAACCTGCGGCTGGTTGATCGTTTTACCTTAATGGCCCCGTTGAGACAAGACAGTATTTACTCAAATACTGTACCCACTGCTAAAGTAGCAGGTCCTTGCCCTACCTTGGGACGTCCAAATGTCGAAAGTTCGTGGTATCTTTATCATACTTATGTGAGAGTTTGTGGATGGTCTCATGATCATTCGGGCGTAAATGTTTTTGTACGTGCGTACGCACATAAAGGTGCATTTCAGATGGAGGAATTCAGCTATGATGAGAGTGGGAAATGCCAAAGTCCCACAAAATTCTCCTGTAGCCATGTTTCGTTGGAATACAAAAGTTAAGAGTGGGTGAGTGGGTGAAGTGAGGATTTGCCTATCCGATGTAGGTATATTTCACTAAATAGTCGACTATTTTTTTAGGAATCAAGAGCAGTGCTCCAGATAAAAATGGGCAACAGGGATACTTCTGTGATAATTTTCCTTATTTCTGAAGGAAAACATGTGTTGTGACCCTCATTAGAACCGTCTCGGCAACACGATTCTAATGAGGGGTAACAACACATGCTTTCATGGAGAAATATTGAAAAGTGTCCGTGCTTCCCCTTCTCATCTTAAGTACTGAAAGAGGGACCCTACATTTTTGCATTGACTGTTGTACACACTGCTGATAACGGCTAACGATCTCAGCAGTTCTAAACATTAAAAATTTCTAGTGGCAGCATTAATTATTCTTTCCATTGATCGAGTTTTCGACTAAACAACTCTTTCACTTCCGCGCGGCACTTACTGTGTCTGTCGAAATTGAAAGAGGCATAAAAGGTTGGAGATTTGGTTGGTTGGTCGTTTTGGGGTTAATGGCTTTTGGAGACAGTATTTCAGCCTATACCGAACCGTCTTTCAGAGAGAGAGAGAGAGAGACGGAAAAGAGATAGGATAGGAGAGGGAAAATGTCCAAACAATACCCGCCCGCACCTACTGCAGGCACAATTGGACCTTGCCCCACAATTGTCCATATTAGGAGGACGCCTCAGCACTGAAAGTACTATCTCCCGACCACGACCATCCCCATTCGATAAACACCAGAGGCCGGTTTCATGAACATATCTCAGATTTGTGCTTAAGTTACAACTTAAGTTATACCTTAAGTAAAAAATTAAGAATGACATATTTAACACGGCTAAAAATAGACTCCAAAAAATAGACAAGACATAAGCCAAAGCAGGTTAAGTTTTTGCTTAGACAAATTTGTGAAACGGCTTAAGTACGAACTTAAGTCATTCTTAATTTTTTAAGTTGTAACTTAAGCACAAATCTGAGATATGTTCATGAAACCGGCCCCTGGTGTTTATCGAAGTATAAATACATTTCGCAGCGTGCAAAAAAGTGGTTCATGCAAAACTTCGCTAGCGACCCAATGTAGTTTATACTTCAATAAACACCAGAAAAATTAAGTGCATTGCTCATATTTACAATATTTCTATCTATCAATTGAGCACAAATTTGCGTTAGGGCTGTAGTTTAAGTAGAAAAAAAAATTATACGCAGTCTTCTTACAGCGGAACAGCGTCAAAGACTTCATAATCAGATATGAGAAATCATGGATTATTTTGACGTCACTTAACGTCATGTAACGTCGCGTGAACCGATGTAGTTATTGAAGTTGGTACAGGTATAAACTACATTACGTTCTAATGGTTTACCTTAGGGCTTTTCAATAAATGCACTGAGAATGTAACTATTATAAATCTAAAAAAAGCATATTATGCAGAATAATTATAAATTATAATAAATTTTAAATAGCTTTCAATGGCATTGGCCAGACGCACTGCGCTCCAATTTTGTCTTCCTTTTATTCTGTCTCCACAACTCATTTATCTCTTAATGTTTTACAAGTTTATGTGAATTACAGGGAAATCTACTTTCGATATATTGGCAAGGTACACTTCTGTGTTTTCTGCCGCTTTTACAAAGGGAAATCATTTTGTGACTTCTGTTTGCTTCCATAACTAAAAAGTCTTTTCTGCAAGACATGATCCCATTATGAAGGGAGGCAAAAATAAAGTAACTGGAAGTGTATCTATTCATAATAGTCAGACCAACTGCTTAAGTGGCAAGAATAAAATTTAGGTTTTATAACCACGTAAACCTGCTTAAAGCCCATGAAGTTTTGCTACAAACCATTTCAAACGGGCTCTTTTGGTTCATCCCTCTTCTTTGAAAAAGAGTGCAAAACTAGTGATCTAGAATTCGGTGAAAGATTAGATTAGCGACCTGTCTTTTGATGCACGTGCATTTTGCATTTTAGCATTATGTGGCTGTCACACAGTGACGTATAGCATCAGCGTATGCCGACGTATGAGAAATTAAGCAAACACGCTGGTGTACGTTGAATAAGTTAGGGGTACGTTATGAACAAGTTACGAGCACGCTCCAATACGTTGGTATAAGTTGTTGTACGTCGAATGCGGCACAAAATTTTGTGCCTGCATAAAATTTTCAACGTACGCCGGCGTATTGTTTATAAGTTAGTCATAAGTTTGGTGTACGCAACAGGTAAGTTATGCGTACGTTCATGCACGTAACTTGTAAGTTAATCATACGTTGACATACGTCGGCAGCCAGCAGGTCCATTGTGGAGCGTACGCGTAACGTATTTCTAACTTATAGGTTACTTACCTGTAACTTATACCGAACGTATCCAGAACGTATCCAACCTATGCCTGACGACCTTATAACTTATTCAACGTGTCTCGAACGCACTGAGCGTATTTAGGTAACATATCCGCCAGCGGCCTGGGCTTCAGCTACATATATTGGATACAGATCAGCAATTCATCACTTTTAAATAAGGAATCTTCTTGGACCGCTTCTGCTTGTCGTTTTGGGGCTTGAGAGGGGGTTAATACTTTAGATGCCACCACAGCTGCTGCAGATGCCGCCACGGATACCACTAAAGAGGCATTGGAGTCTGCACGAGAGGGAGGTTGGCTACCATCGTAGGCACGGCAGTCGGGTGATGATTGGGACGAGGGTAGGCATGCAGGTGGTCAGCTATTACCTGCAAAGTTCTCTAATTTTCGTTCTTTAGGCATGTCCATCGATCAACGTCCACTACAACTAGAAAATGTGTTTATGAAACACTATGCCCCCAACCATATGCTTGTCTCTAGAGAAGGTTTATCCAATAATGCTTGTACCTTAGTACCATAGGCTTACAATGCACTAAGTCGAAAAAGGGGCTTAACTCAGTCAAACATTTACGAATTGTTTTCGAAAGTTAATCAGGTCATCTACACCTTGGGCAATATCAACCTGCAAAAATCATGATCCTAGCATCAGGGGTTCTCCAGATAGTTTGTTCACAAGCTTCCATAGGCAAATAATGCACTAAGTTGAAAAAGGGGCATAACTCAATCCAAAATTTACAAATTATTTTCAAAAGTTAATCAGGTCATCTACACCACAGGCAGTATCTTCCTGCATAAAATCATGCTCCTAGCATCAGGTGTTCTTGAGATATTTTGTTCACAAGGTTCCATAGTCTTACAATGCACTAAGTCGAAAAAGGGGCATAACTCAATCAAAAATTCATGATTTCTTTTCAAAAGTTAATCAGGTCATCTACACCACAGGCAGTATCTTCCTGCAAAAAAATCATGCTCCTAACATCAGGGGTTCTTGAGATATTTTGTTCACAAGGTTCCATAGGCTTACAATGCACTAAGTCGAAAAGGGGGCATAACTTTGTCAAAAATTCACGAATTTGTTTCAAAAGTTAATCAGGTCATTTACATCCTGGGCATTCTCATCCTGCAAAACCTCATGATCCTAGCATCAGGGGTTCTTGAGATATTTTGTTCACAAGTTTCCACAGGCTAAGTCGAAAAAGGAGCATAACTCTGGAAATACATGACCGGCGGAAAAATAAAAAAATACAGGTCTGCTTATTTCCATACTGATCATGTGTATAAAGTTTCAAGTTCCTAGCTCTTATTGTTCTTGACTATATGTAAGGGTACCTTTGTACCATAGGCTTCAATGCACTAAGTCGAAAAAGGGGAATAACTTGATCAAAAATTCACGAATTGTTTTCAAAAGTTAATCAGGTCATCTACACCACAGGCAGTATCTTCCTGCAAAACATCATGCTCCTAGCTTCAGGGGTTCTTGAGATATTTTGTTCACAAGGTTCCATAGGCTTACAATGCACTAAGTCAAAAAAGGGGCAAAACTCGGTCAAAAATTCACCAATTTGTTTCAAAAGTTAATCAGGTCATCTACACCTTGGGCATTCTCATCTTGCAAAGCTTCATGATCCTAGCATCAGGGGTTCTTGAGATATTTTGTTCACAAGGTTCCACAGGCTAAGTCGAAAAAGGGGCATAACTCTGGAAATACATTGCCGGCGGAAAAATAAAAAATACAGGTCTGCTTATTTTCCATACTGATCATGTGTATAAAGTTTCTAGTTCCTAGCTCTTATTGTTCTTGACTATATGTAAGGGTACCTTTGTACCATAGGCCTCAATGCACTAAGTCGAAAAAGGGGAATAACTCGATCAAATATTCACAAATTTTTTTCAAAAGTTAATCAGGTCATCTACACCACAGGCAGTATCTTTCTGCAAAACATCATGCTCCTAGCTTCAGGGGTTCTTGAGATATTTTTTTCACAAGGTTCCATAGGCTTACAATGCACTAAGTCGAAAAAGGGGCATAACTTGGTCAAAAATTCACGAATTTGTTTCAAAAGTTAATCAGGTCATCTACACCTTAGGCATTCTCATCTTGCAAAACCTCATGATCCTAGCATCAGGGGTTCTTGAGATATTTTGTTCACAATGTTCCACAGGCTAAGTCGAAAAAGGGGCATAACTCTTGAAATATGTGACCCGCGGAAAAAAGAAAAAACACGTGTTCGCTTATTTTTCATACTGATCATGTGTATAAAGTTTCAAGTGTTATGAATATGGTGTTTAAGTTGGTGTAAATATTTTCTTTTACCATGATTTTGCAGTTTTTAGATGTTTACTAGGTTTGAAATAAACAAGTTGTTTACATTGTACTTTAGAACATTCTGGAATAACTATTTTTAGTACTGAGAAAACATTAGACCTTTCTGTTGTAAACATTAAGAATCTTCTGGTATGAAATTATGTCAGAATTGAGTACTTTTTGGTAAGATCTATTTTTGGTTAGTTCCGGAATGTTCCTAGATATTATATAAAGAGGACAGATTTTCATTTAGATTATCTTTGTAAGTTTCACCAGTCTATAGTTAAATAAGTTATACTGGAATTTAAACATACTGGATTACTTTTGTGACTATTGGAAATATTCATGTGCTCATACAGACTTTATTTTCTGGGATCAGAAATTATTAAAGGACTTGTGTTTTAAATTCTGAGGGACTTTCAGACTAAAATAAGGTATCTTAAATTACATATTTTCTTGATTAACAAATGACTGTTTTATTTTGATGTACATGTAAATAAATTTTGTTAAGTTTAAAAACAGGCTTGTTGCTGGTTTACTTCCATCTTTTTGTTACCTCCGCCAGGTCGTAACAAATTGGGGGCTCGAGTCCGGGATTGAAATTTCTTGTGCATCAAATAATTTTGAATAAAAAAAAAAAAAAAAAAAGTTTTCACTGTTTGATTCAAACAAGTAAAGCCAGCAAAAAGCAATCATGTCTTTTGATCTTGATAAATTCATTGCTGCGCCTTCTCAGGAGCTGCTGAACTTAGCCAAAAAGACAGATTTATTGGATATTGCAGCACATTATGAATTATCTACAGTCAAAAGGTCCATGTTGAAACATGAAATTAAGAATATTTTGATTCAGTTCTTTGTTGATGAGGAAATTTTTGATTCCTCTGCAACCTCTCACATTCTCGTCACTCAAACTGATTTGCAGATGAGAGAATTAGAAATTCAAAGACAAATTGAAATAGAAAAATTAAGATTGGAGCATGAAGAAAGAGTAAGGATTGAAAAAGCTGAGCGTGAGGAAAGAATTAGGCTTGAAACATTGGAACGAGAAGAAAGGTTGCAGAAACAAACATTAGAACATGAAAAATTAAGGTTAGAAATGGAAGAACGAGAAAAAGAAAAAGAAAGAGAAATGCAAAAAGAAAAATTAGAAAAAGAAAGAGAAATGCAAAAAGAAAAATTAGAAAAAGAAGAAAGAATTGAAATTGAAAAGGAGAAATTGAAATATGAAAAAGAAGAAAAAGAGAGAGAAAGACAATTTCAAATTAGAATGAAAGAAATTGAAATACAAGACAAGGCTAAATCAAAATCTTTGCCTTTGGACTCAACCTCGTTCCTCCATTTCAAGAAAAAGAAGTTGATAAATATTTTCTTCACTTTGAAAAAGTAGCTGAAAATTTGAAATGGCCAAAAGAGCATTGGACTTTGCTTCTTCAGAGCGTTGTGATCGGCAAGGCTCGTGAAATTTATACTCAACTTTCTCTTGAGCAGAGCTCAGATTATGACAAAGTAAAAGAAGTTATTCTTAAGGCTTATGAGTTGGTCCCTGAGGCTTACAGGCAGAAATTTAGGAACTGTAGAAAAGAAAATGACAAAACTTATGTTGAATTTGCTAGGACAAAAGAGCAGTTATTTGATAGATGGAGCTCATCAAAGAAAGTAGGCTCTGATCATGGTAAACTGAGACAGCTCATGCTTGTTGAAGAATTTAAAAGGTGCATTAATTCTGACATTAAATCATTTTTAGATGAAAAGGAAGTCGAAACGTTAGAGGCAGCAGCTCGTTTGGCTGATGATTATGCTTTAACTCATAAGACTTCTTTTGTGCACAAGCCTTTTCCTAAAAAGACCTTTTTCCCTCAGTCAGGTCCAAAATTCAGTCCCAGTAATCCATCTGGCAATTCCAGTCCCTCATATACTCCAAAACCCAAACCCCCTGGTGAAAACAAAGGTCAAAATCCCTTATCTCAGCCTATTTGTAATTATTGTAAGCAAACGGGACATACAATTTCTGAATGCTTACTTTTAAAGAGGAAGAGAGAAAAACAAGAGGGTCCAAAACCCACAGGTCTTACCTCTTTACGGTCAACACCACAGTCTTGTGTTCAGGATCAAATTCCTATTCAGGCCAAAATTTCTGAGACTGATTCTGTTATGGAGATTTATGAACCATTCTTATCAGAAGGTTTTGTGTCACTAAATTGTGACTTTGCCCAGTCTACCCCTATTACTATCTTACGAGATACCGGAGCTTCTCAATCCCTTATTTTGGCAGATACCCTGCCATTTTCCGAGAAGACTTCTTCTGGGACAAGTGTCCTTATTCAGGGTGTAGAATGTGGATTTGTTAATGTACCGCTTCATAACATTTATTTGTCCTCAGACTTAATTTCCGGTCCAGTGGCTGTTGGTACTAGACCTTCATTACCTTTTAAAGGTGTTCACTTATTGTTAGGCAATGACCTAGCAGGAGATAAGGTTGTGGTTAATCCACTTTTGACCAACACTCCTTGTGTTGATCAACCGCCTGACCCCATTGAGCAGGAAATTCCTGACCTTTACCCTTCATGTGCTGTCACTAGGGCTATGGCAAAGAAAGCCATGTTGAATGATGGGAATCAGGACATTGATTTAACTGATACTTTTATAGGTCAGTCTTTTAATGATGAGATTTCAAAATCTCTTTCACCCAGCCTGTCTGACATGCCGACAGACTTTACACACAACTCATCTGTGTCCAACTCAGACCACTCCTCTTCATTTTCAAATGACAAAGGTCATGACCTTCTTTCAAGGTCACAGCTTTGCAAAGAACAACACAGTGATCCTGAGATCTCACCTTTATTTGAAAGGGTTTTAGATGAGAATGACATGTCCCCGGTTCCTGTTTGCTATTATGTCAAAAATGACATTTTAATGAGAAAATGGCGTCCTCCTGATGTCTCAGCAGAAGACGAGTGGACTGTTAACCACCAAATTGTGGTTCCAAGGGTTTATCGCCCTGAAATTTTAAACTTGGCCCATGAAACTCCCTTGTCAGGTCACTTAGGTGTAAACAAAACCTATCACAAGATTCTTAATCATTTCTACTGGCCAGGGTTAAAATCTGATGTTTCTAAACATTGCAAATCTTGCCATACATGTCAAATGGTAGGAAAACCTAATCAAACTATCCCTAAAGCCCATTTGCAGCCAATTCCTGCATTTGAGGAGCCTTTTAGCAGAATAATTATTGATTGTGTAGGTCCTTTACCTAAAACAAAGTCAGGTTGTGAATATCTTTTGACCATAATGTGTGCTTCCACACGTTTCCCAGAAGCAATTCCACTTAGGAATATTAAGACAAAGACCATAGTTAAGGCTCTTGTGAAGTTTTTCACATTTGTAGGCCTCCCTAAATCTGTTCAGTCAGATCAAGGCTCTAATTTTATGTCAGGAATATTTCAGCAAGTGATGCATGAATTAGGCATTAAGCAATATCGGTCATCAGCATATCATCCTGAAAGTCAAGGTGCCTTAGAACGATTTCATCAAACGTTAAAAACATGATCAGATCTTACTGCTTTGACACTGAAAAGGATTGGGATGAAGGCATTCATTTGCTGTTATTTGCTGCTAGGGAATCTGTACAAGAATCTCTTGGTTTCAGCCCATTTGAGCTTGTATTTGGTCACACAGTTCGTGGACCACTGAAACTTTTGAAAGAGAAATTTCTTTCTGATGATAACAGTTCTTTGAATTTGCTTCAGTATGTTTCTGACTTCAATAACAGATTGTCAAAAGCCTGTGAAGCTGCTAGGTCCAATCTCAAATCAGCTCAAAACAAAATGAAATTTCATTATGATGAAAATGCCAGGGAAAGAAATTTTAAACCTGGAGAGAAGGTACTTGCTCTTTTGCCAATTCCTGGCAGACCTTTGCAGGCCAGATATTACGGCCCTTACACTGTTGACAAAAAGCTCAGTGATGTAAATTATATTATCAACACACCTGGGAGGCGCAAGGAAAAACAACTATGTCATATTAATATGTTGAAAAAGTACATTGATAGGGATGATTCAGTAGTTTCACCAATAAGTGTAGTAAATTCTGTCCCTCAAGAACAATCTGAAATGGACTCTGCGGATATGAACTTTATAAAATCTGATGCCTCATCATCAAAACTCCAGAATTCTGACATCTTAAAGGATCTCGACCAGAAACTGTCACACCTGGATCCAGTCGAGAGACTTGAACTGAAACAGTTAATTCTTGAATATGAGCACTTATTTCCGGACATTCCAACCAGGACTGACAGAATCTTTCATGATGTTGACATTGATGGCGCAAAGCCTGTGAAGCAACATCCATATCGAATGAACCCTGTGAAACAACAGTATCTCAGGGAAGAAATTCAATATTTGCTGGAAAATGATTTTATAGAACCAAGTCAAAGTGACTGGAGTTCTCCTTGTATTCTGGTGCCAAAACCTGATGGAACTTTTCGCATGTGTACAGACTATCGAAAAGTTAATTCTGTGACTAAAACGGATACATTTCCAATCCCACGTATTGATGACTGTATTGATCAAATTGGACAAGCCAAATATGTTACTAAATTTGATCTTCTGAAAGGATTTTGGCAAATTCCTTTGACAGACAGAGCTAAGGAGATTTCGGCATTTGTTACACCAGATGGACTCTATCAGTATAAGGTTATGCCATTTGGTATGAAAAACTCTCCAGCAACATTTCAGAGACTTATAAATAGCTTGACATCTGATCTGGGTGGTTGTAAAGCATATATCGATGATGCAATCATCTTCAACGATGAATGGAAACTACATCTACAAACTATCAGAGAATTCTTTCAAAGACTTAGTGATGCAAAATTGACAATCAATTTAGCAAAAAGTGAATTCTGTCATGCAAATTTGACATTTCTAGGACATGTTGTGGGTCAAGGTCAGGTTAAACCTGTAGAAGCTAAAGTGGAGGCTATCTCGGATTTTCCAGTACCTACATGCAAAAGACAACTGATGCGCTTTCTTGGTATGGCAGGATATTATAGGAAGTTCTGTAATAACTTCTCTGTAATTGCAGAGCCCTTGACAAATTTACTAGGTAAAGGAAAGAAATATATTTGGAATGAAGACTGTCAAAAGTCCTTTGATAAGTTAAAGGCCATACTTAAGAGTGCTCCAGTTCTCTTAGCACCAGACTTCAACAAAGCATTTAAAATGGCGGTAGATGCTAGTGACGTTGGTGCAGGCAGTGTTTTGATTCAGGAAGATAATGATGGTGTGGATCACCCTGTTTGTTACTTTTCCAAGAAGTTTAACAAACATCAGAGAAATTACTCTACTATTGAAAAAGAGTGTTTATCTCTCATCCTTGCTCTTCAGCAGTTTGAAGTGTACTTATCTTCTTCAGCCACACCAATTGTTGTCTTCAGTGATCACAATCCACTGACCTTCATTCATAAAATGAAGAACAAGAATCAGCGGTTACTCAGGTGGAGTCTCATGTTGCAGGAGTACAATCTTGACATCAGACATATCAGAGGAAAAGATAATATTATCCCAGATGCACTTTCAAGAGCCTAAATTTGGCTATTACTACATGATGTCTTGATTGGTACTGATATATATACAGTGTATATGCATTAAACTTAATTTTGTTTCATAATTGGTCATATGGCAAAAGAAATCTTTATTTCATAAAACTTTCTTTTCCTTGAAGAGGGGAAGTGTTATGAATATGGTGTTTAAGTTGGTGTAAATATTTTCTTTTACCATAATTTTGCAGTTTTTAGATGTTTACTAGGTTTGAAATAAACAAGTTGTTTACATTGTACTTTAGAACATTCTGGAATAACTATTTTTAGTACTGAGAAAACATTAGACCTTTCTGTTGTAAACATTAAGAATCTTCTGGTATGAAATTATGTCAGAATTGAGTACTTTTTGGTAAGATCTATTTTTGGTTAGTTCCGGAATGTTCCTAGATATTATATAAAGAGGACAGATTTTCATTTAGATTATCTTTGTAAGTTTCACCAGTCTATAGTTAAATAAGTTATACTGGAATTTAAACATACTGGATTACTTTTGTGACTATTGGAAATATTCATGTGCTCATACAGACTTTATTTTCTGGGATCAGAAATTATTAAAGGACTTGTGTTTTAAATTCTGAGGGACTTTCAGACTAAAATAAGGTATCTTAAATTACATATTTTCTTGATTAACAAATGACTGTTTTATTTTGATGTACATGTAAATAAATTTTGTTAAGTTTAAAAACAGGCTTGTTGCTGGTTTACTTCCATCTTTTTGTTACCTCCGCCAGGTCGTAACACAAGCTCCTAACTCTTACGGTTCTTGAGTTATAGATAGAGGACAGACGGATAGACGGACGGACAGACGGACAGGCCCAAACCAATATGCCCCCACAATTTCTCCGAAATTGGGGACATAATAAAAAGTGTTGTAGAGAGCCGTCGCTTTACATCTGATCGTCGAAGCACGCTTCAACACGCTATTCATAAGGTCGGCGTAAGTTAGACTAACGTTGTGCATGCGTTCGGCATAAGACAAGAACGCTACAGATACGCTGGGAACACGCTGTTATACGCTTGTATAAGTTATGTATACGTTAGGGATAAGTTGTGAATAAGTTATTTGTATGTTTCAGTACGTTATGTGTGCGTTCCAAAACCAGCTGCTGTTTGATGTTTTAATTTATCTGCAGCGTATGCCAGCGTATTGGATAAATTTTTCATACGTTGGCATACGTTGTCTGAAACGTTGTAGTGTGACAGGGCCTTTAGTTTTACTATGTACTCATGGGCTTCTGTGACTATAGCGTACTGTGCTTAAAATGATGAATTAACTTGTAGACTTGTCAAAGAGAAGTGCATCACTTATCTCTTAAGTAAGCATTTCTACAGAGGCGCCACGATCGAGTGGTTAAAGACGCACGATTATGGTGCAGAAGGTCGTGAGTTCGAATCCCGGCTTGGGTCAGTTCGGGACTGGAAAACACTCTCTGTCAACCTAGCAATGGTTACCCTTTTCGAATAAGGGAAGGATAAGGAAGCGAAAGGAGAGGGATGGGCTCCGCCTTTGATATGCTGTGCCCAAGATACTGTGGGCCTCTAGCCCCCACTGCCCCTACCTTTTACATCTCTAATCGCAAAGGTTTCTTCTGTTTTCGGTGTAACAGGTCTATATGGTGTTCTTTGCGACTGTGGCCATATGTTCAAAATACCATATTTCATATACAGAGGGTTACTGTAAGCTAGATCTGTGTCTAGGCTACAACTGTTGCTGAAAGTTGAGGCCACCTTAACTTTGAGGTCTGATTTTTTTAATATCGTGCTTTATCCCTTATGTTATGACAAGAATTAAGAAAATGTAAGAAACTAAATCAATTTTGGATGTACTCAGTCGAGTAAACAATAGCTACTTTGAAAAATATCTATAAAATTTTCTCTCTTTTTTTCTTGACACAAAATTACTTCTCTTTAAGTTCTTGACCTTAACTTTAAGAAATGATGAGTGTAGTCCTGGGGCCAGTTTCATGAACATATCTTAGATTTGTGCTTAAGTTACAACTTAAGTTATAACTTAAGTAAAAAAGTAAGAATGACTTAAGTTCGTACTTAAGCTGTTTCACAAAATCATCTAAGCAAAAACTTAATCTGTTTTGACTTAAGTCTTGTCTATTTTTAGGAGTCTATTTTAGCTGTGTCAAAAGTCTGTAATATACTTTTATGTACCAAACAACATGATGACGTATCTGAGGCGGTGGTGTGGTGGATAGCGTTTTGCGCTCTAGCACAGACAGTTACGGGTTCGAATCTCCACTTTTCCCTTTCATTTTTGTCAGTTTGTTTTATTTTTTATATTTTTTTTAATTTATTTACGGTACTTTAAAGGCCCCATTGCTCTATCAGCATGAAAAATTTTATCCCGAGGTATCGCTGCAAGCTTCTCGCTATAGTTTCGTCATTGTATATGACCGTGATTAGCCAGCTTTGACAAATAAAACATCCTTGAGTTTCAAATAAAAAGGGTTTCAAACTTAATTGGGTCGGGTCATTTTAGTTGGCAACTAAAATGACCTACTTTCGATTTCAATAAGTTGGATAAAACGGTAAAATTACAATGTACAGGCATGGAGCCCCAATCACTATCCCGCCTATGTTTAATAGCATTGCTAGACGGGGAACCAGACTAGCAAATTGTAGTTTGTGGAGTGAATTGTTATTTTTCGAAAACTTGTTTTCTCTCCTTTTTGCAAGTTAAATGATTCAATAAATGCATGTCAACCCACATTTTTTCACCAAATGCGAAGGTTGAACCGCTTTTTAAAATGATTTGAGTTTAGACGCTTTTACCACTAATAGGACTATGGATACTTTAATTTAATATGGAACTGCTTTGAATGTGTTCCCTATTTTTATGCATTCTAAAGTTAAGGGAGTATAGCACATCGTTGTCGAAAACTATGTTTCAAGCTTCTCCAACCTTTTGGGTATGACCGTGATCGGAAGATGATGCTGGGTAACTTTTTGTGCGGAGGCGTCCTACTGATATGGATAATAGTGTGGCAAGGGCCAACTGTGTTTGCAGTAGGTGCGGGCGGACATTGTTTGGATATTTTTTCTCTCTCCTATCTCTTTTCCTTCTCCCTCTCTCTGAGAGACGGTTCGATATAGACTTAAATACTGTCTCTAAGAGCCGTTAAACCAAGAACGACCAACCAACTAAATCTCCAACCGTTTATGCCTCGTTCAGTTGCGGCAAACACAGAAGTGCGGAAGTGATAGAGTTGTCTGGTCGAAAACTTGATCAATAGAAAAGAAATATTTAGAACTTTTGAGATCTTTAGCCGTTATCAGCAGTGTGTACAATGGTCATTGTCAAAAAGTAATGTCCCTCTTTCAGTTCATCAGATAAGAAGGGGAAGCACGGATAATTTAGGGATAATTTTTTATATTTCTCCATAAAAAAAAGACATACGTTTTGACCCCTCATTAGAACCGTGTTACCGAGACGGTTCTAATAAGGGTCACAGCATATGTTTTCCTTCATAAATAATGACAATTATCTCAGAATCATCCCTGTTACCCCTTCTTATCTGGAGCACTGCCCTTGCTTCCTAACTAAAAGTCGACTATTTAGTGAATATACCTACATCGGAGAGGCACTTCCTCACTTCACCTAACTCTTGTATTCCACCGAAACATGGCTACAGGAGAATTTTGTGGAACTTTGGCATTTCCCACTCTCATCATAGCTGAATTCCTCGATCTAAAATAATGCACCTTTATGTAGGCACGCACGTACAAAAACATTTACGCACGAATGATCATGCAGACCATCCACAAACTCGCACATAAGTATGACAAAGATAACACGAAACTTTCGACATTTGGACGTCCCAAGCTAGAGCAAGGACCTGCTACGATTAAGCGTTACTCTACATGGAACCTGCGTGCAGGTTTAGTTTATAATTTCTTCGTATCGATAGAAAGAGGGACAAGCATACAGAAGAGACACACACAAATTTGAACTAGCCTTACTTTTGATCGGAAGTATGAATATAAAACATAAACTTTTCGGTGGAAATTCTCCCTTTCGCCATAGCTAGTATTTATGCATTTTCAAACGCACACACACATATACATGAAAATTAGCACATATATACATTGCGTGCGGGCGCGCACTAAACATGCACATACACGCAAATGCACGCTTGTCGGAATACAAACTTTACACACACGCGCGCACACACACACACACACACACACACGAGCGCATGAGCACACCGACACACACACACACACACACACACACATTGCATGACTGACAGGCGCAGAAGGACGGAGATAATATTTCGATAGCTGTTCTTCCCATGAGTAAAAATAAAACATACGGACATCTCCATTTTTTCTCTCTAATGTTTGGTTCTGCTTTTATTCAACTATGTAACTTGAGAGTCAAGTGTTTCCCGATTGCCTCCGTACGGAAGCCTATAAGGGCCCTTTTGTCTAACGTCTTAAGTATTAGGTATTAGGTCTTAGACCTTACGTATTAGGTCTTACGTATTACGTCTTACGTTAGAATTGAAGCGGGAAAATTACTGTGCAGTATCACCAGATCCAATGGCAGGCCGTGCAGACGACATGCAGTATCACCAGATCTAATGGCAGGCCGTGCAGACGACATAGATAACATGGTGTAAGTATATTTATTTAAAAATAAGTATATATATCCACTAGACTTTTGATTTTACGACCCTCTCAACAGCATTTCAGTCATATCAGGATGATGGTAGGGTGAAATATATAATGAAGGGCTGTGTGCAATGGAACCCTGTTTAGGGTTGAAAACTGAGATTTTCGCCTCCAGCGAGAATCGAACCCGGGACCGCTAGATCAGCAGGCCAGCGCTTAATACACAGAGCTACCGGAGTTCCTAGAAAATTCGTTGTTTGAGACCTGGTTATGAGGGTGATCGGTAATTTTATTTTTTAATTTTCTTTATTTATTTGTATACCAGTAAATCTTGTCGGTAATAAAGCGTGTGATTTCTGCTGACGGAATCGTTGTTGGCTCGGTGGGGGACGCCTGCGCTCGCCAGTTAATACGTAGGCGTCTCTCACCTGATGTCTGCAGCCACTGTGTCTCACGGACTGCGTCAGTAAGACTTCATGTGATTTGGAGAGGGCTGCTCGTTGCTTGCCGAGACATGCCCATCACTATTTTCTTTCAAACTTTGGGGGTTTGGCGGCACTGAAGAAGTTAAATACAGTAACGCACGTCTATTGCACTAAATTCGGTATAGCTACGTTTATATGTATGGATGGACGGATGAATGGCATCAGTCATATCAGGACAAATGGTGGGTGATAATTAAAGACTGTGCGCAATAATGCAACCCTTTCTCATTGAAATATGTTTTATCAATTAACACTTAAATTAAAAGTATCGCCATCCTTCAAAACATACATTACATGAGTGTAAAATCACTGCAAAATGTGTAACAACCTGTCCTACCTCCAGCCCTCACCGGGGTAAGTTGATACAGTGCAAAATCTGATATTTCCAAGAATCACTGCGGTATTAACACTTGAGTTCTAGGTCAACAAAAGACTGTTTCAAAACCTTTTCATTGCAAATTGAATAGTTCCAGAATATCTTGACATGGAACGCGAACAAATTAAAAACAAAAGGAAAGTTTGTAACAATCTGTCCCTCTCTCCTCTATTATTAGTAAATAAGTACTGGCCCAGGGTATATTTTTTAAGAAAAAAATATTAGAAATGCATTTAATACATTCAAATAGCTTTTACACCCTTGTAAAATTGCACAGGTAAGCTTTTAAGTATATATGGTAGGGAAGACATGATGGTGATGACCCCAGTCCTGTTGAGAGGGTCCTTGGTCAGATACATAAAGGTATTATAACATACTACTTGACCCTAGCCACAGAGTCTAGAGGGCAGATACCGGACCCCTAGACAATGAGGCTACAGATCCGGTACCGGACCCCAAGATACTTCGTATTTCCTTTTTCAGGTTCTTTCGATCAGCACAGAGGCCGCACTGATGATTTTATGGTTGAGCATACTCCTTGTGTTCCCGACGAGAGCAGTTGTGTCATCATATATACCAGAAACTATAACAGCTACAACTACAAGACTAGAATTGATTGAACCATTCTTCAAATATGATAATACAGACAGCATGTTTTTCCCTCAAATTTTTTATGTACGGAAGGAGTGTTTCTAATCAAAGAACAGAGGCTTGGTGGGGAACTTTCAAACGTCAATGAATGCTATAGTGGATAGAGCTAAATGACAGCATGAATATGACGAATGAAGTCTTGTACATGTTGAATGTTTAAAGTTTCACAAAACTAATCCAAGCTGAACTTGACAGAATAGCTGTGAGCTGGAATCGGCACATGCCGCTTTACAATTATACAGAGAACTGTTGGTACTTATTGAAGAAAAGTTTGACTTATTTTATTTGTGACAAAGTGATCGTTGACGTTTACTCGTTTCGTCGTTTGGTGTGCTTGCATCTTTGTCTGACAGTTGACATGCTTATACAGCTGATATTCTATTAATATATCCTACCGAATACCATTTTTTTTCAAAGAACTTGTTTATATACATCACCGGGTCTTGAATCATTTTGTTTTGGGTATACGTAGCAAATGAAGATTATACATGTATATACAATCTGTATTCTTTTTCCCAAATAAATATGAGTAAAGCCCCTATGTATATATTTGGACACTGCTGTTTGCAGAAAAATTAATGTGCATTCTTAAAATGTATTAAAAGTTCTGTTTAGGATTAATGCTAAAGAACTATAGTATCTTATTTGTTTTGCCCTGCCCCTCTCATTTTGGAGAAGACATTGCTATGATTAGGGTATCTGTCTGTCTCTCACAAAATTTAGTTTTCACTTTTTATGTTAGTAACTGACTGGACGAAGTTGAAAATAATCTGTCCATTTTTTTACATATTCAGAAAGTGTGCAAAGTGTAATTCCAACCATGCAGGCCCTCAGTCAAGGTCATAGGAGAGGTCAAACTGTCGACAATACGTGTGCGCTGCAAATAACCGCTGACGAGATTTTAATTAACGACCCAACCTTCTAACATATTAAAACAATTTGCAAAACGCATTTTAATCATATATTGACGGAGTATAGCCAGAGTCGGACGGATATTGACGGAAGAGCAAAGTCCTAATAGATAATACTAAGAGCTTAGACCTACTACGCAATATCTAAGACCGAATATATAATACGAGCACATAAAAGCTAAGACCTAAGACGTAATACATAATGCGTAATACCTAAGAGCTAAGACCTAAAACATAATACATAACACCTAAGAGCTATTACCTAATACATAATACCTAAGAGCTTAGACCTAAGACATAATAGGTAATACCTAAGAACTAATACACAATACGTAATACCTAAGAGCTATGACCTAATACATGAGAGCTAAGACCTAATACATAATAACTAAGAGCTAAGCCCTAATACATAATACCTAAGGGCTAAGACCTAATACATATACTGTTCACAAAAAGTAGGGGATATTAAGTTATTAAAAATCGTATAAATTAGAAAAAATACCAAATCCATCTGAAACGGAAAGTATCCATCTGACAAATATTCGATAAGACATTTTGCATTACAATTTGGATGGTATATCCTGTCACGTGACCTGCGTGTCATTCGTTTTAGACAGGGGGTCGACACCCAAATTTCACACGAATCTGGTGTGGAAACAGATTGTTTTCAGATTACAAAATTTACACAGAAACACTCGTCATGCTTCATTTAACAAACTGAAAATTGGGTTTACACACTCTTTCAACAAAATAATGAGTGCAGGCCATAAACGTCTAAATTTTTCAGTAACTCGATGCACCAGTACGAATTTTGTTTTCTGGTGTTCTTCCCAACATAACAGTTTTGAAGAAGAAAAAAAATCTTTAAGCATACAAAACTTAAAAGTGCATAATTAAAATGGTTAGCTTAGTTGAAGATTTTCAATAAATTTTTGTTCGAATTTACCACATTTTAGTCCTGACCCCCTGTATGAAACAAATTGTATGCAGATCACGTGACAGGATATATCATCTAAATTTTCATGAAAAGTGTCTTAACAGATATTTATCTTATCAATATTTAGCGTTTCATATGGATAATCACATTTGTTGTAGATGCTACAATTTTTCATACCTGAATATCCCCTACTTTTTGTGAACCGTATAATATGCAATACCTAAGAACTAACCTAATACATAATACGTAAGACCTAATACACAGAGCGAAGACCTTGGGCCTAATACATAATACGTAATACCTTAGAATTAACACCTCATGTGAAATATATATATATAAGATAAGACCTAAAACAAAATACGTGCACTGATACCTAGTACATTATTCAAAGATTTTTTAAAGGATTATTGCATTCTCGTCATCAGACACCCATTTCCTCATCGGCTCGACTTGATCCAACTATCGCCAAAAAGGCCGTAAAACCCCAAACCATCTTGCTGGCAAATAAATATGGCTTCACACACTGACTGAAATATTCTTGGCATATAAGTGTTGGTGCGTCTGTCCGTCCATCCGCCTGTCAGGGTAAATATGCATGAGAGTAACGTGAGTCAGCTTCCTGCTCTCAAATCATCAACAGAGCATGCATCCATGAATTTTTGGTCACAACAACCTGCTTTGTCAAGCGCTCGTGGTCGCATCGATATCTAGACATACGCTGGCCCCAACACTCTTCATCAGTTCATAGATGCATTGGAAGTTGGCAAGGGATATAGCATCTTCGCTAGCCTAGGCTTCTAAGACCACTTTGTTTTTACGTACCGTCGGCCGAGGGCCTACACGCGAATAGGATTGCCAGCAGAGCCGTCTTTTGGCTATAGCGAGTTACACGCATGTATTATTTTTAGACCAATCAGACGATCCTTTGCAAAACACAGTCCTCCCACACCTTCGCATAATTGATTAAAAACACAGATGAACTGTTAAAATCTTGACCGTCTACTCTTTTTTTCTAAAGAGCGCCTGTTATTCGGGAAACTTTTTGTTGTGGATGATTTGATTGGATGTGATGGAAGTTGCTCGCATCCAATGAAATGGTGCAGTAGGAAATTCAATTTACGAAAAGGCCGACGACCAAGATTACGTAAAGAACAAAGTGTACTTACTACACGTGGCTTGCGAAGATAGGGGTTTTGGAGATTGGTATATGACATACGAGTCCCATGTATGGTATTGGCTAGCATGCGCTGTAAAAAAATCCATAGATTTTACGGTAGAATACCTGGCAACCAGCTGCCAGTCCATTTCCCGTTATTTTTACGGGCGCCCGTAAACATTGGCGGAATCATCACACAGAGCAGAGTAGAATACGACAAGTATTGTTTTGGTCATATAGCACTTCAACACTATAAAGGTATTTTTGAGTGCGGTCAGTTAGCATAACTCTACGATATCGAGATTTCTAAAAATCTTTTACAGGCAGACGCCCGCAAAGATAACGGGAAATGGACTGGCAGCTGGTATTCTACCGTAAAATCTACAGAAATTATTTACAGTGTGGGGTTCCCCATTCGACGAACTGCCCAACACGGTATGCGTCTGTCATTTGACAAATCCCATGCTTAGTAATGGCCAGTGTGGGATACGGAATTCACATATCTCACGCAGAATAATGCCAAGCACGGCCTTCGCTAGCATGGGGTTTCGCTGGACGAATTCTAAGCATGGTATTACCAAGCATGGTTTTGGTTAGCATGGAGTTCGTCATTCGACAACTTCCACGCATGGTATTGACGAGCAAACTATTGGTCAGCATCGAGTTTGCCATTTTGCAAATTTCCATGCATGGTTTTGCCAAGCATGGGTGTAGCTAGCATGGAGGTTGCCTTTCGACAATTACATATATGGTACTGCTAAGCACGGTTTTGGCTAGCATGGCCACTTTCTTCCCCGCTTCACTAGATCAGTAAGCCAGCCCTTTACCAACTGAGCTCACTAGGGCTCCTTACTTTTGTAATAAGTGTAGATATTGGGGGAAAACATGTAGATTCAGATGAGACTATTCCTAAAGAAGTTGTCTCATCAGAGTCTGTTTGTTTGTCATTCCAATCAAATATACTACTGAGACTAAGTGACAGAATGTTTAGCAGTTTCCCAATACTTACAGAAATTACAGCTCAAAGAAAAAGAAACACGTGATTTTATTTTTTTCTGTATAGCAATAGTAAAAGACTTTTAGACAGCAGTGAATTCCCATGTATACCGGGCATCGTTAGGTGACTTCTTGCATCCATGGATACACCTAATAAACAAACCACACACTGCAAAAAATAACGGTAGATTTTACGGTAAAATAACTGGCAACCAGCTGCCAGTCCTTTTACCGTTATTTTTACGGGCGCCCGTAAAAATTGCAGGAATCATCAAGAAGAGTGGGACAGAATAGAGCAGATGTCGTTTTGGTCAGATAGCCCTTCAACAATACAAAGTTATTTTCGAGTGCGCCAAGTTTACATAAAACTTCATTTTCCTGATTTCCAACAATGTCTTACAGGCAAACGCCCGTAAAAAATAACGGGAAAAAGACTGGCAGCTGGTTTCCAGTTATTCT
Organism: Ctena decussata; assembly: GCA_963989385.1. Taxonomy (NCBI): domain Eukaryota; kingdom Metazoa; phylum Mollusca; class Bivalvia; order Lucinida; family Lucinidae; genus Ctena; species Ctena decussata. The sequence goes on from OZ022510.1 coordinate 10,203,872, forward strand.
ACCGTAAAATCTACAGATTTTTTTTACAGTGCACGTAAGATTACCAAAAGTAATATCAACCCAGTAAAGCCGAATATGCAATACTGCCATTTTAACCCGTTCTCAAAACTCTTAAAGAGTTTGACCTAGGTGACAGAAAATTCTATCTATTTTCCTTTAACTAACAGTAGCCTCTTTACCATTTTTAACGGGATTGTGACTTCCTGTTTGCTTCTCTGGGTGACACCAGTTGAAAATGGGTACTAAAATGAAAATGGCAGTGTAGCTTCTCTTAAAAGTGTATCCATTCATCTCAATACCTTTGTCATGATACAGCACGCATGTATGTTACAATGTTACTGTTATATTATGAGCAAATCATACTGCATGTTACGCCTGACTGGACCGCACCGCTAGGTGGTATAAATACCTTTGCTGCCTCTCTATTAGGCACTTCTCTTAAATACTTCACCAATGCTATACTGTGTATTGTGAATTGAGACAGTCATTAAAATTAGTTAGAACACTCAGTCGTTCTTTATTGTGTTATCACTTATTAACATAATAAGTCGATACTATTACATGGTGTCAGAATAGCGGACTAATTAATTTGTTGGATAACTGATATATCTGCAGTTTGGAAATTGCTTTAATTCTGTGGAATTAACAATCATGGACTTATCAGGCATACCACAACCGCGCATGGACTGGGAGTCGGGAAATCTCCCTGAAGCATGGAAAGCTTTTAAGCAACATGTGGAACTGGTGTTTGAGGGACCAATTAAAGATAAACCAGAAGAAGTGAAAGTTACTTACCTCCTACTGTGGGTGGGGGAAAAGGGCAGAAACATTTACAATACGTGGACGCTTTCTGCGGAAGAAAAGAAACAGCTTGATCCCCACTATACCAAGTTCTTGAACTATGTGAGGCCAAAGTTAAACCCTGTGTTCGCAAGATACAAGTTTAACAATGAAGTACAGGGCTCACAAACTGTTGACCAGTTCATTACAAAGTTAAAATTGCTGGCCAAAGACTGCAGCTACCAGGACGAGAACGATATGGTACGGGACAGGATTGTTTTTGGGGTAACCTCCCCAAAAATCAGAGAAAAGCTAATAAACGAGGGTGACAAACTTACGTTGGATAAGGCTATTCACATAGCCCAGAGCTATGAATACGCTCAAGAGCAGCTACGTACGATGTCCGCTGCTTCCGTCGACGTACACGCCGTGCGAAACGCTAAGGGACCGACGACGACGCACGGGGGTCAGCCGACAAACCAACCCAAGAGGCCGACGAATGGTAAACCGAGATCGGGACATACTGGCGGGATGAGAACCTCCGACGAAAAGGACATATGTGGCAACTGTGGTTCTAAACACACAAAGACAGAAACTTGTAAAGCTAAGGGAAAACAGTGTCATCATTGCAAAAAGTGGAACCATTTTCAGTCTATGTGTAGATCAAAGAAATCACATAAATCAGTGCACGAAGTTTCTGAAGGGCTCAGTGATTTGCAAGTGCAAAATTCAAATAGTGATGGTGATGATTTCTTTGTTGATAGTGTGGAATGTAATAGTAAAATGGATCAGGCTTTTGTTGAAATCGAGGTAGGTCCAAATTCATTTCCAATTAAATTCAAAGTTGACACTGGTTCCCAAGTTAACATCTTGCCGCGTCAAGTATACTCACAATTAAAGCTGAGCCACCCGCTTGAACAACCCACAACAAGACTTACCGCCTATAGCGGTGATACGCTAAACACGCTAGGTTGCGTAAAGCTCACCTGTAAACGCTCAGGTAAGCAGCAAGAACTTACTTTCTACGTGGTAGAAACGTACTCATCGCCAATTATTGGTTTGAGATCAAGCATCGATCTCAATTTGATCAAACTAGTTTTGTCATGCGAAACGCCACGCGACAATCCGCACCTCACAAAGGACGCAGTACTAAAACAGTACTCCGAGGCATTCAAAGGAATTGGCTTATTTCCAGGCGAATGTAAAATTCACCTAGACCCGTCCATAACACCTGTTGTTAATCCGCCGAGACGCATTCCAATTGCATTGCGCGATAAGGTCAAATTGGAGCTTGACCGCATGGTGCAGAATCAAATAATTGCTAAGGTCACTGAACCTACAGAGTGGGTCAATTCCATGGTCGCTGTAGAAAATAAACAATCAGGTAAACTAAGGATATGCATTGACCCTGAACACCTGAACAAAGCGATTAAAAGACCGCACTACCCTATGAAAACGCTCGAGGACGTTCTGCCTCAGCTATCCGGCGCGACTTGCTTTACAAAGCTCGATGCCCGTTCCGGCTATTGGAACATAAAATTGCAAAAAGAGTCATCAATGCTTACAACATTCAACACGCCGTTTAGTAGGTATCGTTACCTCAGACTTCCGTTTGGCTTACGTTCAAGCCAGGACGAATTTCAAACCAAAATTGATGAATGTTTTGAAAATCTTCCAGGCGTCATAGCAATAGTAGATGATATACTTGTTTATGGGCGCACCCGGGAAGAACATGATCAGAATCTGCGTAATGTTATTGAACGAGCTCTTGCGAAGGGCATTCGCTTCAATGAAGATAAGTTGGTAGTAGGTGTGTCTGAAGTAGAGTACTTCGGCAACGTCTTGTCATCTGAAGGTATGAAAGTGTCCCAGAATAAGGTTTCTGCGATACTGAATATGGACCCGCCAACATGCAGGTCCGAGCTCGAGACTTTCCTAGGGATGGTGACGTATTTATCACGTTTTTGTGAAAATCTAGCTGAAATCACGAGTCCACTTCGCATGCTTCTAGCAAAAGACGTTATCTTTTCGTGGGACACGCCTCAAGCTGATGCATTTGCAAAGGTCAAAGACCTTATTACCAAAGCACCAGTATTGGTTTATTACGATAAAGAGAAACCCCTAACGCTACAGTGTGACGCATCAAAATCTGGACTAGGCTGTACGCTTATGCAGGATGGTAGGCCGATTGCCTATGCATCAAAATCTCTGACGCAATCAGAAATAAACTACGCCCAGATCGAGAAAGAATTGTTTGCAATATTATTTGGGTGCAAACGGTTCCATCAATACGTATACGGCCGCAAGGTCATAGTTGAAACGGATCATTTGCCTCTCGTTTCAGTGAAAAAGAAACCTCTGCACGCAGCGCCACCGAGATTAACTAGAATGCTACTGCAACTGCAGAAATATGACCTTGACATTACTTTCGTACGAGGAATCGATTTACACATTGCCGACGCGCTATCCAGAAATATGTTGAAAGACACATATCCTGAGCTCTCAGAAGGCATGGATCTACATGTACATACTGTTTTGTCCAGCCTGCCTGTAAGCGATCGGAAAATGCAAGAGATCAAAACTCATACCGAGCTCGATCCCCAGATGGATCAACTTAAGCAGGTCATTCTAAAAGGTTGGCCTGAAATGCGACAACATTGTCCTGAGCAGTTAAGAGAATTTTGGAATTTCCGCGATGAGCTCACTGTCGTAAATGGTCTAATATTGAAGGGCCATAAACTAGTGATTCCAAGCGCCCTCAGACCAAAAATGCTTGAAGTTCTCCATCAAGGACATTTTGGGACTGAGAAAACTTTGAACAGAGCGCGAGACGTTATGTTTTGGCCGAGAATATCTGCTGAAATAACAGACATGGTATTAAACTGTTCTGTATGTCTCGAGCGCAGAAACTCAAATCCAAAGGAGCCACTACAACCTCACAATATTCCGGACTACCCATGGCAAACCGTAGCCACTGACCTTTTCCTGTGGGAAGGTCAAGATTTCCTCATTACCGTAGATTACTACAGCAAGTATTTTGAAGTGCAGAAACTCCCCAGCACAAAAGCAAGTACCATCATTGCTAAACTTAAGAGTATTTTCGCGCGCCACGGCTCGCCAGAAACAGTCGTTAGCGACAATGCTGCAATGTTCACCTGTGAACTTTTCTCAAACTTTGCTAGGGAATGGAATTTTACCCATGTTACAATTTCTGCAAAACACAGTCAGTCAAACGGAATGGTGGAAAAATCTGTCGGAATCTGCAAGAAAATATTTACAAAGGCCAAGGCAGACGGAAAGGACCCTTATCTAGGTCTACTCGAATTCCGTACTTCCAAAAACAAGCTTGGTTACTCCCCTAGTCAGCTGATTTTTTCAAGGCGCTTACGCTCAAATTTACCTGTTATTCGCGATCAGCTGTTACCACAAACGCCAAACCGCGAGGAAGTAAAAGAAAAAATCCAGACATCAAAGAAAGATCAAAAGAAATATTTTGACCGACATGCACAGCCATTAAAGCCGCTCGAAATAGGGGAATCGGCAAGAATTCAAAATCAGGACAAAACTTGGAAACCAGCTGTCGTTATCAAAAAACACAATGAGAGGTCATATTCCGTTAAGACCTCTGATGGTGCCATTTATCGCCGTAATAGGCGACACCTCCTCAAAACAAAGGAACCTGCCAATATTCAAAGTCATGATGTAACACCATCAAATCAAACGTCTTTGGAAACAGAAATTGAAATACCCCTTCAGGAGCCCCTTCAGGAACCTCAGTGCAGTGATGAAAGTGTTTCACATGAATCGGACAATAACTCAAAAACGCCACCAGGGACAAAAGACACGGTGCCATACATCACCAGATATGGCCGAACTGTAAAGCCAAGGATTATTGAATCTATGTGAAAAAGACATTAAGATAAGTGGAAACACAGTCTGTAGTTTATTAATATTGACACTTCAATGGAATTACTGCCTAGGTTTAAACATGTGCTAGCTTCAAGTTTCAAACACTCTATCTGTAGCATAAACAAACTGTCCGATAAATTTGTGGGAAAACCGTCATTCACAGAATATCAATGATAGTAATTACAAGTGCAGACGCTAAGTGCTGACATTACAGACACGTGTCTCTGATAATAAACTGCTCGAAGTATCTGCGAATGAACTCTCCGAATGAACTCTCCGAGGTCATATACCTCACCTGTGCAATAAATGAACTTTATTATCAGATAGTATATTGTATTGTGTTCTGTAATGATTGATCTTTTTCTTAAGAAGGGAGATGTTATATTATGAGCAAATCATACTGCATGTTACGCCTGACTGGACCGCACCGCTAGGTGGTATAAATACCTTTGCTGCCTCTCTATTAGGCACTTCTCTTAAATACTTCACCAATGCTATACTGTGTATTGTGAATTGAGACAGTCATTAAAATTAGTTAGAACACTCAGTCGTTCTTTATTGTGTTATCACTTATTAACATAATAAGTCGATACTATTACAGTTACCATTTTCTTTACAGTAATATCAAATCACAAATCCTCATTGCAAGACATTTTATGGTGACTTAGTGAATACACCTCACAGACACACCAGGAAGACTACTCGACACAAGAAGCCACAAATGAAAGGGGAGGAAAGTATTCCTGTCAGAGTGATTAAGCATCTGTGAGGATGTCATTTGCATGCTTGAACTTGAAAATCTCCACCTGATTGTTCAATTATTACATTAAGGACAGCTAAAAGTGTCCACACCTAATCTGTCTTGTATCTGTTTAAATTTCCTTTAGCATACTGAAACAACCGCATGCGTGTGAGCATACGAATGAGCAATGCGCAAAACTGTCATGGGTATTTTACTAAGGGTCTTGGGCTGTCGATTCCCCCGGTGGCAGTTTCTTTTTATGCACATTCAGAGTGTATCTAGGAGAGCAGTTTCTTGATTTAAAGGTGGCAGCTCTGTCTTTGGCAAAAGAAGATACTCCTGCATCTGCTGGATGACAACTCATAGGCTCACGTCCGTCTTCCCAGTCTTAATAGCTGAAGTTCAGAAAGGAAAACTGTTAAAATCAAAATGAAACAGTTATCAAACTGGGTCACAATAGCGCGTGCCAGATATGTAGATATGACAGAACATAATTATGATGATAAGGGTGGAGAATTCCATGAAAACATATGTTGCTGTACCATTTCATTCTAATTAGGGGGTCACAACATACGTTTATGGAGATTTAACAGCAAGTATCCCAAATTATCGCCAGATACCCTCCTCTTATATACAGCTGTTGTAAAGAAAAGAGACTCAAATTGGCCTGATAACGCTCACCTAGGTATTGCTACATGATGTATGCATTATGAAACACTCAGAAGTTTTCATAAAGCTCCCCCCTCATTGCCTCATCAAAATTATGGATAAGTTATGGTTCCTATTCTCTGAACAGTAACTGGCACTGCTTTATATTTGTACCAAATTTCGTGAGAATATCTATAATAGTTATAAGGTTATAGAGAGGACCAATTTCCTTACTAAAATTATAAAGAGACATATTTCTGTAAACAATGTCGGTGGGGTTAAGTTTTTTCTCTGCCTATTGTCTGGTGGTGCTTTACATTTACACAAGGTTTTATGAAACTATAGATGACAGTTTGAAAGTTTTAGAGGGGACATGATTCAATTTAAAAACACCAGGGGACATAATTCAATCAAAATTGTAGACGAAGTGATTTTTTTGTTCTCTGCAGATCATCTGATAGTGATAGCAAGCTTCCAGAAAATACCTTCAGCGGCTTTAAAGTTATAGAGCTGACCAGATCTCCATATTGGAGACTACAAAAGGACATAATTTTGTTAAAATGTAGAAGTGGTTACGGTTCCTGTTGTTTTCTCTGCACAATCAGCTGAATATGCTTCATACATGTACATTATTTGTACAAAGTTTCATGAAAATATCTGGCGGTTTGGAAGATATAGAGGATAAGATTTTCCATACGCAAAATTACAAAGGGGCATAATTCCACCAAAAAATGTATGCTGAGTTATAGTTTCTGTTCTCTGCACATTGTCTGATGATGCTTTAGATTTAAAACAAGTTTTGTAAAAATATCTTCTACGTATTTAAATTTATTTCTAAACTGAAAATTACAAAGGGGAATCTTTCTGTGAAAACTGTTACTGGAATTACGGTTCTTGTTTTTATCTGTACATTGTCTGATGATTCCTTATATTTGTATAACGTTTCATTAAAATATCTTTTATGGTTTTAAAGTTATAGATGGACACAAATTTCGGGCCAATGGTTCAGTAGTTGGCAAAATGCCAAAACTGACAAAGGGCCATAACTTTATCAAAATAAGACATATGAAAATCACAAATCCAAGATCATGGCAAAACATTCTGCAAATTTTCAACTCAGTCCGATCAAAGACACAAAAGGAGTTGTGGGTGCAAGTTATGGCCCTTTGTCAGTTTTGGCATTGTTATTGCAGGTACGACTTCTAAGTCAGCATAGGCAGTGTTCAGCAAAGGGGACCTGTTTTCTTATAAGACGCTTTATTACTTGGGTAGCCCATGGGATTGATGACTAGCCACTTATAAGTTAGGTGGGTATGTAATCATTCATGTATCTATTCAGGGTGTCATTGAAGGAGTCTCACAGTTCTTAACTGACTTAAGAGAAAATGCTCTCGATAGCCTCGCATCAAGGACTCGAGGTTTTTATATACAGTCTGATTTGCCAAATAAGTGCACTTTTTTGGCTTCTGCCTTGGGGTTGTTGGGCAGTGACATGATCTTCAAGACTAGGTATACATTCTACCTTTTCAACTAGAGTTTGATTTGTTGTTAGGAACAAAAGCAGTAAAAACGCAACAAGAACATGACACACCCTCAGACGCAAAATCTCTGGTCAAGAAACTTTCCCAGAAACTGTTGGGTTCAAAGAAAGATCCAAACCAGACACTATGAAAACGGTCATGCCATTCATGCGTACATGCGCTTTACTCCAAAGTAAACAGGTAAAAGAAGAGCCAGAGTGTGTACAGAAATACCCACATCACTTTATCTGTTGGTCCTCTTCCCAGTTGAGGCGAATAGTCGTCAGACTGAAAAGTTGACCTTTTGTATCTCAACATACAGGCATACAAAGTTCTAACAGACAGGGCCCAATCCCCGTAAGTTAAGGCATAGTCTTAGTCTCCATCTGTCCCCCTTCCCTCCCCCCACACCCACCCCACCAAGTCCTTTCCTGTACCCCCATCACCACAGAAAAAAGGCCAGGTGTCTGCTATCGCAGATGGTATTTCATCCTTAAAAAGTAAATGTAATGAAATAAATAAAACTGGCTTCCTTGTCAAATCTATATTCGTCCAAAATTACTTGATATTCTACACAAAAACGCACCAAAGTCAAACTTTACTATTTTCATATCAACGCTTATTCCCAGAAAGAACGCATGAAGCAGAAAAGAAAAACTATCAACGATCATCCGAAATACAACAACTGAAACAATTGATATATTTAAAATATATATGCTTATAAATATTTCTTAAAATACTTACACCATCTGCAATTCCATTCTTGCCTCCCACCTTCGGTATGTCCGCCTATTGGAGCCGTTGATGAATTTCCCGCTTAAATTCTAACATATGATGTAAGGCATAATACGTAATACGGAAGACATAATACGTAAGACCTAATACATAAGGTTTAAGATCTAATACATAATACCTAAGAGCTAATACATAATAGCTAAGAGCTAAGACCTAATACATGATACGTAATACCTAAGAGCTAAGACCTAACACCTAATACTTAAGACATAAGACAAAAGGGCCCTTATAGGCTTCCGTACCTCCGGGTGTAATGAATATAGAAATGGGGACTATATGATGGAGTTCGATCACATGATAAAGTCACTTTTATTCGCTGACGCTTTTACGCTACCAACATCCCCAAACCACATCCCTTCAAGAGGGAGAGAAAGAGAGAGAGAGAGAGAGAGAGAGAGAGAGAGAGAGTGATGATGATGTATTTTAATTGATTATTTTATAAAAAGAGACACACATTGGTGTGTATATACGAATGCGTTCGTATAATACGCTTTCATAAACTTATCGGCCGTGTCGTGAGAAAACGTCCTGAATGTACAGGCCTGGGCTGCCATGTACATACCGTTTTACCTGGTAAGCACTCAGTGTCGCAGGGAATGGGTCCTGTCCGAGCCCTGTCTTCACCACCTTAAGAAGTACTCGTCTATATATCTCATGTAAACAGTTTAAGTAGCTTTGGTTCAGCTGTCGCAGAGCTCTGAATTTACCCAGAAATGGCCACAATCACAGAACATAGGATTTTCGGAGCACGAACAGTAGAAGACTCAACCCGATCATGTACTGTGTCTACTAAATGAACAAAGAGGAAGCGGAACAGAAACCGCATATTGAACGTGCAGTAGCAAAATTGCTTGTGTTCCGAACCGCTTATAGGTTTAAATACATCATAAAATACAAGTTAGAATTCGAGGCGCATAATGAACGAACAAAACAGTCTTCATTTTATAAACGCATTTTGTGGTATATCCTGAATCATGACAGCCTATCATCAGCATATCTACCTTACACATTTTAAGTTAGAACCTAAGTCACCTCGCTGGTTGACTTAAGTTTATAGCAAAATCTAAGCAAAGAGTTTCAACTAAGATTTTTTGTGAAACCACATAAGTATACACTTTTGACTTAAGTTATAACTTAAGTCAAAAGTTCTTGCTTAGATCGTATGTGAAACTGGCCCCAGGGCCCTGATCATAAATTTTATGGAAAATCAGTAAGAATACACTGAAAACCAGTGAAGATAAAAAGCAATTTATTTCAAATTCTAAAGGCACAAGGTGAAAAAAGGCTTTGTATCATAAAGTAACATGACAAAGAAATGATTATCCACAAACAATTAATATTTCATATAACATAATAAATTTGAGCCGCGACACGACAAAACCAACAAAGCGGCTCTGTGCCATGCAAAGACTCCGATCAGCCTGGGCGTCCGCCCAGTCTGATCGGACTCTTCACTAAGCGCTTTAAGGATAGCTAAGGGTCTAAGCTAGCTCGATGCGGACAACGAAGACTTTGATCAGACTGGGCGGATGCACAGGCTGACCTGAGTCTGCGCTGGGCGCACATGCCACATTCATAGTTTTCTCGTGTCGCGGCTCATATCATTTAAACGCAAATGGTGCTATGAACTTGCGCTATAGGCACATGCAAACAGTGTTCCAGATAAGAAGGTTAAAAGGAATGATTTAAGGATTTTTTTCTTATATCTGCAGAAAAACAAATATGCTGCATTTCTTTCATTAGAACTGCCTCGCTGTGACGGTTCTTATTAGGAGTCACAACCTATGTTTTCATTGAGGAATGAAAATATCTCTAAATTATCCCCAAAAACCAATTTTATCTGAAGTTCTGTGGAAATTTAGATGAGCAAAGTTATGAAATCCATGCATACTGTGCCGCAACGACCAACTAGTTTAGCTTCACATATTGCAGGTCATATATTTTGATTGTAAACAATTAAGCTGCAGCTAGTTTATTTTACAGACATTTGAGCCGCGACACGAGAAAACCAACAAAGTGGAATTAGCGCCCAGCACAGACTCAGATCAGCCTGGGCATCCGCCCAGCCTGATCAGAGTCTTTGCTGCCCGCATGGAGCTAGCTTAGACCCTTAGCTACCCACTCAGCGCACAGCGAAAACTCTGATCAAATTGGCTGGATGCCCAGGCTGATCTTAGTCTCTGCTGGGCGCACATGCCAATTTGTTGGTTTTGTCATGTCGCGACTCATAAATTTTTTATTGGCAGCTGAATAAAAACATTAACATATCCAGGTCCAGAACCTTAGGAGCATTTGATACTTATGACTTGTTGTTTGTCGACTAAGTATCTAGTGTCCTAAACTAGCGGTCGTGATAAACTTATAGACTCGGACCGCATGCGGTGCCTGTCATACCACTTATTCGCAGGGGCGTATTTAGAGTTCTGTTAGGTCTGAATCGCATCTGCCCTGCGACAAGGCTGTGCGACCTGTGTACGACGGGGTGAGCAAATCGCAAGCAGTTTCAGAAAAATCGTGCAAATAGCCATTGCTTTCGCAGATGGTCTTTGCGCACCACGATGAAAATCAGTCACAGACAGACCTTAGAGCATGTTCAGAAACCTGTCGCAGTGATCACAGATCGCAGTGTTTGCACATGTCTGAAATATACGTCTAACATGATCTTCCCACGGTCGCCAATCAATAGCGGTCAGTCTAGCAATATCGTGGGTTACTCTACTCAGTAAGTTTCTAACCGCACGGCTTGTCGCCCGACCCCATGCTCGGACGAACGACCAGTCGCTCGACTTAATGACCGGTCGTGAGCCCAGTCGTATGGTTGTATGACTAATCAAAAACCTGTTGGCAACAAAACTTCATAGGTCCACTTTTACCTACCTTTAAACTCTCAGGTAATTATTTCACATTCTGGCACGAATATGGGGCATTTTTTGGTCGTAACCACATGTGGTGATTCAAATGCAACGTGAAATTAGCCCATTGGTCCAACTTCACATTGCATTTAAAACGCCATCTTTGATTTGAACCATGAATTATCCCATAGACCATAGCGCAAAATAAATCTTGTCCAGAGATTAACTGAGGTTTCAAACCGACGTAAAATTGGACCATAGACATACTATACGTCTGAGCTAAACACAAAAACTTTTTTGTTTTCATACTTATGCTAGTTGCTTAAAGGAGCCCCGGTAGCTCAGTGGGTTAAGCGCTGGCCTACTGATCTAGCGGACCGGGTTTGAATCCCGCTTGAGGCGAGAGTCTTTCCTACAGTAAACGGGGTTCCATTGCACATTGCCTTTCATAATCACCGTCCTATCGTCTTGATATGACTGAAATACTGTTGAAAGGGACGTAAAATCCCAAGTCATCCATCCATCCATGTCAATGACAAAAACTCGACATGTACATAAATTACGAAAATGAAATTTAACAAACAGAAATTTACAATATTAATATTCTGTTGATTTTTCAATGACCATGAAATGTGTTACTTTCGGAAAACGGACAAAAAGCACGAAATGAACTATATTGCAAAATAAGTATTTTGTGCTAAACAAATATCAACTCTTAGGCCCGATTCCACGCCGCCTTAAAACTTGTTTTAAGCACTAATCAATGACTGGTGTTGTATTATGGTAAAGGTAAAATATTCGATAACTAAAGTTTAGTTTGTGTTTTAAGGCGCCTTGAAGTCGGGCCTTAAACATGCTAGGGCCGTATTTTTAAAACGACTCAGTCGTTGCTAAGTTGTTGCTAAGTCTGAATTTCTTTCAAGGAGATTCCCTACAACTATGAAATTTGCTCTGGAGGAACAGTCTTTTTCAGACTGTTCCTCCAGATCAAATTTCATGGTTGTAGGGAATCTCCTTCATACAAATTTAGCCTAAGCAACAACATAGCAACGACTTAAGTGGTTTTATAAATACGGCCCCTGGTTCCTACCCTACTTATGTTTGCAAAATGTAATAGTCTTTCTTTGTATCATACTCTATTCTAAATAATGCTGATCATTGAATTTGCAAATTAAGATATTTCAACACTAAACAAACAGTTGCATGAATCAATTTTATCAGTTTTCAAAAGCTACATGTATGGCAACCGTGCATATAGAAAAATTCAAAGTTTAATGATTAAGGCATATTTGATGAGTATTGGTTTCTGACTTCGGCTTCGGCAAGTTAACTTCGCTTAAGGTGTATGGATACAACTTCGTGGGAAGCAACTCTTTCTTGTGTGGACCAACTCTGTAGGAAAAGATTTTGCTCCCAAGGGGCTTTTTTCCTTTAAGAATAGAATAATTTTGGCAGGGCTGGGTCCTCCAGAGAAGCAAACGAGGAGCCACAAAAGTTGTTCCCCTTTGAAAAAAGGGTCAGAAAGATATGAAGGTGTATCCATACACCGTTAACAACTTGGTGTGTGTGTGGTGGGGGTGTTATAGTTTTATCAGTCTATCATTTGACCTTAATACTGACGATGAATAACTTGAAGGAAATGGCGGAAAACGAAATTCTCAAAGGTGTTCGAAGCACGAACGAGATGCAGACAATATCATTTTAAGCATGTTGGCTTATCAGCAGATGCTGTCTTGCTTTAAAGTGTATTCATACAACTCTATGATATTATGCCATCTTTACAAAGGGGAAACAATTTTGTGACTTCGTGTTTGTTTCCATGGACGCCGTAGCCCTTCCAATATGGTGTTTACTCTTACAGGGTAGAATTTACTCCAGGGAAGCTATTATTTCCTTTTTGAGTTAGCGATTTCCCTGACAAATGTACGGATTGACCTTAACCCATTTTTACCCAGTGGAATACTCTATCCTCATTAAATAGATGAGTTCATTTGTCAGTTTAAGGCTGTCTGGTTGAGTTTATTTTTCTCCTTTTTATTTTATTTTAAGGAGAAAATGCCAATTTGTTAAATGCAAATAGTGTAGACCCTGATCAGACGCCGCTGAAAGTCTGATCTGGGTCTGCACTGTTTGTCTATCGCTCGTTTATGGACACTAGGCATTTATTAATGGGTTAAATATGTCTCGCTTGAATCGAAAAAAGTAGAAATAAAAAGTTTTGAAATATCCAATTACTTCCTCAGCGGCTGTACTGAACACTTTGCTCTACACGAATTGCAAAGAAATTGAATGCGTAAAAATGTTATGTATAAACTTTAAAGACAAATATTCTCTACCATACTGACCCCCCACCCCATCCAACCCCACCCAGGTCTTGATTAACCTTATGACCCTGTTATGTCATTAACTATGTGACATAGGGTATTTGCTTTAATGAACTAGCAGTGTCACGGGACTGTTGCCTAGTAGGATTATGATTCCCAATAAACAAGAATATATGTCTTTAAAGTCAACTTTTGAAGACAAAAAATCCACAGCAAATCTTATGATGTATACTTATCACAGGAATGCAGTAGAAAGTGGAATGTACAGCGAAAAATATACTAAAATTTGGTGAATGTACATCTTCAAAAAATTCGATGTTTTCGCGAAAAATATCTTCATATCGTACAACAATTCACTATATATCATCTCAAGATCTAAAATGCAAAGAATCGTATTTATATATCAATGGTATCAGACTAAAGATGGATGCAGATATTTCACATTCACACATGTTCTTTTTACGGGCGTCTTCCATTGGAACATTCATGGAAATCACAATGTGGTAGGGTAATGTTAACAGACCGCGCTCGAAAATACCCTTATAGTGTTAAAGGGATGTATGACTATAATAAAACCTATCCCATTTTAAAATATCACTACTCTGCATGATGATTCTCAAATGGTTAAGGGCGTAAAAATTTCGGGGAACAGACTAGCAGCTGGTTGCCAATTATTCTACCGTAAAAATTACGGATTTTTTTACAGTGCAGGTTTCAGTGGGTGAAAAAGAGCTTGTATCTTGTTTGAGCACAGTCAGCAAGGCAGAATATTAGTATAAAGGTTCTGTCACCTTTTGATTTGTATCAGAAAATACACAAATAATTATGTTTCTTATTTTTTTCACACAAGGTGATACTGAGATAAATACAGGCACTTCAGCCATACATAGTCAAGAACCTTTCACAAAACTTTTGTGTAATTCGTGACCATTTATGGCTATTTTTGAATATCCTTAACTATTCTTTTGGATTTTCATGATTCGATTTTTGGATATCTATGAATCGAATTTTGGGTGTGCAAAAATCTATTTTTAAAAAGCCATAAATAAGCCTGAATATTTGATAGCCATTATTCAATTTATGGATATTCAAAATTAAGCCGATTTTTTGGATATCCGAAAATCGAATTATAGATATCCAAAACATCGAATTATGGATATCCATAAATCGAATTCTAGATATCCAATATTATGCTATATTTTATGATATCCCTAAATGGAAATAACAGTTTGGCTCTCTTGCACTTTAGCAATAACCGTATCCTTAATAACCTAATAACATTATTCGTATATTTGCACTAAGCTACTTTCGTTCTTCAAAACTGTTGGATTTTCTTAATTATATTAACAGCACATTTCAAGAAACAAAAAAAGGAAAATAAGCTAGTTCTCATATATTTGAGATCATTTATATAAGATTATTATGTGTGCTCGCATTTCATGGAGCATATTGTCAAAAACTAATATATGATAAAATGTACAAAAATACAAGCTAACAGTAATATACATGCAATCCAAACCTGAAATGCAAACTGTTTTTTTTTTTTTTTTTTTTTTTCTTCGGACGTGAACTCGACCAAGCTTCATATCCAGATATCTAAAAGGACTGGTCCATTATTTCCTGACAGGAAAGGTCCTATTGTTTGCACTGACATGCCTTATCTATGTCTAATCAACCCTTTCAAAATATAAGAAGTCAATTCCATGACAAGAAACCGTGAACGCATGGCAAGCCGTCATACGTCTTGTATTGCAACCTACTACCAAAAAGAGGAATTCAAGCCTCATGTGCTACTTGTTCGCATTCGCAATAATATTAGTATTGAATGTAATTATGAAATGAGCCGCGACACGAGAAAACCAACAAAGTGGTTGTGCGCCCAGCGCAGAGTCAGATCAGCCTGGGCATCCGCCCAGTCTAAGCAGAGTCTTTGCTTTGCGCTAAAAGGGTAGCTAAGGATCTTAGCTACCTCTCTGCGAACAGCGAAGACTCTGATCAGGCTGGGCGGATGCCCAGGCTGATCTGAGTCTGCGCTTGGCGCACAACCACTTTGATGGTTTTCTCGTGTCGCAGCTCATATAGTTATACATATTTTAAGTCCAGCTGACTGTCAATATCTCAAACACTGACATCTCAAATAAAACCCTCTTATAACAAAGAATATAGTTCGGACCCGTTTCCTTTTCTTCTTTACATTTCACACACCTTTGAATCAACACTGAATCAATGGTGATTCAAGAAAGTGACGTCAACGTTATATCATTGAATCAACGTTGATTCAATGTTGATTCAAAGGCGTTTCCTGCTGAGAAGCATTCGCTTTGCGTGTTGCGGTTCAAACATTACTTAATTCATTGTTGTCAGCTAAATATATTCTTTAATCATCTAAAACTAATGTACACTACGTTACAATTAAAATAAAATACATTCACACATATACTTGAATGCTTTGATGGCACATTAAAACAACAATTTTAAAGTAAATATAAAAATGTATAAAATCAGTTTGATATCGGAATGCCATATACAGTGTTCTTTTTCTTGGAATTAATTTGTAAGATAAACCAAGCTTAGACTTTCGCTTCTCAACCCGAAAATCTAAGATTGTATAAAATAATTTGGATATTTGATTTATGTTTATATATTAACAGGAATAATCGAATACAGCTATTTACGTATGTGTTTATAATTGTTTAATATTTACACAAATGAGCCGCGACACGTGAAAACCAACAAAGTGGTTGTGCGCCCAGCGCAGACTCAGATCAACCTCGGCATCCACCCAGTCTGAGCAGACTTATCACTAAGCGCTTAAAGGCTAGCTAAGGGTCTAAGCTACCTTCATGCGGACAGCGAAGACTCTGATCAAACTGGTTGAATGCACACGCTGATCTGTGTCTGAGCTGGGCGCACAACCACATTGTTGGTTTTCTCGTGTCGCGGCTCAAATATATTTCGAAGAAATACAATATTACACTTTTTTGATAAGCTATCAATGACAAGGAACGAAAGGAGATGTTGTGATAAAAGGTTGAATGAAAGAAATTTCACGAAAAAATTTAAAGTGGTTGATTGACATCTGTGACCAGAAGATCAGGGAAAAATCGGATGTGGATCCAATCGATGCATTACACCCAAAGCCAAAATTGTGTTTTGTTTTTACGACGCATTTACTAACTAATGCAACGAACATGTTCTACAGGCGATGAAAATTTATTACGGTCAACTGTCAGATGAAATACTCCGCCGAAACTGGTTTATTTCAAGTTATAACTATATTAAAACCGCAAACGGTCGCGGCAACTAGATCTGTGACATCATTCTATATCAGAGCCTCGCCGTACTTTGTAAACCTCACACTAACAAAGTGACCGCCGCGGAAGATGTCGATAATGTTCCGTTATAGGTAAAGGTAAATTTCGTGACAAGGTTCATATGGGCCGGCGTCTATAGAGAAAATACCGTTGTTTTTTTATTTGTTTATATTTGTTTATCATTTTATGATAACGAAAGGTTTCTGAACCTGCTCAAACAACGCAATGTTGCGTAGTATTTCCTCCATCCCCACTTCAAATTTAGCTTTCTTCCACTGTCCTCGACTCGCTTTAAAATGGGTGGCGAATTTCCCCTGCAACGTACTGCTTTTACGTAAAAACTTTAAGAACTGGTAACATAAATTTTATAAAACAGTGTGAGCATTCCAGCGCTTTTAAGACATGAGCAAACATAGTATACATAACCATATTTAGCAAAGAATTAAACAAAGAAATAAAATAAGCAATATATTTATGTACAAATACTCAAACAAATTAAACTGTATCAAAATCAACAGCAATACTTGCAAAGGGAGAATAGTACTGTGTTATCTCCCTTGAACAAAGGGAAGGAATTGAGTAATCCAGGGAAGAAACTTATAAAGACAAGGGAAATAAATCTGCGAAGGGAGGCAATTGCAATTGCCTCCCTTTGCAAAAATATTAACTTCCATTATCAGTATGAGTTTA
This sequence comes from Ctena decussata, assembly GCA_963989385.1. Lineage (NCBI taxonomy): Eukaryota > Metazoa > Mollusca > Bivalvia > Lucinida > Lucinidae > Ctena > Ctena decussata. The sequence goes on from OZ022510.1 coordinate 10,221,446, forward strand.
CTCCCTTGAAAAAGAGAAAAGATATGCCATAAAAGGAGGCATTTTTACGTTACCTCTCTATGCAAAAATTTTGCTTTCCTGAAGTTTACAACAGAAGGGGAATAACACAGTAATACCTCCCATTAGAATGCAATAGCAAGATAAATAAACTACATTTGTATCTTTTGATCTTGCGCTCTGGCCATTTACATATGCACCAAGAGTACTATACTGTCATCACAGTCTAGATCTTGTAAGAAGAGTCAACTCCCTTCCTTTAACAACCATGCCGTAAAAAACGACTCTTTCAAATTTTGATGATCTTACTAAACAGAAAATAATCCTCTCTCGCATGGAACTTCATCAAAAGCGGATTCAAAATAACCAGCGCCTTACTCTCTAACATAGCATCAGCAGTTTTAGCATAAATTGTGATAGTCGCCATTTTGGTATTACGTCATCATCAAGCTAGGTTACGTCACGAAAATGTCCATTCCTCCTTGCATAGACCTTCCTTACAAGCTTGGCACAATTCGGCGTTGTGTTGATTTCTGGGTTTGCCGCTACGTCTGTCTATTCTAAGTGGTGGTCGTACGAAGCCGTAGTATATCTGTCCAACTCTGTTATATACGTTACCTATAACCTACAATGATATTCATCGCTATAGTCATATTTATGACAATAAACACAGGAAATGTTGCATATGTTACCAATACATGTAACATACACAATACATGTAACATACACAAACATGCGAATTGCATATACCTTAATTTTAGGAATAATTCTGTCGTCAACGTAGTTCCATTAATTCTCAACACTGACAAAAGCATCACATTATGTTACAAGGGGACTCAACTTTGTTGGTTTATTGCCGTTTCGTCATGTATGCTTCATGTGGTGTTACTTAAGTTGACAACTATATATGATAGTAATGTGATTATATGCATTTCTTTCTTGAAGATTTACATCCTGAATATTTTTGTTAACTTTTAAATTTCTCACAAAACATTATATCCTAGGCATGATAATAATTACTATAAAAAGTACATTTATCTGCCAAATTTTTTATTTGTGATGGTCACTTAAAATAGGAGAATTTAAAAAAATACACAAAAATGGCGACAATAGCGGACCGCCATTCCCTCCAAAAATGAAAACTGGATACGCCCAGCAATCATAGATAATCAGGTTAACGTTATATCATGAATAATTTTAAGCCCTTTCTTTAATTGACTTCAGACAGTTATTGGCTGAAAAGCACTCACGTGCACAGATTAGAGGTTAATGCTATTGTAAAGTAATTTACTCCACCAATCATAAAATTCAAAACATGCTTGCAGAGACGCCTGTGGGAGTCAATCAATTTATGACGACAAAATATTCGTGAATATTCAAGAAGGGTACGCATTGATATATCGTCTCTGCCTCCGTAACAAAGATGTTTTCGCTGAAGATTTGTTGAACAAATCTTAATTATGTTGCATACAACTAACCAGTTTCATAATTTTGTGATTATTTCGTAACGAAATACGAGGGAGTATACCTTTAAACGGACGTGTTTTACTCATTTCAATTTCTCACACAGTATGTAAATTTGCTTCCAAAGCGTGATTTTGCGATTGCCTCTGAGGCTAATCTAATGTGTTGGTGTTTCAAGTAAATGTGGTAACCTTTGCCCAATTTGCTTCTAGTTTTGTTTCGTGGTTTGAAATAAAAATAGAGGATCTTACATAAGTGCTCAAGTATTATTGGATTTATTAAACGAGTTGGGGAAAAAGATAAGATGCGAGGCTGTGCCGAGCATCTTATCAGTTTTCCCCAACGAGTTTAATAAATTTAATAATACAGGAGCACGAATGCAAGATTCTATTTATCATATGACACTAAAAGCGCATTTTATTAGCAATATTTGCACTAAAACGTCACGATTTCGCCATTAGAAATTGCGACGTTTTTACGTATAAAGTTACGACGTAATTTGCATATTTAATCCACTAGTGGATTATCGTTTTTAATGCATGGCTTTATTACACTCTCAGATGCGACGTCATATGATAAAGTTTAATTATCATGGCTTCGGTGTTGAAAATACCGTAAAAATCTAAATATTTGGACAGATAGGTCTGCTCATGCGCAAATAGCGCAGATCCAGATCAGACTGCTCCTGCTGTCTGATCTGGGTCTACACTGTTTGCCATCTATCTGCATAATTGAGCCGGGACACGAGAAAACAAACAATGAGGTCGTGCGCCCAGCGCGGACTAAGATCAGCTTGGGCATCCGCCCAGTTCGATCAGAGTCTTCGTTAAGTGCCCAAATGGTAACTAAGGGTCCTAGCTACCTCCATGCGGACAGCGAATACTCTGATCAGACTGGGCGGATGCCCAGGCTGATCTGAGCCTGCGCTGGCCGCACAACCGCATTGTTGGTTTTATCGTGTCGTGGCTCATTAATTATTATATCATTTTGTATGCATTACTGCTGCATAGTAAAACCAAACTTTTCCATAGAACTACGTCCCAAATTTTAGAAGTTTTACTGAATTTACCTTGACCACTTCCTCAGGGTACCACATGGCATGTTCAAACTTTCCCGTCTTACATCTCTGACACTGCTGACCATACAACTTAAACATCACACAGCCGGTATTGGTGGCAAAGTTTAGTTCAAACCAGAACACCACTCGACCTTTCATTGAAGTCCATCCGTGGCCGCAATCCTATAGACACGAAGACAAAAATACTCAAGTAAACCGAATCTGCTATTTTCGTTTCTCTGATGTGTTCCTTGCTCCGGGAGGATCATTCTTCAGAATCTGTTTTAAACGGTCAGACATTTCGATCTCTAGAGCTCTAGATAAGAGGGGTATTTGAAGATAATTGAGGGGTATTTTTTCTTATTTTTCTCAGAAAAACCATAAGTTGTGACCCCTCATCTGAACCGTCTCTCGTCGAGACGGTTCAAATGATAGGTCACAACATATGTTTTAATGCAGAAATAACGAAAATTATCCATAGTTATCACCAAATACTCCCTCTTATCTAGAGCTCTGGATCTCGCAGAAGCGATTTCATTCTTATTTTTTTTTGTCTATGCTGGATCCCAAAAGAATATTAAATGATTAGGAAGCGATATGCAAATAATTATCTACCCTGGAGGCGCCATAGAAGCAGACAACAAATGCTACGTCTGCAAAATTTCAAAGAAAGATTTCGAGATTCCTCAAAGCAAATATACATCATTTTACGTGTGCAGATGCGAATGCTATTGTTTGTCTCCGGCTTTGCTGTTCGCTCGTGCGCAAAGGACCCTTTAAGTGTGTCATAGCTCAGTATCTATTTCAACTGTTCATAAAATGTACATGTTTATTCATATATGGGCCAAGTCATCGTGTATATGAAAAATTCATATGATTACCTATGAATAATTATGCGACGTCTTGTGCTAATAATTCAAATTAATATTAATACTCTGTGTGCGTCTAGAGTATTTGATGAATCTGTAAAAACCCACAAGCCCCAGCACGTTCAAATCAGCTCGCAATTAAAGTTACCGAAGAATTGGTTTCTTACATGCCGTACATTCATTCTTGATATCACTACATTTTTAATACTTACACAAATAAAACTTTTTTAATAAATTCATATATTTCATTCACATATTTCGTTTCAGACTTGTATGTTCTATGTACATTTATTTTATTTTTTGGATTTTATTTTCGGAGTAAGGTATACATGTACAGACATAGGGTGGAGCATTCAAAACTATGATAAAAGACATATGCATTCCATGACTATTTTTATTAAAACATACACACACGCACGCGCACACTTGTTTGTATAGTTTCTAGGTTATTCAATTTATACATTTTATTGCATCTATTTTTTTTTTTTTTCATTTTTTAAAACACACAGACGTTGGGCATATTATTAAGAAAATACATATTTTAAACAAGTATATGCTGTGAAATATTTACTTTGAAATAAGTATATTTATACAGTATATTTAGTATTCAAATTGCTTTTTAGGTCAACGTTTTAGGTTTGTTTGATTTTTGTTTTATGAAAGACCAGCATTATTCACTACTCTCGCCCATATGTTAAAACTGAGCAAAAGCCTACATGTTCATGTATTCGTATCTCGTATCTTCAAATATTTTTTGTGGTTGTTGCGTAACTGCCTATTCGTAAATACGCACGTGCGTATAGAAATTTTTTCAAACTGACAAAATTTCAACATGAACCTTCATATTAAAAAAAATTGATGATGTTGAATTTTTACGGATTCTCAGTAGTAACTGCAAACGGAATCAACTACATGAAATATCTTTGGGGCTACACTCTTATCCTTGTCCTCAAGCGGTATAAAACATAATGATTATTGTTCATAAAATTTAATTACTCCTTGTTAAGCCCCTGTTATTGTTTCTTGGATTTTTCTCACAATATTATGAAATAATACTATTAAGAAAGCAATAAAAGTGATTCGGCGTAAATATGACAGAGATGGGTCTGACAGCCCTTTGGAACAGTTATTCAGTCTATAATCAAGCCTTGTCTTCGAGAGACAGACAATGAAGGAATCGGAGGATAGGAAGACAATGCAAATCCAAAGAGCCCCCATACCGAATCTACTACAAGAACAGCAGGCACTTGGCATATTCGCAGTTTTAGTGTTGGGTGCCCCCATCCCCGACTCCTGGTAGTCCTTTTGATAAAGAAAGAATAAGGATATGATTGACAGTTGGATGGTAGGATGGAGTGAAAGTACCGCGGAACTTTTGGCAGTCGGACGGCCCACTGATGTTGGCTTAAGATACAGTCTCGACAATGCTACGATCTGTATTGAGCAGATACGATTTCCTCGTATGTCACACAGTATACACTTAGTTAAGGATAACGGCATTAATAGGGATCTGCTGCACTTGTTGCAGACTCGTATTGGATATCTGCAGCCCTTTATCCTCTCATTCAAACTAGTTTCATTACTTCCATTCCCATTCTCTCTCGAAGGTTCTGTCTAAAACACTGCTTGCTTTGTTTTAAATCTAATGTGAGGCTTATAACACTTCATTTGTATCTAAATATTTCGAATTTATTCATGTTTCTATTTTTACGAGTTTGGACTTTGAGATTATTGTTGTTACGCTATGTTCATAACAGTAAAACTGGTCTACTATTTTTACTATTACAAACACAGCGTTACAACAATAAATACAGCGTACAATTTTGGCTGTCAGTTTGCTGTTTGGTACTGCGGTGTACACTGTACGCCCATATACATTTGCATGCGCATAGGAAGTCTGGCAATTTATTCTAACACATTAGACTAAGACTAGCTTGTGTGTTAGTACGAAGAACTGCTCTGTAGTGCACAGATAAAAACAGATCAGTGTAAGCCACCATTGTCTCCTATTCGTTATCAATTTGTCGAACTGAAGTGCAAAGGGCAATTATGAAGGTACTTTTTGTTTTAAAGAAATGAAAGCGGTTTTCTCTAAGCAACTGAGTATCAAAAACCGCATCATATTATCATTAATAATTTTCGAGGTATAAAGAGTTGAATTTGCAAATTTTATGCCATCTGACAATCATTTTGAGCTGCCTTATTAATATTCATAAGGTATTCGATGATGTCATCGTTGAACACTGAAATTTTAAATTAAAAAAACTAATCAACAAATATTTTTGTAGAAAAAATCTAAATGACTGCAGTGAGACAGCAGAAAGAGCAGTGTCTATAAGGCTGTTTTCATGACCACAACCGATTTTCTTTTAACTTTGCAAACTCATACTACTATGTGTTGGCTGTAATGTCATGCAATATTAGATCAGTTGGTGTAGGTTCCTTTGTTGTGTACACGATGAAAGTAGGTGGGGTAATTCTGACCCGAAGAGTGTTCAGTTAAGAAAATGCTAATATTTTTATTGCTACTTAGAACTGGAAGTCTATCATTTCATGACACCTTATACAATGCCAGGTTAATACTTTAGTGAAATTTCTCCACGCAATGCGTTTATACTCACTTGTATAACATATCTAAATTTTAGCATTTTTTATTCGCCAACTTTAAGCAAAACATAGACTAGAAAGAGTCCCATTTATTTTTTTTAATCATAACATACACCATAATATTTTTCTTTCTAAATATAAAAGAATTTTCTTCTGATAGCTATAAATGAATGGGATCAAAAGATTCTATTTGGAGATAAAGTATCTGAGAGGGCTGGAATTTATAAGTGAATGAATATATATATATCTTTTGGACTGACTCCAGTCTAGCAAAACCACATCAGCGTTTTACACTGAAAGCAGTTCCAATGACATTTTGCTGTTAAATAGTATATTAGATGGAAGTCTGTTTGGGTCTTGGACTGAGTTCATGTTCGTAATGAAAATCAAAATGAAATTCTTATTCTGTATTTTAGTAGAATTAGTCATTTTGGTAACTATGACAGAATGGCAAATCAGAGGCAATTTTGGTGCAAATCTGCCTCCATGTGTTTAGGGATTACTTTTTTTGTGCGTAGACGACCGTTCAGAAAATGAATTACTCAAATGTGATGAGTCTGCGTTCCAACTGGTAATTTCACAGAAATGATTGGAACAATATATCCTTTCTGTTACAAGCGAAATTTTGTCTTCCATGATCATCTGCCCCTGTCTCGAGGATATATACCAGTATAAAATCATGGAAAAGTCTATACAAAATTTGTTTTGAGTGCGATTTTCCTGAAACTAGCAACAGTTTATCAAAACAATAATTTCTTTTATACTTTTAATGACTTATACAGAGTTCTCGGTGAAATCGAAACTGATAATCTCACTGTTTCAAACAGTGAAATTATCACTTTAGATGTCACTGTTTCAAAAAAAAAAAAAAAAAAAAAAAAAGATTTTCGTTTAATAGTCTCATTTATTTGTTGATTAATTGGTTAAACTTTATCCGGCTTGACTTGAATTACGTCACGCATGTTTGTACGTCAAAACGACGTTAATGCCGTCACTAAAAGCACCAACGTAATACTGTTAATGCACGCGACGTAAGGCCGCCTAAGTCTCCTATCGGCATTATTTCTTAGCACATTTCTTGAGATTCGTTTGTCTAAATGAAATTCCAAGCTATATTTTAGTTGCAAACTTTGTTTACAATCCATATAATACTAAGTTACCACGCTGGAAGCATTAAATTTGACTCAACACGGCTAGAAAAATTGTTGTGTCTCTGTCGTGATGGCTGACACATTGGAATTAAGTGATTTTGTGCAATTTTTAAGGCATAAAAGAAATAGGAATTTGACTATTTCAGTGTAAGATCAATTGTTATTTCACTCATGAACACCAAAAGCAGTATTTTTACTCGTGGCTTCGCCACTCGTGAACATACTGCTTTTGGTGTTCATTCGGTGAAATAAAAATTGATCTTACACTGAAAATGTCAAATATCCTCTATAGCTTCCTGTCCAGATCAAAATTTTGTCCCCAGTGGCTGTCTGCCCTTTGCATAGTTTTTTACATGTTTAAATTCATGCAAAAAGCTATATAAAATCAGAGTTTTGGTATATCTTTATGAAATTTCACAGAAATATTATAAGTAACATTAGCTTTCTTTGATAACCAGAAGTGAGTTAACTAGTGTTATGTGCCCCTCTCTCGGGGCATACACAGTCATAACATCATGAAGAAATCTAAATAAAATCAGTGTTGAAGAGATTTTCCTGAAGCTTGCAGCAAATTATCAAAGTAATATAAGCTTCGTTTTAGGATCAAAATGTTTTTTCGAGGAGTTATCTACCCCTGACACAGTGCTTTATTTATTATACAATGTACTTGTATCAAATCATGAACATAAATCAGAACTGAAAAGGATTTTTTATAAAAAATATATGTAACAAACTGTCAAAACAATAATAGCATCTAAGGATGGTTAAATTTTTACCACAAGGAGGTTATCTGCCTCTTTCCCGGAGTTATGTACATGTATGAAATCATAAAAAATATCTATCAAATTGTTGCAGTGGTTTTCCCAGCCATTTACAATACGTTTTATTATTTCCTAGTTCTCCAAATTTGGTCAATTTAAACAAAGTCGCCAAGCTATGATATCTTAATAATTCAAACTGAATTCTCTGCTTTTTAAATCATTTTGCTTTAAAGCCATAGTTAACATATGAAAAATAATAATTACTCTTTAAAAATTCATCATATAATCTTATTCTATATAATCACGCCTGGTAAACTATCAAAGGTACCTCCGCCGAGGTACGGATAATAGGTTGTGACAGGCATCCGGAGCTACCTGTGACGGTGCAAAAATAGACAAAAAGGTAGGTATATGTCTTTTTTGATAAAATACACAATAACCAGCGATTGTATTGAAAATCAAAGAGTGCTACTCGACCCTTATATACATTAAATTTTGTCCCACAATCTATCCCTGGGAACTTTACATATATACCGAAAATATGACTTTTGAAGTGGCTTTAAGGTCAGTCGAAAGTACTCAAAACCAAAAAAAAATCGGTTGTTTTAGGTCCTAAATGCACTTTTCTTGCACCAGAATCTGTTTATCTGGACACACTGACGTAAAGTTAACCTCCTTGTCCAAATATAAATGCCGATAAACTCCAAATAAGGCTGGATTCTGTACAAAAAAACTGAGGTGCCTGTGACGGCATGGAGATGCCTTTGATGTATAGAAAATATAGTGTAAATCTGAAGATTTATTGCGGTTGTAAATATTGATATTCTTCAGCTCTAGACCACTGCCTTGAAGAATCGTTCATTCAACAACGCAATGATTTATCTTAATGCGTATTTTTGTTAAAAGTAAAACGATAAACAATGATCGTGAACATATACAGTCAGATCCTACATTCTGCCCTCAAACCAAGATGAAAGTAATTATATAGAAAACTTGACAATAGTTCATATAAACACGCATGGCAAAACGAATAAACAGCTTTTTTCCAGGCATATGATCATTTACCTACCCCAAATGAAAACAAGACTAACTTCTGGTTTTACCTATTTTATATTTTAAATTACAAAACAAACCCGAAAGCAAAGTGGGCGGTTGTACAGCTGACCTTATTGCTAGAAGACTACAGAAAAGCGGACATTAGAACACGTAACATTGATGCTTTACAACAGAAATTCTAAATCCAAAGCATATCATCTCAAAGAGTTATTGCCCGTTTTGTTTCCATATCTGTTAGTCAACACTGACGAGTTGTACTTAGCTATTGAAAATTTACTGCCTACTTCAGTGTTAGAACCGTTATAAATGCGCTTAAATAAGACGCGTTAGAAATTGTCGAGGTCACACGCCATGCCAGCTATACGAAACGTTTTCAAAAACAACAACATTTTGGAAGATGACTTTTACGTATGTAGTCAAAGTGCTCTTTTGGTACCAAATTTGATGCAGTGGCTATTCGGAGACTTTGAATTACACATAATTTACAGTAAGATTCCGATTACTTCAACATGCTCAAAGGTGTAATGTCGAGAATATGTCACCTGCTGATGATGCAATCTATAGGCCTTACGGGTCTAACGCCAGCAATTCAAAAATAGCCAGACGGAATCACTTTTAGCAGCTATCAGTCTAGTTACCACAAAGCTAACATAGACAGAGAGCGTCATAAGACACATGCCAGTGACACGCATATGAGGTACCGAAAGGTGTCGGTAATTTTGGCCCATTTGACACCCAATACGTGTAGCTGGCATGGCGTGTGACCTCGACAATTTCTAACAAGTTGGAATAACTCACAAGCAGCACCTCCCGATCACAGTCATCGCCATTCACAAAAGCTTTGACTCTTAAAGTGCGCATTTCATAACGATTCTAACACTGAATTAGCTGTTAATTTTCAACAACGAATGCAATTCGTCAACGTTTGACTAATAGAAGCCGAACAAAATGGGCAATAACTCTTTGAGATTGTGTTTTAAGAATGTTAACATGGAATTTAATGATATACGCATAATGATAGCTTATTGGGACGTTGAATGAATGATTCTTTCCAGGCAGTGGTCTAGAGAAGAAGTATGTCAGTTTTTTTCAGCTGCAATAACTATTCAGATTTTCACTAAATGTTTACATCACAGGCACCTCCACACCATTGCAGGCACCGTCAGCTGTTGTTTTGAAAAAATTAAGCCTTATTTGTAGTCAGTCGACATAAATATATGAGGAAGGAGGATAGCTTAACATCAGTGTACCGAGAAAAACAGATTCGTATGCAGGGTCACTGCATTTAAGATCAAAAACGGCCGTTTTTTTCTATGTTTTCAGTACTGTGGGCTGACCTCAAAGCCACTTCGAAAATCGTATCTTTGGTAAATATTGAAAGTTCTGGGGGTAGCGGGAATGACGTGTGACAAAACGTAATGTTTATAATGGTCGAATAGCACTTTTGATTAACAATAAACTCCCTGGTTATTTTGTATTTTGTCAAAAAATAGGAATACCTACCGTTTATTGTCATTTTTTGACAGTCACAGGCAGTCCAGACGCCGGTCACAACCGATTATCAGCACCTCCGCCGGAGGTACATGTGATAGTTTATCAGGCGTGATTGTATTCTTTACTTCCTACCGACTTTATCATTTATCCTTTTCAGATCATTGTTCTAATTCTTTGTTCTCCTCTTCTCTCCACTTCTATGCCTGGAATTTAAATGCAGATATGACATAGACTTGACCCTTTGGGGTCTTGTTTCATACTGCATAGAATAAAATTACTCGTTTCATAGCATTTGCACGGAATGAGTTCCCTGCTTTAAGACAGTCATCCTCTTTAGATTCTTTATTTTATGCTGACAACTTTCTTCAAAATGTTCATCTATTAGAGTACGCTTGTTTTAGATGATAATACTAATGCCCATTGTGAACTGTCTTAAAGGCTTATTCTTCCAGCATTCTATCATGTTTTTCCCGTGTCTCTTCTTATAACACATACTCTGACTAACGTATCTTGCAGCTTAGACCAGTGCACATAACAAGTTTGAACAAAAATCCATGAACATACTCAGTTATCGAAAGGAAACAAATTGCTCACAGACAGACAGACTGAAATACAGACAAACAGACAGGCAAAAAAATGTACGTACAACAGATAAACAGAAGAAAGCAAAATATCCCGCCACTTAAATGTGGCGGGTTATAAAATCTGAATAAAAGACACTGTTTTAAAGGGAGATAATTCAGAAACATTCATTGTAGAAAATTATCCGCATAATTTTGGAACAACCAACTTATATACTGTATAGCTGCAAAATATCAATGGAACAGCTTTGAGTGTAAAAAGCTGTTATGATTTTGCGACAATTATCTGTTAAAAAGCAAATAATCTGATTGGCAAAATGAAGCGTTAAGGATGTTATGCAAATCTGTAAGTAATTGCACCTCTCACATCTTTCAGGTATTTTTTTTCGCGATTTGTCAGTGAAATGCACTCTTTCCTCATTCAAAGGGTCATTTGCCATTTTAGATCCTTTAATAATAAAGTTTAAATTCCAGAAATAAATATCTCTTGTGTGTTGAAGTTCTTCTCGCATTAAGACATTTGCTATTCCAGCCATTTTATTATATTTGTCAACTGCACGATGCCAAGTAGTTGTGTGCCGGGGCATAAGTATTGGACGCACGATATGATAAATTTCATATCTGGTGCTATGATAAATTTCATATCTGGTGTTAATTGGAAAGATCTTCAGTCCTTCCACAGTGTTCCCTTTACAAGCAGGGCATTTTAATCTGGTTCTGCATTCATTACTCCTAAATCTGTCATCGCCGGTATAGAAAAACAATCGATAAAGTGTTGTCCAGTCCAAAATCTAGTTGTTGTACCAAGCTTAGCGTGGCTAGCTCGGGTATTACCGGAAACACTTGACTCAGATTCGAGTTCTATCCTGGCCGTACACTTCTTCTATGAAGACTTCCGCCCAATGATGGTGCGTTCACGGGTTTTGTTTAATCAAAAACCGACCCTTCGTGAGGAAGTTGAGATTGCGGTAGCAGCTCTGAAAAGGGGAAATCTGCCGGACTTGATAATATACCAGCAGAACGTGTTCTAGCTGGCAGGGAGAGCATGACTGATGTTTTAACAGAGAATTGTAACAAGATCTGGGGAACATGAAAATGACCTACCACATGAACACAGTCATTTATTATTACATTCCCTATAAAAAAAAGCAACCTACAGCTCTTCCAGAACTACAGAACCATCAGCCTCATCAAGTCATGCTGAAAGTCATCTGAAACAGGCTTGAGCCCAAAGACGAACAGATAATCGCTGAAGCACGGGCTGGGTTAAGAGCCGGAAGGAGCACTACAGGATCCTGTGCGAAAAAACCTCCAGCATCAGCAAAACCTATACCACGTCCTCATTGAATTAAAAAAAAGGCCTTCATCATGCGGTATGGGCCACCATGCGGAAATACAATATCAGTGCCAATCCAGGGAGAAGAACTCTATAAGCGTCCATAGAGAGAAGAACTCTATAAGCGTCCAGCTTTCGTTCAAATCCCAAGCCTGTATGGTATACTTTATATGTATGTATGTTACAATTTCTAAAATGAGTACAATATGTTTAAACCAATTAAGTTCTCACCACTGACCAGCTCTACAACAGGGCTACAAGTGCAGTCCAGATGAAAAGCAGCACGGAAGAATGGTTCACAAAAACAGTTTGAGTTAGGCAAGGATATCTCCTGTCACCCACCCCCTCTTCAGCATAAGGTAAACGATGGAGATAGTTGCTGAGAAAACCAAACTAATGATAAACAGCGCCAGTGGCATCCAGAGGGAGTTCAAGGTAAAAAGGCAGTAGCTGGGTGTTGTAACGAGCCTCAAATATCTTGAAGCAGTTGCCTCAGATGAAGGCTCAAAACCGAAGGTTCTCTAAAGATATGAAGAAGCCACTGCAGCTTTAATAAAGCTGAAGCCAATTCGGAGAGATAACAACATGTCTCTTGGATCAAAGGTGGAAATGATGAACATCCTTGCCATTTCCGCCTTTCTGTATGCCTGGGCATCGCGGACTTTGACAGCAGAGGTAGAGAAAAGAACACAGGCCTTTGAGATGATATGCTACCGAAGGTTATTGAACATTTTATAAAAGGATGCCCAAAACTAATGGTTTGCAGAAAAAATCAAGCAGCCATTGGAGAATAAGATGAACTCCTGACCATGGTCAACAAACGGAAACTAAGGTGGTTTGGTCACGTCTCAAGGTCTTCTGGTCTAGCAAAGACATTTCTACAGGGCACAGTGAAAGGGATGAACTCTGCCAGTTTAACTAGAGCAGCTGAAAACAGGACAAGGCTCAAAGGGATTGTTGCGAAGTCATCTGAAGTGGTCCAACGACCTTGCAAGGCTAATGAATACAATAGAATAGAATAGATGTAGCCCATGTTTTGTATTAGCGGTACGTATGCAATTCTTTGAAACATAAACGCTGTTGGTTAAAAAAAAAGTGGGCAAAATAGTACATGTACATGCTTATAAGATCCATGGCCATTGTTACTTTTATCTCCATTGACTACTAACAATCGCGCACCTAGTGATGAGACCTTTCAGATCCATACCGTTTCTAGGAGCCCTAGCTCAGTATGTTTAGGGCTGGCCTACTGATCTAGCCGTCCCGTGTTCCGAGCTCCGCTACTGGGCCCCTAGAGGCGTGAGTATTTCTAACTGTAAACCGGGTTCCATAGCACACATTATTTCATTATTACCTTCCCATCGTCCTGATATGACTGAAATAATGTTTAAAAGGACGTAAAATCACAACTCATCCATCCATCCATACCTCTGCTTTGGCAAGTGATTGGCTGTTGTACATACAGTGCTGAGGGTAAGGTAAAGGGCTGTCATTGTTTTTTTAAGCATTCATGTATGAGCATTTAGTCAAATCTGACATGCAATTACACTATATGCAGCAGACGCCCCTGACGAGGTCCTGATCAAAAGCCAGCTACTTAACTGTATACTGCACTGCAGTAGACCTTTCTATAGATTATTTTTTAAGAAGCCAACCTGTGCTACATTGTAGCAACTTCTGGAAGACTTCCGTAACCATATCTTTGTTCAAGCCCGGCTTGTCTAGATCATTACTGCTTATTAAGCATGTTGTGTGAAAAACAAATTTATTTGGTCCTCAAGTTCCTTCAGAGCTTCCGTTTTCATTATTTGGCCCCCAGAAATGCCTAAACTTTTATGTTAGGAACAGGAGTTTCCAGTGAGAAAGGATTTCTGTGTAGTGAACCATGTTTTAAAGTGTAGTCTCTCAAGTACACCTGTAATAGACATAATATTATACCTACTTTTTATGGACTGTGTTCAGTTGCGAACAGTTCTTTGTTGTCAGTAAATTTATAAAATGCAACCCGGAATTTACTTGAGCTGCGTCACAAGAAAGCAAACAAAGTGGCATGTAAGTCCAGCAAAGACTCAGATCAGCATGGGCATCCGCTCAATCTGATCAGATTCTTTACTGTCCCAGTGGATCTAGCTTAGACCCTTAGCTACCTTTTTAGCGCATAGCAAAGACTCTGATCAAACCAGGCGGATGCCCAGCGATCTGTCTTTGCTGGACGCATGTGGCCCGCTGTTAGTTTTGTCGTGGCGCGGCTCACTTTCCTTACAAATTAACTTGTTAAAGTATCAAATATCAGTTTTACGTTCTTTAGACTACACTCATTGTCCTTATTGTTGTACAAATTCTACCGTATATGTTAGTTAAATTAGGCCACTGAAAGGTAGTAAAAATGCTGTGTTTACATGTATAAATGTTAAGGAAGGTCATGATTTGTAAAACTGCCGCTATAGAGTATTGGTTTACATATGATGATTAATAATCCAATCATTTACTCAGATGCATTTAGATTATGATAAACGTGTAAGTGTCGTAAGAATTCGTTAATCTCGGTGCAGATACAAATCTTGGTGATCTCATGCCTTTACTGACTAAACCACGGCTTCTAATCTACAACATGCCAGGATTGTTATGAGAGTACAACTGAAATTTAATTTATAAGCATGCAGTATGGACAAATTAAGTGTCTGTTTTATATTCCAAAAATCGGTTGAACCAGTCAAATGCCTGTTTTCCACCTCAGAATGGATAATTGTGTTATATTTCTATTTTTGCAGAAAACATTTTTATCATACCCTTTAGATTACATAAATGCAATTATTGGGAAGTACTGACGTCCAAACAGTGAATTATTACTCAGCATTTCACTTCTAGAGCTGATCTGTTCTGAAGTTTAACTTCTCCAGATAAAGAATAACTGACTCTTACTCTTAATACTGGTAACATCATACCATTTTGAAATCCTAGCCAACATTTAAAAAACACAACAATGATGAATCGCAGATAACAGGCTTCCAATGTCACCATGAGAAAGAACAAACAGACAAACGAAAACGTGCAAAACACACATAAAATGAATTAGCAAACAACAAACAGCCATTTTTCTCCTCCTTAATGAGACGACTGCAAGGCTAGACAACCAACAAACTAATCAGCGAGATACCACACTTAATTATAATTAGTAGTTAGGCCACTCAGCAGCTATTTTTTCTGAGATAAAGACCAGTTTAAAAACATGTTCAAAGGAAATAATATCTATTGTGTGTGAAGTATAATTTGTCTTTTGAATAGTGGCAGAGACAGTCCTGCATTGTACATTTTTGCCTAATGCAATAAATATTCAGACTAGCAATTGTAAGAAAGTAGTTTCCCCCCTTTCCACCCGGAAAAATGGCTATACTAAGGACGACTATGTAGTGGATTATCGGGACCTCATAGAGTCTGTTTTTTCCCCATAGCCCTTTTCCCCCCACCGGAAAATTGGCTTTTAGAGAATTTACTATGGCTGTTTGTATTTTGCGGAACGGAACAAAATGGAAAAGCATAAAGCAGAGACATTTTACGGAATTAATCGTTTTTGTAATGTATCAGTTCTTCAAGGGAGGTAATAAATGTGATTTAATCTAAAAAAGTAATATGCAAATTTAGCAACAATATTTATTTTAAAAAACAATAATTACTAATTAAACAAACGATTATGGTGTTAATTCTTCCCATCACAGATATCAGATACACATATATATGCATACAAGCCTACAGGAAAATGAACGGGTGCTTTGTCCAGTCGTGTTTGTTTCAGCAGGGGGTTTAATAGAATGAAAATACTAATTTGTGTTCGATGGGAGGCAAGCCACGACTACTGCATAAAAGGCGAACACTAGTCCAGACACTCTGCTACGCTTTTACAGACAGAATTATACAAATTTATGCGCACAACCATGTACATACAGCTTTTTGGCTGGCACGGAAAAGCAAAATGTCTGCTGGTTTTCCCGAAAACAAATATGAGACTGACTGTTTGACAAACATTCGGTCCTGGCATCTGTTATCTGGCAGTAAATTTTTCTGTTTCATTTATAAAGCTCACTATAGTGATTGGAAAGGGAGCAAAGTCCACCATGTAGGAGTTCTTCTGCAATCGTATAACTGGGGAAAATCCACCATAGTGGGACAAACGGTTAGGCAAAAACACGTTTAGTAGATTTTCCCTGGGGAAAATTATGTCCCCCCCCCCACCAAAGGTGAGGGGGGGGGGGCATATTGTTTTCAGTGCGGATCCCGTCGGCGTCGGCGTGACAGTTTCTTGTATGCGCGATATCTCTTGAACCAATAGATGGAATTTCACCAAACTTGCATGGATATATCATTGGGACAAGTTTTAGAGGCGATTAGATTTTGGTGACATTGACCTCGTTTTCAAGGTCACTGGAGGACTTAGATGACAATTTCTTGTACCGACAATATTTCCTGAACCAATAGGTGATGGAATTTCACCAAGCTTGCATGGATACATCATTGGGGCAAATTAAAGAGCTGGTTAGATTTTGGTGGCTTTGGCTTCATTTTTAAGGTCACTGGAGCACTTAGATGACCATTTCTTGTACCCACTATACTTCCTGAACCAATGGATAGAATTTCGCTAATCTTTCATGGATACATCATATGGACAATCGTTAGAGCTGACCTTGACCTCATTTTCAAAGTCACTGGAAGAATTAGATGACAATTTTTTGTACCCACGATTACTCCTCAACTAATGGTATCAATATCACTAAACTTTCATGGATTCATCATTGGGACGACGTGACAGTTTCTTGTAAGTTCGATATCTCTTGAACCAATGAATGGAATTTCAACAAACATGTATGGATATAGCATTGGGACAAGTGTTAGAGCTGGTTACATTTTGTGACTTTGACCTAATTTCCAAGGTCACTGGAGGACTTAGATGGCAATTATTTGTACCCACAATATTTCCTGAACCAATAGACGGAATTTCACCAAACTTGTATGGATACGTCATTAGGACAAGTTTAAGAGCTGATTAGATTTTGATGACCTTGACCTTATTTTCAAGGTCACTGGAGAACTTAGATTACCATGACAATTTCTTCTACTCATGATGTCTCCTAAACTAATGGATAGAATTTCACCAAACTTTCATGGATACATGATTAGGAGAAGTTAAGGAGCTGATTAGATTTTGGTGACCTTGATCTCATATCCAAGGTTTCTGGAGGACTTAAATGACAGTTTTTGTAACCACAATATCTGCTTAACTAATGGATGGAATTTCACTAAACTTTCATGGATACTAAATTGGGACCAGGTAGCGAGCCGTTTAGATTTTAGTGACCTTGACCTTATTTTCAAGGTCACTGGAGGACTTAGATAACCATTTCTTGTACCCACTTTATCTCCTGAACCAATGGTTTGTATTTCACCAAACTTGCATGGAAACATCACTGGAACTAGCTAAAGAGCTGAGCAGATTTTGGTAACCTTGACCCTAATTTTCAAGATTACAGGAGGACTTTGCTATGTGAAAATTTCACTAAAATTGATAAATCGCATTAGCACTTGGCTTGATTTCCACTCCACTTTCATAAATACACCTTTGGTACAATTCAAGAGTCTACTGTGTTTTGATGACCTTCATCCCATTTTGGAGGTCAAAAGCTAACATACAAATAAATGCTTATTTTTTCTCTTAAAAATAAGTTACATCTTGAACCAATTGATCTATATTCACCAGGCTTGCCTGGATATATTTGATGTGACAGGTTTAAGACATGTTTAGTTGTTGGTGACCCTTAACCACTTTTCAAGTACATAGTCTTCTATATAGGCTATCTTTAGAACCAGTGGATGGATTTTCTCCAAACGTCCATTGATGTTTGATTGTACAGGCTTTTTATTCACTATCACATAGCCATTTTTCCGGTAGGAAGTTCTACTATGGAAACATCATAGTCATTTTCCGGGAGTAAAATGTACTAGGGGAAAAGCTATTCTCTGACACAAACTAGTGTATGTGTGTCTCTACTAAGACTTACTCAATATAATTTTGAGGAAGAAATTGCTAAGACAAGAGTAAGAATCTTCATTCAGCGTTTACATATATTTCATCTTTACTGCCATGTGACGTTTCCAGTGCAGATTATAAATTCTTTTGGAAAACAAAAGTCTCCCTACCCAAAGCTGTGGGGGGATAATTAGACATGACTGTCTTTAAAATAAGCTGAAAAACAGGTACGTTTGTATTCGATACCTTATTTGTAGTGTTTTTATTACTGACTGTTAACATATTTACTGCCGTGTAATATATTAATAACATTTTATCGATTCAAAATGGCGAGAAAATCGGAACGTTCAGTTTCTCTTCCTGTTTAAGTGAAATTAATTATGAAAGATCTAGATTCGAAACGAAACGAGAAATACTACGTAAATCAGCATCTCTCAGATTAGGTTCTAGTGATATGAGAGTTGGTGGAGAAACATTCTACGACGAAATAGAAAGACCAACTTACGACGCCAGAGGTAAATATCATTTTTTATACTTGAATTACTGGAATGCTTGCTGAAGAACTGAAAGAAACGTAGTTAATTGAGATGTTTTAAGTTGTTCCTCAAAATTTCTATACAAACGTGCAATCTGGTCAGTAATACAAGTTAAATAACATACTGTACATGTTTACAGGCTGGTCGAGACACGAATAGGTCTCGTATTTCTGTCGTACGGGGAAGTTGGAAATGAAATAGTTTGTTCATTCTTCTATTTCGATCGATTTTAATGATGGAAATAGTACTTTAAGATTTAGTGATCTTGAATTTTACAATATCTGCTACATCAAAAATATCTTAAAATGCTACATTCTCGGGGATCAATGTCTGTTTAATTAGACTTCGTAACAATGAAACGCATATCATTGCTGACAAGTTTAAAATGTAAAAATATTCAAAGGGCAGTAACTCCAAAAAAAATGACGGAATTTGTTCAGAAGGTATTCAGTTCATCTACTTAGTCCATCTCTAATCAGTTGACTAAGTGTCAAGACTCTAGCTTAAATACTTTAGATCTCTTGCTGACATTTTTAAAATGCCGAAATTTTCGGAAGGCAAAAACTCCTAAAAATTTATAGAATTTAATTTGTTCAAAAATTAATTTGTTCATCTATTTATCATTTCCAATGAGTTGACTAAATTTCCAGTCACCAGTTCAAATATTTTTAAGATATCTTGCTGACAAATTTAAAGTGCCAAGATTTTGAAAGGGCCATGACTCAGAAAAAAAAAGAAAAAAGCAAATGCACGGATTTGTTTAAAAGTTGAGCAGTTCATCTACTCATCATTTCAATAGGCTAGCAAAGTTTCAAGCGCCCTAGCTTAAACACTTTTCGAGATATATTGCTGACAAGATTTCATTATTGTTTTTCCAAAGGGACATAACTCCACAGACTGAAAGGGAGACAACTCGGACAAGAAAAAAATACGGGTCGGCTATTTTTGATGATGAATCCATATATGGAATTTCAAATTCTAGCATGCACGGTTCCTAAGATATGGTATGCGTGATTAGCCGATGGACGGACGCAAGGACTGACAACCAAGAAGCAACATACCCCCTCAACTTCTTCAAAGTTGGGGGCAAAATCACATGGATGCAGTGGTTTCGGAGAAGAATTCATCGGAGAAGTTGTTTTCAATAGTTGACAGACAAGGCGTGATGCACGACGGACAACGCACCCTTGATGCTTTGCTGTGATAATAGCTCACTATGACCCCTTGGGACAGGTTTGCTAAAAAAATAACTAAACCTACATACCATCCAATCTTAGGCTTCCATAACACAAAATACCTCATACCTCTATGTAGCATGTTCAGTTTTTTTTTCTCCTGGTACCTTTTTCCCCTCTACTTGGTGATTTTGTTGAACTTGTTGAAATCTTGTATGGCAAGCTCAAAACAAACTAGAAATGTTTTTCAGAGAAAAACTGATGTCCCCCCACCAGCCCATTTCCCATCCCCTCTAATAAATAAAAAAACCTGAACAAGTAAAATATCTAGGCAAGTTTGGAGAAAATCCATCCACTGGTTCTAAAGATATCCTACGTAGACCTTGAAAATGAGGTCAAGGCCACCTCTTAAACTTGTCTGAATGATGTGTCCATGCAAGTTTGGTAAAATTCCATTTATTCGTTCAGGAGATTTAGTGGGTACAAGAAATTGTCATCTAAGTCCTCCGGTGACCTTGAAAAAGAGGACAAGGTCACAAAAAACCTAATCAGCTATTAAACTTGTCCCAATAATGTATCCATACCAGTTTGGTGAAATTCCATCCATTGGTTCAGGAGATATAATGGGTACCATAAAACGATATCTAAGTTCTCCAGTGACCTTGAAAATGAGGTTAAGGTCACCAAAATCTTATCAGCTCTTAAACTTGTCCCAATAATGTATCCTTGCATGTTTTGTGAAATTTCAGCCATTGGTTCAGGAGATTTAGTGGGCAAAAGAAATTGTCAACTATGTCGTCCAGTGACCTTGAAAATGAGGCCAAGGTCACCAAAATCTGACCAGCTCTTAAACCTGTCACAATGGTGTATCCAGGCAAGCTTGGAGAAATTCCATTCATTTGTTCAGGAGATATAGTGGGTAAAGGAAATTGTCATCTAAGTCCTCCAGTGACATTGAAAATGAGGTCAAGGTCATCAAAACTTAATCAGCTATTAAACTTTTCCCAATGAGGTATCCATGCAATTTGTTGAAATTCCACCAATTGGTTCAGGAGATATAGTGGGTATAAGAAATCGACATCTAAGTCCTCCAGTGACCTTGAAAAGGAGGCAAAGGTCACCAAAATCTGATCACCTCTTAAACTTGTCCCAATGATGTATCCATGCAAGTTTGGTGAAATTCCATTATTGGTTCAAGAGATATCACTGGTACAAGAAATGTCATTAAGTCCTCATGCTACATTGAAAATGAGGTCATGGTTACCAAAAGCTAATCACCTCTTAAACTTGTTCCAATAATGTATCCCTGCCAGTTTGCTGAAATTCCATCCATTAGTTCAGAAGATATAGTGGGTACAAGAAATTGTCAGCTAAGTCCTCCAGTGACCTTAAAATAAGGTCTAGGTCTCCAAAATCTAATCAGCTCTTAAAATTGTCCCAATAATGTATCCAGCAACTTTGGTGGAATTCCATCCATTGGTTCCAGAGATATCGCACATGCAAGAAATTTGTCACAGGGATGCCGACGCGGACGCCCGGGATCCGCACTGAAAACAATATGTCCCCCCCCCCCCCTCACCTTTGGTGGGGGACATAAATTCAGAATTAATGATTGCAAAGTTAATCACAGACAAACATCAATATGTGTCAACCAGCCAATACAATTATCTATCTCTTTTTAGGTTGTGACTTGCCTCATCAGATGAGCTGGATTACAGTTACAATTTTCTAAAAAGTATAAAATGATTTTTCAGTAATTCGCTTTTTCAGTATATGTAAGATAAATGTAACATACATCAAAAACACCTGAATTGCCCACCTGAGTGAAAAAGGTCAAGGATCAACCTAGGGCTACCATTTGAGCAAACCTGATAGTATATGAATCTCAAATGTCATCTACATGAACCAATGTTCAGTGTCATGGGTCATTTAATTCTGGAAGCTTTTTCGATACTGGTTTATGGGCATGACAGCCGTATTGGCTACCAGGAAAATTTGAAGTTGCTGAAATATGAGTGAGTGTGATCTTGATAAAAAAAAAATGATACTGACCTCTGTTACTCAAAACTTTATGTAGCCATTTATTTTTGACTGTACATTGTACAAAAACTTTATACCAAAGGTTTCAACAATTTTCAAGAAAACTCATATTAAATTGCATAAATTTCTCAAGCCTTAGGAAGCAAACAGATCTGACCTATCTGTAAAAAGGCCAAGATCAATTCAGGGTTATAATTTGATCACTGAAGTGGCATTTAGCTTGAGACAAAACTTAATTCCAGTGAGACTCGAACCTGTGGGTCTGTGATCCAAGGTCTGAAGCACTAACCACTTATACAAAGTAACTGGGATGCACACTAGGTAACTGGGATGCTTCATTAACACAGTTGGTACTTGTCTGACTCACTCTAAAGTGTAGAAAAATCACCCACTGCCAAAATAACTATACATGTAATAAGAATTATACAGGTGATGGTTATACTTTCAGAGAAATTAACTCTATTAGTTTTGCCCCTACTAAATGGGTCAACTCTAGGAGCAAGTTCTTCCTTTAAAGAGTAGACACCATTTCAAAGAGCTACCTTATCCAAAGAAGCCAACAGTAACTCATGCAAGTTAACAAAAGCATATTTTCTTGGAAAAGAAGCAATGGTGTTTATTAGCATTAATACAGTAGTTTAAATCTGCCGCTCAGCACTGCAATTATTGTTTTGACAATTTCATAGGCCCAACAGAATGGTATATAGCCTAAGACATGAACATAAACTAGGATTGGTGTTTCCATCAGATCCGACTGGGTAGTCTACCCACAACATCCAATGTCGATACGACCTATTCACAGTGCATGGTTCATACTAAAATTAATCTGCTGACATTGTTTTGTAAGTCCAAACCCATTTACAGTCTACAGCAGGTAGCACTGTGTGTGAGGCTCAGGCCTGCTAAATAAGCAGTCCCAGTTTGAATACTCCCGGAGAAGAAATTCTTTTAAACCGTATGTGGAAAGATAGATATAGGCTAACGGTGATATTTTGATTCTTAGCAAACAGTGCAGCCGAAGGTCAGACTGCTCCCAAAGAAGCAGTTTTATCAAGGCTATATATTTTGCGTCTCTGTCTGTATTATTTAACTGTATTTCTTCATTGGAAAACAATGTAGACCCTGATAAGACTCCTGCATACTCTGATAATACTGCTTCTTTGGGATGTAGACCCAATGAGTCAATTCCTGGACCTTTAGGTGCAGTCCTATCAGGGTCTTTATAAGTATTCTTTGTCATTCTGTCTGTATCTCTTTTGGATGATTTCTACATCATAAAACACACTCTGTTTGGTTTTAGGATAATTATGTTTAAAATTGTTTAAAGTGTCCCAATTTTTAGAATGATAATGAGATTTATTATATTTTTTCTTCTTTTCATACAATGATATTTCCAGGATATTTACATGTATATACACATAATTATAGGACATCTGCATGTATATACACATAATTGAATTATATCATCACCTTGCTCTATCTATTTCAATACCTACACAGGGGCTTAGATATAATATTTATTGATACCGCCAAAGGCAAGGATCTGGGGGCCGCCTAGGTTTACAGGGGGTTTTACTTACTTTTGGCCAGTGCTGATCTGTTAACTGGCAAATTATTGGTAGGGCCAAAGCTGGACCAGCCACACTGTGGACCATGGTATGGGTATGTTCGAGATAAAAAGAAAACTCAAATATTTTATGCAGGTCACTGATAATTACTTGATTGGAACTTTCCAATGTATATTTATTTCGGCACAGCTGAGTGTAATTTCACTTTTGTTCCACATTTCACAAGATTTCGTTGGTCAAATAACATGTATGTCAAAATTTAGCCAATAATATCAAAGGCCAACGAATATTTGATCTTTGGGGTTTCTCGTTGTCCACCAAAGTGTGAATACTAGCACTCTGTCAGATGTTAATTCCAAATGTTTCTCTTGTTTGTAAATTTACGATGGAAATTTTATTGAAAACAGACTCATATATTCAAAACTCTCTTTTTTCAGTGTAGATTGACTTTCGATATCCACTTTAGGTTTAATATACACAAACAAACATTGCATCATGTTGGTAACTGTTTTTGAATCAGGTCAACCTCAAGATTGGCCACGGTCTATTTTGGATTTCCTAATTGGAGAGCTCAATCTTGAGATTGGTCATTGTCGCTACCCAGTGTCAAACTAACGGTTGCCGGTGCCTGTCGAGATAGCTCACTTGACTCATATTCATGAAAGTTTTGTCAACTCTTTAACTAGACACATACTACAAAACACATTTCCATTAAATCTGCATCGATTATCTTTTTCCAAGGATTTTCCTTATTTATTATAAAATAGAATATGTGCAAAATGATTTTCTGGGAACAAGTCTAGGACATATCATATCAAGTCCTTGACATATTGCATACGCCTACGGCATCCGCTTGAATCCTGTTTCAGCTACAAGCCTCAGTGTTATGCAGATTTTATAATGTTAACCATACTGCGTATGCCTGTGTCATACTGCTACGTATGCCTATGGTGTACGCTTGAAAGCTGACCATAAAAGCAGTCTGACAAAAAAGAAAATTTATGGCAAACTAAAGCATCCTGCACCTTTAAAGTGTATCCAAGTCACACAATAGGCCGGTAAAATGGGGTCGTCATCCAATCAGACGCCATGGTGAATTATGCCATCTTGATCTTCTGTGGCGCATGTTCTTCTGTCATTGCCTCATATTTTTCTGTGGCATGGACCCATGAACCCAATAAAAATCTAGAATGAACACTGTTTATCTGCCCCGGGACAACTTTGAAAAAAGTATATACGGTCTCCTTTTTAATTACAATAACTAGATTTTTCCTTTAGCGAACATGTATAGTCTCTCGAAAGGCGCAGAGACTCAGATTTTCACCTTTTGCTAAAATATCCAGCATTGGAAAGAAGTTAGAAGAAGGGCCAAAACTTTTATCTTATATCTTCTATGAAACTGACCACACACTATGAGATCTAATGGAGCATTCGTCAAGAAATAATTAACCATGAACAGGAGTCTAAAGAAAGACAAAAATTGTTCAAAATAGCTCTCAGAATGCACCATTTTGAACCCTTTTCTCAAAATTTTGCCAGGGGAGCATGTCCCCGGACCCCCTAGTTAGGCTTCACAAAGCGCTCGCCAAACTGACTCGCACACGCTGTCTCCCTCATTTGTGTTTGAAACCTTAACATGTCTGCTTTAGAAAAATACCTGGGCAAACAGGAACAGTCTGATCAGGGTCCACACTGTTTGCCATCCCAATTTGTACAGTTACCTGCAGAAAGTTTTACATGTGCGGAGTAAGGATTAAGACAAAAAAGACGTCGTTATTTTATTTTGAGATAAGATTTTCTCAAGATAATGAGATAAACATTGCACTGCCGCTACAATGCGCATTATTAGCGCGAACGAAAGATCAAAGACTATGCCATTTTCTAAGTCATTTTCGCCATTGTTTTGTAGACAACATTTTATCAATTTTTGAAAAGCTTCACATCTATCAGTGTGACAAAGATATCCAACAAACATGAATTCCATGCCTGTCAGCACATGTCTGCATTTTACAAACAAATATTCAGGTGAACACCGTCGCAGGTCCACGCAGCTGAGAGGAATTCGCCAGAAAGCTTACCTCACATTAGTTACAGAATTTTCTACAGACTTTTTACAGATTTTGCTTCGGCAGCAAATAATAATCGTTAGCATTATGTAAGCTTGTTTTTGGTGTTCTTTAATTAATTTTAGATAAAAGAAGTTTATATTCAGCTGTATAATAAATTGTAGTTGAAATTCTTGACATTTTCTTGCCACCGCACGTGACTTGTATGTGGCAGATTAAAGACCCATGTTTAGGCTCGAGGCGATGTAAAGTTGTTGACATAATTATTTGTGTGTCAATAAACATCTTCAAAGGGATAACATATTTGATTCTAACAGGTCTGCGCAATGTTAGGCGACAAATTTGCTCTTCATTTTTTACCAGAATGTCCATCTTTTAGCTCAGCTTCTGTAAAATGAGCTTAGAAATTGAGCCCTTTGGTCATTTTATGTTGGAACGGTTAAGTTATAGCTAATAACTGACACTATGTTTGATTTGTGCATTGTTTTATAGAAACAAATTTATCCGTCATATGTCTTAAGTGCGCAGTGTTACCGGACAGCACCGAAAACCTTTTATAACTGAATAACCCTGAAAATAATGCAAACATCATATTTGCAGTTTTGGACACTGAAGACATTTTTTACTGACAAGTGGAGTATGACTTTTTACTTGTCCCTGAACGGGCTGCAAATCAAATGCAAGCACATAGCAGTCATTTGCCTATCCAAAACAATGTTTCAGCATAAAAGAAAACAGCCTTACCAGGAACATCAGAATAAGAATTGTTTACTGTGATAATGAGTTAGAAATGAAACCGTAAGCCAGAAATCAATATTGAGATCATGAAGAAGGGACAGGGATGATGAACCGAGTTTGATTCAATAAACTCCCTAACATCCAAGTTAAGATACGTCCAAGGACAATCTTTTATCAGGAGGAGAATCTTTCACCACCTGTAGTGTTCAATGCACTGGTACTTTAAACTGGGCAAACTACACTAATTCGGACTCACAGTCATGTACATATACAATGTCCTATGTTTGACATTAAATGGTTGGTTGGTTTACCAGGGTACGACATGTCCAGGGTACGAATCGTCCTGCACCCAGAATTACTGAAGTTTCTAGTTTTAGTTCTATCAATTATGTGCTGGGCTTCTCTAGAGCATCTCGCACAGTAAAAATGTTTGCATTTTCTTCTTCGATTTCCTGAATTTCATAGACAAGATAACTGCGCTCTGAGTATGCCTAGGAACTATCATTTCTATTCTTGCCAGCTGATAAACAATCTCTGTAAGTCAGGAAATCCTCATCGAACCGACGAAATGGTTAAACGATGGCCGACAGTCTGACAGGATTCCAAGCGGGATTATGTGACCGAGTAATCCAATGAAATTTAAAATCTTAAAGAGTTTCCTTGAGAGCAGAGAATACATTCAGAAGAAAATGCATGGGCAAGACTACGTAGTTTCGCCTAATAAAGTCTCTTTAGTGGCCCGTTACAATATCTGGTGACGAAACCAGAGAAATGAATACTGAAATTTCTTAATCTTAATTTGACAGTCGATTCAAGACTGATTAGTATCAAAAAGGGTCCAAATAATATAAAAATGATGGTTTAGAATATGAGTATTAACCCATCTAAAATTTCAGATTTCCCAGAAAGCATCCTCGGATCTCAAGGAACGAAAATGAAATATAATCTGCACTACGGATGATTTACGGGAAACGTTTTTCGGCTGCCACACGGCACAACACTAGCAGCAACACCTTCCTGCTGTGCATAATTAGGTGAGGTGGACCGAATGAACGAA
This sequence comes from Ctena decussata, assembly GCA_963989385.1. Lineage (NCBI taxonomy): Eukaryota > Metazoa > Mollusca > Bivalvia > Lucinida > Lucinidae > Ctena > Ctena decussata. The sequence continues at coordinate 10,249,018 of OZ022510.1, forward strand.
ATCTGAAGCGTATTCCTTGCTTGATCATCGCAAAAGCATTAAAACGCAAGCGTTTTCTCGATCAGGCGCCTATGGGGAACGCGACAAACGAGGTAACAAACTCAGTCTATAGTCATGCGTCCCGCACGACGACACTGCGCGTGGTCGGGAACGCGCGTATAATTCTCTTTTTATGTGTAACCAAAGCATACATTTTTGGAGTAAGAGTCTTGCACAAAAATACATAACAAGACATAGAACGTGTCATTTTACATTTTATATCCTCAATTAAAAGGGGGTAAAACTTTGCTGTTTCGAACTCCTGTTTCTATTTATGCATTATACTACGCAACCAATACATACAACCTTTAGAGTAACATTGCATAATTGATTTAACTTTAAGTACAAAACTTGTCTTTTCTCACATTTTTAATGTTACCATCATTATAAAAAAGATGCAGCTAACGAATATTTTGCTTAGATGGCATGATAAATGAAATCATGTCCTATGCACTGGTTTATTCGTACTTTAACGAGAATGTAATAAACAACAACATGACAGTAACATTTTGGCTATTTCAATAAGCTTATAACATACTGCCATGAAACTGCTTATTTTTGTATTAAGTATAACGGCAAATAAAGAAGTCATACACTTTTTACACTTATTTGTCACTATATAGACCTCAGCATCTGAATAAGGCCAATTGTTTGCTCACTTCTTCCAACAATCAATCAGCACAGCCCATAGGAATGGTTTCTTGCAAATGTATACCTGCCTTTAAAAATGAGACAAGTATTTGGCTTGTAATTACCGACCGGTTTCTCTAACTTATGCACCAAGGAAGTTTCTGGAACAATCATATTGTTTGCTCTTTTGCCTTTTGCAAGACAGAAAACATGTGTTTCGGAAAAGGAATAGTCGTGAAATTCATTTCATCACTGTTATAAATGACTGGGCTAAAATCTAGGATAAGGGCGGACAGGCTAACACTTTTATCTTGGACTTCGCGGAGGCGTTCGACATACACCATGATGAATTACTTAAATGTGAGCTATATGGCCATGGTATTGGTAGGAAGACACTGATAGGGATAGAGTCTTTACTCGGCGAGTAGCAGTAGACAGAGTTAACTCAGACAGACACCCGTTTTGTCAGTTGTCCCTCAGGCCATAGTGCTTGGACCCTTGTTGTTCTCGATATCACAGAAAAATTTGACTTTGATTTCAGCCTTTTTGCTGACGACAGTCTTTGCTCTGAAATCAGAGAAAGTTAAGACAGGGTGAAACACGGATATAGAACGTTTAGGATGTTAAGCAAGGAATTGGGGCATGCAATTCCAGCCAGTTAAATGCAATATGATGCAGATTACAAGGAAACGGATAATGAAAATCAATGCTCCCTTTACTTTAAAGGGAACGGCACTCCATAACGTAGAGAATATCAAGTGTTTTGGCATAACCATTACCCATAATTTGAAATAGAACACACATGTTAGCAATACTTGCAGAAAGACTAATAGGACAATTGACTTCCTGAGGCGTAACTTGATGTAACTCGACGGCATGCCCACAAGACATTGAAGAAGCAGCATACAAGGGACAGTCCTGGAGTATGGTAGTTCAGTTTGGGGCCCCCAAAATATACATCTTCAAGATAAACTTGAGATTGTGTAGAAAAGGGCGGCTAGATTTGTAACAGGCAATTATAACTATAAAACTTGGACTATGACTGGCATTCTGGAAAAGCTCAAGTACTAAGGTAAAAGTTTCCCGTAGCCTTGTGGCCGTAGGGGGAGTTGGGGTTAGAGGCCCACTGTATCTTTGGCACAGCATATGAAGGCGAGCCCATCTCTCTCCTTTCGCTGCCTTAACCGTCCCTGATTATAAAAAGGTGCCCAGTCGCTGATGGGTGACAGAGAGAGTTTTCCAGCCACGAGTTGACCACTCGACCACGTCACCTCTCACACTGAAGTGAGAATCCCTTAAAAAGACAAGGAAATATTTTAGACACATAATGATTTGCAAAGGTCTGAAGTTGCAGCCCGTATATTCGTAAGTGACCTTGTTACCCCAAGCAGGCGTACAAAGAAGAATCGTTCTCTGGTAGTTCCAACCCTATTGGCATGGATGATTTCTACAAGTTCAGTTTCTTCCCCAAGACTACTAGAGATTAGAACTCCCTGGCAATTTTCCCTTATTTCTGCTGCTAAGTGTGCAAAGGATTCAGTAACAAAATTAAAAAAATCTTTAAAGTTCCCTTAAGAACAGAGAACATTTTCTGAAGAAGAAAAATGGGCCAGACTACATGTACGTAGTTTTGGCTAATAAAGCCTCGTCAGTGACCCTAACAATACTTGGTGGCGAAACCACAGAAAAGCATACTGTAATTTCTTGATTTTAATTGGGCAGTCGATTCAAATACTGATAAGTATCAAAAAGGGTCCAAAAATATAAAATGCGATGATGTAGAACAAGAATCTAAACCAATTTACTGCGCCATGATGTTGATTCAACGTTTAGATAATGGAGCAAAATTGTTATTGCCTTTTACTAGCCTGCACGGTTAAAGATGCACTTTTCAGTGCAGGCGGCAGCAACAAAACTTCAGATCTGTTAAGAATCTTTCCACTTCACATTGACATTATATAGATCTTGACAAATTTATACACAACTCAGTGGAGCTGAGATTGCACAGAAGTATCTTGGCCAATCAAAGTTGTCATATGGAGAAAATCACATCGCTGCCAAATATCAGTATCGGACAACTGGATTATTCAAACTACAGGTAATCTGTCCGCATATTTCCGCCAGTTTATAAAGCTGCCTTCGGAAATCACCCGAGAAATTACTTGTGGTGTCAAATTCTTATGTCAACAACTAACAATTCATTTTGCGTACAAAAGTATAAGCCATTTGCTGTCTATAAAACAGGTCATTTTGCTAAATATCTCTAAAACAACCACAGCTATCATTGTGAAGTAAAGCGCATCTTTACTGTCTATCTTATACATAACGATTCTATAATTTTCCTCGAAATAATATTTCGAAACTAAAAAGTTTCTTTTGAAAACTCCCCATTTTTAAAATATATTTTAACTGTATTTTACAAGGAAGAAAGTTTATTTATGTAACAGCCTTAGAATGGTCAATATTTACCTATGTCCATTGTTAAGTAATTGTACAATGACATCTGTATACCTGTTGATCTTCTCATCTGAGTAAAAATGAAGTTCGATGTTTTAATGTTTTGGCTGTGATTAGATGTGATTTTATGCAGAAATCTGGTCGAAAATGAAAGTGTATTGCAGAACCTTAAAAACATTCGTTTGACATGAAAGTCCCTAAATCACTACTTACAATGTGTTATTGCGGTATTCTGCATGCTAATGTTAACGTTGTGGATTTTGTCGGTTTTTCAAAGAATTGTGGGAAAGCGTCATCAGAAACCGTGTAAACAAATTATAAAACTGGAGAATATTTTTTATAATTTAGGTATATATGCCTGTATTCATATGAAAATTTGCCTGTAATAAGTCTTACCATAAAAATGCATATATTCCGGGCTAATGAGTGCTTTATTCTTCCTTAAATCAGCTTTTATAGAGAAAAAAGTGAAAGTAGACATTTCATCATATATTTGTAGAATATAATCCATAGTCGGGTGCTTAAACATAATAATGTCGTCCGCCAATCTTAAATCTCTTTCCGGAAAGTCACTTTTGCACCGTAATTTGCCTTTTTCATTATTTCTTGTTATAGTATTCGCCGGTAGATGTTATGGTTTCTTTCGGCTAAGATATATCTTTCTACGGTTAAATTGTTATCTATGATGATAGAGTATTCTACGTTTTTTTTGGCGGTGGTATTCATTCTTGCCTTCTTGGAAACATTATGAACTTTCTGAGTCAGATTTCAAGAAATGTCAATATAAATGAAAATAAATTGTATACAAACTTCTTTGCTGGCCTGAGAAGGGGGATTTAATGGGTGTGACTGTCTCCTTCTTATCTTGATTGTAACAGAACATAACATAATTTATCCTTTATTAGCACTCACGTCAAATAGGTGATACATGAGGATATAATACAATTATATCTCATCGGCGACAGAGAAAATTAATTCTACTTTTAGATTGAGGTAAGACGGGAAGGAGGAAGCACACCACGTCCAAACAACACGTAATCAACGCTGATTCAGCGTCGTAACGCTGGATCAAAGGTGATTTAATGTCGCTTCAACTTCGTGGGAAGAGAGAGAGAGAGAGAGCAAATAACAGTCCACTGTAGCTCCTAAAATATCGTGTAAGGAGGAAAGACATTCGCAAAAAAAAACACAGACACACACATAACATAAAGTCAGTCACAATAACTTAGATAAAGAGAGAGTACTCAGTGACACCAAGGGATAAGTCCCATCAAATCTCCACCAAGGCACATCTTGTGCCCCCTCATCAGAACAGTCTTGCCCAGACGTTTTCGATGAGACGCAAAGCGTAGGTCCGTACAGGGAGAAAAGGATAACCAACCGACCAGTCACTAAACACTAACTCATATCCAGAGCGCTCATGTACAGATATTGTAATATGCATGCACTGCTGACACTTGTGAATGGAATGTTCGTTTTGCAGTAAAATCTATTCTCCAGTGACGTCAATTATCATTTAGCAAACGAGCGACTCGCTAAAATTTCTATTAAACCCCAGAATACCTATTTTTGTCACCAAATTAAATTTTAAAAAAATTAGTATTTTTGTGCGCTTTGTATTATTCACTAAATTATCGCAAGTAAATATTTTTCCGAACATAGCACACGGATCACAGGTGTTTGTTTTATTCTTCGTTTATCCCGAAACCAACACAAGCATTACATTTTGACACCCGCAACTTAGCATTTCTGACTAAGATCCCCGCCCATGCACGAACAAAGCATGTAATATTTTTGTGAATGAGTGAGTGAACATTTCATTCAGTTCAGAAACTGGAGTAAAACGAATAGTAGTTTCTGTTTCGAGGAATTTATCATGTACGTAAGTACATATGAATATATCAGCTATTTTAAATCATAAACTGTCGCTAGGTGCCAAGAAATAGTGTATCCAGTAGGCACCCCACACAGAACCAGCGTCGAACACGTGTCGATTCGGTACCGGCTCAGTGTGTATTGCCGTCTTGGAATTAGGTCAGGACGGAGACTCGCCTCAGGACTGTCTCCGCCCGGATTCAGTCTCGGCACCACGCGACAACTCTATAGCATAATAATATAACTATTGATAAAGTCCTACTGCAATGGCACCAAGTAGCAATAATAAAGTTATGCGTGCACTCGAAACATGAGACTATGACGAAAAGGGGTCACTGCGCTGGTGCCTATGAATATCGTTTGAAACTAATGATACGTATGTAGCAGTACTTGATTCAAGATCAGCTAGGGTTATGTAGCTAAGGTCAATGTAGAACATTTATGTTGAGCACCATCTTCTAATATTGTATAAAAATGAAAATTAAAATAAAATAATGATAATAAAAAAGCATGTACTTTCAAAGATTTTATTCTTTTGAATATACATATCCCACCCCTTCCCCTAATCACACCACTACCACCTATATCGCAAAAGGAGTTAGGGGTTGGGGTAATATTGTTTTCAATCTGTCCGCCAGTCTGCTGTCCGCATTTTAGGTTTTTACTTATACCGCATTTGTCGGATCTCAATGACATTTTGAACATACATTTATGACGACTGGAGACAAGTCAGCCTAAAAAAAAGGGGACCCAAAGAGGTTTTTGAAGGAATTACGCTTCTTTGTAGATCTAGTCTCCGCTAAAAATGTATAAATAATGTCAGAGTCTCCTTTCTAAAAGTTATATTGAAGCTCAACATTGTTAAAGTATCAGTCAAGTTAGAAATTTGACTGTTTTTTTGACAGGTTTGGGGTTGTTGTTAGTTTGTTTGTCTGTTTGTTTGTTTGGGGTTTAACGGCTATTTGAGACAGTAATTCAGTCTTTATCGAGCGGTCTCTCAGAGAGAGGAAGAAGGAACGATGGGACAGACGAGAGTAAAATTAAATCCGAACCCCATTCTGCACCTGCTACAAGCACAGCAATTATCATTCAGATTTTTGTACGATCCTCAGATACCCTAATCTTTAGCATGAGATACCCCATAACGTGCAAGGCCTACGATTAGTATCATGCTATAAGTGAGAAAGAACGCAGTTTGTCCGCCTGTACGGTCGATAATGCACTCCCTAAAGCTCGTGGATTACGTCTCCGTATAGGAGGACGAACCATGCTGTAGCTTACACTAGTGAGACACGCCTACACCAATCGTAGCCCTACCCGACCACGTACGAATGAGTATGTGTGGGGAGTGCTCTCTCTCTCTCTCTCTCTCTCTCTCTCTCCTGGAGGAGCCCCGTAGCTCAGTGGGTTAAGCGCTGGCCTACTGATCTAGCGGACCCGGGTTCGAATCCCGCTGGAGGCGAGAACCTTTCCTACCATAACGGGGTTCCATTGCACACAGCCTTACATTATCGTCGTCTCATCGTCCTGATATGACTGAAATACTATTGAAAAGGACGTTAAATCGCAAGTCATCCATCCATTTATTTTTTTTCTCTCTCTCTTGGAGACGTCTGAATATAGACTTACTATTTTTCTCAAACGACATTATAGCTGTAAGGAAATACAACCAACTCACATGACGTAAGCCAATACTCGGTCTGTGGAACGCAGCACCCTTAAAATATGAATTTGTCACACACACACACAATAAAGAAAAAATGTATAACATGGAAGCCATCTGGCTTATAACAACAGCTTTTGGTAGTCGTGCTTCTTCGCGTTGTCATATCATAGCCATGAAATCGCTAAAATATTGATCAAACTTAACTCGAGCCGCCGTCAAAAGAGCTTCACCGTTTCTCGACCAAACCTTACTTATTGGAGTTACTCCAGCTGCACTTATGTCTGTGAATACGACTTGACCTTACCTTGAGGCAATCGTTGAGTTTGAGTTTAGTTTGCGAATAAGGGCCTCAATATTTTAAAAAAAAATAATAATTTATATACATGCACCGAAAAAGTCTAAGATCAGCCAGTCTTTCTATGATGTTTTACAGTTATCAAACTTATATTGAAATTGTGATCAATAAGGGTCGGAGATCTTGGGTTCTTATTTCGATCAAGACAGGTGGTTCTTAAAACATTTGATAAAATCGCGTTGCACACATAGGTTTATCAGCTCTATTTTACTATTTTGCTTTTCATGTCACAATATTCACCGTAGGAAATATAAACGTCCACCGTAGAATACGTTAGCATATTATATTAACATTCGAAATCCAATACATAAGGTTAGGATTAGCCGTAGAAAACTCTAAAACGTCACAGTTGTTCATACATGTGTAGATGCTGCAGTAATATCGGTGTACATTTACAATTTAGTGCAATATTCCACTGCATGGACAAATACAGGAGCAAATTGAGCCAGTCAAAACCTACTTATGGTGACTGGGATTCTTGCTAAGCCTATTTTGATAAAAACTGCAAAAAAACAAAAAAAATTATGTGCAAAGGGATAACAGTATGAGTTGGATTTCTTCGGCACAGCATAAAAGGCTAGATTCGCATTAAAATATGAAAATAAATATTTATTTTGTTAAAATCGTCTGCTAAACGGCCGTTAACATTAGAAATCTTCATCAAAAGCCGCAGAAAATCATAACGTTAACCTAAGCATGCAGAATCCTGAAATAACACATTGTAGGTAGTGTAAATGTATAATTTCACAAATCATACATTTGCTATTATATCTCTGCAATACGGTCATAAATACAGTTCAGTTCAGTTCAAGTCTACTTGCTGTGTGCAACTTCCAGTTCCTGGGCGTTCTACTGATTTGGAAAATAGTAGGACAAGGGCCTACTGTGCTTGCAGGAGGTGCGGGTGTGGGTTGTTTGGACATTTTTTCTCTCGTCTATCCTTTCTCTTTTCTTTCTCCTTCTCTCTGGGAGACGGCCCGATATAGACTGAAATACTGTCTCAAAGGGCCGTTAAACCCAAAACAATCAATCAATCAATCAATCGATTCTACTAACGACGTTCCCCAAGTAGCTCAGCGGTACGTAACCATAGTTGCTCACACTTGCCGCTGCGTGTCCGTCCAAGTCATGAATACAGTCGGGAGCAATTGTTAAATACCTCACTCTCCGTGACACTTCGTGAAAAGGACGCAAAATTCCGAAGCATCACGACAAGGAAAATAATTCAATACCTTGTACAGAAATAATAAAAACAGACTATTTTGTTTTAAATATTTCAAAATAAAAATTATACCATTAGAAAGAATGAATATTTCTGTACATGAACCTGTTTGCACAGGCTTTCTATCGTTTTCTCTTTTCGAAGAAATAAGTGCGAAAGGGAATTACAGGTCCTCAATATTTTCCGTTTTACTATATGTTTATTATACTTAGATGGTACCTCTACTTTTTCTAAAACCAGACAATTTTTGTATTAGCTAAACAGTTTATAACTTACATCGTTTTGAAACTTAGATGACAGGCATTTCAAAACAATTTGAACAGGAATGATATCACGATATTAAAGTTAAACCATCATCTTCCATAAGCCTTCAATGTAACTTTACGCGTATACCTGGGCGTTCGTGACGATGAGATTTTCAACATTATGAGCCGCGACACAAGAAAACCAACAAAGTGGTTGTGCGCCCAGCACAGACTCAGATCAGCCTGGGCATCCACCCAGTCTGATCAGAATCCTTGCTTTGCGCTTAAAGGGCAGCTGAGGGTCTAAGCTACCTTCATGCGGACAGCAAAGACTCTGATCAGACTGGGCGGATACCCAGGCTGATCTGAGTCTGCGCTGGACGCACGACCACATTGTTGGTTTTCTCGCGTCGCGGCTCCTATATTGTTTTTGCCAAGACCTAGTCTCACACCGTGGGAGGAGCTCTGGTTATGCTCTGACCTGCTAAGCCAGCTGTTCAGATTCAAATCCAGCTGCAGCCGAAGTTCTTTAAAATCGTTTACGGCTTTTTTAAACAATCTTTTATTATCTCCCTTTCATCGGGTCAATGTGACAGAAACGCGTCATCCAAGTTTTTTTTCAAAGTGCTGGTAATTGTTGTATACAAAGTGTAAGAGAGAGGACGTCGTTGTGGTGTCTGGGCGAACAGTACATGGCTATGCCCCGTGCCGGGCAATGCTCTCCTGCGTGGGACTACCGATACTTCCTAGCCAGTATGATGCCTCCAGACTGTGACGGTTCATCTTAACATCAGACGAACCGAAAGTAACTAACTAAGGAGAAAGTAAATGACGGACGGCTGCGAAGGCGGAACGTATCCCTGCCACGATACAGTGGGCTCGAGTTACCATCGGATCCGCTAGAATATCGAAGACCACGTGCCAGCAAAGGACTCAACGAGATCGTCTTGGCTCCAGCGGCTAATTAACCAGCTGTGAAGTGCCTCTTCAAGATCGGATGGAGGAGAATCGGAAGCCGCGCACCGCCAAGTAAGTGGGACTTTATCACCATGACCCACTTAGACATCGGGCATCAGTACCCCGGGAAACATTGGAAGATGGACCGTCTGCATGTTGGGCGGCTGAGAGACCGAGGCTCCTGTGGCTGTAAAGAAGACCGCCGAAACAAGCATCAGAGGAACGTCCACTCAACCAAATCAGCAGACAGACAACGACCAGTAGGAAGGCATTGGCTGAGCACTGGTGCCTGAGACATTTTGCAATGGCTGGAATTGACTAAGTCACACAGAACACCGTTGGCAGCTGACTATAGGCCAAGATTCTAAATTATTTCAGCTTACAAAGCTCACACCTTTCGTCCGACCTTGAAGACTGACCTGGAATTCAGGGCAATTCTTCATCATGATAGCCGCCTGTCAGTTAAATAACTAGTCCAGCTTATCCGGGGTAACCCTTATGTGCCTCTGGTGACCGGCTGCCTTAAAAGCCCGTGAATAGAATTAAAAGACAAGACAACTAATCGACCCCTCCCCGTTGCGTCCGGATACGGCTACTTTAACAGATACTTTTTGTCCGAAAGAATCGAATACTAGCAACTTCTGAATGACTTCAATTGCCATATCTTTGTTCAAGCCCAGCTTGAGCGGATCATTACCGCTTATGTGCAAAATACGCGGTCCAAGAGTTATGAGCATTTTCAATAAAAGAGCTCAACTGGCCAAATTGATGCTCGCTGAAGCCTCGTCACTGTTTTGCATACCAGTGGCTGGGCAATGTTAAATTACATTAGTATACAAAATTTGAAGCAAATATACCAAGCGGTCCAGGAGTTATGAGCATTTTCAATAAAAGAGCTCGACCGGCCAAATTGATGCTCGGTGAAGCCTCGTCACAGTTTTGCATACCAGTGGCTGGGAAATGTATACAAAATTTGAAGCAATTATACAAAGCGGTCTAAGAGTTATGAGCATTTTCAATAAAAGAGGTCGACCGGCCAAATTGATGCTCGGTGAAGCCTCGTCACTGTTTTACATACCAGTGGCTGGGCAATGTTAAATTACATAAGTATACAAAATTTGAAGCAAATCTACCTAGCGGTCAAAGATGTATGAGCATTTTCAATAAAAGAGCTCGACTGGCCAAACTGATGCTCGGTGAAGCCTGGTCACTGTTTTGCAAGCCGGTGGCTGGACTATGTTAAAATACATAAGCATACAAAATTTGAACCATATTTACCACGGTGTTCAAGTTATGAGCATTTTCAGAAGTTGGCCGTAAATTTTCAACTTGTGCTCGGCAAAGCCTCGTCCATCAAATAAGGTTTTTGCCAGCTGCACAGAAGGGAACATAACTATTGTATACGTGAATCTAAACGTTGGAAGTAAGCTTCCCCAGATACACAGTTTAACATGTAGAAAATATACGCAAAATCTTGGCATCGTCAACCCGGTCCAGCATGAGATGATAAAAATATGAAGAATTATTATCAAACACTAAAACGGCTTCTAAACAATATTTGGATCCAGACTAACATTAACTTTGGCAGGCAGTCGGAGAAGTTTTGCAGTCACAGTGCACAAAAGACGAAAATTCAGATTGATTTATATCCATAGGTAAATAAAATGGAAGAGAAAAAAAAATCTTGTCATCTAATAACACACATAAAAGAATGTTTGCAAAAGGCCTTATAAACAGAAAAATCATCTGCCATGTATCAAATAACGAAATGACACAGAGCTCATGTTCTATTTACGGAAGTCACCTTTTATCGCAGTATATGAAACAGATAAAGATTACTGTCTCTTTCCATGGCCAAACTAAAGCAGCATAAGAAACGTGCACTGGGGTCAGAGTAACAAATTTGTTTTCCGATCTGGGTAATATTGCGTAAATTTACAAAATTAAATAATTAACACATAATACTGTGTAAATGCGTATGTGTAACATTTCCTATTTTCTTTTTCTAATATGAAATAGGTGCTACCTAAAATGCAACCAACCAATATTACCACTGCAACACTGAACTGAAAGGTTTTCAAACTAGAGCAAGTGAGCACAGTCTCACGTATACCCTGATCATTTTCACCGCCTAATGAAGCAGACTTTTAACACAAAATTTTAATGCAAATTTTATATACATGTACAAAATTATTCTGTGTCTGTGATCTTGACCTTAGATCAGCAGCAGCATCCATATGGTGTAAACAAGTATGAAATAAACATAGTCGTGCATGATTAGGTTTCATTCAAGTACATGTATATTAGAACTATAAGCAAAAAAAAAAAAAAAAAAAATACAACAAACACCAATTGTCCTGGTACCTGACCCCTGGCCCCACCCATCAGCCTGACCTAGGGGCTTAGGCAGTCCATATCAAAAGGTATGCTACAGAGATAACATAAACCAAATGCAAAAGAAAAATTTGCAATATAATTACTGAGATATGAGTAATCAAAAAGGTTTAATGCAATACTTTGAAAAAATGAAAATGCCTAAGTCATATTTATTTACCTCTGACCCCACCATGAGGCCCTGACCTATGGTCATACATTATTCACATCTAATGTATTACATGTATATGCTACAGAGATATCAGGGATCAAATATGAAAAGAATCTGGTGTGTCGCTGTAGTTACAGAGTTGTGAGCATTCGTTAAGGTTTAATGCAAAACTTTGATGTAAAGTTGACAAAAATATATACACCAACATTTAACTTCATCATGAGAAACACTTCTGTTATCCCTAACTAACTGCTGACTTTTCTCATCTGCAATCCTGGATGCAAGTTCATTAAAAATGTTCTGGTGTAAGCTTATCATAAATAAAAAAAAGATAAGTTCAAATTTTATATGCAAATAAGCAAAGTCATGAGCCAGTAAAAATGTCAATATTAGGTTTTGCAACCACATTATGATACAGATACGCAGGTATTGTTTTCATTATTTCGATTGTTGCCTACCATTCTTCCAGATTTGTTATATTTTTTGTTCCAGGGGTCGCAAGATCGATCCCCCGCTTCTCCGGTCTTTTGGATGAGACTTTAAACCGAGGTCCAATCTCCGTATGACCTTGTTGTTGGTGGGACGTTAAACCTGAGTTCACTCACTCACTCACTATATTTTTTGTTTTATGAAATATACTTTCTTGCAATTTTATGCCCTAAGTTGGCTATAGTTCAGGCCTGTGAAGGAAAAATTTTTGGAAAAAAAAATGTAAAATTTTATTCAGCAAGTGTGCATATCTGTATGTATGTACCTTCTCCTTGGTAAGATGATTTTAGCTGTATAACTATCGTATCATCCATCCATTGCAAAACTAGAGCAAGTGAGCAGGGGCTCAGGCATAAACCCGGCCAGTGCCACCACCTTATGACACTAAACTTTAAACTTAATACACAACAAGGGCATGAGTTGGGGTGGTACAGAATAAAACTTTGGACATATAAACCAAACTGAACAAAAGGGTTGGATGGTATATGATCTTAAACAAGAGGCCCAAATGGGCCTGATATCGCTCACCTGGCTATTTTGCAACAGGACCATTCTGAAACAAAATTGGTCCAATTCCACTGAGATTTTCACACTTTCACATTTTGCTACTTTTCATAACAGAGGCCAACTTGCCTGGTCTTTATATATTTACTTTTGAAATGCCTCAATGCAAGGATCATTTTGCCACAAATTTCATCAAAATCTATTCAGGGGTTACTGGGATATTGTCAGTTTCATGTTTTGTGCTATTTTTAGCAATGGCAGATGGCCGCCATCTTGGAATGCCAAAATGCAAAAGATCGAAGAAAAGTCTTCATGCAAGGACCATTTTGACACAAAATTGGTCCAGTTCCATTGCAATTTTCAAATTTTCACATGTTGCTATTTTAAGTAATAGAGGCCAACTTGAAGGACCTGTATTTGTTAATTCTACAGATTTTTTTTTCATTTTTATAATTTTGAATACCAAAGTTTCACTGATGTTCCATGCCAAAATACAGACAAATATACCCAGTGGTTCTGGAGAAGAAGTTGATTTTAATGTTTTTGCTATTTTTAGTAATGGCAGCCATCTTGGATTTTCCACCTGACCCAATTTTACAATTCTAAGTCCCTGGAGTCAGGTCCTGCTCCATGTGAAATTTGAGAACCATGGGAACAGTAGTTTTACAGAAGAAGATTTTGAAATTTTGTGGTGTTGACGGACGACGCACGGGACGATGCACGACTGACGCATTTGTATGACAATAGCTCACTATGGCTTTTCGGGCCAGGTGAGCTAAAAATTAATAGAAAACTTGACATGAAAATCAAAGTCTGTGACCGGGCCTGACAAATCCATCGCCCGGCTGCCCGGGACAAGTTAAAATTTTTGCTGGGCAAGTAAAATTTTTTCTTACTTGCCCAGAAAAATGTACAAGATATATAGGGAACCTGTGTATTTCAGCTTTTTCTGGCAGAAGCTGTCTTCCGGACAAGTAGATCAAATTTTGATTTGTCAGGCCCTGCTGTGACCTTGATCTCTAGGTCACTGGCATGGATGGGGGTATACAGAATTAAACTTTGGACCAACATCTATCATCATGCAAAACATCAATCCAACCCAACAAAGAATTTGAATCATATAGAGATCTCAAAAACTTTAACGCAATAATTTAACATGAAAAGTCAAAGTTTCAATGTGACCTTGACTTCTTTGTTTCCAGATGCTACTTCAAATTTTCTTTGGCTTGAAATCTGTTGAATATTTGAAGCATAATTTAAACACCAGCTGTATGTTTGTGAAACACTGATCTTAACTACAATGCTTACATGCACATGCAGCTAACGTTTAGTGGTATTTCTTTGTTGATGATGTTCGAATTGCATCGAAAGAAGCTTGAAGCTCAACGATGATGTCGACAGGTAATCACAGGTAATGTTGCAATCCCATGTTGATTCTCCTGTGATGAAATTATCACTATAAACCGTGTCGTGATGAATCTACATATTTCATTCCAAATCGCTTTTTTGTCAAAGAACACATTTCGCCTGCTATGTCGCTCATGTTAAATATAAAACCAACAAGATAACTTGACACAGAAATCAAAGACGATTTTTTCAGTTAAGTAATTGTTGCTGGCTTAGTTGTTGATGTTGTGTTTGGACTGTGACACTTTGAAGGTTATATGTGGGGCAGTCAGCCAACCAATCCTCATTGTAATGTGCAACACTGACAGACCCCAATCAAAATTCAACAGCATTTCCGAAATCGAAACCCCAACACCAACAACAAATATGCATATCAACATGCACATCCGTACAATCTGATCAGCACATTTGATATCTTACATGTACTGGACTCATGTATATTACAATACTCACTTCTATTAAATCTAAAGCCAGTTATCTTTTTTTAAAGATATTCTTGTTTCAATACTGTGTTTATTTGCATCCAATTCTACTGCAGAACTGAGCGTTGGTTGATTACTGACAAAATTTGATATTGGAATGTATGAAGACGTAAGCAAATTTAGTAAACTGGATTCACGCAATATCATAAGGGATCGCATAAACTTCTTAACAATTACCATTTTGGGCTTAATTAAATCACATAAATAAGAAGTCAGAGGTGTAAAAAGCAAGGGCAAATAAGCTAACTATATGCTAATGACAGTTGACACAGTAACTGTGTATTATGTAAACTGCTAGGACTAGCGCAAAACTGATTTTTATTGATAATGGAGAGAAACCATGATAGTTGCCCAAGCTCATGCAAAGTTTTGCTTGCCAAAGATGAATATCTTGTATACTTTGAGACTTCATAATGGTTCACTGAGGCTGTACTTACAAAAGCTTAAATCAAAGCGTCTGTTGACGATTACGGACAAATGTCATATCCGAATCGGGTTACCCTAAAATGCGAAAAGGACTCCTTTTCGCGAAAAGGACTCCTTTTCGCGAAAAGGACCTAAATTTCACGAAAAGGACCCAGAAAACAGGTATTGGGCGGGTATTTATTACTGTTTTTGCTTTAATTGCTATTACTTCATTGTCTTTAAGCTGAATTATTACTTTATCGTGTTAAAGCTGAAATAGTATTTTAAGGTCAGGTAATTATCTTGGAGCTATTGTTTGCAGAGATAATTCAGAGAAACGTGAAGTCCGCATATTGTGATGCGAGGGTCAGTCTTCAATGGGATTGTAAAAAAAGCTTTATAGTTGCTGTTTTAATAAATTATATTGATTGCTTAATAATGATAAATAATTTGCCCTGCCACGTTAGCCAAAGGATAAAATTTTATCCTAAGTTTCCAGCTGACACAACGAAGTTCTGCTCTAGATATTATGCTTTGGGTCTGCGAATCGTGGAGGGGTGATTAGGACTAGATGCGCACAAAATATCGTTTTGGCTATAACATTTTGGACTGGTTGGGGCGGGGGGGCGCAGACGAGTTTCTATTTATTTTTTTGTGAAACTGGTTGCGGGTCAGTGGTGGTGTTGGTGTGTGTGATGGGGGGGGGGAGAGGGGGTAGGTGTAAATCTGATTTAAAGAAAACTGCTGCTAAAATAAATAGTTAACGTGTTTGTTTGTTTTTTTATTGAAAAGGGCCGATGTCAAGATACTAATATTTAATTCAGATTCTTTTTCTGTTCTGAAATGATGAGATTCTGAGAGACATATATTTCCGCAGAAATTTTTACCATTATCAATACTTACAATTGAAACGGTAAGCCTATATACATGTCTATTGACTTGCTGTTAATGACGCCTGCAAAGCGATGAGTGAAGGTGTGATAATCCAATTAATGCCAGCTACCAATGTACCTTAATCGCTCCATAGAAGTGTGCCGATAATTCAATCAACAGCTTGTTAATACAGACTAGATAATCATATGATTTTGACATGATATTTTTATTTTTTTATGTGTATTTTCAAACGATTTGACTTGAAATAATGATGAATTGAAATATAGTATAATGTAATAACTCATACAGACCATATAGTCATCAGCTTAAGTGTTAATAAAGCAGAATACCATTTTTTTAAAATGTATATCCCTTTAAATGGGTGGTCTTATATTAACGATTTCGAATCTCTAATATTTGCTCAAAAAATCTTAATTTGTTCAAGATTTGAACATGTATTTAGGAAAAGTTTATTTTCAGTGACTTATCTACTCCATTTCAAGTAACCCACTTTGCGGCTAGGATGCAGATTACATGGAATTATTTATCTTTTTTTTTTATTTCTTCCGAACGCACGAAGGTAATTGTATAGTATATTGATACGACAATTTTGTTTTCGATACTAGGTCCAAATGACATATCATCAGTTTAACATAAAAATAAATAAATAAATATTTGAAATAAAATAAATTACATGTATATACCGAACTTTTTTTCGTCAAAAAGAATTCCTTTCCACAAAAGAGCTTAATTTTTTTAGTGAAATCCACACTATTATAGCTCGCCCATTGTAGCTTAAAAGAAAACATTATTTTACAAACTTTCGATATAGTAGAAAATGTTAATAAAACTTGAGAAATTAAAGCAGTTCAAGTCCGTTTCGTTTCTGAGGCGTTAATCGAAAAGGACTTCTAGCTTTTCGTGCGGGTTACTAAAACTTGAAGCAAATACGCTTACTATGATTTGACTTGATTTTGTGCTTCTCATTAAGGAAAGAATTTTATGTAAGGTAAGCATATTAGAGCACGAACCAATCAGTTAAAACATAAATATTTAGAGAAAAAAAAATTATATTTGAGTCTTTTTCGTTTCTTAAGCAATTAAAGCGAAAGGGACTTCTCAAGGCTTCTATACGAGTTACTAAAACTACAAGCAAATATGCTCATATTTAATTTTCTTTTATAATTCATATTACGGAAACCACTTTGTCCAACGTAAGCATATTACAGCAGAAAACAGTCAAGAAAAAAATATTTGAGTCCTTTTTTCGTTTGTCAGGCATTTAGCGAAAAGGAATTCTCAGTCAGTTTTCATACCGGCTTCTAATACTTTGAACAAATATGATAAAGTTAAATCTTGTTTTGACTTTGAGCTTGTTGGTAAGACAAAATAAAAAAATGTGTCATGTAAGTATATGAGTGCATAAGTCAATCAGAAAAAAACATTTATATTAAGGAAAAGAAGAAGAACTAGAAAACATGTATCCTTTTTATCCTTGAAATAAATCAATAACAACATCGTAAACAATCTTTTATGAATATTTTCTAACCTTTTGAGTTAAATTATATCAGCATTCCCCACACTACGAACCAATCAGTTAAAACATAAATATTTAGAGAAAAAAAATATATTTGAGTCTTTTTCGTTTCTTAACAATTAAAGCGAAAATGACTTCTCAAGGCTTCTATACGAGTTACTAAAACTACAAGCAAATATGCTCATATTTAATTTTCTTTTATAATTCATATTACGGAAACCACTTTGTCCAACGTAAGCATATTACAGCAGAAAACAGTCAAGAAAAAAATATTTGAGTCCTTTTTTCGTTTGTAAGGCATTTAGCGAAAAGGAATTCTCAGTCAGTTTTCATACCGGCTTCTAATACTTTGAACAAATATGATAAAGTTAAATCTTGTTTTGACTTTGAGCTTGTTGGTAAGACAAAATAAAAAAATGTGTCATGTAAGTATATGAGTGCATAAGTCAATCAGAAAAAAACATTTATATTAAGGAAAAGAAAAAGAAGAAGAACTAGAAAACATGTATCCTTTTTATCCTTGAAATAAATCAATAACAACATCGTAAACAATCTTTTATGAATATTTTCTAACCTTTTGAGTTAAATTATATCAGCATTCCCCACACTAATAATAAAGGAACTCCTTTTCGTGAAATTTAGGTCCTTTTCGCGAAAAGGAGTCCTTTTCGCGAAAAGGAGTCCTTTTCGCACTTTAGGGTAACCGTCCGAATCCATGCATGTGTAAGCAATCAGATACTTCGCATGAAGAGATTAGATTTAAACAACATTACAATGGTTCGCAATAATCTACTGATTAAATTACCTTTTAAGACTTCTTAAATTCTCATACAAAACATACAAAGAAGTCTCAGATACCGCATGAAACGCAGTAGAAATCGACTTTGCTTCTGTGAATGACTTTTGACGATAGCAAGGGCAGACAATTTAGCTATAATGCTAATAACATGACAACCGTGCATGCATACCGCCATGACTGGGCACCAAGTCATCATCACCATTGTAGAATATCACATGATTTGATTTTTAGTGAGAACTGCAGGTCTGCCATTTTGCCAATTGAATTTGGGGAAAAAAAAAAAAAAACATAGCAACGTCCAGCACCACAAAGCGTTTTCATTCGTCACATGAAACCACTGACTCAATCGGAAACCTTGCTCATTTTTGTCAGAATCTTATCATTCGTCAGTTTAGAAAATTTTTTAGTTGGTCCGTACACAGATGTCTATATTCAGCATCGGCGTTACTGTTTGACGACACCGTCATACATGTAGCTTCGGGCAGCCACCGGTGTCGCTATTAAATTTATCAAACAAGTTGAGGAAAAGGGCTAAAATGCAAGACTTTGCCAAGCATTTTGTATCATTTGCAAAACGTTTAAATAAATTCAGTAACGTAAAAACTGGGAAAGATAGACCTGTGCAAACAGTGAAGACCCAGATCAGATTGCAGTTAGATCAGGGTCTACACTGATTGCCATTCCATATCCATCAGCTGGCAGTGGTCATACAGTTAAAATCAAACCATTCAAATATTAGGACAATTACAATAATTTCAGGCGTATCAAAACTTACAGTATTTACGGTAATACAGAAACACAAATGTATGCAAGATGCTAAAATTTATCATATGACAGAAATAAGCGAGTTTGGAATTCCGAGTTTCCAGTTGGCCTGGAGCACAAAGGTCAGGGGTCAAGTGTGGAAAAACTGATAGTTCATCATTACATTTACCTGGTCAGTCGATATAAAACTGCTTTTTCATGACTAAAAATCGTTGATATGATTGAAAATTGTTTTCCATTCAGAGAAAATGGATAGTCACATTATTTTAGCAAGATAGAATAGACAGGGAATATTTGAAAATTGAAATATTAGTCAATATGTTGGTGTGTTACTGTTATGGGCCAACTCTCCTACCTTCCATTATCTACAATAGTAGATATGCGCATAGCTTCGTATATATTCAATCTCTGACAATTGCGTCAGGGAGTTAACTCTTTGGCTCAGTGGTTAGAGCCTTGGACTATCACCCGGGAGTTCCGGGTTTGAATCCCAGCAAAGGTCGGGAATTTTTTCAGCTATGCTTTGGTCCGTTTGTTGCGGCAGTCATGTCGTAAGATTACGCTGTGCGTATATGGTTTTTGGCATCGGTGACCTTTGACCTCCAAGAGCAAAATCTGAGTTTGCACATGCGCAGTGCGAAACACCGAGCTCGCTTATATCTATTCCACAATTATTGTATGAAAACGTCGACATTTTACTTTAAGAAAATGTGATGTTATTATTGAATGAGTAACTTACCCATTTCCCCAGATCATAAATAAGTCTAAATTGACTTATCCCTAAATTCAGACTAACACGAACCGGCTTTAAATACTGTAAAACACTTATATTTGGCGGTCACTTTATTTTAACGATATTGGTGGAAAAGGAGAAAATCGCCAAATTTAAATGCCGCCAATTAAACTGCTGATCAAGGTGAAAACCTACCATTGGGAAATGTATTCCTTCCATTGATAATAACAAAGCAAATACACATCATATGCATTAGTAGAAACGAAGTCCAAGTAAAACACCCAGGCGAAACGAAGTGTAGCAATGTTTATGTCATGCTACTGAGTACCTACGCCAATTTGATTAAATCAGAAGCAACACAATAGTAGCGTGTACTGTAAACAGTTTTGTTTATAATGATAAAATAGAATTGTAATCTCTGCAATCAGTCGCATAATTATCGAATGACAATTTAGAACTAGGACTCAAATGGTCTATAAGACTATGGCGTCTATCTCTATTTGTTTTTCCTTTGCTTTCATGTTTTGTAAATCAAAAAACCGCCAAAATAAAAATCCGCCAAAAGGTCTGTACATAAAAACCGCCAAATTTTGCTGCCGCCAAATATAAGTGTTTTACAGTACTAAAATTGGGCTGAACAACCCGCCCGAAATCAGGCTGAAACAACCTGTTGGAAAAAGGGCCGTAGCAACCCTGAATCTTCAGGGACAGAGGGACATAAATACTGTGGTTTACCTGAAGCATGGTCCCTGGAGCAGTGCATGTGTGGGGATTTTGATTGGCTGTCGAAATAGCTGGGGCAATGATAGCGACCTCAACTGTTGAACATAGTCACGGGGCGGGGGCTTTTACTGGGATTTAATCAGACATTTGTCCCCACACTGCCAGGCATCGTGCAGGGCAAAAAGTCAAAGTATCCCCACCCTTCCCCCAGCCATGAGGTAGCTGGATTTGCTAATGAACAGGGCATAACAGCTATCATACTTCTGCTCAGGGAAATGTAATTTTGTGGACAGACTGAGACTGCCAAAATAAATTCAGCTACATGTATTCTAAGAATTTTGAACTTAAGTATTCAGACAGTCAAAGTAGGCCTATCGGCATGTCAAATCTGACAGCGACACGATCGTTAGCTTAGAAATTTAGGCTAGCCTAGCATGATTTGCATGGGAACTTCGATAAAAGTAAACAAGACCATTTACCGTCTTCTTTATTTAATCCTAAGCATTGAATCCTGATGTTTATCACAGCTTCCGTATTCAAGTAAGGGAGGTAACTAGATCTACCAAATTCCGTTTCGCGAATGCATGGATACCATTTGATTGGGTAAATAGTCTGATGCGAAAAATATCTTAGATGTCATTGAAACCGGTATCTTTGCGATTCAGTTTTATTTTTAGTATTTTTTCATAGTCAAAATTGATAACGGCACATTTTTCAACGATAGAATAAGGTTCCTGCTTCGATCGAATCCGACTCCGTATTTTTACCGGAAGTTGGCGACTTCCAAAAAAACTCTCATTCATACTGGAAATAGAACAGAATAGAACAGAACAGAACTCCAATCGTAAGGCAACCAAACACTCGGTTTGGGTCGCCCCGCGACCCAAACCTCGTTTGGTTGGTTGCTTTTAACTGTTGAAAGATTAAGAGTACAGTGCCCTTGGTAAGGTACATCAAAATAAACTCGACGGTGTGGATAAGCGGAGAGAAGGGCCTGGGTGCGTGGGAATCTTCGCCAGCAAAGGAACTAAGTCCACTTTTTCCCTCCTATTCGCAAATCGGATTTCCCGCAGCGCCGCCTCTTGGCTGCCGCGTGTTTTTCCCCTCGACGTGTGTCATTTTTAAACCAATCAGAAGGTCCGTGCAAATCACGATTGTCTCTTGTCCCATAACTTCACATAATTTACCTAAATAATAAAATGGTTAAATATTGATCTCCTCATATGTATGGGGGTGATCAAAAATTTCGTGGACAATATCTGTGGCGATTAGGGTAATGCAGTTATAGTCATTTTTGTCATACCGCAGAAAAGTTCGATCTTTTAGCTACGTAATGTGGGTTTTTTAAGAAATTTCAAGGAAAAATAAGTATTTTTTTTCCATTTTATATTAGGTACGTACAGCAACAGCGGAGCACCACATTGATGACGTCTGACGTTTTCCCACATGTGAACATTTTTGGGGTTCTTTTGTTTCTCTTTTTTCTTACACTAACACCCGTTTTGCAGACTTTTCATGGTTTTGACCAATTTTAGACACATCTGCACGCAATATGATTGTTTTCAAGAATTGTATAGCATATTCTTCTCATCTTTATTGGTTCATAAATCTAGATCGAACTTTTGCTTTCAGTATCGTTTCCACGTACAAGACTTTTGCGGTGTCTCTCTAAATGTAGATCTAAAACCCTAAAAACAGCGCCAGCATCAGACAACACTAACATACAAGGATCAAATAATATTAAAGTTGATCACTTAGAACATTAATTTGATTCTGTCCTCATTTTTCTTACAATTATATACAAAACCTGGAACATGCCTTAAATACACGGTAATAGATGACGTCATTTTATCGCCCTTGTGAGACCCACAGACCATATTTTACGCTGCATATGCAAGCATAACAATTGTTGACGGCAATAATTCCTCCACAGTAAAAAGCGGAAACCATATCAAAATAGCATACCAAATGTCAAGCATTTTACTCTACTGCAAATATAGACTTAGCTAAAGATAAAACAAACGATTCGAAATAGTAAAGCAAATTTTACCGTATTCCGCAGAAACGTCACAGGGTCACTATGACGACCCATATAGACAACATCCCCAACTTAAACAGGTTAATTAAATAAATCACTGGATACCGGAAAGATGAATCTATATTTAATGCAAATTTAATGAGTTTACTATCAATAATAAAATTTCTACAGCAAAAGTCCACTTATTTTTTTATCATCCCCCGTAGTAATTGTTGACGTTAAACACGATATTTTTCCATCGACAGTGGCGCCTGTTATGCAGAAATGTTTTGTTACGGATGATTTGATTGCATGCGATGGAAGTCTTTTGCATCCAGCGAATTGTTGCAGTACGAAATTCGATTTACAAATAGGCCGTCAGCGAAGGGTATGTAATTAAAAAAAGTGGACTTAGTACTTTTAGCTTGCAAAGATGGGTGAAAAGTAGGAGGAGCCGAACACCATCAAGACACTCTTATCGTGACCATTGTTGTGTGCAAGATAAATCTTAAGATGTAGTTCTCTCATTTGTTATCTCCCCGGATTTTCGGTTTTGCTACATTAAATTAAAAACGAATCAGTCAATATTCATTTAAATAATCTAAATTTCATATAGAGGTGAACTGTTTGGATAAAAGACATTTTGATTGCATAATACCCTTATGACCGTTTATTGTAATATGCTGCTCGGAAATAAGACATCTTAGAAGACTTGTGACTAAAATACTGGTATGGGGCCAGATAAAGGGAAATTAGCTGGCGGGGGAAAAAGAGACAATATTATAGTTATTAAAAGATTAGTATTGAATCAGACTGTGTAAGGAACTGTGTTGAAAAATGGTACAATTTTTAACACGAAGACTGGTTTACACGAAGTAATGAAAACAGGACCATGTTATTAGCTACTTTGACATTACAAAATTCAAACACACAGAAGACTCAGATGAGCCTGCGCAGTCTAATCAGTCATCCCTGTTCCCATGAGGTCTACAATTTTGATAAAAGGCAAAACTGAAGATTCAGATTACTCTACAAAACGTGACCGCTGATTTGAAATTGAGCCGTTCACATTATAGTTTTTTCAACAGTGAGTATTTAAATCAGCTTGCGGAGCTAAATCACAAAAAAGAAGATCCTGGTCTAGACAATAAAGCATGCTTATGATCGTATATACTCTAACTAATAATAAACCAATAAAAAACAAGTAAACAAATGTATATTCGCTACACTGTAAAAATATGTGTTTAGAATCAGTGGAAAAAATGCAGTCCGATTTTTTATGTGTTTAAATCGTAACATGTTCAATTTGCAACATGTTTAGGTTTATGCTTAGAAATTAAATATGTACAAAACTGATTAAATTTACCTTTTATTTTGAAAATTTCTTCTGTCAACATTTTCGTCTCTTTTATTTTCGTTCTTCAACGGGGAAAAGAGAATGGATTCATCCGAAACACGTAACAGAATGAAACGTGTTTAGCAGACTTTGTCCGCGAAAATAATAGAAAAGGCGTAGATGTTTAGCTATATGATATATTCCTAAACATGTTTACACCTAAACATGTAACCACTTGTATTTTATAGCTAAGCGCGATTTTTACAGTGTAGTTTATATCAGATTAAATGAATATTTAATGGTATTTGTTTATCATGAGTTATTTATTTATCTTTATTGATTATTTTTTTTCAAAGTAGATGCATGAATAGGATAATAGCAGTTTCCCCATATTAAACCCCCTCAAAGGGATTAATCACCGGCTTTAACCCATGATAATCACCAAGATAAGGTAATTTAAATCTTTAAGAGTTCCTTCAAGAGCAGAGAAAACATTCCCATTACAAGCCTTTGATGTGGGCTATGGCTGTAAGTGATGTTTATCGAGAGAGATCAATTTGTGGTACCACTCTGAGTACTAGAAAAAACAGTGTCTTTAAACACAAATACTTCTTATCAGTTTGGAAAATATAAACAACCAATATTTTCAGAATGTATTTATATGTAAATTTTAAATGTGTATTTATTGATTAATAAATATGGTTTATGTGGAGTTGATTGAAATGCTAACAACTAGATGACAACTGATTTTCCAAAACAATAATTTACTTGTCGCCGGCCTGTGTGTTGCAGAACGTACGTTTACTCAGATAGACGTACGTTCACCATGTATTAAAATAATATACTCTCTAGGTAACATAACCTATGTAATACTTCCAACCTGTGCTTCAGAGCAGTACGTTAGAAAGTCCGCTGGTCGCATATATAATATAGGCCATCGGGCATTAAAGAACGATAATTCTTGTGACACGGCTCAGTTTACATATACGTTTTTTCATCCATTTGAGAAAGGGAAAAAAGATTTAAGACTTCAGGTTGTCTTCCCTGGACTGGTCTGGTCTTACGCGATCTAGCCTTAAACGAAATAATTCTTTGAGATGGCTCTTGCTGATTGAGAATCAAATTATTTCGTTTAAGACTGCACCCTGCAGAAAAGGGCGATAAAATCGATATAACAGAGTTGATTACCCTGAAAGGCTACACATTTGGCTTAAGGCAGTAAAGTATGCACGTATTACTCACGAATCTCAAAACTTGTCAAAAGATAGCTACTGTTTGGTTTTATGCCCTGAAGTCATCGAACTCGTGAAATTTTCGGATGAATGCTCTTATGTCATACAAATTGCCACTCTTAAGTTTTTCCGTCTTAGGCATCCGAAAATTAAGGAGTAACTCAAAATTATTACATCCGATTGCTATGTAATTAGATACAAAATGGCATCAAACGGTTTATACGTTTTTGATTTGTTATGATGTGCGCATTCAGATAACAGAAAACCTATCAATTATTTTGTCATTAGGTCGTTGTCTATCTGGACGGGCTAAAGTGTTAAATGTTTCTATATTATGGAAGGTCAGCTCAATACCACCAATGTCTTTGGTCGAGCTCATCGTGACCCAGTTACTGCTCTCAGGTTGCTCTGGCCTAGTTGCTCTGTCCTTCCGTCCGTCATTCGGTCCCCTTTTATTCAAATTTTTCGTCAAAGATTTCTTCACAACCGTAGAACTTAGACTAGTCATATTTGGCATACAACTTGATGGCAACATATTGTATCGTGGGATGGAGAACCAGCATTCTCCTGCTTATTCTTCCCTGTATTTGTCCGATTTTCTTTCTTTCCATACGTTGAAAAAATGAAATTTTTCGTCAAAGATTTCTCCACAACTATGAAAGCTAGCTCAGTCATATTTGGTTTGCAGGTTGATGACGACATGTTGTATCGTGGGATTGAGGACCAGTCTTCTCCTATATATTATTCCCTGTATTTGTCCAATATTCTTTTTTTTCATACTTCGAATAATGAAATTTTTCGTCACAGATTTCGCCACAACCATGCAAGCTAGACTAGTCATATTTGGTATGCAGGTTGATGACAACTTATTGTGTCCTAGGATAGCAAACCAGTCTTCTCCTGCTTATTCTTTTTGTATTTGTCCAATTTTCTTTCTTTCCATACTTTGAATAATAAAATGTTTCGTCAGAGACTCTTCCGCAACCGTAAAAGCTAGAGTAGTCATATTTGGTATGCAGGTTAATGATGACTTACTGTATCACGGGATCGAAAACCAGCCTTCTTCTGCTTATTCTTTCTTGTATTTATCCGATTTTCTTTCAATTTTTACTTTGAATCATGCAATTTTTGCAAAAGCTTTCTATGCATCTGTAAGCTAGAGTAGGGATATTTTGTATGCAGGTTGATGATAGCTTGTTTGTATTGTGGGATTGAGAACCAGCCGTCTCCTGCTTATTCTTTCATAAACCTTTCCAATTTTCTTTCTCTCCTGACTGCAATTTTTTTAGCAGATTTCTCAGCAACCATTCAAGTTTAAATGTTCATATTTGGTATACAGATTGATAAAAACTTATGTCTTACATGTATCTATTATTTTTGTTTCTGTCATTGTGAATGCATTTTATTCTGTATTAAATAGAAAGGGATTTATGTAGAATATTGATATTTGGTATACATGGTGACAATGAGTTCTCTCTCTCTCTCTCTCTCTCTTTGCTTTTTATAACGAAAATAACACCATTTGATTTAAACAGTTAAGCGGTGGTAAAGTCGGATTCTCTGAGAGTTCTAGTTTTCATTGATACTATTCATATTACATTTTCATTTAATGCCATGACATCTACTATATCTGCCAGCCGATGCCGTGTAATATGAAATTAATATTATTTGTTTTCTTTTCAGATACATATTATCAAACATTAGCTGCAGGAAGTCAACGAATGGCTGAATACAATTACTATGATTGAAATGAATATTATTTTTTTCTTTTCAGATACATATTATCTAACATTAGTGCAGGAAGTCAACGACGGACTGAAAACATTTACTATGATTTAATAAATAAATACAGTGTCTAAACTTTATCACTCTATGTGGTCGCTGTAGCAAAGTCGTGAAACTATTCCTTGACGGATCGTGCACTCGTGCTAAAGTAATGTTAACTGACGTTGAAGGTATGTATTCAAATGCCACTGATTACCACGAACATCTGCTGATGGGATGTCAGATAGTCACGGCGTACGATACGAAATGTTCTCTTGGTGGATTTGTTGAGCTGGACAATGGTAAAATTGGCTGTTTGACATCCGGTTATGTGTTTGCAACAGACGCTAGTGCTGCTGATTTCAGAAAGAATCCTGTAAATTGGTCGCATTTGCGACGGGAAGTGTATCAGCCACAGCTATCACCAAATTATGAATTTGGACGAATGGTGAAATGTATCATAGATTCTGGGGATAGCAAGAATGTTGGAGTAGCTGCTGCGGCTATCGAAATAACAAAACCACATCGATACCCTTGCACAGGGGAATTTCCAGATGCAGTGTCATATCTAGCTGGTAAAGAATATTACATTTTTCTTAAATTTTTCCGAAATGTATTTGCTTCATCGCTTTGCCGTTCATTTATCCTACCTGTAAGTATTATGTCTAGAAGCAATATTTCACTGGATTTTATAATGCACCTCTTTTTAATTTCCGTTGTAAATCGTCTTGATCTACATACTTAAAAGTAAAAAGTATGCAAAGACCAGGAACTGAAACAATCAAAATCCAAATCCAGCCGCCCTCAAACCATAGAAAACTACATAAAACAATTGAAGACCTACTGTAAAAACTGGTGTGTCAATTAATGCTATGTTAACGGAAACATGGCCTGTCAATACGCAGTTGGTTGTATTGTGTCTGATAGCCTTTTGAGGAGAAAGTATTTCAGTCTGTGTCGAACCGTTCCCAGAGAAGAGAGAGCAGTTAAGAAAGACAGGATAGACGACAGAATAAAACGTGCCACATCCGCACTTACTGCAAGCTAAGTAGGCTCCTGTCCTACTTTAGAACAATATAAATTGGATGCCCCAGTTCCGTCAGTATCACGTCTTTCTTTCTTCCCCAGGCAGTAGTAAACACAGTGGGGGTTCTGGGACAAAACCCCCTGGGGCCCGCCCCACCCCCTGACGAGGCCCCAGGGGCGTCACCTGATTGGGTGCCGGCGGGGTTCTGGGACAAAACCCTGGCAGGCCTGATTGGACACCGGGCCCACCCCATCCCCTCAAAGCCCCCCCCCCCCCCCAGCCCCAGTAGCAGGGGAGGGAGGGTGGAAAGTGAGCCTTGCGCCGTTGCTAAGGCTTTGTTTACTTTAGACACCGCGCGCTTGCAAGCGCGTGTAAATATTTGTTTCGCAGCTAGACAACACAGTGCCTGAACAGTGTGGTCTTTGGTGTATGAGTGTTTGTTTTACTTACACGCCGTAGCTAAAGCTTTGTTGACCTTAGTTACAGCGCGCTTGCAAGCGCGTGTAAATATTGGTTTCGCAGCTAGACAACACAATGCCTCAACAGTGTGGTCTTTTCCAACTTATTTTTTATATCCAATAATGTTACTAAACTCCGTTTATTAATTCTGAAACTGGGTTTTTCGCTGCTCATACTTTTATAATCTAATCAATCCAGGTAAGTCTGTGCATAGTGATAAAACTCGACCTCCGCCGATTTCTCACCAATGTGTCCTATGACTCTGTTATTCGTAGGATGCTGGGCTAACCTGCACAAAACTGCAAAAGACAGATTTTCAACCCGAGACTAAGTCCATTGGACAGGTTGGAAATGCATTTTAATACCATATAAAGTGGTCGCTATAAATAGTTTCGTGTACGGGTGGGGTTAGTATTCTAACACATGCTCTGCGCGTGCGAAATCAGCCAGCGTGACAACAAGCTTGTCATCCAGATAATTTGTTCTCAATTTGAAATTGATTACACCGCATAAATTCACACTGGACAAGGTTTCATCATAGTATCGCCACCGGCAAACAACGTCTTAACGATGTCATATCAGCGTCAGTGCGACGTAATGATGTTCTCTGGCTTTATTTTAACGCAAATATTACAGCTTTCCGCAGTATGTAATAAAGCTCTTAAGTTCCAAAACATTTATTACCAATGTTGCGTTAAGACTGCAAAGTGAAATACAAGGACCAAAGGACCAGACTGTGCACCTCTCAAGCTCCCCTTAATCAGTCTATTCCTCCTTCTTACCCCCCCCCCCCCCCCTCCCCCCATCTCTAAAGAATAATAAAATAATCACACACACAACTTTAAACCCCTCCCCTCAATTAGGCTACCATCCATAAATCACAGGAATAAGAAAAAAAGTTCGGCTAATTTTTAAAGGCCCCATTGCTTTTTCAATGGTAAAAAAATGTATGGAAAAAGTTTGTGGAGATGTATCGCTGCAAGCTGATCACTACAAGTTCGTCATTGTAAATGACCGCTATTTTCCAGGTTTAATTATTTAAAAGTTCCTTGAGTTTCATATAAAAGTGTTTTAAAATGTTATGAGTTTCATATAAAAACGTTTTAAAAATTATTTGGGTCATTTTAGTCGGCAACTAAAATGAACTACTTTCGATTTCATAATCTTGAATTAATTGGTAAAAATACGATGTACAAGAGTGGTGTCCCGTTCACTATCCCGCTTCTGTTTAGCTTGAATCGCTCGACGGGAGCCAGCTAAGGAAATCGTCTTTAGTGGGAAAATACCCAGTAACTACGTGAGCTACATTTTTCAGTTTTAGGAGTTTAGGATAAAAACTCAGATCCAGTTTCTTTACCTTATTTTGAATACTTGTATTTGTTTGTGTCATATTTTCTCAGGAAACTATCAAAAGTAGTATAGATCTACATATAAACAAGGTACAGTTGAATCATCCGACTCAGAAGCGAACTTCAGGCCTATAAACATCCCTGCAAATATTTATTTTTTTTTCTCCCTTCTAGGAAGGTCTTCTTGCATATATATATGTTCGTGTCACAGGGTAGAGGTCGGAGTGGTAGAATAATCTAGGGAATAGTTTGTTGAAAAGAAGTGGGGGGTGGGGGTGGGGGTGAGCTGTAGGGTGTGTCTTAAGACTAGGTTGGCGGACTGGGTACCACAGTTATTACCCAAATAACCAGCGTGATACCCACGTGGAATGTATCTGAATATGTATAACTTTAGGCTGTCAATTTTCATCAAATGAACTTTGTGGACAGGTTTTTGACATTTGCTGTTTCGTGCACGTAACTGCAGCATCAGGCGCCAGGCTAAGATATATGAGACCTTAATGAGAAATCGGCGGAAGTCGAGCTTTATCACTATGCATAGTCTTACGTGGATTGATTAGATTATGAAAGTATGAGCAGCGAAAAACCCAGTTTTAGAATTAATGAACGGAGTTGACACAGTGAGTCACACAGGCATGACTTGTGCTTATCCCCAAAGGACTGTCGCTGTTACCCCGCAAACAAACAAGCCGCTTACCTTACACGTCAATGAACAAACTCTAAATGTCATGGCCTACGTGCCTAACTGTGCATATATTGAGCGATCGCATTGACTTAATCACCGTGTCAAACACAGTATGTTCACCGGAAGCTGCGTTATTTGCTGATATTTCTCGCGTGTAGAAGTATACAGAGTGGGGATTCTGGTGGAAAAATTGCTGAGGCCCGCTCCCACCCCCCTGGCAGGCCCCACCAACTTTTGAATTTTATGCTTATTTCATTTGCTGGCAAATAAAAAAGCCCTGTAGATACGTTTCGGCTATACAGAGTAGGAGTTCTGGTGCAAAACATGAGGGGCTCACTCCCACCGAGCAGTGTTTTTTTCTGCCTGCCCCCCCCCCCCTTGGCGAGCCCCAGGTGACCACCGGATTGGATTTAGTCTACCGAGCCCGTTATTAACCCTCCTGACCGATAGTCACAACTCGTGGCCACCCCACCCCCTCGGTGGGCCGCGAGTTGTGGCCATTCTCACCCGCCGTCCCCCGGCGCCCCCAATCTTTATTTAAAGAAATGTGTTTATCATTGTATACCCAAAAGGACGATGAGATGACAAAATTGCAGCTGGTTGAAGGTTGGGGCTATAGGTGAGACCTGCGGAAAACGGTGCATGAGAGAGTTTTGTAAGCTACATAGTTACAGAATGCGCGGGGGTAGCATTTTACCAAATTCACGTAGAAAATGCGGGCAGAGCCACACAGTCCGAGCCGCAGCTATGTACTTCTTGTGGTGCTACAGTGGCGAAGATAAATATGAGAAGGACCGAGATAAAAGCTCATAAGTTTTACAGGCGTGTTTTGGCAGAGTTGGTAAAAAGTACACCGCAGCAATGAATAATTTTATATTAGAGAAAAATGTTTGCATATGTATACTAGTAATGCATACATCACAGCAATGAATAATTTTATATTAGAGATAAATGTTTGCATATGTATACCAGTAATGCATACACCGCAGCAATGAATAGTTTTATATTAGAGAAAAATGTGTGTATATGTATACCAGTGATGCATTGACAGTACCTACTGTTAATAAATTACTCATAATAATTTTATATTAGAGAAAAAAGATAGTGTGTGTATAACAGTAAGAGAGTACCTCTGTTAATAAATTACCCATAATAATTTTATATTAGAGAAAAAGATAGAGTGTGTATACCAGTAAGAGATTGGTAGTATATACATACCAGTAGAGTAAAATGGCTACCATGGATTAATACATCGATCAGCTCCTCGCTGAAATGCAGATGCCCGAGCCGGCCCAGAAAGTCGTGAAAAATATTTTGGATGAGCCCATCCCTGAAACGGTTAAAAAACGCTTACTCCAGCCTTTGTACCCCAAAAAATACCGGCATCCACGCCCGCCTCCAACATGGAAGGGCCAGGAGATGAAGGCCATCTTGATGGAATTCGACCCAATACCTCCTCCGAAGGCCGTCCGATGCATACATTGAGGAGCGTCAGCGCCTTCGAACCCGTTGCGCAACAGCAACAGGAGGAAGCTGAGTGTCCGGTGGCACAGCAAGGAGTTCCTCACGGACAAAGCCACGCGGCGGCCAATCTTGCAAGTATTACAACACGGGCTCGTCGGGCTAAGTTACCGAGCGTCCCAGCCGGTACACTTCAAGAGACCACACAGGGTCTGTAGCACGCCGACGGCCACCTTCCAGCTCTCCGGGCTGGAAGAGGTAGCGGACTCCAACATCCGAGGGGAGTTTTACCTCCTCGAGACCAACAGGACGACCAGGAACAGTGGAGGATGGCTTTTGTGAAACAGTCTTAGCCCTTATGGCATCTTTAGGCCGCTTGCCAGTCAACCTGGTCACTTCACCATTCAAGGCTACCATAACGGTAGGTAAACTTTTCACCCACTCTGTAGATCACTGACCGGTAGGGAGTCGCATCCCTGAGCGTACTGGTGCCTAAAGAGCCGCTCAGCCAAGGTTCGATTGAAGCGCTCAACAATACCCTGGTCCCGGTGAATGTCAACCCGACCGCGCCGAACCTGGACAGAGTGCTTTGCCAGTAGCTGGCTGACAGAGCCCATGAACTCGCGGCCTGGATCTACCTGAAGCAGTTTGGGCCACCTCAACGGGCCTCGCCTGTAGATGCGAGACAAAGCTTCAGCAACCTCTTTAGCCTCTTTCGTGGTCAGAGGCTCAGCCTCTTTGTAGCGGCTGGCGACATCCACCACGGTGAGGGCATATTTGAATGTGCGCTTCCCAACTCGGTCGTGTGGCAGAAATAAGAGGTCAGCTTGATGGACCTCGTTTGGCGTGGCGATGTCAAACTTTGGCCGAGGGATATGTCGTGGGACGGGAAGATAAATCTGCCTGTTACGAAATGGATCTGATCTTCGACTATATCGTCGAAATTATTTTAATCCTTTCAATCAGTAGGGCTAGAGTTTTTAGGGCAACTGTGGTAATAAAACATTTACGGAAATTGTGGCTACGTTATGCATGGGTTGTTTGTGAAAATCTCTCGTGGACAGCGTATTGCATGATTTTAAGGTGATTACCTGCACGAGTCTCTTGATTGTGGACAGCGAATTGCATGATTTTAAGGTGAATACCTGCACGAGTCTCTTGATTTAAATGTGAGACGCATAGCATTTATACTCCTATTCTTTAATGAAAAATTAGACGTGGCTGTTTAATTCTTATACTGAGGACGTTATATTGTCGTGTGCCTAGTTTCTGTGTTAAGACCTGAAGGGTAAGGTTTTATTATATTTATTCAGAATAGTTTGGCTAAAAATGAAAAATGTGACTTCTGATTGATATGGTATGATTGCTGATTTTGTTTATACTGACCATGCTGCGCATGGTATTTGTATATTAAGAAGTTTTGTAAACTACGGAAAAAGTTTATGTCACTGATGTTGGTTGCAATGGTGTGCGTCTATTTGACGTCCAGTGACGTCAGTTGCATTCATGTGACGTCAGTTGCATTCATGTTATTCAGTGACGTCAGTTGCATTCATGTTATTCATGTGACGTCAGTTGCATTCATGTTATTGCGACGTCAGCACTTTTTATATTAGTTTCACGTATACGTGGTCTATAGAAGTAGATTGATTTGTAATGGAACTAATTTACATACTCGCGACGTCAAGTGACGTCATAGCATGCACCGCATTAAGGTTTTTTTCCATACGTTATAATGGTAACATTTGGTCATCATGCGTTTGATTTGCCTTCACTAGATGGCGTCATATGGTATAACATCATTGGCGTCATGATGTCAGATCAAACGTTATGATCCCAAATGTGTTAGAAATGCTTATTAAGTTATTGTATACTATGGCAAATGGTAATACGCGTTGTTTAAAGAAATGAATTAATACATATGCGAGTTAGATTTTTGGTAAATCAATTTAATGTAAATAGGTCGTTGTTTAGATTCATTCATGTTTTATGTGGGATATGTCATGGTAATTCCTGTTGGCGTCAGTATACTTCTTGACAATGTTGACGTCAGATCCTTCGACGCACATACGTGGTAGGATCTACGTTTCTTCATTGGCGGAAGTGGTAAGCACAATTTTGGCTTTACATCGTGAGCTCGAGTCGTGTCTAGTGACACGGCTGGCGTGTGCACGTTATGCTTGGCATTCGCCGAGGACGTTGTATGGTATTTCCAAGACAGGCCCAAGTCTTACGTATTGTTATTACGTAGTTACAATGTATTAAGTGTAAGTTCGTTATTTTTAGGCATACCAAGTCCGGCAGTCAGCTGTTAGGGCTTAGAGCCACGTCTCACCTGGAGATCCTATACCCATCTCCAGGTTAATACCAACCCGGGTAGAGGCTGGTACAACGCCGCTTGTGCATGTTTCCTAAGCAAAGGCGGGAAGCACAAAATGTAGGCGAAGTCCATGATATTACTGCGGAGGTGAAAGTGGGACAGTGTTCGTCCACTAAAGTGTCTTATTATATATAGACTGGTCCCTGGTACGATCCAGGGAGCGACCAGTATATAAGCGTGCACGTATTAATATAAGTTGGTGTTCCTCATGATATATGGAATGGCCCATGACATGATCCAGGGAACGACAAATTGAAGTCTACCAACATAAGGCCTTGTTTTTTTTGTATGAGCTCAAACTAACGTTTTTGTTCTTTGTATTTTCCTTTAGTTCATGGCGCTGAGCCGAGTACGGTGTTGACGTCAGACGGTAATCTATTTGCGTATTGTACGCAAATCGATTGCAGGTTTGAAACAAACACTTACTTGGGCCAGCGACATGACCTGATATGTGTTGTATATTATTGTAATTGTGACAGTTGTAAATTGTGTTGTTGTATATAGAATTTACATTATATATAAACTTCAAAAACTTCTAACGTTGTTAGAGTTTCCTTGTTAGTGTAATACACTGGTAGATAACCCTTTTACCGGAAGTCACCCTCCGCCGTCCTGGCGACGCATAAGGCTCTACACCCGTGACACCCGTGTGTAAAACCTTCTGCGTAACATGGTGTCATAAGTAACGGGATTTGGTTTCCGGTTAATATCTGCCAGTGTAAGACATTGACAATATATATAGAATCTAGGCACAATTTTGTCAGACATTTCTTTTATTATTGACTTTCTGATTGTTCTTTTCTAAGGTGACGTAAGGCTGTTTGCATTGATGTGAATTTTAGGGGAGCAATTTTGTCACTAAATTCATTGTAAATGTAACCTACACTCAATTAAGGTCAACAATCATTATTCCCTGCGTGATGAAGTGCGATAGCCCATGCATTAATTTATGATAGAATGTAACAGGTTACATATCTGAGTGGGGAAACTGAGGTATATAGACCTGAATTGTCTTGGCACGGATGATACATATTTAGTTTTAAGGTCTGTTTGAGTACCTTGGCACTGCTGTTGCATGACAATCTGTAAATTTATTAATTTAAACGTTTGTACGTTGTGTCGTAACCGTTACTGAGGTCCATTTTATGTCCTGATTTAGTAACGTAGGTTATCCGTAACGTTATAAAATATCGTTACAATGAATTAAACCTAATTGCAGAATCTTAAGTTTGATTTACCGTTGGTATCTTATAAGGTTTTGTAATGTAGAACGCACAGTTGTCGTGTCAGTGTTAATACGTTGCGTTACATACGTTACGTTTGTATATCCGATACGCTAGATCAAGTTGGGCGTAATTGTAATGTGGGTTATTTACGTCATCTTATTGTGTCATATGATAGTGAAAAGAGGTTCTCGGTAAAGTCAACGTCAGTTTATGACGTCGTTTCCGGTCTGTTATGAACGTAACTTTAATGGCTACGTCCAGATCGCGAGTATACTAATTAAGCAACGTTTTAGTTGGATTAGTTCGTTATTATTATTCTTAACGTTTTAGTTAACGTGTGTGACTTTAAGTGAACGTCGGTTTCAGTTAGGTTAACGTGAGCATTACGTTAAGCGTCATGGATCAGTTAGTTAAGACGGGAAAGGAGTTAGGTTATGAGGGGCAGGCTTTGCAGGAATTTGTTAAGCAACAGCAAGAGACTGAGAGGGCAAAAAGGCACGCGGTAAGGGAACTTGATAAAGAGAGGATCGCGGCGGAGAAAGAGAAGATCGCGGCGGAGAAAGAAAAGATTGCACAGGCCGAAAAAGACAGGGAAATTGAATTGGCTAGGATCGCGACGGAAAAAGCTAAGATTGCGGCGGATAGGGAAATCGAGATGGCGCGGATTGAAAGTATAGAGCGGCAAGCCGAGAAAGATAGGGAAGCTAGGTTGTCGCAAGTCGAAAGTGATCAGGAAGCGAAGTTGTCGAGCGAAGTCGAGTTAGAAAAGTTGAAGTACAGTTTTGAATTGCAGCAACGCGAGTTAAAGAATCAGATAGATTTGCAAAAGGTAACGCGTATGGGCTGCATATTTAAGCGCATTACTTAAAGGTCGCGCGCTTGATGTTTACGATAGATTGTCAGTAGATGATGCAGCGGATTACGACAAGTTGAAAGATGCGTTGTTAAAGAATTTTGATATGACTGAACGCGGATTTAGGAAGAAATTTCGCTATGATAGGCCTGAAAAGTCCGAAACGTTTATTCAGTTTAGTAGTAGACTTAGGTCGTATCTTAATAAATGGTTGAAAATGGCGAAGGTAGACCAGTCTTATGAATCTGTTTGCGATTTTTTCGCTAAAGATATGTTTTTAGAATCCTGTAGTAAAGAACTATACGTTCATTTGAAACCGAAAACATTCACGAATCTAGGTGAGATGGCTAGGGAAGCAGATTTATTTGCAGAAGCACGTGGCGGCGTCTACGCTTGTTTAAATAAGGGGCAGCGCGATAGTAAGGGCGTAACTCAGAGTAGATCTGATAATAAGCCGAGTGCGAAGCCAGAGATAAAATGTAGTATTTGTGGTAAGGGACAATTAACATATATTGTTATAAGAATCCCGATAGGAAGCAAGCATATAGTGCGGAGGTAGGTGCAAGTGCAAGCGGATATAGCGGAAATAAGGGGAGTAGTTATGCACCGAAAGATGAGACACAAAGATCACAGAGTAAGAGCGATACTGTGCAGACGAAGGGTAGTAATTCAGATCGTGGCCGTGGTCGGGGTTATTCCCGCGGACGTGGTCGGGGTGGCGGACATCAAATGAGCTTTTGTAAAACTACAATGAATAGGTCTCATGAAATTGAAGGTCTCTATAAGAGTAAGGAAGAAAGTCCATTAATCGATGATAACATGGATAGGGAAGGTGTCTGTTACTTTTTAAGGTCGCGATTACCAACAGCGCAGGGTACGGTTAATGGTAAGACAGTTGTAGTTTTAAGGGACACAGGTTGTACTGGGTGTGTCGTTCGTAGAAACTTGGTTTCTAATGATCAGTTACTTGGTAGAGAATCTGATGTAACTTTGATTGATGAATCTACCCAAAGGTATCCCTTAGCAATGGTTGACATAGATTGTCCATTTTTCACAGGAAAAACTGAGGCATTGTGCATGGAAGATACAAATGTATGACCTGGTTATTGGAAATATTGACGGGTCAAAACTTCCCGATATGTCCCATTTTGCAATGGCGGCAGTGACTAGGTCATAAGCTAAGCAAGGTGAAGAGGTCTATAAGAAACTTAAAGTTCCTGATCAAATTATTGCTAGTGATAAGGAGGCGTTGAGGCAGGCCCAAGTTGTTGACCTGAAATTGAATGGCATAAGGCAAAGAGTGGAATCTGGGAATGT
This sequence comes from Ctena decussata, assembly GCA_963989385.1. Taxonomy (NCBI): domain Eukaryota; kingdom Metazoa; phylum Mollusca; class Bivalvia; order Lucinida; family Lucinidae; genus Ctena; species Ctena decussata. Next base: position 10,286,832 of record OZ022510.1, read on the forward strand.
GACTATTAGTCGTGGATTGAACCGGGGTGAAACTAAGTTTATCCGAAAGAAAGATTTATTGTATTGGCAGTCTACTAAGGGAAACAAGGTCACTTTGCAACTTATTATCCCTGAAAGTTTTCGTGAAAAATGTGTTAAGATTGGCGCACGAAACCTTGATGTCAGGTCATTTGGGCATAAAGAAAACTATGGATAGAGTGTTAACTGAGTTCTTTTGGCCTGGACTTTGTGGTGATGTGGCAAGGTTTTGTAAATCTTGTGACATATGTCAAAGGACTATTCAAAAAGGTCGTGTCACTAAGGTACCTTTAGGAAAGTTGCCACAGATTGACACACCATTTAAACGAGTCGCTGTTGATATAGTCGGACCAATAGAACCTCGTTCTGACAGGAAATCCCGCTATATTTTAACAATGATAGACTATGCGACAAGATATCCCGAGGCGGTAGCGTTACCCGGCATTGAGACGGAACGCGTAGCCGAAGCGTTAGTTGAGATGTTCAGTAGATTAGGAATACCGAGTGAAATGCTAATCGAGCATGATAGTAAGATCACGATTGACGTCATAAGAGAGGTTAGTAGGTCGTTGTCGCTTCAAGATCTGACAACTATTCCTTATCAATCTACTGGTAAAGGACCCGTGGAGAAATTCCATGATACATTGAAGCAGATATTACGTGAAATATGCATAGAACGTCCGAATGACTGGGACAGGTATCTCCCTGCATTATTATTCGCAGTAAGGGAAGTTCCGCAAGGGTCATTAGGTTTTTCTCCGTTTGAACTGTTGTATGGGCGTAATGTTAGGGGTCCTGTGCAAATATTAAAGGAATTATGGTCTGTAGAGGAAACTGACCAACGTGCGTTATTAACGTATCAGTACGTTATTGATTTAAAAGAACGTTTAGAGAGGACGTGTTAGTTAGCACAGGATATTTTCCGGAAAATGGACGTAAAGCAGAATGCTTATTATGATAAACGCGCGAGGTCGCGTAAGTTTGACGTCGGAGACAAAGTACTTTTGCTACTCCCGAATGAGTGCAATAAATTATTACTTCAATGGAACGGGCCATATGAAGTTGTCGAAATAGTCAATGCAATGAACTACAAGATTAACGTCAAGGGCGTCGTGAATACTTATCCTGCTAACATGATTAAGCAGTACGTTCAACGTCAAAAGAACGTGTCGTCTGCAGTTGTTAATGCACGTGACAATGTTGGATCAGAGGATCACAGTGATCCGAATGTCCAAAGAGTTAACATTTGCACGTCAGAGGACATATCCCAATATGACTTCATACGTGAAAACGTAAAGCCCGACGACGTAACGTCGACTCAGAAAACGAATATGGAAGAACATGGTGGCGATAGTAGGTTAGAGGCAGAGGCAAAGGATCCTGTGGGATCTGTCGTGCGAAGTAGGTGTAATGTCAACGACAACGTTAATTGTACGTCTGATACATTTAAAGGTGGCGATTTCCACCTAGTGTTCGATCAGACTTACCCATACTTCCCCATTCCATTTGAGGCACGACAGGTACGACACAGAGAATTGATTGACTTTGGGATTAGGTAAATCCATGGCCAAGATAATTTGGGGGCGGACTACCTTAGTAGATAGTTTGGCCACGTTATGCATCGCACCGTTGTTGTGTATATAGCTACTTTCCAGTTTTGACATAGCCTATGATTCGATCGCATTTTGTACTATTTCAGAAAAGAAACATTGTTATGTTTTTTTCTCCCTAAGGGGAAACCTATGTTACGAAATGGATCCGATCGTCGACTATGTCGTCGAAATTATTTTAATCCTTTCAATCAGTAGGGCTACAGTTTTTAGGGCAACTTTGGTAATGAAACATTTACGGAAATTGTGGCTACGTTATGCATGGGTTGTTTGTGAATACCTCTCGTGGACAGCGTATTGCATGATTTTAAGGTGATTACCTGCACGAGTCTCTTGATTGTGGACAGTGAATTGCATGATTTTAAGGTGAATACCTGCACGAGTCTCTTGATTTAAATGTGAGACGCATAGTATTTATACTCCTATTCTTTAATGAAAAATTAGACGTGGCTGTTTAATTCTTATACTGAGGACGTTATATTGTCGTGTGCCTAGTTTCTGTGTTAAGACCTGAAGGGTAAGGTTTTATTATATTTATTCAGAATAGTTTGGCTAAGAATGAAAAATGTGACTTCTGATTGATATGGTATGATTGCTGATTTTGTTTACACTGACCATGCTGCGCATGGTATTTGTATATTAAGAAGTTTTGTAAACTACGGAAATAGTTTATATCACTGATGTTGGTTGCAATGGTGTGCGTCTATTTGACGTCCAGTGACGCCAGTTGCATTCATGTGATTCATGTGACGTCAATTGCATTCATGTTATTCAGTGACGTCAGTTGCATTCATGTTATTCATGTGACGTCAGTTGCATTCATGTTATTGCAACGTCAGCACTTTTTATATAAGTTTCATTTATACGTGGTCTATAGAAGTAGATTGATTTGTAATGGAACTAATTTACATACTCGCGACGTCAAGTGACGTCATAGCATGCACCACATTAAGGGTTTTTTCCATACGTTATAATGGTAACATTTGGTCATCATGCGTTTGATTTGCCTTTACTAGATGGCGTCATATGGTATAACATCATTGGCGTCATGATGTCAGATCAAACGTTATGATGCCAAATGTGTTAGAAATGCTTATTAAGTTATTATATTCTATGGCAAATGGTAATACGCGTTGTTTAAAGAAATGAATTAATACATATGCGAGTTAGATTTTTGGTAAATCAATTTAATGTAAATAGGTCGTTGTTTAGATTCATTCATGTTTTATGTGGGATATGTCATGGTAATTCCTGTTGGCGTCGGTATACTTCTTGACAATGTTTGACGTCAGATCCTTCGACGCACATGCGTGGTAGGATCTACGTTTCAGTATTGGCGGAAGTGATAAGCACAATTTTGGCTTTACATCGTGAGCGCGAGTCGTGTCTAGTGACACGGCTGGCGTGTGCACGTTATGCTCGGCATTCGCCGAGGGCGTTGTATGGTATTTCCAAGACAGGCCCAAGTCTTACGTATTGTTATTACGTAGTTACAATGTATTAAGTGTAAGTTCGTTATTTTTAGGCACACCAAGTACGGCAGTCAGCTGTTAGGGCTTAGAGCCACGTCTCACCTGGAGATCCTATACCCATCTCCAGGTTAATACCAACCCGGGTAGAGGCAGGTACAACGCCGCTTGTGCATGTTTCCTAAGCAGAGGCGGGAAGCACAAAATGTAGGCGAAGTCCATGATATTACTGCGGAGGTGAAAGTGGGACAGTGTTCGTCCACTAAAGTGTCTTATTATATATAGACTGGTCCCTGGTACGATCCAGGGAGCGACCAGTTTATAAGCGTGCACGTATTAATATAAGTTAGTGTTCCTCATGATATATGGACTAGCCCATGACATGATCCAGGGAACGACAAATTGAAGTCTTCCAACATAAGGCCTTGGTTTTTTTTGTATGAGCTCAAACTAACGTTTTTGTTCTTTGTATTTTCCTTTAGTGCACGGCGCTGAGCCGAGTACGGTGTTGACGTCAGACGGTAATCTATTTGCGTATTGTACGCAAATCGATTGCAGATTTGAAACAAACACCTTACTTGGGCCAGCGACATGAACTGATATGTGTTGTATATCATTGTAATTGTGACAGTTGTAAATTGTGTTGTTGTATATAGAATTTACATTATATATAAACTTCAAAAACTTCTAACGTTGTTAGAGTTTCCTTGTTAGTGTAATACACTGGTACATAACCCTTTTACCGGAAGTCACCCTCCGCCGTCCTGGCGACGCATAAGGCTCTACACCCGTGACACCCGTGTGTAAAACCGCCAGATGGCCTGCTTTTTCAACCAAGCTCGGGCCACATCTTCAGATACCTTGGCTGCGACTGAGAGGTTTTTGATGGCCGCCAGTCCTTTCCAGTAGCCTCGGGGGCTGTAGTAAATGCTAGCAAGGCGGGAAGATAGCTTCTTATCCATATCCCATCACATCGATCAGCCTCCAACACGAAAAAAGGAACAACTGCTCTTGTTCCTCTGGAACAGGAACAAATGACCAACACTATCTGAAAAAAATTCAAACCCGTCCTAAGTTGTGGGGCGGGTTTGAATTTTTCAGATAAAACTGTGCTTATGAAACACACCAGTAGCGCTACTACTTAGCGAGTTTGTAGACCACTAGGCGGGTCGCGGCCATCCCCAGGATGTCAAAGGTGATCTCGCGGTCGTTTTGGTCGTCGCTCGGCGTATAAAAGTCGGAGAGCTGGGGCTCGGGCCCAAAGGGATCAAGGCTTTTTCCGACGATATGCGCATACTCGCGCATCGCTTCATCAGCGTCCTTGAATGTCTGAACGGCGTGCTGCTGGCGCCAGAATCGCTCATTGATAAAATCAATACGCTCTTGGCGCTTTTTGGTCCATTGTGCCTGGGCAGCCTGTAGCTGTTCGACTGCTTTTTCGTGACGCTTGGCCTCTTCGTCGAGGCCTGAGCTCTTCAACATGCTGAATAAGTAGTTGGACCCCGAAAACGCCAGACGATGACGACGGCTCCGCCTACTAACAGCGCTATCGTGGCCATTCCTTATTTCATGATATCGGCTGGAATTAGCCCCTGTTTAATTAGCATGTCCTTGGTTGCCATGGCGAGATCGACGTCTACCACGACCATGCAAACATCACGAGGTGTAAAGTCTAGCTTCGCGGGGCTACCCCCCAACGCCATCTTGCCAAGCCTGGAGTATCCCACTGCGATGCCAGAGACGACCGCGCTGTGATAAAGCGCGTTTACGAGCATTTTACCGTCAGTTGCTGGGGTCGTCATTATTGATTGAGAGTTACTCCATAACGAAGGGATCAGTAACCTTTAAATGCGTAGCACCCTGGGAATTAACACTCCGTGTAGCGACCTCTAATTGCGTTGAGCTATCCTGGACTTTGAGTACCCCAGGACTGGCCCGCAAGCGCGAGACATACACAAGTGAACCCCCCGCTAGACAAACCCCTATGATCCATGGGATCCAGTTACGGTTATGTTCGTCTGTGCGTTCCGGCGGCATCGCTTCCTTTGGAGGAGAAACGTGCCGTCGTCCGGACGTAATGACTCCTTCGCTGCCTGAAGCTGTTCGAGCAGTCGTTTTTGTGCTGCTTTTCGGGCGGCAGCGCCTGCACGCCCGGCCGCCACCTTTTTTTGGATCCTGCGCTTTCTTCTCCGTTACCCTTTCAACAGTATTCTGTGTGGGCAAAGCCCGCGTTGACACTGTCTCTCGGCTTTCCGCCACCTGCCGTTCTTCCGTAACAACTTCCGTCATCTTTGATGACAGCAGGGCATCGATGTCTAAATTGACAGTGCTTAATTGTGGTCAATGTCAGCGGTGCTAAGAACATGCCATAACGATGGTATAGCTCACAGGTGGCACTGCTAAGTGCGTGCCCGACAAACGGGTCGCCCTCGAGGTCAGCAATAAGCCCTGCTTGGTTTTCGGCCGGGATCGGAAGAAACATAGATACCACCCCCGCATAAAGCTGGAGCGCTGCAGACCCCAGTGTCTTCGTCATCGCCGCCCCTAGTCTCGCCTCGTAGCGGGCGTACAGCCTCTCTATTTCAGAATCATCAAGCTCTTCGAAATGGCTCGCTGTTAATGCTTTTCCGAGAGCAAGTAGCCCATACCGCCCTGCTTGACCCCCGCTGCAACCGAGGCGAGCCTTTCACGGTATTTTTGCACCCTGTCTTGTTCCGGAGGAACGGCTTTCTGACCAGTTACTTCGTGACAAGCGTCTGGGGAGGCAAGACTATCATCAGCTTCGTATCGCTGTTTCTCTGCCGTTCCTCTGGAACAAGACAGCATCTCATCAATCAGTTCGTCACAGTCCATTTTTTTTAACTGTTCCAGTTAACTGTTCTATTGCGAGTCGGCGGACCTGTCTAAAATAGAGCGATAAAAAACAGCAGCACAAAATTTGCGCCAAGCACGGCGATCAGCAGCCCTTCAGTTACTTCGTTATTGCTATACATCGCTAAGTACTGTATAACAAACAGGCTGATCAGTCTTCAGCAGGAGTTTAGCTTGCTTCGTCTCGGCAAGCTGCTGCCGCACCAATGTCCGCTGTTCTCGTGAGGGGATCACGTCATTTTCACGCAGACAGTCTTCGAATGAATCGCGATCCTTGCAATGGAACAAACAGACCCAGCGCGTCTGCTCGCGCAAGTCCTTCAGGACAGAGTTGTACTTCTGCGTGAGGACCCAGACAGATTGCTCTGCATGGCGACCAGAGAAAACGATTATAGACAGCATATCCATTTTTTTCGTTAACGCTCTCAAAGCTGAACAGTCATCGATGATATACAATGTCGGTTCGCGGCCTGAAGGTAGGATCGATTACAATCAGTTTGAAATCGATGACGACGCTTAAAACACTCTACTGGACGTCTGGCGACAAAAAGATCCGTATGTCCGCGAAGAAGGGGGATTCAACTTCCTGGCTCTGCACAAACTTGCCTCGGACTTCGGACCCGGAGGTACAGATGCAATTCGAACGTGGCTGGGGCTCGCTGGCTACAAGTCAAAGAAACCACGTGCTGCTAAAGAAGCACTCCAGCAAGGCCTCCCAAGCGATCGCGAGGTTGAAAGCATCGAACTCAAGGACCTCTCAAGGACCTCTGGCATCAATCAAAGAGCCTCCGGTGGACACCAAGTGGGTCCCCCAGGCCAAAAAGGAACTTGATGGGCTAAAAACTGCCATAACAAGAGTACCCGACGAGTTGGCGAACAACCTAGCGAAGCTGTCAAAGGTCGATGATGAGAGAGCCGAAGTAAAACAAGGCTTAGTCCGGGAGCGTCAAAAACTGACGGAAACGGACGGCGCGCAGATCCAACAAGATATTCGAGACCGGATCAAGAGGCTTAAGACAGAGCTCTCCGATCTCGAGCTTGAAAGATCCTCCCGTCTCAAAACCCTCTCTAGGAACAGAGCAGATCTCCGGTCCCAGGTCAACAGAATCCGCGAGACATTCAGGGAAGATCCTTCATGAAGACTCAACGCTGGCTGAGCGCATCCGCACCCTCTTTCGGGAGCAGGGGATAACAATTGCGAGTATCCTTACAGAAATCGGCCTGGCAATCTCGATCTTAGTGCTCGCGCTGACTGGCGGCGCAGCTGCCCCGACTCCGTCTCCGGCTCCCTCCGACAAGGGTGGGTTCAAAGAGTGGGTAAAAAAGTACCTACAAGCCCTTGGCCGCGCACTTGCAAATTTGGCCGGCAAGGCCGCTACAGCCCTGCCCGGGATCATCGGCTCGATTGTCTCATGGCTCTTGAATATGTTAGGAAAGACTGCGACCTGGCTAGCAGATAATTTGTGGGCCCTCGTCGTCGCTGTGGGGACTCTACTTCTCATGGCCGCACGGGATTGGCTATCGCATGGCTAGCCAAAGCGCGACTAGATCGACCCCGATCCCGGCTATGATTAGAGCTGTTTTTTCTTTCTCGTGGTCGAGTGCGGATTTCTGTTGTTTTTTTTCCGAAGACACGGGTTTTGCCGGCTCGGCCACGCGACAGGGTGGTGGCCTAGCAAGCCCCCTTTAGCCAGTGTCGTTCGCGGCGTCTGGTGGGGCAACAGGCGTGTTGAGGCCGCTGTTTAGGCCCACACTCTGGGACTCTGTAGCGATAACGATCATGTTGTTATAACCTACCTTGCTGCTGACACGAAGTAGCATATTGCTCGGCGCCATGTAGAGGCCAACTCCAAAGACAAAGTTCACCATAGAACTAGCAAATTGCAGGACACCTTGGTAAAGTTTTATCGCTGAGGGGAGGTCCACTGGAGATGAGATGACGTCCGCGAGGTTTGCCAGGAACTGCTTTTGCGCGTCGAAGGCCGTCCCGCTGCCTAGAATACCTGTACGGGTCTTGCCCTGAGAGGTAAGAATGGCCCACACGTACGTCCGTATGCTATCATTTAGCCTCTCGACACCGGAACGGGTAAAACCCTCCGACTTGTCAAGTATGAACGTCCCCCAGGCCGTGTCTGCATCAGGGGCGTCCTGCTTGATGTAGTCTACGTGAAGACAGTCGTTAGTTGTCCGCTTTGTGAATGACGTACTACTCGAGTCGTACTCTCCATCAAGGGGGTGATACCCTTGGCCGGTCCAGTAGTTGTAGACTCGCCCAAGCCCTCGGTTCTGGCCGCTGACCCTCCAATGAGAGTGCGGAGAGACGCTAAATTCATCACAGATTCTCTCGTATCCCATGCGGTCATATGAATTGTTCATCGCATCCCATCCCGTATCCTGGGGCATAGAGGTGTTTAACTCTGTCAGTATACGCCGTATCTGGTAATATACGTGAAAGCAATACAGGGACTGCAGCATGGGATCAGCTGCGGTCAAATGGTCTTTCGGGAAAAGCCACAGCCAGCGGTGGCGCACCAGACCGCAAAGTTGACCTGGTTTTGACCAGAGTTGTACTTCTGCGTGAGGACCCAGATAGATTGCTCTGCATGGCGGCCCGACCTTAGTGCTCGCGCTGACCGGCGGCGCAGCTGCCCCGACTCCGTCTCCGGCTCCCTCCGACAAGGGCGGGTTCAACGAGTTGGTAAAAAAGCACCTACAAGCCCTTGGGCGCGCATTGGCAAATTTGGCCGGCAAGGCCGTTGCAGCCCTGCCCGGGATCATCGGCTCGATTGTCTCATGGCTCTTGAATATGTTAGGAAAGACTGCGACCTGGCTAGCAGACCTCGCCGTCGCTGTGCGGACTCTATTTCTCATGGCCGCACGGGATTTGCTATCGCATGGCTATCCAAAGCGCGACTAGACCGACCCCCGATCCCGGCTATGATTAGAGCTGTTTTTTCTTCCTCGTGGTCGAGTGCGGATTTTTTTTTCCCCGAAGAAACGGGTTTTGCCGGCTCGGCCACGCGACAGGGTGGTGGCCTAACAAGTCCCCTTTTGCCAGTGTCGTTCGCGGCGTCTGGTGGGGCAAAAGGCGTGTTGAGGCCGCTGTTTAGGCCCACACTTTGGGACTCTGTAGCGATAACGATCATGTTGTTATAACCTACCTTGCTGCTGACACGAAGTAGCATATTGCTCGGCGCCATGGAGAGGCCAACTCCAAAGACAAAGATTACCATAGAACTAGCAAATTGCAAGACACCTTGGTAACGTTTTATCGCTGAGGGGAGGTCCACTGGAGATGAGATGACGTCCGCGAGGTTTGCCAGGAACTGCTTTTGCGCGTCGAAGGCCGTCCCGCTGCCTAGAATACCTGTACGGGTCTTGCCCTGAGAGGTAAGAATGGCCCACACGTACGTCCGTATGCTATCATTCAGCCTCTCGACTCCGGAGCTGGTAAAGCTCTCCGACTTGTCAAGTATGAACGTCCCCCAGACCGTGTCTGCATCAGGGGCGTCCTGCTTGATGTAGTCTACGTGAAGACAGTCGTTAGTTGTCCGCTTTGTGAATGACGTACTACTCGAGTCGTATTCACCATCAAGGGGGTGATACCCTTGGCCGGTCCGGTAGTTGTAGACTCGCCCAAGCCCTCGGTTCTGGCCGCTGACCCTCCAATGAGAGTGCGGAGAGACGCCAAATTCATCACAGATTCTCTCGTACCACATGCGGTCATATGAATTGTTCATCGCATCCCATCCCGTATCCTGGGGCATAGAGGTGTTTAACTCTGTCAGTATACGCCGTATCTGGTAATATACATGAAAGCAATACACGGACTGCAGCAGGGGATCAGCTGCGGTCAAATGGTCTTTCAACGAAACGCCACAGCCAGCGGTGGCGCACCAGACCGCAAAGTTGACCTGGTATTGCCAGAACTGCATGGGGCTTGAACCCCAAGCCTGGACCAGTTTGTCTGATGACACCAGGGGCAGACGATACTTCTCAAACACGTCAGGGTGCTTCACATCGAACGATTTCCCCTGCGCCAATTGTACCTGAATGCGGGCTTTGATGAGTGATGGCGCACTTTTTGCAGGGGTGGTTTGATCCCCCGCCTGATATCTGGCCGAGCTACTGAACGCAAACGCCTTAGTATCCATCGTGTTATCATGCATGTGACGCTAACCCACCTTCAAAACGGCGAACCGGCTTATCTCGTCAGGCCCCTTTCTGTTCCCGCGGGTGAGCTGGAGGTTGCTCTTTGTGAGTTGACGTACTTTCACCAGTGGCGCAACATCAGTGCCGCGCTAGAAAATTATCACGTCTCAAATGGACACACCACGACGGTACTTGATGGCTAGTACAACGTTTGCGAGCTGAGCGAAGACGTGTTCCAGCCTTTGGGAGCCGAACTTAATTTGCATGCACCAACGGGCCGCTTACAGCTGTCTACAAAGAAACGTCTGGTCTTAAATAGCGGGCTGACCAAACTCCTTGGGTTTTCTAGAGACAGATTCGAACCCGGCAAAACGTACCACGCAGGTGAGCCACACAGACTTGCTGTCCATCGAGAGATCTGTGTGCACCTCGCTGAGGTGAGCTCTTCAGTCAACCTGCATAACGACCACCCATCTACGTTGCTTAGGTCTGTCCCCGTCGAGAATGAAAGGTGTGGGAGTGGCCGGACAGAGACATTCCCTGTCTTGCAGTATAAGAGGCTTTCGTCTGGTCCTGTTTCACAGCTGACCATCTCACTTAGAGACACGAACGGAAGAAGGCTAAGCTTCGAGTACTTGAGCGCAACGTTGCATATCAGAAATGGTTGACGCGGGTGGCCCTGCGGGCGTCAGGAAATGTCCTGGGGTGGCTTTCGCTGACCTTGGTGACGTTGAAGGGTTCGATAGAAACGGAGAGGAAGATCAGCTTTACGCTTTCCAGTTGTCTGAAGGGTCTACAAAAGAAAAACGTTCACCCCCTCTGAAGAGATCCCGTCGTTAAAATTCGAAGAGTTGAGCGACGTTGATATCTCACATGCCATCCCAAAGCGGCTTTATAGCCTTGTATTTACTGGGAACGAATGGGTTGCCTTCGCAGACCCCGTCCAACAAACTGGTTGGCTCATCGACTTCAAAATCTCGTCTCCGTTCGTCGTGACCGGAAAGACCATCAACTTCGAAAGGTGGTAAATAGCGGTACACGGCTATGCCCATACATCCCCGAGACGAAAAATGTTGTGGTCCAAGAGGCACCAGGCCTAAGCTGCGTGCTAAAAACCAAAAACAGCAGACGAGGGAGTCTTAAGATGGTCTCCGAATTCCCCCCAGCGGGAATCATCGGTTTGGGGTTATCTGTGTCGACGATCATCATTGAGATCATTCTTGGAGATAGGTCTGACGACTTCGTTGATGTCTTACCAGGCTTCAAGCTCAAGTGGTCACAAAAACACGCAAATCAAAAGGTTGGAGTTCGTGTCATCGTTCAGGAGACACCTCAGGTGGAGTTCACGATTAAAGATATTCAGCATGAGGCTGATTTTAGCCTGTTGAACCTTGACAAGATTTTCATCGGTCTGGTCTCCCTTAAAAGGCTTCGATTTACGCCCGGTGAGCTCTCAAACCGCTATCATCATTGGCCAGTAACCCATTTAAAGAGTGATCAGGTTTGACCTTATTGCATGATGACCCTTTACCCTCCACTTGAGAGCGGAGAAAATCACCGCCTTCAACATGCGGCTGAGGTGAGATTCCGTCTAAAAAAAGAACGGGACTTCAGAGCTTCGATGTATAAAAAGTACCGACGCGGAGTCAATATTGCAGACGGAATTGACACCGCGCTTTTGGTGACCAGCGTGGGCTTGGCTGCTTTTGGCATAGGGCTCTTGTCAACAGTTATCGCGGTGCCAATAGGCATGCAGGCCGGGGCTATAGTGTGTGGGCTGCTTGGGGGTGGCAGTAAACTAATAGGCCAGAGGCTCCAGGCAAAGGCAACGAAACACGACGAAATTCGCGTCCTGGCTGAGTCTAAGCTGAACTCAATCGCAGACCGCATTTCAGTTGCCACGAACGACAACAAAATTACCGAGGAAGAATTTCGTCTGATCCTCTCTGAGGTTGACAAATTCAACCAGTTAAAGGCCGAGATCCGTGGGCGTCAAAAGCAAAGCGGCGGTTTGTCAGAAGATAAAAAAAACAAGCTATTTCGGCGTGCGAGAGCCGAAGCGATGATGACAGCCCGCGCCGAGTTATTAAAAGAGATCCAAGCTGGAACCAGTGGCACTTGAATGTTTCTTGCTGGCGAGCTTAAAAAGACCGGTCAACCTCACACCAAGCTGGAACCTTCTACCTTAAAAAGACCTACGGCTGGTCGGCTAGCTCTCAACGGGTTGGTCTATGGCCGGCCTTAGGTCTTTTTTGTGTTGTCCCAGGGTGAGAGCCAAGTGTCAGAGAGCCCCAGGTTTTTGTTCCAGAACCCCCGCCGGCCTCGGAGGTGACGCCCCTGGGGGATGGGGCGGGCTCCAGGGGTTTTGTCCCAGAACCCCCGCCGGTGTCAAGTCAGGCTTGCCAGGGTTTTGTCCCAGAACCCCGCCGGCACCCAATCAGGTGACGCCCCTGGGGCGTCGTCAGGGGGATGGGGCGGGCCCCAGGGGGTTTTGTCCCAGAACCCCCATTGTGTTTACTACTTAGGCAAACTCATATCTTGGGAAATCATGCCTTTTCAAGCTGGTAATAATTCTGCAATTATGTCACTGCATATTTGCAACAGCTGTCAGCTGCTTGCTGAAGTCGAGAACATATTACCTTATTAAAAGACATAGCCGCGATAAGGGGTGTTCGAATTCGTTATCGAATAAATTAGGGTAAGGCTACCGTACTAATCCTAAGTATTGGAACACTGTAACCAATATTGCATGCTATCTTAAAATGCGTATACTTAAGACAGCGGGACGGCAAACACTGCCGACCTCGATCGTAGCAGTTTTATCTGGGTCTTCATAGTTTTCATCCGGCATTTAGATACTGTCAGATATTTAGAGTCATCACGGTAAATATCTCCACTGCAGTACATAGCGGACGACGCAAAAAGTGATTTCACAGCAAAGGACTTGGTGAAGGTAACCTAATCACTTGATTCTTTGTCTCATTCTGAATGATGCTGAAGTATGCTCTCGTTCCAGCTTCCAGCCTTTAATTCATTGAAAATAGTGAAGGGGAAGTGATTCTAGGAAAAGAGCTATTCCTTGGCTATTTGGGTATGTTAAGTACAACAAATAGGGTGGGACAGAATAAGAAAAAAACGTATGCAATTGCAGAGACAGCAATGAAACGTACGTGCACTTGTTGTGTGAGGGTGTACCACTTGTAAAAAATATCTGCAGTTACTTTTGTATATTCAGATATAAGAGCCAAGTCGGTTTAGCGGTAGCTTACTGCTCTAGCAAAATTATTCACACCCCAACGGTATTTTGGGAATGTCCGAGGTCGAAAAGTTTAAGTGACTCGGTTATGATGCTGAAAGTCTCTGCGAGGTCGTAAGATAGCGCTCTGAGTTCGCCATGCGACGACTGGAAAACTCCCTCTTTCAACCAAGCAGTAAATGGGTACCTGTGTTGAATCAGGGAATGATAAGGCAATGAAAGGAGAGGGATGGGTTCCGCTTTTCATTTGGTGTGCCCAAGACACAGCGGACCTCTAAACCTTACTGCCCTATGGCTACTAGGCTCATGGAACAGCCGGGCCGCGAAGCGCAATCGGTAGTGCACCTGACTCATAAGTCAGAGGTCCTGGGTTCGAAACTCGGTCTAGCCACATACTTTCGTTTCTCCGCTGATTCAAGAAGGGCAGTTGTCAGTTACTGGCGAAAGTAAGTGCACTTAGTACTGGTTAACCGCTTAGGAGGTCTAAGCCTGCCCAGGAATAGTGTGCTTAGGTTAAGTGACCGTCCCGACATGACCATAGTTGTTTACCGTGGACGTTAAGCAATAAATCAATCAATTAATCAATCTCATGGGACACATTAACCTTATTAACAGTATTTTCATTGCAAACACCCTGTCACTATCATACACTCATCGTCTTGAATCTGACTGGAATATTGTTGAACGAGATTTAAAACTCAAACTTTAATTTAAATCGTTCCATCATCTTGATTATGAAGGAAGTACCCTTGAAATGCCCTAAAACAGTAGTAATAATATGCAAGCTTTACCCTGTTTTGCCTAGGATATTTACCATATCCATTCAAAGGGTATATGGAATCGTAAACAGTGTATGGCCTACTGTGAATGCAGCATTCTGGCCAAATGTTATATGGCCTTCTAGAAGGGAATGACAGCAAATGAGAGGTGTGTAGCTTGAGATGCCTGACGACTTTACATAGAATCTGTAGCCCCCAATCTGCATATCAGGCTTATTATTATAGCAGTCATCAGCATTACCATTGTTCACATACCCAAATAGCCATTGACAATCCTTTGACTATGAGACATATTTCTTTAGGATCTTTAAGCCGTAATAACGATGCGCAAACATTTCGGTTAATGAAAACTATTGGCCTAGGTCAACAACTTGATTTTCTCAGGAATTTTTATTTACTACGGAACATGAGGCACCCTTCGAGGCGTCCTATTGTCGCCCCGTATAGCGCTGCGCAGCCAACATCATCACATATAACAAGTCTTAGAAAACATTGATGCAAAGCATCAATACGACGGGAAATTCTGTCACATTTAGTTTCTGCGCCCAGCAACTGTGCAAATATTAAGGAATCTCGATAACAGCGGTTAGCCAAGTTTATTATATTTTATTGGCTCTTGTCTACTATTTCATACATGCCAAAAACATGTGGACATGTTCTTGACAAACATGCATCGTAATGATGCAGCACTGAGCTGCTCGGATTTGTTTATATTTTCAGATAACATTTAAACATTCGCCTGTGTCGTCGGTATTGTCGCCGTCAGTGGCGTATACTTGGCGCTTTCTGGTTCAGAGATTTTGGTGCGATGCGCAAACTGGCCAGATTTTTTGTTTTGTTTATGATTTCCGTCCAAATGTTTGCTTGGAAATAGATTGAAACTTAGGGTTTCATCACTCGAAACCAGTTGTGCAGAGACAAAACTTCTTCCAGTTTGTGAATTATATTATATTTTATACATCTCAGTAGGCCTACTATCAATAAGCAGCAAAAAAATGACACACGCCAGTATTACGATAAGGGAGTAACCTCACAGCTCTCCCCTGAACTATCTGAAGACATGTTGAAATAACCGCGAGGATAGGAATCATATTTTCTACCCATGTAACGGAAGTTAACATGGTTAAATTTGCCCATAAGATAATGTAAAAAGTTGATGCATTATTTTGCATGAGAGGCACCTGGTATACCAGTTTTCACATTTTTTTATTTTATTTATTTATTTATAAGTTGAAGGCGTCAGTACAGTAAAACGCAAAGTTGATGCATTATTTTGCATGGGAGGCCCCTGGTAAACCAATTTTCATTTATTTATTTATTTATTTTTTTATTTATTTATAAGTGGAAGGCGTCAGTACAGTAATATGCAAAGCCTTCAACAATATATATTTTGCTAGCTATCATTCTGACGTATAAATATTTGCGCTTAAATTTGTATATCTGTTATGCTGTTTAAAAATTATCTTTACCATATAAGTAATACAGAGTTAATGAAGACTTGTTGAAAATTATATATTACCGCCCTTGAAGCGTGCCCAAATAGGGCCTGTGAAAGGAACTATCCTTTTATTAGTATTATTATTTTAGCCAGTGAAACGTGGATTATTACAGACCTATTTACCACCTCAACAAAGTTTTTCCTGCTCCTCACAATGGAAGCAATAATTATTGCATATTTTATTGTTGTCAGCTAAAACGATATATAATAATTAGCTAACCCCACTGGTAGCCCCCATAATAAGGGAAAACGCCAAGACGATCCAAATACGGTAACTCCTTTCAAAATCAACATTTACTAGTGCGCGTAAAAGACACAGTCGCCATTTAAATCGAATTACAAGGACACGGCGAGTTTTTGTAGAGCATGTGATTTATTTATTTAAGACATTGAAAATCTTTGTATAGACATCAAAGAAGACATTTAGCATCCATTGTCAATTTATGTGCTGGCCTTGCAGTAAGAAGAGCAAAACTGTTTTTGTTATGTTTCTGCACAGAAAATAAAAACTTTAAAGAGTGACTATAAAAGCAGAGAGCAAATTCACAAGAGGAAACATGGGCCATACTTCGAAGTTTCGT
The DNA here is from genome assembly GCA_963989385.1 of Ctena decussata. Classification (NCBI taxonomy): domain Eukaryota; kingdom Metazoa; phylum Mollusca; class Bivalvia; order Lucinida; family Lucinidae; genus Ctena; species Ctena decussata. Next base: position 10,303,066 of record OZ022510.1, read on the forward strand.
CTGCCCAAGCCTCATCAGTGACCCTGATAATATCTTGCAACGAAAGCCAGAGAAAAGTGTATTGTGAATATTTATTTTGTTTTTAATTTTAATAAGGCAGTCGAGTCAAAGACTTATTAGTATCAAAAGCGGGGTCCAAATGAATGTAAAAAGCGATGGTGTAGAATAAAAGTCTAAACCAATCAAACACTTACTGATTTTTCAGAATACATCTTCTATCCTATTGGGAAAAAGTTTTAATCTGCACTTTTGATGATGTACGGGGAGACGTTTTACAGCCGCCACATGGCACAACACCAGCTGCAGAGAAGCCATATAAAAATCTTAAAGAATTCCTTCAAGAGCAGAGAACATATTCACAAGAAGACACATTGGCCATACTCGTTTCGTTTCGTCTATCCAAGCATCATCAGTGACCCTGATAATATCTGGCAAAGAAAGCCGGAGAAAAAGCATACTGTAATGTCTAATAAGTTAGACTATCCACCTATAGAATTCTTCTGATTAGGCTGGTGTCTACTGCAACATTTAGTCGAAGTGCGCATGAGCATGGAACTGCTGTGCAGGATCTGTTGTAATATGTTCAAACCCATTGATTTTACGGCAAAGGACCGGGCAAATGGCTGCCAAGCTCTATACCTTAAACATTACGGAATAGTGCGTAAGTGTTAATATGGAGACCAACTGCAGTTTAAACAAACCTTTCTTTAAAACCGCTTTCAATTTCTTCATAATCAGTTATCAGTGAAATATCAAATGCGAAATTTTACACAATGCAGTCATTTTTCATCTAATAAAATTACGGCACCATCCCGTACTTTGTCTGGTAGAAGCCTGGTAGGTAGTTGCCAGGTATTTAACCGCCTAATATCTATAGTGTTTATTACCGGGATTCTTGTTCAGTGTGTCTGGTTTGAATTTTTACACTGTACGACTTGCTTACTGTGTATTGCGGTCTTGTGAGCTACTTTCAAAGGCGCGTTAGCATGTACTCGTACATTTAGCTGCTGTTAATGTTCTTGCGCATGTGCACATTTAGAGCGACATATATCACAGTAGCTGGATGTACTGTGAACAGTAATCAGTGAAGCTGCACAACAGAACGTCTTTCAAAGTTCCACATGCTAAATTGCTAAAATTTAGATAGTAGTATAATAAAATATTTTTTCTTGATTTTCAAGTAAGTCGATAATGTAAAATAAACCTATTCATGATGCTGTCCATGCAGTCTCCTTTTTACACTTACCCCCCCCCCCCCACACACACACACACGCACACACACACACACACACACACACACACACACACACACTTTTGCCATATGTGAAAAGATTCATGATTTGAACATGTCGTGCCCAGCTTGTGCGCATGAAAATCCATGGTAGCCGTTTTCAAAATCTTATGTAAACTTCGAATACCATGACCAACCGGCTCATATTTGCATGCTTGTCTGCCAGACGCATTTCAAATGTGCCTCGAGTCAAACTTGTGATAAACTTATAAACCATCAAGAACATCCGAAATTGGGAAAACCAACTTTTTAAATGACATCATTCCTTTAATAGCTTTGCACTGATTGTACGAATCAAATCGCACACAGTCACGCACATACTGTAGTAAATCGTATTTCTGAGTAATATCATATTCTTCCTTTAGATCGGAATTTTATAGCTATTCAAAACTTGTGGAGAAGAATAATGCTATAATTTCATCTTTTGGCAAAGTCAGTGTTTGGTTGGTTCAGAGTGTCAGTGGTCAAACATTTAGTATGCTCTAAATTCTCATTTTCTTTGAACACCAGTGTAGGCAAAAACCAAAAGCTGTATACTTTTTATTGCCTCTGAGTATATTTAAATACATACATCAAATAATGGCTGTATAGAAGTGCTTATAAAATTTCAGCTTGTAAAGTTGTTTTGTTAATCTGTAAGGGACCTAAAATCATATAAAGGTTCATCGATGATCTTGTTTTTGTCAAAATTTCGAACTTTTTACCCTTGCTTTGTGGTTGACTCTAACCACACTCCTTGGAGATGTGTTCCAACTGCATCATTAATTTGTACATGTGTATGTGCATAAGATTTTGAAAACGTTCTGAATAGACACGCTAAAGAAAAAAGAGGAACGCATCCAAGACAATACTGCTAATCCGCCCTAGGCTTCCTCTTGCCCAGGATTGAAATGCAACAAAGGCAAAGGCTTAATCTTCAGACATATGCTGTCCTCTGCCTAAAGTCAAGTTTAGTTGTAATACACTGCATTGACAAGTATTACGTTTACGAACAGTGACAAAAGTTTGTTTGTATTACATTCAGTACCCGTTTTATGCAAATACGTCATAAATGTGTATTTCCTTTGGCAGCTTATTTGTATCTTTTTCAGGGTTTTCTTCAGAAGAACCGATGGTCTTTAATACAGGCAAAATTATAGAGCGTTTATCAGATATACCATTACCTTGTACAGTGGTAAAGTACGGCGCAGGTACTGGACACACTATCGGTCAGCTTCGTCTCGCCGGCCCTGCTGTACACGTATATTCGCCACCTTTTAATCAAGCCGATAGGTTCGAGCTGCATCAACAGTTTGAAGTATTTTCTATCAATGACCAAGCTTTTGCAGATTTGGGTGATTCTGGGGCTTTAGTATTTTCAGCTACCAAATTTGGAAGCGACATGGAAGTTCGCGCACTTGGGCTTATAGTAGGTGCCACGGACTATGGTACCACGATCGTGACACCATTGTGGGCAGTTTTAGAGAAACTTCATTTGCCATTAAAATTGCTCTCATTTGGGAACCCGGTTGGATTATCTGAAGAACCTGTGCATCAAACATTGAAAAAAATAGAATCGGACGTTGACATGTTAAAGCAAAACGCCGAAGCGACGGAGCAACTAATAAGTTCACTGGTGAACAAAATCGACGTTACAGATAGGAGATTAGGTGAGGGATCAACTTCGATAGAAAATAAGACAGAAGTTCAGCATAGTAATGTCTATAAAATAGTAAATATTTTTGTAAGAACAAATAAAGGGGGTTCGTAACAAATGGGTATCAGATATAGTAGACTGACTATAAAACCACTTTTTTTCTACTTTGTTTTTTTATGTTTTAATTATTTTTTTTTCTGCTTATATTGTTTTTTTGCCCGCTTATTTTTTATTTATTTATTTTTTTTATATTGTGGCATGTATATTCATATTTAACATATTTATTCTCACAGTGTGTAGGCTAATTTATGTCCGCGAATGTATAAAGTTCCGGGAAACTACGGGAATCTGCGCGTAACTGGTAATTAAAAGTTAAAAGTAAAAAGTAAAGCAATAATGAGGAACAAATACAACCAGATCACATATTCCTCCCATAAGGGAAAGAAAAATGTACATAAATTGACAACTGTTCACGAAAGACACACACGGTAAACCGAAAGAACGGCTCTTTTCTAGACAGGTGATCAGTCAGCTACCCGAAATATAAACAAAGTTACATGAACTGATATGCAACATTATGGTTGAAATGGTGTTTATGTTTTGGCATCCATGAGGAGAGGTAAGAGAGACAGTTGTAAAATGCATTAACCTGCGAGATCACCATTCCGATGTTTGGCGGACTGAGCTGTCACATATAATAAGGCCTGTTTTAGGTGTATGGGTAAATCTCTGTGTTTTCCGCTACTGTTACAAAGGGAAACAGTTTTTGTGACTTCCTGTTTACTTCTATAAACAACGTCCTTTCGAAAAAGGACCAGCCCCTTAAAGTATGATTTTGCTGCGAGAGGAGCAGGGTGTTTCCTTTAAGGGTTGATACGTATTAAGAGGGGGAGGCAAATATGAAAATGACGCAGTTGTTTCCCTTGAAAGTGTACCCATTTACGTTTTTAAAATCTATCAGTGTATATTGGATAGTTGAGATCATGCTAAGATTGGGCCTACTCCGCGTGCTTGGTGTTCACAAACTAACATTAGATACAAGCTTCTTCCAAAGCGTACAAATATTCTGTATTTTACATAGGGAAACAAAGGCTTCTTGTCCAACTTGCGGGTGATTTATAGGGTATGTTCTAAAACACTAAAGAGTGTAAGATAAAAATTTCACATAGAACATGACTCTACCAGATTTTCCCTATTTAAATTTTCCTGACTTAATAAAGAGATACATACACATACTACTTTACAAGAAAACAAAATAATTCAGATCTCAGAATTTAATGCCTGTCATCTTATAAAAGAAATCTTGACAAACATTGTAGGCTACAGATACTGTAAAACACCATTTTACGGAAAATGGACTATTCGTGTCTGATAATAGATTATACTGGGTTCCTGGGACTCTCACTTAAGTTTAGAGTTATTTTTTTATTCTCTAAGTCATTGTATTGCTGAAACATTGATAACGCACAGCAGTTCTGAAAAAGCTGTAGATATTTTAGAAGTCACAGTTCATACTGTTGTTAACTCTCTCTCTCTTTCCCTGTATATGGGGTACGGGAGTGTGCGATCGTGTGGGTATGAACAATATACATGTAAATAATAGTTGCAGGTATATCTCTATATTGGCAATACATTTATAAGTATTAATGTTGAGTTGTGTGTGAAAAATCCGGGCATTCAATTACATTGCCGCCAAATATTGGTAACAAACATACATGTTTCAGCTGACGGTTATTTTATTTATTTTATCCGTTGTTCTCGTAATACATAAATACATAAATGGCAGAATTAGAAGCAAACTATTTTGGTTGCGAATGACCTGAAAAAAATCAGAAGCATTATGGTACTTTTTTCGTTGCCGTCAGGCAACGTCTAACCTCAGTATTGACCCACAATCAGATCGGCCTGTCGCCAATCGTATTTGACTTGACACACAGCTTTTTCCGAAGGTTAACAGAAAATAAAAGACGGAGGACTGAATATTTGGTCTTTTAAAAACCGCCAATTCGGGTATCGCTCATTTGTGGGTAATCAAGTTATCAAAACATAACTTGTTTGCTTTTGTTGGGGCTTACGGCCCAGTTAACAATGGTAAAATGTCGAGCAGGTAAGTAACCAAACCGCACTGTTTCTGCGCAAGACTCACGGAGGCCGTCTACCAGTACTGAGTGCACATTCCTTCGCTCGTAACTGACTGCTATTCTTCTTGAATCAACGGAAGAGAGGGGAATGTCTGCACGCAAGAACGTACTGGACGCGAGGATCTAACTCAGGGTCGCTAATATTGGCAGCGGACACGCTCCCGACCGAGGTACCGTGCCCGGCACTTTATCACTTAAAACATTTCTTCTCTAGCAACGTTTCTCTTTTTAAAAGATATTTCTTGTTTATAGTCAGTCTACAAGAGGGCAGCCTAGGTTTTCATAAATTTTGTGTTTCCAATTTTTTTTTTTTTTTGTAGTTGTGGTAACTGTCAAAATCTCGCGTAAAACGTGTTAATTTCATCAGGAGACTAAACAGCCTGAACGAGCACTAACTGGAATACTCATGAAATTGACAACCATAATTAAATTGTGTACGCAAGTGACCGGAGTGTGATGGAATTTTCTTAATTATTATATAGGAGGTAAGATAAAATTCACTGGACAACCAACTCCTGCTTACACCCAAACACTCAAAAAGAGACAGGCGTGATCCTTGCCCGCTACATCTGCCCCCCCCCCCCCCCCCCGAACAGTACTTCACACCCTCCATGCCAGTCCGATGTTCAGACCGGCATGGAGAGTTTAAAGGGCCCATTTCAAAACGGGCAGGCGACTGGCCAGGATCAAATCCATTCACACGCGAGCCAGTGGAGTGACACCAGTAGGTAAAAGCAACGATAACAACTTCCCATCGCGCACGCAGCCCTGAATCAACATTGATTCTAATGCACGTACGTATGTTACGCGACGTCTGATTGGATAACTTCAAAATTTTGCGACAGTATATCCTGCGATATACTGTCGGAAACCCGTCTTTACATAACGTCGCTTCTCATTGGTTGACGTCTGGTTTTACGTCGCTGAAAGCGTTTGCTGTGGGTGCAAAGTAGCACTTTTTTAAAGGTGAAAATGCGTAAAAGTGCATTAAAATGGGGATAACTGTATTAAAAATTGTCATTTGGGGAGGTAAATCGTCGGTTTTATGGTCGCAAATTGCGTTTTACGGCTCCGCTGGCGCGTTGCCGTAAAACGAAATTTCCGACCATAAAACCGACGATTTATACCTCCCCAAATGACAATTTTGAGTACAGTTATTCCCTAAATCAATGCCGATTCAACGTCGAAAGCGGAGATCATCGACATGCCTGAGCACCGCTAGCAGCACGCAAAAAGTATAATCACACCATCAAAAGAAGTAGTTCGGTGAAATTAATGAAAAATAATACTGGTGCATATATTAATATTTATAACATCTTAAATCTTCTTCGTTTTATCTACTTAGATCAAATATGGATTTCTTGGAAAACTTCTGGAAAAATGCACGATCTTTCTGCACCAAGAAAGAGGCAGCGGATAAATACATTGGTGATAATGCTCGTGCATGCTCGTGTTTTGGGAATTTCGACAAGACGATGTTTACCCAGTCGCCGACACCTGTTTTTATTTTACATAGTGTGCGAAAAGTCGATGGGACAATAAATGCATCGAATAAAGTAAGACGTAAGATATATAAATGTTCTATATCCAGGGGCCGGCATCTGGCGCAATCAAGATTTCAAACACCGTCATCAAAACGTTTATTTTCATTGTTTACATTTTAAGGACAACACCATTATTGCCGCGCTGTGTTTTGAGCAGTCAACGTTGAATGTTATTTGATAGTTCATTACTAGGGAAGTAATTAAAACATGTAGGGCTCGTCTACAATAATACAGACAATGGAGGAAATAGTAGAGACAAATTTGTCTTCAGCAACGAGTCTTAAATAATCAAACGACTGCACGCCTTTTCCAAACTGGATCTTTTCAAAGCTAACACTTGGTATGGTCTCACAGCCTCATGTTTTGCCAAAAGAGAACATTCAGTATGAAGGTTATTTTGGCATATATGTTATATAAAATAGCAATGTGAAGGGCAGCATCTCACTCCCTTACCCCACCCACTCGAATTTCTCGTGAGTGCCTTAACGCCATGTGCACTCATTCTCCGAAAATCGATAACCCTAAATTTTATTTTCTATTTTTAACCCACCATTCTCCGAAAATCGATGACAGATTCTAGTTTCTATTTTAAACTCTTCCTGCATAAGGAATTTGACCGCATAACCAACATATCAAACATCGCTGACTTTAAAGTTATGGATCTAAAGAAGGCAAAACTTCCCACAAAGCAACTCCCATTTTACTCAAGTGCATGCGTTTTTCCAGACTGAATGCATGCGTTCAGCATCTCGACCAAAAGCAAAGAAATGACTGAGCAAACTGTAAAAATACATATCAAAAACAATACTTTACTCCTTCAAACAAGAATAAGAAAAACTAAAAACATTAAGCAATACTTATCTTTGCAGGAGTGTTGAGAAACTTTTTCACTTCTAATTTTTCAGCGTGAACCTTTCTGAACGTTTCAAGACAGGGCGATTCAAGGTCGGTCACGACTATAAACAGTTCAGCTAAAGATGTGTAAAATGTCACGTACACTTCTTAAGGAGAAAGAGACACTATCAGGGAAAAAAACTCTGCACTTGCCTAAAACTTTGCTGTTCCCGAAAACAATACAAGAATTAATTTTGATTATTTTATTTTGGCGTCTTTACCCGGCTAGATGGGCGAGTGTAGTTACCACATTTTAACGGCTTTAGAAATAAAACAAGGAGCCCAAGGGCGATTGAGTTGTGTAGCTGGGTGTGTGTGTGTGGGGGGGGGGGGGGGCAGGGGGTGGCGCAGCACCCCCATCAATAAATGTACAAAATGTAAAGAAAGAATACTTTAACTAATTGAGAAAAACTCAGCAATACACATGAACGATCTTACCTGTTTACATCTGAAAATCATCGGCGCTGGATGTTGACAAATTTAAATGTTTGATAGGGAAACTCTGGCTTTTTTATTGACTCTTCTGAGGGAGGTTTAGCTGCTTTCCTCTTCTGGTACGCCTCTATGTCCTCTTGTGTTGGTTCAAAGCTGGGCTGATAAACAGTTTTGACTAGCCTGAGAAATTCAAGAAAGGGGTCTTCTTTGCCAGTTAAGAACTGCTTCATTACGCAATACTGTGCAAGATAAGAATCATACAAATTCTTGGTTGTTCCGTGTTTAGATAAGAATTTGACAGTTTTTCATTCAAAAGTTAATCAATTCATCTACACATCATTCCTAATAATAAGCTGGCAAACGTTCAAGCCCCTAGCACAAATACTTTTTGAGATATCATGCTGACAATGTTATAATGCCGAAAATTTCAAAGGGCAATAACACTTACAAAAACTGATGAATTTCGTTGTAAAGGTGATCAATTCATCAGCTTATCATCTCTAATAAGCTGGTGGAGTTTCAAGTCCGTAGATAAAATAGTTTTTTAAAATGTCCTGAGGACAAAGTTGAAATGCCGAAATTTTCAAAGGGCCATAATTCTTGCAAACAGTGACGGATCTTATTCAAAATCAATCAATTCATTTACTCATCATCTCCGATAATCTTCTTAAGTTTTAAGCCGTTAGTTTAAATACTTTTTGAGATATCCTGCTAACATTTATGAAATGCCGAAATTTTCAAAGAACCATAACTCCTATAGAAATTGATGAATTTTGTTCAGAAGTTATTTTCAAAGAGTCATAACTCCTATAGAAATTGATGGATTTTTTTCAAAAGTTAATCACTTCATTTACTTGTCATCTCCAATAAGCTGATAAAGTTTCAAGTCCGTAGCTAAATACGTTTTGAGATATCTTTCTGACTATGTTTCATTATGATTTTTTCTCAAGGGGCTAAACTCCAAAAAATGAGACAACTTGGACAAGAACAAATACGTATCGGCTTTTTAGCTCACCTGAGCCAGCGGCTCCGGGGGAGCTTATAGGATGGTAAGGCTCCGGCGTCCGTCGTTCGTCGTACGTCGTCCGTTTTACGTCGTCCGTCCACACTTTCAAACGACTTCTTCTCTGAAACCGGTAGGCCGATTGTAACCAAATTTCATATAGAGCCTCCTGGGACCTTAGGAAAGAAAAGTTGTTCAAACGGTCCTGGTCACATGACCAACATGGCCGCCATGCCCATATATGGTTAAAACCTGAAAAAATCTTCTTCTCAAGAACCAATAGGTCAATGGCCTTGAAACTTGGTATGTAGCATTGGGTACACGAGTACTACCAAGATTGTTCAAATTATGACCTTGGGTTGACCTTGACCTTTTTTACGGTAAGGTCAAATTTGCTTCCTTATGCTTTTATATGGCAAAATGCTGCAACATAAGATATCTTGGAAACTGTTGAAGATTTTGGCCTAAAAATTGGTACATACAGTCATCTTAATGACTACATGAAGATTTATGAGTACAAGAGGTCAAGGTCATTCTTTGACCTTTGACCCAGAACTCTCATATTTTGACAATATCAAACAATCTCCTCAAAAACAACTAGGCCAATTGTAACCAAATTTCATATAGGTCCTCCAGGGTTTGAGGGAATGAAAATTTGTTCATACAGTCCAGGTCACATGACCAACATGGCCACCACGCCCATATATGGTAAAAACCTTTAAAAATCTTCTTCTCCAGAACCAGTTGACCGATGGCCTTGAAACTCAGTATGTAGCATTGGGTACTCAAGTACTATAAAGATTGTTCAAATTATAACCTTGGGTTGACCTTGACCTTTTTTACGGCAAGGTCAAATATCGGAAAATGCTAGAACATGAGATTTCATGGTAAGTTTTGAAGTTTTGGCCTAAAAATTGGCATATACAATCATCTTAATGAGTACATGAAGATTTGTGAGTACAAGAGGTCAAGGTCATTCTTTGACCCAGAAATCTCAAATTTTGACAATTTCAAACAATCGGCTCTAAAACCACTGGGCCAATTGAAACCAAATTTCATATAGAGCCTCGAGGGGTTGAGGGAATGTAAAAAATATTCTTACGGTCTTGGACACATGACCAACATGGCCGCCACGCCCATATATGGTAAATACCTTTAAAAATCTTCTTCTCCAGAACCAATTGACCGATGGCCTTGAGACTTTGTATGTAGCATTGGGTACTTGAGTACTATCAAGATTGTTCAAATGATGACCTTGTGTTGACCTTGACCTTTTACAGCAAGGTCAAATATGGGAAAATGGTAGAACATAAGATTTCATGGCAAGTTTTGAAGATTTTGGCCTAAAAAATTGGTATATACAGTTGTCTTAATGAATTCATGAAAAATTATGAGTACAAGAGGTCAAGGTCATTTTATTACCTTCGATCCAGATTGCTCATATTTTGACATTTTCAACCATTTCCTCAAAAGCCAAAGGGCCAATTGTGAACACATTTCATATAAAGCCTCCAGGTGTTGGTTGAATGAAAATTTGTTCAAACGGTCCAGGTCACATGATCAACTTGGCCGCCATTACCACTTATGATATAAATCTTTAATATTTTTCTTCTCCAGAACCAATACACCTATGGCTTTGAAACTTGGTAAATAGCATGGAGTACTAGAGTACCACCAAGACTGTTCAAATGGTGACCTTGGGTTGACCTTGACCTTTTTTGCGGCATGGTCAAATATGGGAAAATGCTAGAACATAAGACTTCATGGAAAGTCTGAAGATTTTGGCCTAAAAATGGTATATATGGTTGTCTTAATGAGTACATGAAGAGTTATGAGTACAAGTGGTCATGGTCATTCTTTGACTTTTGACCCAAAACTCATATTTTGACAATGTCAGACATGATAAGTAAAAGCCACCTTGCAAATTGTTCAGGTGAGCGATTCAGGGCCTCATGGCCCTCTTGTTTTATGACAAATTCATATGTGAAATTTCAAAACTCTAGCATGCATGGTTCCCAAGCTATGGTATGCGTGACGAACGGACGGGTGGACGCATGCACGCACGCACACACGGACGCACGGACCTCCTAGAAGCAATATGCCCCCTCAACTTCTTCGAAGATGGGGGCATAAAGAGTCTGCCGGTAAAATAAAAGTTTAATGTATATAATATGTAAACGATATAATTCAGTCTACCAATGATGATGAGGAATGGTTCGCCTGCGCATGACATTTCTGCGCACAGCGTCTTTAACAGTTACAAATAATGATATATCCTTCCGGGTTTTAGACGAGTATTATAATTTTGGCCGCAGAAATAGTGATCACAAAAATAAAATTAAGGAAGTAGTCTGCACTGCAAGGAATACGCTTCAATTTAGCTTGAACACTGTGGAAAGTTCCTGAACCACAAACCAGCGTTCCCTGCAGAGTTATAGAAATCCGATTCTTTATTTTTACTTCTGTTATTCTGTTCTTTAAAATTTTAGGCTACGTACTATAAAAGAATGGCACGAAATCTTAGTCATGTTCGATTATTTGATGTGCTCGACTTGGGCTATTAAATTCTCCATAGTCTTATAAGTGGTAAAAACGTCTAAATTCAAATCATTGTAAAAAGCGGTTCAACATTCACTTTTGGTAATAAAACGTGGGGTGATGTGCATATATTGAGTCATATAACTGGCAAAAAGTAGAGACTACAAGTTTTTGAAAAATAACAAATTGCTCACAAAATAGAATTTCCTGCTCTGGTTTCCCGTGTAGCAATGCTATATAAACATAGGCGGGATAGTGATTTGGACTCCACTCCTGTACGTTGTATTTTACCATTTTATTCAACTTCATGAAATCGAAAGTAGGTCATTTTAGTTGCCAACCTAAATGACCCAAATAAGATTTCAAAACGTTTTTATGCGAATCTCAAGGATGTTTTATTTGTTTAAAGCTGGCGAATCACGGTCATTTACGATGACGAAACTATAGTGAGAAGCTTGCAGCGATATCTCATGATAAAATTTTTCATGCTGATAGAGCAACGGGGCCTTTAATGCTGTTTCCTAGTTGACAAGATGATTTCTGTGAAACTTTAGTCCTCGTTTCTTATATTTACCTGCTTGTTAATCTCTTAAACCTACATTATAACATTATTTACAATAGAAAAAAAGATGATCAGCAAGCTTCTATGGACCCTCGACGTACTCGAAAATTTTACACCTATGCCATGCATTTCAGTTTAAACGGTGTTTAGCGTGACCAGCCAAACAGAAAAGGTATTTCCAGGGATCTATAAAACTATTAGGTTCTACAAGCTAATAAACCGAAATATTTGTTCTACGCCTCGAACGGTCTGCGGTCCATACGCAGGCTGACCTTGCACCATATCACACCACACCATACCGATATGCCTGATATCAGGGTGTATATTAATTAGGAGTAGTACATATAATTCTAGAACTACAAAACCCTCCATGTCATCATACTTTCTATGGTTAATTTCGCGACTTTCAAAATGTTCTCGAATATCATATTATGCGTTGCTCATACGAACTAAACATTTCAAACATAATTTAAACATTCTGTTTTAGAAATTATTATAAATTGCAGGAATATAGACATAATGTCTCCATAGAAAATCCTCTCTTATTATAAATGAAATTAGTGCACGTTGCTGATAATAAGACAGGATAATAGGTAAAACTCTTTATCTGTTATCGTTTATTAAGCTCACCTGAGCCAGAGGCTCCGAATGAGCTTATAGGATGGGAAGGCTCCGTCGTCCGTCGTCGTCCGTCCGTCCGTCCACAATTTCAAACGACTTCTCCTCTGAAACCGCTGGGCCAATTATAACCAAATTTCATATGTGGTCTCATGAGGAAGGGAGAACGAAAAGATGTTCAAACGGTCCTGGTCACATGACCAACATGGCCGCCACGTCCATATATGGTAAAAACATTTAAAAATCTTCTTCTCAAGAACCAATTAGCCGATGGCCTTGAAACTTAGTATGTAGCATTGAGTACGTAAGTACTACCAAGATTGAACAAATTATGACCTCAGGTTGACAATGACCTTTTTTCGGCAAGGTCAAATTAGCTTTCTGGTGCTTTTATATGGGAAAATGCTTGAACATAAAATTTCTCGGAAACTGTTGAAGATTTTGACTTGAAAATTGGAATAAACAATCATCTTAATGAGTACATGAAAATTTATGCGTACAAGATGTCAAGGTCATTCTTTGACCTTTGACCCTGGTTTCTCATATTTTGATAATTTCACATATCTCTTCAAAAGCCACTTGGTCAGTTGTAACCAAATTTTATGTAAAGCCTCTGGGGGTGGGGGGAACGAAAATTTGTTCAAACGGTCCTAGTTATATGACCAACATGGCCGCCATGCACATATATGGTAAAAATATTTAAAAGTCTTCTTCTCCAGAACCAATATTCCGATGGCCTTGAAATTTGGTATGTAGCATCAGGTACACAAGGACTACAAATACTATTCAAATTATGGCCTTGGGTTGACCCTGACCTTTTTGACGGTAAGGTAAATTTGCTTTCTGTAGCTTTTATATGGGAAAATGCTAGAACATAAGATTTCTTGGAAACTGTTGAAGATTTTTACCTGACAGTCACCTTAATAAGTACTTGAAAATTATTATGTACAAAACGCCAAGGTCATTCTTTGACCCTGGTTTCTCATATTAAAACAATTTCACACATCTCTTCAAAAGCCACGGGGCCAATTGTAACCAAATTTCATATAGAGCTTCTAGGGGCTGAGGGAATTAAAATTTGTTCAAACGGTTTGGGTCACATGACCATCATAGCCGCCATGCCTATATATGGCAAAATCATTTACAAATCTGTTTCTCAAGACCCATATGATCGATGGCCTTGAAACTTGATATATAGCATCAAGCACCACAGTACTATCAAGATTGTTCAAATTATGAACTTGGGCTGACCTTGGTTTTTCTTAAGGCAAGGTCAAGTATGGGAAACTGCTAGAACAGAAGATTTCATGACAAGTTTAGAAGATTTTGGCGTAAAAACTGGTAAGAGCAATGCGTCCTTTAAATTCTTTGCTTATTTTAGATGTTACTATAACATTTAATCAGACTGACCACAGTTATCAAAACAACCCTCTTCTTCAAATTGGCGAGGACACGGAAAGACTAGGTGCCTGCAGAGTTACGGATTTTTTCTTTGTTTCCTCTGAGGATGTTATGAGAATTAGACGAAATATGCAGTTAGTTCGCTCCTCTGCAGTAGCTAAATAGTAAGGCTTCTGCGCTAAAGATCTCTGTCGATATGTATTTTCATGGTTGCGCACAAGCTCGCGCTGATTTCAATTTATTGTTAGTTGGGTGTTTGTTCAATATTTCCCTTTGATGTTGGGGATAGGGTTTGGGATCTGATTCTGTCACTTCCTTTAGTGTATTTACTCTTTAAATTTCAAAGAGCATTTATCAGCAAAAGAGGTTTTGTATTTCAATCATGAAAAGGTCCTTATCACTGCTACACTGGGAATAGAGTCACAACAGTGAACGGTAATGAGTACACTTTAAGGGAAAGCAGCGCTCACCTTTAGTTTGGCTTTCTTCTGATTAGGGTCAATTTTCGAAGACTACTTTGAGAGTAGACATCATTTTGGAAGAGTTATATTGTCTGGGAAGCGGGCAGGTGGTCACAAATGTGGTGTCCCGTGCAAAATCGTGGAAATACAATAGGTGTACCCATACACATTAAAGCAATGGGAAGGATGAGATAACTTAGTCACGGCAGCGTTGTTATGGCTTAAGTTCTTATCTAACTAATCTAACTGAACAAGAAAAATGCAACAGTCGTCATTTAATATCAGATAAATGACTGCAGTTCAAACCGCGAAATGAATAAATGTATTAAGTTTTTCGAAGAGTGTATAAGGTCAGCAGTCAATCTGTTTAGAAAAAAGTACAGTCACTGCTTCATCGTAAGGAGTCAGTACAGAGTCTTTCCTAGTCTGAAAGAAGCGTTGCCTTGGTTCACGTGTCTTCTCAAATGCATTACGCTATGAGAGGAACTTTATAAGTACTAGTGTTTCCGTTCCAGTCCTATTATTTGTAGTTTATCAATGTTTGTATGTATTGGATAGATTAAAATAAAATATGTTTAAACCAAATGCATTATGCTAAATGCAGTAAAAACATTTCCTGGTGAAACAAATGTAGAAAACCGTGAACATGCAGGCAAGGTAACCAACGCTAACGCACTAGATGCCGAAAAAGTACTTCATAAGTGTTGCTGTACTGTTGTTTACCTATAAAGCTGCTACTAATGAAAGATCAATGCACAATGGCCCAGCTTAATTGCCACATTACCAAAACAAAGTTCAGAACTCAGACTGCAATATAATTCAGTCTACCAATGATGATTAGGTATGATTCTCCTGCACACGACATCTCTGCGAATAGCGTCTTTAACAGTTGCGAATAATGAATTATCCTTCCTGGTTTTAGACGGGTTTTATAATTTTGGCAGCAGTAATAGTGATCAGCAAAATAAAAGTATGGAAGTAGTCTGCACTTGAGGGAAAATGCTTCAATTTAGCTTGAACACCGTGGAAAGGTCCTGAGGGACTTTCCAGTAACCATAAACCAGCATTCACTGCAGTAGATATAGAAATCCGATCTTTTTTTCTTTTTTACTTCTGTTATTAAGTTCTTTAAAATTTTAGGCTACATAATATAAAAACATGGCGCGAAATCTTAGTCATGTTCGGTTATTTGATTAATGCTCGACTTGGAATTTAAAGGCTGTTTCCTAGTTGGCAAGATGATTTCTGTGCAAGCTGAGTCGTCGTTTCTTATATTTACCTGCTTGTTAGTCTCTTAAACTACACTATAACTTTACAATTAGAAAACAGAGATGATCAACAAGCTTCTATGAACCCTCGACTTACTCTAAAATTTTACACATATGCCATGCATGTCAGTTTATACGGCGTTTAGCGTGGCCAGCCAAACAAAAAACGGTATTTCAAGGGATCTATAGAAACTGTATTAAGTTCTACCAGCTAATAAACCGAAATATCTGTTCTCCGCCTCGAACGATTGATCATAGAAACAGCATACATGAACCAGCTAGCGCATGGCGTATTATGTTATTCCGATTTGACATTAAGATTTGCAAGCCGAAAATATTGGTTGCCATGGCAACAATTGTGTTCGGTATGGCCCAAATCTATTTTACATATGTTAAGGGATTGCTATATGATACAATTCGAAGTCAGTAACTGTTTTGTTTTGGTGTTTTTTCCAACGCAGTCTATACAAAATTCTATTTTCACTGCCGTTCACGAGTTATGCCTCCTTTCCTACTTTGTCGTCCATATAGGCAACACTTTGTGACTAAAGTGTCTGAAGAACTGCTTAATCTAGCATGTTTATATTTTGCAGACAGTTACAGACTAAGTTGTAGATGAACTGATTACGTTTTGAGCATATTTCATATATTTTTGGTTGAGTTATTCCCCTTTTTCGGACATAGGCATTTTTTACAGGAACAACCTTGTGACCAAAATATCTGAAGAACAGCATAAGCTAGTACGTCTATATTTGGCATACACTTACAAACTAAGATGTACATGAACTGATTTGCTTCTGAGCATATTCCGCAAGTTCTTCATTGATTTATTCCCCTTTTTCGGACACAAACATTGAATAGGAGGAACAATCTTGTGACCAAAATATCTGAAGAAACGCTTAAAGACAAATAGTCTGTACTATATAGAGATCGACCCCAGTCTTGATTGGTTTTATGACCCTGTTATGACATTGTCTTTATGATATAGTGCATTCCTTTTGATAAAATGGCAGCGTCACTTGACTGTTGCATAAAAGGATTACTACACCAAATAAACAAGAATATTTGTCTTTAAGCCAGCATGTTTATTTTTTGCATACAGTTACAGACTAAAATGTAGATGAACTTGTTAACTTTGAGCATTTGTTGTAAGTTTTGGCTAAATAATTCCATTGTTCGGACATAGGCATTGTATAGTTACAAGCTTGTGAAAAAAAAACATCTGAAGAGAACCCCTTAAGCCATGATCTTTTTATTTGACATACAGTTACAGGTCAGGGTGTAGATGACCTGAATAGGTTTACAGCTAATGTATAAATACTTGGTCGAGTTATAACCTTTCTGACTTATTTATAATTGGATGAACCTTGCATAGAAACAAGCATACAGTTTGGGCATTGCGTTTCATAAACACATTGTCAAGTTTATTTCATGTTAAGTAATTGTTTTCAATAATCATAAAGAACAGAACAGAACAAAACAAAACTTTATTCTGAATCAATTTTCAGGCCATACGCAGATGGCATAGAAGAAAAGTATAAATAATGTCCACATTAAGACGTCGGTAAAAAGTTTAAAACAACACCATACAAATGCACTATTATTAACATCGTCCCAGGAAAGGGCGCCTTAGTTTCGATGTATCGAAAAAGTAAAATACCAGTCATTCCTATGACACGGTACATTTAAGGATGGAGGCTACGGCTTAGGTCAGTCTGCAGTCAATACGCAGGCTGACCCGAGCCCCCGCCTCCCATATAAAATCTAGGAGGTAACGATGTGGTTCACAATTGTCATTTTATTTAAGAACAGAGAATAAGCTTGATAATTTGCTACTTTCTGCAGAGAATTGGAAGGCTAAGGAAGGTGACAGTACACCTGGCTATGATACTTCTGGGAGTGTTACTGCTTCAAGTATTGAAGATACCCCCTGGATAAATAGCTATCCACGTAAAAAACTTGAAGAAATAGGTAAGGTGTTATTTTTCAGTTTATTACTGGATTTATTGTGAGAATCATGAATAAAGTAAGTTATTAGATAACAACTTCTTTATAAAGTGTCTAAAAACTACTAATACTAGGCTTTCTTATAGGTGTATAACACAAAACTAGACTTTAGAAGCAGTTTCTTTTAATCCGCAGACAGCAACTGGTGCTTGGTTACAGTTTGTGCCTGTTACAAGAAAACAAAAAGCTCTACCTTTGAAGTAAATTTGTAACTAGGCGGGTTGATCCAACATTTCGTAGGCACCTTTAAATACCTAAGGTATCTGAAAAGGCCTATCGATGAAACGTTAAATGCCTATTTGCAACACCATTCGTAAACACACGTGTAAATTTTGAATAAGATATCTCAAGCGGTTCATATATAACAATGCATTTTGTTTAGATATTTTAGGTTGCGCGAGGCACGCCACAACGTCACGTTTACGTCTGGCATAGGCTAGTGCTCAATATGAGAAGCTATGGATCCACTAAAAAAATCATGACACTAAACTCACAGTTTCAACATTTATATAATACGAAGTATAGAGCAATAGGACAAGCACAGATTTTTCATCAGGTTTTAAATCGCACAACCTCTGATATCGCATAAATGTTGTTGGGCTCTGTTGTACGGTGTAAAAGTCTCTATTTTATCAAATAAATGCCTCATTGCCATCCCAATGACTAAACATAGGGCTCGAAACTTATTTTTGCACTCCTATACACAGTATCTTGAAACGTGTTTGTCTCATGATGAATCGTGAAGTCTTCATATCTTTTTCGGAAAATTGCACTGTGACAAGAAAATGCTGCAGAAATTACGGTCACGTATAGGCAAATCCCAGCACTAAGTCAAAAGTAAAATATCATTGCATTTAATGAGGCAAAACAAGACACTAAAAATATGCGTTTCTTTTGCTGTTGAGTATATATATTGACAGTTTTATTGTGACTATGCGAAAATTAATTACTGTTAGGTGGTAAGGTTTCTAAAGACAGGCAGCACTGCTAGTTTTTTACTTTGGCATTGAACAAATCGCTCGATGTCGCAGGTAAAGCTGGCATGATTTTGACGCCATTTTGGTTTGTATACAAACTGGTCCCCATATGTTATTTTTCATTTTTTTAAATTTTCCAAAACAAAATTTTCTGATAGTAGAGCATATTTCATGGTATAGGTCTGCGAGTTGGAGAAAATCGAATAAGGTGTAATTCGTGATTTCCTTTTCAAATATTTGGCGTTGAAGTAAAGCGCACTGTTTCCTTAATAACTACAAAGCCGGGAAAAATGTCTTAGAATTATTTTAACAGAAATATTTAATAATGGAAGTCAGAGAAACGCTCTTAAACTTTCAACCGATATGGCAGTTTGATTAATCTGTATTTCGGCGTGAAAATACAGTGTTCATCAAAAGCCATTTGATGGTGATATTTTAGAATAAAAATTCATTGCTTTTAGCTAGATTATATCCCTAATCCTTGGAGCTGCGTTCCGACTGATATAATCTTTATCGTACAATGTGAAAGAGTAGTGCAGTTTTGGAATCAGCTGATGGTATGTCAGTCCACCAATTCAAATATGTCTATCATTACAGGTAGACAAAATATACCACCATTGCGGACGAGGTCTGCTAGTCTAATCTCCACCACAGCCTTTGACTTTGGTAAGCAAAATGGGTTTTTATAATCTCAACTTCGGAGTTGAGTGGGGCATATTGGTTTGGGCCTGTCCATCCGTCTGTCCGTAACGCATTTTGGCAGGTGAGAAACTCAAGAAGCCCTTATGCTAGGATCGTGAAAATTTATGTATGGCATGTACTTGAAAAATAAGCGAACACATATTTTTCTGTATTCCTCCGGTCTTGCCGTTCACGAGTTATGCCTCCTTTCCTACTTTGTCATCCATATAGGCAACACCTTGTGACTAAAGTGTCTGAAGAACTGCTTAATCTAGCATGTTTATATTTTGCAGACAGTTACAGACTAAGTTGTAGATGAACTGATTACGTTTTGAGCATATTTCATATATTTTTGGTTGAGTTATTCCCCTTTTTCGGACATAGGCATTTTCTACAGGAACAACCTTGTGACCAAAATATCTGAAGACCCGCATAAGCTAGTACGTCTATATTTGGCATACACTTACAAACTAAGATGTACATGAACTGATTTGATTCTGAGCATATTCCGCGAGTTCTTCGTTGATTTATTCCCCTTTTTCGGACACAAGCATTAAATAGGAGGAACAATCTTGTGACCAAAATATCTAAAGAAACGCTTAAATACAAATAGTTTGTACTATATAGAGATCGACCCCAGTCTTGATTGGTTTTATGACCCTGTTATGACATTGTCTTTATGAGATAGTGCATTCCTTTTGATAAAATGGCAGCGTCACTTGACTGTTGCATAAAAGGATTACTACACCAAATAAACAAGAATATTCGTCTTTAAGCCAGCATGTTTATTTTTTGCATACAGTTACAGACTAAAATGTAGATGAACTTGTTAACTTTGAGCATTTGTTGTAAGTTTTGGCTAAATTATTCCACTTTTTCGGACATAGGCATTGTATAGTTACAAGCTTGTGAAAAAAAAACATCTGAAGAGAACCCCTTAAGCCATGATCTTTTTATTTGACATACAGTTACAGGTCAGGGTGTAGATGACCTGAATAGGTTTACAGCTAATGTATTAATACTTGTTCGAGTTATAACCTTTCTGACTTATTTATAATTGGATGAACCTTGTATAGAAACAAGCATACAGTTGGGGCATTGCGTTTCATAAACACATTGTCAAGTTTATTTCATGTTAAGTAATTGTTTTCAATAATCATAAAGAACAGAACAGAACGAAACAAAACTTTATTCTGAATCAATTTTCAGGCCATACGCAGATGGCATAGAAGAAAAGTATAAATAATGTCCACATTAAGACGTCGGTAAAAAGTTTAAAACAACACCATACAAATGCACTATTATTAACATCGTCCCAGGAAAGGGCGCCTTAGTTTCGATGTATCGAAAAAGTAAAACACCAGTCATTCCTATGACACGGTACATTTAAGGATGGAGGCTACGGCTTAGGTCAGTCTGCAGTCAATACGCAGGCTGACCCGAGCCCCCGCCTCCCATATAAAATCTAGGAGGTAACGATGTGGTTCACAATTGTCATTTTATTTAAGAACAGAGAATAAGCTTGATAATTTGCTACTTTCTGCAGAGTATTGGAAGGCTAAGGAAGGTGACAGTACACCTGGCTATGATACTTCTGGGAGTGTTACTGCTTCAAGTATTGAAGATACCCCCTGGATAAATAGCTATCCACGTAAAAAACTTGAAGAAATAGGTAAGGTGTTATTTTTCAGTTTATTACTGGATTTATTGTGAGAATCATGAATAAAGTAAGTTATTAGATAACAACTTCTTTATAAAGTGTCTAAAAACTACTAATACTAGGCTTTCTTATAGGTGTATAACACAAAACTAGACTTTAGAAGCAGTTTCTTTTAATCCGCAGACAGCAACTGGTGCTTGGTTACAGTTTGTGCCTGTTACAAGAAAACAAAAAGCTCTACCTTTGAAGTAAATTTGTAACTAGGCGGGTTGATCCAACATTTCGTAGGCACCTTTAAATACCTAAGGTATCTGAAAAGGCCCATCGATGAAACGTTAAATGCCTATTGCAACACCATTCGTAAACACACGTGTAAATTTTGAATAAAATATGTCAAGCGGTTCATATATAACAATGCATTTTGTTTAGATACTTTAGGTAGCGCGAGGCACGCCACAACGTCACGTTTACGTCTGGCATAGGCTAGTGCTCAATATGAGAAGCTATGGATCCACTAAAAAAATCATGACACTAAACTCACAGTTTCAACATTTATATAATACGAAGTATAGAGCAATAGGACAAGCACAGATTTTTCATCAGGTTTTAAATCGCACAACCTCTGATATCGCATAAATGTTGTTGGGCTCTGTTGTACGGTGTAAAAGTCTCTATTTTATCAAATAAATGCCTCATTGCCATCCCAATGACTAAACATAGGGCTCGAAACTTATTTTTGCACTCCTATACACAGTATCTTGAAACGTGTTTGTCTCATGATGAATCGTGAAGTCTTCATATCTTTTTCGGAAAATTGCACTGTGACAAGAAAATGCTGCAGAAATTACGGTCACGTATAGGCAAATCCCAGCACTAAGTCAAAAGTAAAATATCATTGCATTTAATGAGGCAAAACAAGACACTAAAAATATGCGTTTCTTTTGCTGTTGAGTATATATATTGACAGTTTTATTGTGACTATGCGAAAATTAATTACTGTTAGGTGGTAAGGTTTCTAAAGACAGGCAGCACTGCTAGTTTTTTACTTTGGCATTGAACAAATCGCTCGATGTCGCAGGTAAAGCTGGCATGATTTTGACGCCATTTTGGTTTGTATACAAACTGGTCCCCATATGTTATTTTTCATTTTTTTAAATTTTCCAAAACAAAATTTTCTGATAGTAGAGCATATTTCATGGTATAGGTCTGCGAGTTGGAGAAAATCGAATAAGGTGTAATTCGTGATTTCCTTTTCAAATATTTGGCGTTGAAGTAAAGCGCACTGTTTCCTTAATAACTACAAAGCCGGGAAAAATGTCTTAGAATTATTTTAACAGAAATATTTAATAATGGAAGTCAGAGAAACGCTCTTAAACTTTCAACCGATATGGCAGTTTGATTAATCTGTATTTCGGCGTGAAAATACAGTGTTCATCAAAAGCCATTTGATGGTGATATTTTAGAATAAAAATTCATTGCTTTTAGCTAGATTATATCCCTAATCTTTGGAGCTGCGTTCCGACAGATATAATCTTTATCGTACAATGTGAAAGAGTAGTGCAGTTTTGGAATCAGCTGATGGTATGTCAGTCCACCAATTCAAATATGTCTATCATTACAGGTAGACAAAATATACCACCATTGCGGACGAGGTCTGCTACTCTAATCTCCACCACAGCCTTTGACTTTGGTAAGCAAAATGGGTTTTTATAATCTCAACTTCGGAGTTGAGTGGGGCATATTGGTTTGGGCCTGTCCGTCCGTCTGTCCGTAACGCATTTTGGCAGGTGAGAAACTCAAGAAGCCCTTATGCTAGGATCGTGGAAATTTATGTATGGCATGTACTTGAAAAATAAGCGAACACATATTTTTCTGTATTCCTCCGGTCTTGCCGTTCACGAGTTATGCCTCCTTTCCTACTTTGTCATCCATATAGGCAACACCTTGTGACTAAAGTGTCTGAAGAACTGCTTAATCTAGCATGTTTATATTTTGCAGACAGTTACAGACTAAGTTGTAGATGAACTGATTACGTTTTGAGCATATTTCATATATTTTTGGTTGAGTTATTCCCCTTTTTCGGACATAGGCATTTTCTACAGGAACAACCTTGTGACCAAAATATCTGAAGAACCGCATAAGCTAGTACGTCTATATTTGGCATACACTTACAAACTAAGATGTACATGAACTGATTTGATTCTGAGCATATTCCGCGAGTTCTTCGTTGATTTATTCCCCTTTTTCGGACACAAGCATTAAATAGGAGGAACAATCTTGTGACCAAAATATCTAAAGAAACGCTTAAATACAAATAGTCTGTACTATATAGAGATCGACCCCAGTCTTGATTGGTTTTATGACCCTGTTATGACATTGTCTTTATGAGATAGTGCATTCCTTTTGATAAAATGGCAGCGTCACTTGACTGTTGCATAAAAGGATTACTACACCAAATAAACAAGAATATTTGTCTTTAAGCCAGCACGTTTATTTTTTGCATACAGTTACAGACTAAAATGTAGATGAACTTGTTAACTTTGAGCATTTGTTGTAAGTTTTGGCTAAATTATTCCACTTTTTCGGACATAGGCATTGTATAGTTACAAGCTTGTGAAAAAAAACATCTGAAGAGAACCCCTTAAGCCATGATCTTTTTATTTGACATACAGTTACAGGTCAGGGTGTAGATGACCTGAATAGGTTTACAGCTAATGTATAAATACTTGGTCGAGTTATAACCTTTCTGACTTATTTATAATTGGATGAACCTTGTATAGAAACAAGCATACAGTTGGGGCATTGCGTTTCATAAACACATTGTCAAGTTTATTTCATGTTAAGTAATTGTTTTCAATAATCATAAAGAACAGAACAGAACAAAACAAAACTTTATTCTGAATCAATTTTCAGGCCATACGCAGATGGCATAGAAGAAAAGTATAAATAATGTCCACATTAAGACGTCGGTAAAAAGTTTAAAACAACACAATACAAATGCACTATTATTAACATCGTCCTAGGAAAGGGCGCCTTAGTTTCAATGTATCGAAAAAGTAAAATACCAGTCATTCCTATGACACGGTACATTTAAGTATAGAGGCTACGGCTTAGGTCAGTCTGCAGTCAATACGCAAGCTGACCCGAGCACCCGCCTCCCATATAAAATCTAGGAGGTAACGATGTGGTTCACAATTGTCATTTTATTTAAGAACAGAGAATAAGCTTGATAATTTGCTACTTTCTGCAGAGAATTGGAAGGCTAAGGAAGGTGACAGTACACCTGGCTATGATACTTCTGGGAGTGTTACTGCTTCAAGTATTGAAGATATCCCCTGGATAAATAGCTATCCACGTAAAAAACTTGAAGAAATAGGTAAGGTGTTATTTTTCAGTTTATTACTGGATTTATTGGGAGAATCATGAATAAAGTAAGTTATTAGATAACAACTTCTATATTATGTGTCTAAAAACTACTAATACTAGGCTTTCTTATAGGTGTATAACACAGAACTAGACTTTAGAAGCAGTTTCTTTTAATCCGCAGACAGCAACTGGTGCTTGGTTACAGTTTGTGCCTGTTACAAGAAAACAAAAAGCTCTACCTTTGAAGTAAATTTGTAACTAGGCGGGTTGATCCAACATTTCGTAGGCACCTTTAAATACCTAAGGTATCTGAAAAGGCCTATCGATGAAACGTTAAATGCCTATTGCAACACCATTCGTAAACACACGTGTAAATTTTGAATAAGATATCTCAAGCGGTTCATATATAACAATGCATTTTGTTTAGATACTTTAGGTTGCGCGAGGCACGCCACAACGTCACGTTGACGTCTGGCGTAGGTTAGTGCTCAGTATGCGAAGCTATTGATCCACTAAAAAAATCATGACACTAAACTCACAGTTTCAACATTTATATAATACGAAGTATAGAGCAATAGGACAAGCACAGATTTTTCATCATTTTTAAATCGCACAACCTCTGATATCGCATAAATGTTGATGGGCTCAGTTGAACGGTGTAAAAGTCTCTATTTTATCAAATAAGTGCCTCATTGCCATCCTAATGACCAAACATAGGGCTCGAAACTTATTTTTGCACTCCTGTAAAATAAGATTTGATGTTTCCATTGGTTTATGTCCTTTTGTGTCGACTTTTATGTCTGTATTCTAAGACCTCACTCACCTGTGAGTGACTCAACTTTGTAGCCAGGGGGAGGATTATCCCATTGAAATTTGAGCAATATTCAGGATTAACTCAATGAGTGTAGCTGGAGTGACGTTCTAGAATACAGGCGTTAGACAAACTGATTGCGTGCGAACGTTGCAGAAACGTCATTTTCTTCTTTCATGTCTTAGAGTGGTGGTGGTCGTTTTTGTTTGTACAGAGTTTCATGTCAAATGCCAGTTATGCATATTCATATCGTTTGAAATTCGGAAAAGCTAGTTAGTTCCTGACTAAAATTTTATATAGAAATTGTAAGAAAAAAAATATTTGATTTCTTAAAACGAATTTTTGTATTTTTCCGCAAAAAAATGAGTGCGCCGCACAGACAACCCCTGGTATATTTCAAACGTAGATTCCAAATCTAATATTTGTTAATTTACCTGAAATTGTGAGAAATTAGACAGTCATATTTGGAGATGCATGGGCTAAGTTTTAAAAGAAATAACATTGTATTGTATTTGGTTTTTATGGACTCTGTACACGAATTTCCAGATCATCCCTCGTATTTAACTGCATACGGGTTTGGGAGTCCATAAACGATCTCAGAATGTCGATATTTCGATATTTAAGTATTCCCTATTATTTCAGGTATTCGAGATTCTCTATTTTGAGAAATGATACAGGCCCATGCAATAACTACATTTTGAAAAGCAGCCGTTACCGTTAAATCTGTGCTAGTCAAAAATCAAAACTAACTATTATTCAGATCGGTTTAGAGAAGTAATGAAACAAAACATAAAACTTTCGAGTTCAAATTATCGTTTTTTATGCCCCCAACTTCGAAGAAGTTGAGGAGGTATATTGGTTTGGGCCTGATTGTCCGTCCGTCCGTAGGTACGTAAAGCCTCATTTTCTCAAGAACCGTAACTGCTGGGACCTTGATATTTCTTAGTTGGGTAGACTGTCAAAAATCTAGAGGACACGTATTTTTTTTTCTAGTCCATCAGCCTTGTACTTGCAGAGTCATGCCCCTTTTTTTTCAAAATATTAAATGAAAGTTTGTTACCAAAATCCAGGAAATACCGTTTTAGCTAGGATGCTCATATTTGGCATACTGCTAGGGTCTAAGCTGTAGATCACCTGATTAACTTTTAGGCAAATTCTGTGAAAAAATGACGGAATTATGGCCTTTTGTTGAATTAGGCATTTTTCTAACTTTTGAACCGTTTGACCTAGAAGTTATTCCCCTTTTATCATCCGTATAAAACATAATTAATTGGTGGTCTATTTCTCAAGTGCAATAACAGCTGGGGCTTTGATATTTATAAAATGGATATACCATAAAAATGAGCAGATACGCATTTTTTTTCTTTTCCGTCTGCCATTTACTTGCAGAATTATGCCCCTTTTCCAAAAAAAATACATGAAAGTTTGTTCCCAAAATCCTGGAAATACCATTTAAGCCAGGATGCTCATATTTGGCATACTGCTAGTGCCTAAGGTGTAGATTACCTGATTATTTTTTCGGCAAATTTCGTAAAAAATGACTGAATTGTGCCCCTTTATTGAAATTGGCATTTTTCCAAGTTTTGAATAGTTTGACCTAGAATCCTTAGTTTTGGTATACTTTAAGTATATGAGATGCTGATCATTATGATGCTAATTGCGTTATGATGCATTCATTATGGACAGAGTTATCCCCTTTTATCATTTGTATAAAACATAATATGGGTGGTCTATTTCTCAAGAACAATAACTGCTGGGGCCTTGATATTCATAAAGTGGATAGACCATAAAAAATGAGCAGACCCGTATTTTTTTCTTTTCCGTCTGCCATGTACTTACAGAATTATGCCCCTTTCTAAAACAATTACATGAAAGTTTGTTACCATAATCCTGGGAATACAGTTTGAGCTAGGATGCTCATATTTGGTATAATGCTAGGACCTAAAGTGTAGATTACCTGATTAACTTTTGGGCAAATTCCGTAAAAATGGACCAAAATTTTGCCCCTTTATAGAATTTGGCATTTTTCCAACTTTTGAACCGTATGACCTAGAGCCCTAATTATTGTTGTACTATTAGTATTTGAGGTGCGGATCATTCTGATGCTGATTGCGTTATGGGCATTCATCATGGACAGAGTTATTCACCTTTTCTAATTCGTATAAAACATAATTATGGATGTCCATTTCTCAAGAACAATAGCTGTTGGGGCCTTGATATGTATAAAATGGGTAGACATTAAAAAAAATGAGCAGACCCGTATTTTTCTTCTTTTCTGTCTGCCATGTATTTACAGAATTATGTCCCTTTTTTAAAAAAAATACATGAAAGTTTGTTTCCATAATCCTGGGAATACCGTAGGAGCTAGGATGCTCATATTTGGTATACTGCTAGGTGCTAAGGTGTAGATCACCTGATGTACTTTTGGGCAAATGCTGTCACAAAATGAGCAAGTTATGCTATACATCTAAAGTTTGACACCTTTAGTGGCAAGCATATGGTTGGGGCATAGTCTTTCACAAACACACTTTCTAGTTCTTTTCAAATTCAATGAAGTCGAACAAGCGTGTATGTTTTAAATATGTGCTCCATAGTGGACAATATTTTAAATGTGTGCGTTGAGTATTTTAATATAAGGCGGCAACTGGATAACTGAGTTTGCTTTCAAACAATATTGTTTGAATAAGTACATGTACCATATTCGACCCAAAGCCCATTTGCGGCGCTTTCTAACATGCCCGATCGTCCTAATGATGCTTCATTACAAATGACTGTCTGACTCTACACCTGGTCTCAGGACGTGCATCTTTACATTTTAGATTAAAGATGCCCTCTGAGTAGGTTTCTGCAAACTGAGAACGTTGCTTTAGCACGACATTCCAATTTTCTGAGAATAACACATTGGAGTTTATGATCAAATTGACCTATAACCCCATAGGCTCATGTACTTGCCGTAAACTGTCACTTGGTGTTTTGTTAATAATTCAGGGTCATTTGTTGGACATTTTGTTTTCTTTCTCATTTACTTTTGATATTTATTTATTTAGTTTTTTTGTTTTGTTTTTGTATTGATTGATTTATTAATTCATTTCGAAAATAATTTTGCTTCGATTGCTGTTTCTTTAATGTTTCTATTGTCTGTACGCTGTATTACCCATACACAGCTTTTACCTAGTCATATGCACTGGTACAATAACTGTAGCTAAAAATGTAGAGATGTAAAGTGAAAGCATAATAAATTGTTGCAAAACTACAACCTTTTATACGTATCATTTCTCTTAGAATGATACCAGTCAATCATGTGAAATAGTGACTTTGTTAAATTAACGTTTGCATGATAAGAACAAGCTTAGTATATTTGGGATAGTTAATGCCAGACACGAGGCAAAGCATCGGTTGTCTCAGTTACTTAGTAATTTGTATAATTTAAATCTCAGTTTACGTTTTGGCTGTATGCCTAAATAACTGCAATAAAAAATTTTGCAAATTTTGCATTCTGCATAGTTCTCCAAGCTTTTATGTCAGATAAGAACCTTTTGTTCCTTCTTACTTTTCAGAAAAAGATTCGCTGAAAACACTACCAGAATTGACCAATAAACATTATCGGGACTTAATAAATGAGAACATGGTCGTAGAATTCATAACAAAGCGTGGTCCACGAAGCAAAGAAGTGCGACTATTCCTTGCTTGGCTATGCAGTTGCGTTGAAAACATGTTAATAAGTGTTGAAAGAGTATGGACAGGGTATGAGCCCAGATATATCCTGTCGCCTGTTTTCGTAGCCGAGGTAACTAAAGAAACACAATCTACTCCCAGTCTACTTAATCGATTCAAAATTATTCAAAGGCGAAAAGGATATGTCTCTGATGAAGCAGAGTACGTGTCAAACATGGAAATGAGAAAAGGTCTGGTGTTTACTGCTGAAGAACAAGTTGCGATTCAGAAATGCTTAACAAAGCACACTGATACACTAATGAAAAAGCATAGTAATCTTTTGATTGTGAGTGCTGCCAAGATAAAGTCGAAAAACCATGGTAACAAAGGTGCCGTGTATGAGGAAACAACATGCATCGTATTTTACGTTCATATAAAGGGTATTATACCGTTTGACGAAGACGCATTTCCGACCGAGCTGGAAGGATTTCCTGTTGATATACGGGAAGGAAAGTTCAAAACGTTTTCAAATGCCAGTGATTACCACGAACGGCTTAGGATGGGATGTCAGATAGTTACTGCGTACAACATCTGTTCTCTTGGCGGATTTATTGAGTTAGAAACAGGAAACATTGGTTGTCTAACATGCGCCCACGCATTTTACACACACGAAACTGTTGCTGATTTCAAACATGATCGCTTTAAAAAGGAAGTGTTTCAGCCCCAGCTAGAGCAGGATTTTGAATTTGGAAAAATGGTAAAATATGTGCGAGATGCTGGAGACAGCGAGAATATTGGGGTTGATGCCGCGCTGATAGAAATAACAAAACCACACCGACATCCTAATAGTGGTGATTTTCCTGATGCTACTTCTCGGGAAGCTGGTAATATATAGTATATAGTATATAATTATGTGGATTCTGGTTCTGTTGCATTAGAATAACTCCTTATATACTGATGTAAATTTATCTCATCAACCAGTATCAGATAACAGTTCTAAGTATGCTAAAACTAGGACTGACTTGTCACAGCGACATGAATCTTAATGGAATTTATCTCTCATTCTATTGGATTATTTTGGGCTTTTTGTAGGTTCCTGCTGCATCGACATCTCCTTCCTAGTGACTTGTTTGTCTCGTGTTTCGATACACATTGGTTGGGTTAGCTCGTTCTGGGACACATGCACTCTCCTTTTAGTACGTAGGCATCTCTTACTTGATGTCTGCAGCTACTGTGTCTCGCGGTGTGCGTTACTAAATGCGGCTATGGCTGGGCTGCTCGTTGCATACCGAGATCTGCCCATCATGTTTTTTTTCAAACTTTTGAATTTAGAGACACTGAAGAGGTTACAAAATTCGGTTTAATTATGTTTATATTATACCCGGGTATATATTCTTGGCGTCGTCCTTACTTGCACCCGTATGTTTGTCCGTCCTTCCGCAACACATTTAATTTGCTCTAATTTATTTCAATTTTTTACCACTGATACTTAAGAACAAAATTGATATATTTAGTTGTAGTTTTTCCTTAAACGATGTAACTGCTGAGTTCTGCTCCTTTGTATTTGTCGTAAAAAGTTTATTATCGCAACTCCTCCTAGACCGTTTGACAGAGTTTCTTGAAATTAAGTATGTAAACACAAATCGGTAAGAAAATGAGTATTAAAGTTACAGATTTAATTTCCGATTCCTTTTGACTGAATTTGCACCTTTATGATAGTTTGCCCAGTGTTTTTATTTATTTGTTTTAATTATTTTTATTTATTTATTTATTTATATCCCGAATTTTATTTAAATTTGGACATAGAAAACAGCATATGAGTTAACACGCATTTTTTTTATTTTTGCCTAGTAGGTTTTCCTTCTGAGTTACGCCCCTTTGTAATTGTCCCGAAAAATGTTTGTTATCGCAACTCCTCCCAGACTCCTTGACGTGTTTTCTTCAAATAAAGTATGCGAACACATATTGATATAAAGATTTGTACCGAGACTATGATTTCGTTTGAGTTATGCCCCTTTTAGATACTTCGTACCCTGACAACGTAGGGTCTCTTGGTCATCTTTGCCTTAATTTGGTTCAGATTTCGTGTGTCGATACAGGAGACGATAATAGTTGACATTTATTTTTCAAAGGACCTGATAAGATTTGCGCAGGTTTGATTCCATTAAAGTTTACTTGAAATTTTTTTCTGATCTTAACGTCTGAGTAAACGGGATCATAGAGAAATAATACGTTTGTTTTTTGTTTTTTTTGTTAATTCTCAGAATAAAATCATTTCAGAAGTTTTGTTTCAGTAATTTTAAATAAAACGAGAAAGATAACTGTGTTGAGAAGGTTTTTCTTAAACGTTATATGACAGTTAACGCAGCTTTAGACAGCAATTGATAATGGGATTTTGGTGATACACTAATAAGTGATACAGCACTGCTGAACAGATGTGTACTGTTCAAGGCCTGTTCAGATACCCCACCCTTATCACTTTGGAGATTTGAGAAGCTAAACAATTTCAAAGTTAATTGTGTACCCATAACATTTGTTTATTTTGTTTATAAGCAAACATATGGGCATTTTTATGTTGAGTTAACTAAAATGTCCAAGAAACTGCATTATTTATATAAACAGTATAAAATTAAGTGTCAGCTCTCAGCTGAAATTTTCACATATTGCTGCTGTTATAAAAAGAATATTTGCTAAATACAAGCTGTGTACATTCATGCGCTGACATATTTTATATAGGCTAATTGCAGGAGAAAATTGGTCGAAAATGCAATATAAAAAAGAAGAAAACAGCTGAGTAGGGTGCAGCTAGAAGCGTAAAAAACATAAAGATCGCAAGCATGTAGAAAATTTGAACAATACTTATAAAAGATAGTTTAAGGTTTCAACACTCAAATGTCATTAATAGGGGTTATAAAATATAATTTTGAACTTCAATAAAGGACCTCTGACAGTTTCAATGCAAAGTTGCCTATTTTTTCGACAAATTAAAGCAGCTTCCATAAGATGCCACTGTTGATGTTTTAAGTATTAACATATAGACTTACGCGTTGTAAAGAAGTTTTGATACTGATTTTGAGAAAATATCACCTTTGCAGACTATATCTCACTAACTGTCTCAAAGGGGGTGGAGGTTGGGGGTACGTGGAATTTTCGGTCATCCAAAATACATCAAAGTTTCTTTTTTTATTATTAAGTGAATTTTTGTTTGTAACATGTTTACAATAAAGTAAACGCTACAGCGGCATATAGCATGCAATATTATGTAAATAAAAGTATGCTAGTCTTATTTTAAGATGCAAAGGATCTAATTACCCCACCCACTTTTCAGTTTTTCAGCTGCAGACTATCATTCCCCCCACCCCCGTGCCTCAGCTTGCTACTCACCTATAATGTGTATATTGACAGTACACACATACATGCAAAGTGGCTAGCTGAGGCACAGGGAGGGGGGAAGTATCTTTATAAAACTTTTTCTATTTTCCATACATTCAATTATGAAAACTGGAGTCCAGAGGAACACATTTCAGTGGAAATTTGAAATATATCGAAAGTTCACTTTTGACTAATTTTGTAGGCAAATAAACATTACCGTCGTTTTACGGCCGCCGTGTGGCGGCCGTAAAACCTCTCCCCGTACATCATCCATAGTGCAGATTATATTTTATTTACATCCTTTGAGATCAGAGGATAGATTCTGAGAAATCTAAAATTTGAGATCGATGTAGACTATTATTCTAGATCATCGTCTTTATTATTAATTGGATCCTTTTGAAACTAATCAGTCTTTGAATGGACTGCCCAATTAAAATTAAGAAATTACAGTATGCGTTTTTTCTGGTTTCGTCACCAGATATTGTCAGGGTCACTGACGAGGCTTTATTAGCCGAAACTACGTAGTCTGGTCCATGTTCCTACTTCTGTATGTATTCTCTGCTCTTGAAGGAATTTTTTAAGATTTTAATTTTACAACTGTCAGAGGTCCTTTGGGGCCAAACACAGTCCCAGTCCACATTATAACCTTCCTTTCCCAGAAAGGACTACCAGAAGGTTTGCCCTTTTGTAGTTATTGAAAACAGAATTTGTTATCGCTCCTTTTTTATAAACTGTTTGATATTCGTGAAATAAAGTATTCGAACATATATTTGTTGCAGATTTTCACTAATTTTAGGGTTAGAAACCACAGCATTTTTCTGAGTTATTCCTCTTTTCATTTTATTACAGCTGTGTATGTGTTTGTTTTTTTTTTGTTTGTTGTTGTTTTGTTTTTTGGGTTTTTTTTTTTTTTTTTTTTTTTTTGTTTTGCTTGATTTCTATCAGATATGGTCCTTGTAGCCACCATAAAAAGCAAGTTCTTCCTGATCTGGTAGGATTTTAAGGATGAGCTGTATCTGTTTCTAATTTTCAACATGTATACAGTAACTGTGTATATATATATAAGTTGGATGACAAGTCTAACTACGTGCTGAATGCAGTGGGTATTTAGTAAGCCATGCTAACTGCCTGCGAGTTTTGAATCTAAAACCTTTTCTTTTTGTGTTGACTCACCAATATATGTAACAGCAGCAAATTTGTATTCATTCCAGGGTTTTCCAGCGAAAAACCTATGGTCTTCAGTACTGGCAAAATTATAGAGCGGTTGGAGGAAATACCAATACCTTGTATGGTAGTGAAATACGGAGCAAGGACTGGACACACTATTGGTCTACTTCGTCTCGCAGGCCCTGCGGTACGCGTATATTCGTCAGCTTTTTATCCAGGTGATGGGATTGAGTTGAATCAACAGCTTGAAGTATCTACTATCAAGGGCCAAGAGTTTGCAGACCATGGGGATTCAGGATCTTTAGTATTTCTAGTTACTAAATCTGGAAGTGATATGGAAGTTCGTGCACTGGGTCTTTTAGTTGGTGGCACGACCTATGGTACTACGATCGTAACACCAATATGGGCAGTTTTGAATAAACTGAATTTACCATTAAGATTGTTCTCATTTGAGAATCCCGTTGGATTGTCTATTGATCCTGCAGATCAACGATTTGAGAGAATAGAATCGGATGTTGAACTTTTAAAGCAAAACACCGAAGAAACCAAGCAGAAAATAGGTTCACTGGAGAACAAAATAGACATTTCCGACAGGAAACAGGATGAGAGATCAGCTTCGATAGAAAATAAAGTAAGTTCACTGGAGAATAAAATGGACGTTGCGGACAGGAAACAGGATGAGAGATCAGCTTCGATAGAAAATAAGTTAGAAGCTCAGCAAATTGGCATGAAAAAAATAGAAGCTCAACAAAGTGGTATAAAAAATGAATTAGAAGCTCAGCATACTGATATCTCAAAAATACTGGACGTACTATTACATAGGTCCAGCAAAAATGAGTGATTATGTATGTGATTTTGCAGACTGTCTGAACAAACACAGCGATATTTTTTACAGATTTGCCGTATCACCTTTGCTTTTCTCACCCACTAGACACAGTTTGTTCTATTTTTAGCGGTGCTGGAAAGATAGTATCTATCATTGGTCTCCGATGCGGACAGGAAAATCCCAACTCGAGGGCATACGGGGTGTGTCGGAAACGAGGCCTATTTCATGCGAACGTGTAAAAGTGTAAGTAGTATAACAATGAAAGCCTCATGGCTTCTGTAACGAACATACAAGTAAAAGTAAAAAGTATGCAAAGACCAGGAACTGAAACAATCAAAATCCAAATCCAGCCCTCAAACCATAGTTGGAAACAACTAAGATTACAAATAATCAAGATACAGAGAACATATGGCCAACCGAGTGAGCAGCTTGTTCCCAAAAGGTGGCCACTCAGCAACCCAAACCGAACCAAAAATAATAATAACATACATAAGGTAAAACATCACAGAAACTCTGACACCAAAAACAGGCAACAAAGAACCACAACAGAATTACCGCCTTGGAACGGTCAGTGATGAATTACTGGGGGGCTTAAATCGATTTTACAGGCCCAACCTCACCCTCAGTTTCTGAAGTGGTACAAAACATTTAGTTGGTTGTTCGGTTCGCATGATAACCCTCTAACTCGTCAATGAATCATCACGGTAAACACATAAATCAAATTTCAATACCATGTAGAAGCAAAGACGAGGACTCAACAGATACAACGGGCCGTCTGACAGGTGAAGATCCCTGTCCTGCCAAACAACCCCACTGGAAATCTGAAGCAAAAGAAGGTCACCAGTTGAGCCCCGGTGGACCAAGCAACAGACAAAAAGGCTCCGGTCCCAACCAACTAAAATATATAGCTTTAGGTCGGGGCCATCATAGAGTCTGACGACCGATCCCCCGGTGTGCAATTAAAGAGTGCAGCAAAGCTATCAACTGTGATTGGGTTAATCACTAAGCATGCAGACTGTCGCATAACATTTAAATTATAGCCAATACGTTTGTGACGTATTATTATTTTTCGGAATTGATCAGAAAAATCAGTCCTACCCTTAATCTTTTTGAATTTGTATACTAAGTCACCATAAAATTCTGGTTCCGATAGGCCTTGGTGTAAAAGAAATTTTAATCCGACATCAAATTTTGAAACCAATTCATGGTGTCTGCGATAGAATTTAGAAAAAGCCTTTCTAAGCTTATGATACCGATAGCCTTGTTGAAGAAGTTTAGCAGTTGAACATTTATTACGAGCATTAAAGTCATCTACATGACTACACACTCTAGCAAATCGTATAAGTTGAGAAATATACACTCCATAAGAGGGACGACGTGGAACGTCACCATCCAAAAATGGAAAATTAACTATATCAAAGTCAAAGTCATCACGTTTATCATAAATTTTAGAAGATACAAAACCGTTAGAAATAGATAGATGTAAATCCAAAAAGGGGGCCTCGGTATCTGAAGTATTAGCTTTATTCAATTTAAGTTCAGGTGGGTAAATTTGGTTAACCATGCTTTCAAAATAAGGATTATCAATATTCAGAAGATCGTCTAAATATCTAGAGGTTGAGTTAAATGCCTCAATGATATCAGCTTGATTATCAACAGAAAGAGAAGTCATGAAATCTCTTTCATAACAAAATAAAAACAAATCGGCCACAAGAGGAGCACAATTTGTACCCATCGGAATACCAACAATTTGTCTGTATAACTTATTACCAAATCTGATGTAAATATTATCTAAGAGATATGATAAGGCGTCACATACATTCTGACATGACCAAAGACTATATCCTCTATATATTTTACGGTCAGTAGAAGTGAAAAACGCTTTCTTATCGTTACAGGCAATATAAAGGGTATCTTCATTTCTGGAGAACTTTTTGAAGGCCCTCTCAATCAAATCAACAAGTTTTTCCTTTATTAAATTATGGGGTAATGTGGTATAAAGAGTAGAAAAATCATAAGTGGACAAACTAATCGCACGGAACCCTCTTGACTTCAGTTTACTAAGTACCTCACCAGAATTTTTTATAGACCAAAACATATTTTTCCCTGACCTCTCATACACTGTCTCATAGTACCAAATGACACGAGATTTCACAGCAGTGAGGCAAGAAGTTAATAATTTAGATAATTCTGTAGTAGTACAAGAGCTAGAGTTGGCAATGAATCTAGCTTTATACGGTTTTTATGAAGCTTAGGTAACCAATACATCGTAGGAAGTTTGTCTTGGCGTTCCTTAACGTTAACAGCAAACTTTAAAGGCAAATTATTTGAGTGGCTATTAACGACAGTCTTCTCATCTGTAAAAGTCTCTTCGTAAGCCGTGGTGCCGTTAAGTTCCTGCTTCAAAGTGTTAATATAGTGCATCCGACAAACAACAACAATGTTGTTTGCGGCCTTGTCAGCAGGAACCAAAACATACTTCCTATGAAAATCCTGGATACCCTGCTTCCAATATCTAAAGGAAGATTTAGGCTTAGGAGGTAAAAGATTAGTATTGTGTGAATAAAACTTTATACGTTTATCCACAATATTAAAGATACTTAGTTTCCATTTCTTTAAAGCGTTAAAGAAAACTAGCGTTACCTAGGTCCCTGACAAATCTGCATTTTGGGGATTTTCTAACTGAAATGCATAATAAAGAAAAAATGTATTGAGACGATTACATCAAGCGCATGCATGACGTCAACGTCTTTTCAAACGTCAGTTGGTAACGTTATCAAAATGGCGGCTCCCTCGACAGTGTATGGTGGCACTACACTAAAAAAATCCCATAGCTCACAGTGCAAAATGGGTCAAAGTAAATGCACTGCCAATTTTCTCCTGGTCTAAACTTTCCAAATTGAGGCATGGAATTGAATAGACAACACCTTTACCTACCAGTAATAGCTAAAAAAAGTTGGGGGTTGTGCGGCATATTTTTGACTCATTCTATTTTTAGTGCTGACAGGATGTAGTTCGCAGTGAATAAATCTCGAAACTTTCACTGCCACCCCTGTGTATTTTTCAACCCCAACAAAAATGTAGCAAAACAGCTTTGTAAATAAGCTCCATTTTTTATAATAATAAATAAGCATAACATTCAGAAAAATATTCAACTTTCATAATAAAACCAATCAGGGGCCGGCAAATATTCATTATACGCCTGAAAGCTCTCCCCCAAAGAGGCGGGGCTTGCATAATGAGCATTTTTTTACTGTAGTGCAACCTATACCTTCCACCAAATTAAGGCCTTTAGCCTTCTTGTGTTATATAATGTAAAGTAGGTTCACTGCCATCATTTATTTATGCCAGGGATTACAGTTCTGCTAGTTGTGGAGAAAATATTTGCTATCAACTCTATGGCAGCACTTGGCGACCAAAGCATAAAACATTTACATTTTGAAATATCTTTCTCATAATATTTGTCCTGTTACAAAAAGAAATATGCCTATGAACAATTAAGCCATCTGTGTTTTTAGCTCACCTGAGCCATAGGCTCAGGGTGAGCTATTGTGATCACCCAGTGTCCGTCGTCCGTCGTGCGTCGTCCGTCGTCCGTCGTGCGTTGTGCGTCGTCCGTCGTGCGTCGTCAACAATTTGCTTTAAATGACATCTTCTCTGAAACCGCTAGGCCTAGGGCTTTGATATTTGGTATGAAGCATTGCCTAGTGGTCCTCTACCAAGTTTGTTCAAATGGTGGCCCCAGGGTCCAAAATGGCCCTGGGGCAGGGGGTCTTGGGTTCGAAACTAAAAAATACTTAAAAATCTTCTTCTCCAGAACTGCTGGACTCAGATGCTTGAAATTTGGTATGTGGCATTGTCTAGTGGTCCTCTACCAAGTTTGTTCAAATGGTGGCCCCAGGGTCCAAAATGGCTCCGGGGCAGGGGGTCTTGGGTTCGAAACTAAAAAATACTTAAAAATCTTCTTCTCCAGAACTGCTTGGCTCAGATGCTTGAAATTTGGTGTGTAGCATTGCCTAGTAGTCCTCTACCAAGTTTGTTCAAATGGTGACCCCAAGGTCCAAAATGGCCCAGGGGCAGGGGGTCTGGGGTTCGAAACTAAAAAAATACTTAAAAATCTTCTTCTCCAGAACTGCTTGGCTCAGATGCTTGAAATTTGGTGTGTGGCATTGCCCAGTGGTCCTCTACCAAGTTTGTTCAAATGGTGGCCGCAGGGTCCAAAATGGCCCTGGGGCAGGGGGGTCTTGGGTTCGAAACTAATAAATACTTAAAAATCTTCTTCACCAGAACTGCCTGCCTCAGATGCTTGAAATTTGGTATGTAACATTGCCTAGTGGTCCTCTACCAAGTTTGTTCAAATGGTGGCTTCAGGGCCAAAATGGCTCCGGGGCAGGGAGTCCCAGGTTTGAACCATAGAAATACATAGAAAAATAATAAAAATCTTCTACTTCAGAACTGCAAGGCTCAAATGCTTGAAATTTGGTATGTAGTATTGCCTTAAAAAGTACACCTTTACCAAGTTTGTTTAAATGGTGGCTTCAGGGTCCAAAATGGCCCTGTGACCGGAAGTCCTAGGTTTGAACCATAGAAATATATTGAAAAATATTTAAAAAATCTTCTTCTTCAGTACCACTTGGCTCAGATGCTTGAAATTTGGTTTGTACCTTTGCCTAGTAGTCTTTTACGAAGTTTGTTCAAATGATGACCCCAGGGTCTATAAATGGCCCCGCCCCAGGGGATCCTGGGTTTGAACCATAGAACTACATAGAAAAATATTAAAAAATCTTCTTCAGAACCACTTGGCTCAGATGCTTGAAAATTGGTTTGATGCATTACCTCGTTGTCCTTTATCAAATTTGTTCAAATGATGATCCCAGGGTTCAAAATGGCCCTGCGGCAAGGAGTCCTGAGTTTGAGCCATAGAAATACATTAGAAACTATTAAAAAATCTTCTTCTTCAGAACCACTTGGCTCAGATGCTTGAAATTTGATATGATGCGTTGCCTGGTGGACTCCTACAAAGTTTGTGTAAATGGTTGCCCTGGGATCCAAAATGGCCCTGGGGCAGGGAGTTTTGGGGTCGAAATTAAAATGTACTTAAAAACCTTCTACTCCGGAACCCCTTAGTGCAGATGCTTGAAATTTTGTATGATACATTGCCTAGTGGTCCCTTACCATGTTTGTTCAAATGATGGTGCCAGTGTCAAAAATGGCCCCGCCCCAGGGGGTCCTGGGTTTGAACCATAAAAATACATAGAAAAATATTCAGAAATCTTCTTCTTCAGAACCACTTGGCTCAGAGACTTGAAATTTAGCTTTTAGCATTGCCTAGTGGTCCTTTACCAAGATTATTCAAATAATGGCCCCAGGGTCCAAATGGCCCTGCCCCAGGGGGTCCAGGGTTTGAACAATAGCACTACAAAAACATTCAAAAATCTTCTTCAGAACCATTTGGAAATGGTTGCAAACTATCTGGTTTGTTCAAATTATGACCCTAGTTTGACCTTTAACCTTTTTGCTCAGGTGAGCGATTCAGGGCCTCTTGGCCCTCTTGTGTTTCTTTAATCTCTTATGTAAAAAGTACGGCGTATCAGTCATACTTCAAGCAAAGTTCCATTGCTGTAATATCTATTGATAAGTGGGCACTGTTAAAATATGAAAAATTTCTGAAATTTCGCCTTTGAAGATATACAGAGTTCCTGCCATGCAATTAGCTGACAGACAGTTACTAATATATGATAAACTATTATTCCTAGTATATGTATCCTGCAAGTCTGACTGCATATCACAAGGTGCACAGCAGAAAAACTAACTTTTGCACCCCACCCCACTTCCTGCTCGGAGAAATTTCTGGGCGCAAACAATTTTACTGCTTTTGTTCTTCCTCAAAAACAAGTCTATTGTCTTTAAACTACTACCAAGCTTATAGAAACAACTTTTATATTTCTATTCTATTATTCTATACCCAACCAACTGCACATCCAGTAAAAAGAGGCCTTACAGAACTGTCTAATTAGGGTTGGTGAAGAAACAAGAATATAAACTGGTGCTGAGGGATACTGAGGTTCAAGAAAGGGAATTTTCCATATAACAAAGGCTTTAAGTCAGATGAAAGCTACTCACCAGCAAACACTGATGCTGTCATATCCCAAAATGTAAAACTTCCAAGAGACGTCTTTATAGAATGCGACTCACAACAAACAATCTTCACTTGAGCCGGGTCCAGGCCAGCATGTCTTTTGAGATCAACGAGCCCTGTCTGATCTGAAAGCAAAATTGTACTTGCAAAGAACAGCTCTTGCAATAACTTCTGTTTTCCCTATGTTTGTTGAGAATAATAATACAAATGATAATAAATAATAATAATAGACTGAAAATTGAACCTTGTAGTATTCCTAGCAGAACAGTCAAAGGGAGACAACTCCTCTTTCCATAGTACTGCATGCACAGTTTGATTTCTGAGTTGCAGATGCAAAGATAACTCAGATTAAAAGCATTTAAAGCATAAAACAAATTCATACAATCTGAAAGAAACAGGTAAAAGATTTATGTTTTCTGCCTGTGTGCATAATATTTTCAAAGGGTATGGTTTGACCTGACCAGACTAGACTGCACACACAAAAGAGCTAATTTTGGTGCTTATACATGTATTGGTAACAATATGGAAAAGCATAATGTTGTGGCCTTATCAGAACTGTCTGAGTGAGATAGCTCTAATGACAGGCCATAACATCATTAGAACTGCCTCTAAGAGGAGGTTCTAATGAGACGAAACATACATTTCAACGCAAAAACGCAAACTGTGGCCTCAAACAGAACCTCCTCATTGCGCGTTCAAATGAACATCCTCGGCAAGGCAGTTCTAATGAGGAGTCACAACGTATGTTTTTTGTCAGGGAAACATAGGAAAAAAAATGAAAATCCCAGATTAATTATCTATTTAGAGCTCTGGTTCTTTTATTAATGTTATGAAATCCTCAGTCAGTAGAAACTCATGCCGCCAAATCTAATAAAATGCCCATAAATTTTCTTCCGAGAGAATATACAGAACTTAAAATGAATAAAATTTTGCAGTGCTCAATGAAAAAACAACTGAATTTAAGCTGAGAGTCTTCTCCGGCAATGTGTGCCGTACCATCTGATTCCCAGCGACGCTCAGTAAAACACGCAAGAATGCAAATAAGCAAAACGGAGTGCGAACAAGGCAGTTATTTGCAACTGCGGCCAAAACTATAACTTACCGCTGAAATTATGGGATTCGCATACTGCTATTTCCTGGCCCTGGTGAGTCTATTACTAAGTTCTACAAGGCCCTGGGTTGTCCAACTGTCCCTGGCACAAGAGTAGCAAGAGGTCTGAAAAACATCCAGAGCACAAAATGAATAGCACAAACCTCATATGTTCCATATTGACAGATGCGATTCTAAATTGTGTCGGCTTCAATGAAAGCCGGCGGCTACGACATAAGTGCGAGACATCTAACTGTTCTCCTGTAGCACTCCTCATGGGCAACTGGTCTCAAATAAGCTTTAAGGACAGCATATATATGACAGCCCATGACTTCTTTCCATTATTCAAGTCACATCTGGCCAAGAAACAGACCTTTCTGCGAAAGCATGTTCTCATAACCCCACCCACTCAGTGCAATAATGGGTCCACAGTGAAAACTGGATTTTTTCTGCATATCAGCTGTATATTTGTGCCAAAAAGCTTCCTTGTTTGCTGTGAGTACATGCAAACTAGAATATGGGGTTCCATTTTGGAAATCAGGGCTATCTCGAAGAAAACATACACAAGCAAATTCTGGGTTTAGGTGGCACTACACTAAAAAAAATCCCATAGTTCGCAGTGCAAAATGGGTCAAAGTCAATGCACTGCCAATTTTCTCCTGGTCTAAACTTTCCAAATTGAGGCATGGAATTGAATAGACAACACCTTTACCTACCAGTAATAGCTAAAAAAGTTGGGGGTTGTGCGGCATATTTTTGACTCATTCTATTTTTAGTGCTGACAGGATGTAGTTCGCAGTGAATAAATCTCGAAACTTTCACTGCCACCCCTGTGTATTTTTCAACCCCAACAAAAATGTAGCAAAACAGCTTTGTAAATAAGCTCCATTTTTTATAATAATAAAAATAAGCATAACATTCAGAAAAATATTCAACTTTCATAATAAAACCATTCAGGGGCCGGCAAATATTCATTATACGCCTGAAAGCTCTCCCCCAAAGAGGCGGGGCTTGCATAATGAGCATATTTTTACTGTAGTGCAACCGTATGTCACGGTGAAACATTGAATATACTTTGTTTGTTCACTACAGAAGCCATTACTGACAAATCCCGTATGCCCTCGGGTTGTAATTTCCCTGTGCGAATCGGAGGCCAATGATAAATTCTTTTTTTCCATTACTCTAATGCAGTACAAAATTAATTTCCTTGATCAAACGTTATATGTGTAGCAACCTTAGGTTCTTTCATTTCATGAATCTGTAGATGTTTTCTTCAGTATGAAAACTTTACAAGGTTGCTCTGTATTCCTTCCGTCTTGGTAGATATAGTCATTCATTAAGTAAGATCAAAGTTCTGAATGATTTTCCTTAAGGTTTGTTTAGAGCTTGTACCATGTGTCAGTCAAATGTTTTTTTTCTTTGCCCGCCAAGGCCAGATATGACTTCAAATTCTGACACGGGATTACAGTCATTAATATATAGCTATCTGTGTTATGTAAACCAGGAGTCGTGTGTTCGATCCTCACTGGGGGGCTCCAATTACACAGCGATCATCAAATAGAAATTAAACTCGACGGTGAGAAATATGAGTTTGGTTTGTCGATCAATTCGATGTCTCGATGAAGCATTATCAAAAATGATATGTGATAAAGAAAATGTTGCCTAGCGTTGATGAAACTTTAGAAAGTATGGCTATGAAAGACGCATTGAAGATATAAATAACAATCTTAGTAGAAAGACTCTAAAAACGAAATAAGTCTTCTCCCTTTGAATGACATTTGCAAAATGCGCACACTGCACGAACAAATTATATGACATTTAGTAAAAAGCCGATCATTTGTCTTTCCACATACAAGATAAAAATAGGCTCAGAAGTAAATTAATTTTCGGTTCCCTAAATAGGTGAAAAAGTCGGTCCTACTGAATATACGACCACAAAAAAAAAACTAATTTCTGAGACGCGTAAAGTAACAAGATAGGTCATGATCAGGAATTAGTACAATCAAATCCAACATCCAGCTCTCAAAACCAATACACAGTTCCGAGAATAGCTGCTAAGCTCCGCCTGCTTAGTTACTGTTACTACGTCTCACAAGCTTACACAAAGATGGCGGAAAAACAAATGACAAATGAAAGTGCCTGCTGAATGTTGGCGATCTATGGCGAAGAATCAGCCTCCTCATGGCCTACACATGGCAGTTGGCGCATCATGCATTTCCGATGCGTTCTGTTCTTGCAAAGCAGGGTAAATTTATTTAAAAGTGGTGTTAGTTTGTTTTCTTTAAACAGGTATACATCCCTTCATTAACTGAAAGGTAAAATCACGGACTTATGTTGGTATTGACCACGTGCGATTTGTTTGTGAGACTATGTCACGTGCTAAGTTGTCGTTGCATTGGCCAGGTATAC
This sequence comes from Ctena decussata, assembly GCA_963989385.1. Lineage (NCBI taxonomy): Eukaryota > Metazoa > Mollusca > Bivalvia > Lucinida > Lucinidae > Ctena > Ctena decussata. The sequence continues at coordinate 10,347,017 of OZ022510.1, forward strand.
GATATCATGTGATTTTGTGTGACATTCTGGGTGTGGCTCGGAACTGTGTATAGGGAAAGAAGCACACACACACAGAAAAATTGACACAAGTTCACGAAAAACACTCACGGTAAACCGAATAAGCAGCTCTTTCCCAAACAGGTGGTCATTCAGCTACCCTAACCAAAAACAGCATCAACATCTATTTTATCTATTTTATTTCAACTTACAGAACAAAGCAAAACAAAAGGCAGATTGGGTAGCAAAACAGGTGACCAAACCGCCAAAGAACAGAGACAAGCGGACATAGCATAATGTAACATCAAGGAACCACAACAGAAGTACCGCCTTCAAACGGTCAGCAAAAGATTACTGGGGAGCTTAAACTAGTTTTACTGATACCAAACCTCGCTCTCAACGACCTCTAAAAATCCAAATACAATTTCTGAGGGGCGAACGACCCGAAAAACATCGGAAAACTACTACATTAATAATAATCTCGAAGACAAAGAGAAACCTGGTAGCAAGGTAAATTTACGATATCACTGTTTTCCACTTTTGTATTATGTCTATAGGAATATGTGGTGATGCAAACCTTGTTTTGGGTAGTATATATAAATATCCTCATTTCCCAGTATCTCAGACACTTTAAAAGCAAAATCAAACGTTACTGCATTAACTAATGACCTTTTCTGGGGCGGTGGGTCTAAAATTATTCATTCTTCTTTTATTTTTTGTTGTTGTTGTTGTGTTTTAACCATTTGCAGAGGTTTTTGCGTTATATCCTCGTTGATGCCTTGGTATTTGTGAAGTTTTGTGAAGTTCTGCCAAACATAGTGATAACCTCGTTGAGACAGGGGTGGTAGCTTTGACTTTCGTTATGTCCTTTCCTATGTATACATGTACATAAGCCATTAATTAGTTGTTTACCCACTTCTTAAAGTCATTTTAACTACTTAAAATTTACTGAAGTATGACTGCAAGTATGGCTGAAGTATATTTTTTGGATGACAAGGTAGAGGGAAGTGTGTGTGTGTGTGTGTGCGGGGGGAGGGGGGGGGGGAGGAACATGAGTCCCAAGTTTGACCTTAGGCCACAACCACACCTCCCTTTCACAATGAGATCAAGGTCATAGGCTTAGAATATTTGTGTTAAAGGTTTGCGACAAAGTTTTTAAGACCTCAGTTTTCTTGCACCACTGGAATTGTTTGTTCTGCCCAAACTTCGGAAAAGTTCGGAGAAGTTGAGAGGGCATATAGGTTTGGGCTTGTTAGTCCGTCCGGTCGTTCATTACCCTTTCTTGTAGCTGGGAAACTTAAGGACTGCTCATGCTAGGATCTTGCAATTTTATATGTGACATGTACACAAAACAATAGTGGATGCATATTTTTTCTTCTGCCAGTCTTGTCGTTCAGGAGTAATGCTCCTTTTTTGATATAGTCAGTTTATATTGAAACAAGCTTGAAAACAAAGTATCTGAAAACCACTTCGGCATACAGTTACAGACAAAAGTGTAGATGAACTGAATAACTTCTGACCATATTTCGTAAATTTTCGGTCGAGTAACTCCCCTTTTTTGAACATAGGCATTTTGTAAAGGAACAAGCTTTTGAACAAAATATCTGAAGAATCGCACAAGCTGGGATACTTATAATTTGACTAACGTGTAAACGAACTGATCCTAAAATCATGTAGTATTGTATGTACGTGATGTAAGAAACTGAAATAAATATATTAAAACCAAACGAACTGATTAATTTTCAACCTGTTTTATACATTTTCGGTTGAGTTATTCCCAGTTTTGGGGGCATAGGCATTTTATACAGGAATATCCTTGTGAACAAAATATTTGAAGAACCGCTTAATCTATTATCTTTACAGTTGACATATAGTTATGGACTAAGGTGAAGATAAACTGATTTACTTTTGAACATATTTTGTAAATTTCGAACAATGTCGCACGGTAGGGGTGCCGTAAGCAGATCGAAGACAAAATCGCAAAATCGCTAGACAGGTCCACGCAGTTCGTAGACATTGCAAGGCAGCCGCACGGTGCTTATACGGGTCGCGCGGGATTTGCAAATTCTTAAAGAGCGCAGATTTGCACGGCTGCCTGAAGATTCCTGTGCTGCAGCCGTACAAATTTGCTGGACTGTCACAAGGCTGATGTACAAATTCGCATATATTTCTTGCGGCAACCGTACTACACATACATGTATAACATTTTGCACGGTTGCCGATCGATTGCAATACGATGTAGTCTTCGTACAAATGGGCCCCGGTAAGAGTGTAAATGCAAGGGCAAGGACCAACAGTCGTCAGTGTTTCATCATAGCTTGTCAAAGCATCTCTTCATGATGCCGATGAATCTTCATGAAGAAATCGCTGAAGGATGCTCGCTGAACCACTGGGCGAGGACGTTCTCGTGTTGAGCACGCATCGCGAACCTCTCACTGCGACAGGCACAGGTACCTTTCTCCTCCGACTCTGAGATTACTGCACTTTGATTAAGGGGCTCCTCTTGGGCTCATTCCTGGGGATCTTGGAGCTTCACGGATTTCACGGGCTCCTCGACGGCAGCTGCTGCAGGATTCTCCCCATCCCCTTTGATTTGTGCTTTGTTGGCATGATGTCTGACTGTGTGTTTTGTCATATGTATGGGTCTGTCCTGTAGAAGAAGGCTGTCTCACATCCGCAGAACAATTTCTGTGGTCGTCGTATGTTTCGCCTCTCAAGGCTGCCTTGAAGCTGTTTTGTGACCTTCGGAAATCGCAAGAAAATGTGCTGGTTGAAAATTCTGTATGCGACGTTGAGACAGCCTTGCGACCTTGCGATTTTCTACGAAGGTTTTGAGGCTGCCGCACGAAACTCTGCATTTTTTTCCTAAAATTCGATCGTAGACAGATGCACGGCTACCGCAAGGCTGATGTGAAACAGTCTTAAGTGTGTCTGTTTTCAAAGATGTGCCGTTCCATTTTCTCATTTACTTTTCTTCCATCTTCTGCTTTCAGTCACTTTGGCGATTATGTGCTTTTTCGCTGTGGCATTTCATGGGTGTCTCCATATTGTATTTATTGAGGCGCCTGAATGATGATCGAACGGGTCTCTGGACAAATGCTTACCGAAAACTGATTAAGAGACACAGAAAAAAAGATATGAGCCGCGACACAAGAAAACAAACAATGTGGTTGTGCGCCCAGCGCTGACTCAGATCAGCCAGGACATCCGCCCAGTCCAATCAGACTCGGATATAAGCGCTTAAAAGGTAGCTAAAGGTCTAGGCTACCTCCATGCGGACAGTGAAGACTCTGATCAGACTGGGCGGATGCCCAGGCTGATCTGAGTCTGCGCTGGGCGCATAACCATATTGTTGGTTTTGTCGTGTCGTGGCTCAATTATTAACACGCAACATGACCCACCCAATAAAAATAATATTTGCTGGCATTTGAAACTGCCAATCATTACAAAAACGATAATCGGGGATCTCGGTTTTACCCAGGACTCAAAAAGAAGAAGAGTTATGAAACACATATTACAAGAGGGAGCAATACACTTAGGTCCGATTACACGTTGCTTAAAACACAGAATCGAATATTTTACATTTACTGTAATGCAACACTAGTCAATGATTAGTGCTTAAAACATGTTTTAGAGACGTTCTCAGTTAAGCTTGGCCATTCGCGGTCAAAATTGGCCATATATTTTACCTTGCTAAATTTCGAAAATAAACAACTAGTCATAATCCTCAATATATATGCTTTAAATCCTTGATGTGTTTTCAGATAATATATATTTTTAAATTAATGAACAACAGTGTAAAATATTTTTAAATTAATAAATAACAGTGTCTTTTAGAACCATACCCTAAACATTGTAAATGCGTTTATGACGTTACTTTTGTAAGGTTTGACTTCATGGTGAACGGCAATTTTATCCGACGTAGCAGGCTACACAAATTCGTTTTTATCATCTAGCTTCCCTCTGCTACTGATACTGCTGCTGCTGCTGGTAACAATAATATTTGCCGCAATCAAGAAATCAAAGATGAAGGAACAACATGACAACATGGCAATGAATTTCAAGCTATAATAAATCAAAATGATCATAATCATTCGTCTCCCCTCAGGTCCAGTATATGAAAAGAGGACAGAATGTTTCCCATATAATTGTGTTCTCCCTTGGCGATGTGTATGCCTCAAAATTGAAAACGTTCACTTCAACATAGTACTAGGTCTGGCTACGCTGGAGCAGATGAAATAATTCCGGGGCTAAACAAGAAATGTGACCTCGGCGACTTCTGGATTATGAGTCTAACAGACTATCGACTACTCACATGTTGAATAAAACAATATTCTTGCAACATGAGAAACTAAGGGAACAATCATTGTTTATCACTCAGCTAGGAGAGGGGCGTGGGAGAAATGAGGGGAGTGCAGTATGAAATCTTGCTTTGCTCTGGGAGGGTGGGGTAGTCGTGTGGTCAGTGTTTTTGTGATGTTTTTGATGATTTGGGGCCATGAAATGATATGCTGTCTGGTACATAGAGGTTCCAATATATTTTGCATTCCGACGGCGAGGGGATAGGGGTAGCGAAAACCCCAGAACCCCTTTCTACATAATTACTGACATGTCATTTGTTAAGTGTTACTTGCAAAATACAACTTTGAATAAATATCACACATAAACCTACGAACGCAAGCACACACGTACGCACGCACGCACAATATACCCTTAATTATTGTAGTCTTTATTTTATTGTCCTCTTTGTTACAAGCCTGTAGTGCTTTCATTGCAACTGATTAATTGATACAATATACATGTGTACTAGCAATTCCATCAAGATCAAATGGCAAGGGCCTTGGTGGGATTTGAAATTGGGACCATCTGATTATAAGTCGGGCGCGCTACCATGCGCTGATTATATATTGTGTATTTTTGCTGAGTAGTGTGGGGTGGGTGGTTGAGGGGACGGAGGGGGTTTAAAATTTTATTTTTCATGATGGTTGGAGGGTTGGATGGGATGACAAAGAAAAAGAAAACCTAAGTGAGTGGGTCATAAAAGCAAAGAATGTGGATATTTTGTCCGTTTTCACGCGACAGAGCTTATACAATTTGCTGTTTACTCGATGTTTGGATACTGGGTCTGAATAATATCTCATATTTTCACAACTTGCGTCTAGCTATCCCTGAATTTCCCTGCTTCTTTTGGCTTTTTCTGTGGAGCGACGCTAAATCAGATGACGTCCACTTTTATTACGTAGAATTTACTGGACGTTGTGACGTAGGTTACGTGTGAGGTAGGTTACAGTACACGCTTTTAACCGTTTTTGTATCATTTATCGTTTTATGCATGAAATCTAAGCACACCATCTTGTAGCTGCTTCTAGGCAGGATTTTGCACACGAGTTTCAGACCGATTGCTTTTAAACGGGGTTACATTGCACACAGCCTTTCATTATCACCCGCCCATCGTCCTGCTATGACTGAAATACTGTTGAAAAGGACGTAAAATTGCAAGTCATCCATCCATCCATCCGATTGCTTTTCTCAGTTTATAAAAAAAGCCCGTGACGTAAGGTTACATTCTTACAGAAAAATGTTGGGGTAACGTATGTTAAAGTCGAGTAAAACAGACCAAATGGAACATATGTGTACAAATGATACAAAATATTGAGGAACACATATTTCTTCGTGTGATCTTATAAGTTTTAGGATGCGAGGCCATTTTTACGGAACCCCGGAAGGGACACGTGCAATTTTTTTTATTAACTCGTGGCCACGACTTATTATGTCGTTCCAACGACTTAGTAAGTCGTGGTAACGAGTTATTATGTCGTTCCCACGACTTACTAAGTCGTAGCCACGACTTATTATGTCGTCCCACGACTTAGTAAGTCGTGGTAACGAGTTATTATGTCGTTCCCACGACTTAGTAACTCGTGGCCACGACTTATTATGTCGTTCCCACGACTTACTAAGTCGTGACCACGAGTTAATACTGAACTCCTATTGGCCAAATTAACTCGTGGCCACGAGTTAATAAATCGCTCTGATTGGATCAATCGGGTCTGGTGTACTGTTGATAAAATCCTTTACCATGTTTTCAGATTAATCTGAATATATGGTGTAACTAAAAACAGAGATACCAGAGTACTTGCATATTATGTGTGCGGACCTGGGTTCCGTCAGTTTCACACGCGAACCCGCATCTACTGATATTATCTAGCGGAGACACGTGTATAAATAAGGACGGATTTTGAGGATATTTATTATACTCCTGAGCAACAGATGTTGCGAATATCCATTAGAATTTCGTCAACAAGGCAGCTCTAGAGATCACGACATTTTTTTCCTGAGAATTAAAGAAACATTATCCCAAAAGCGTCCCCAACTATCCAACATATCTGGACCCCTGCTTTAGTTACTGCATATTGGAATGATATTAAAGCCATAATTTATACAGAGTACACTTTAAAAACAATTCCGTAGATTTTACGGTAGAATACTTGGCAACCAGCTGCCAGTCCTTTTCCCGTTATTTTTACGGGCGCCCGTAAACATTGGCGGAATCATCACGCAGAATAGGGTAGAATAAGAGAGGTTTTGGTTTGGTCAAGTAGCCCTTCAACACTATAGCGGTCAGTTAACATAACTCTACCATATCGAGACTTCAAACAAATTTTCTACAGGTAGACGCCCGTAAAAATAACGGGAAATGGTCTGGCAGCTGGTTGCCAATTTGCCAGGTATTCTACCGTAAAATCTACGGAAATGTTTACAGTGTATAAAGATAGGCAATGACGGATGGATGGCTGGATGGATGGATGACTTGCATTTTTACGTTCTTTTCAACAGTATTTCAGTCAGATCAGGACGATGGGCGGGTGATGATGAATGGCTGTATGCAACAGAATCCCGTTTACAACTTTACGGTAGACAAGATTCTCGCCTCAAGCAGGGCTCGAACCCGGATCATTAAGCCAGCACTTAACCCACTGAGCTACCGGAGCTCCTATAGGCAATGATCAGAAATTGATTAAGTCAAAGTATTCTTGACAGCCCAGACAGTTTTAAACCTGACACACTTAATTTAAGTTTAATAAATGGCAGTAACCATGCTGCTACCTCCACCCTCGCCACATATTCAAAATCTGAAAATTCGTGAATTCATGAATGTGCTCAATATTTCCAAAACCTAGGAATGTTATTCAACTTTAATTATTTTGCATATACTTTTAATGCAGTTTATGAGTCATCCACAATATTCGACATATAATCCTTTCCCGTAGTTGCTCTCCTTAATCACCACATTTACAAAAATTGAAATCTGTAGGCGGGGTTCCATTGCACACACTCTTTTGTTATCAATCTGTCAATCTTACAGACGGTGAGACAAAGAACGGACGGACAAAACAAGAAGTAACTTTTGAAATAGATAGACAGCGACAGAAAGAAAATGCTTCTATAGACAAATCATTAAAGTTTAAAACGGGTAGATTTGGCTGTAGCTTGTTTCTAATCTGAAACTCGCTCCAGCAACCCCATTTATGGATTGGTCCGATGTGATGAGATTGTATCGGCTGCCTTTTATGAATGAAACCGGTTTAACCATGCCAAGTCTGTACAAGTCGGATCTTGACATGTTTCAGAGCTATGAATGATGACTGGTGGTGGTGAAATGAAATACGGATGATAATAACCACATGTATCAGCTTTTACAAAAAAAAAAAGCTTTGGTCTACGCTTAGCACACAATAACTTGTGTAGTCATTGGACTGGCACCTTGGTCAAATCGCGCCTCTACCAAACCCAAGTCATTCTTCACCTCGGCCTTATCGCATATTCTCGGTTTTAATCTAGTAGATTTCTGGTTGGAATTTCTAAGCTCATGTTTGCATGTTATTACCCTAATTCAATTAACTGGCATGTTTGGTCACCTTAGAAATCTAAGGCATTTAGTGATACTACTAGACCGTCTCCATGTCGATCCTTTTCTGGCACTTACGGACCTGATCAAACCTGCGCAAAATATCATTGATAACCAGTCACTAGAAAATAACATTCAACCATTCATGACCTTTTCTAAAATGCTTTCGGAGCAAAATCACTTACTAAGATTTCTACGCCCGTGGGCATAGACAATAGAATATATGAGCCGCGACACGAGAAAACCAACAAAGTGGTTGTGCGCCCAGTGTAGACTCAGATCCGTCTGGACATTCGCCCAGTCTGACAAGATTCTTCGCTTAGCACTTAAAGGGTAGCTAAGAGTCTAAGCTACCTCCATGCGGCCAGCGAAGACACTGATCAGGCTGGGTGGATGCCCAGGCTGATCTGAGTCTGCGCAGGGCGCGAAACCACTTGGTTGGTTTTCTCGTGTCGCGGCTCATATCATTTCGACTTAAGACAGAAACTGTTGGAATATTCGCATATGTGAAGCAGCGATGTAAGTTGATGTTTTATACCGTATCTGTCCCAAGTATTCCAACAACGCAATCCTTCAGTAGTAGAGTCTTAAACATGAACCAAAATTTTAAGTAAAGTGTTAAAAATAATGATCGCAGGTATTGCATGCATCGACCCTACATGTCCGCATAGACCAGCTGATTAAGACCATTGCTTGCCAAAATATTGATAGTCGGAGTAACCGGGGTAGCTACGCCATAAAAACTGGCAGAGCACAACAGCTTAGCACTGTTGAAGAACTGATCAGACAGCTCCGGAAGAGCATTCTGAACAGACTCTATGATGCTAGCCTAGATTGTAGCGTCCTATTGTCATGCGAAACAATGAAAGATTTTTAAAAATTCTTTCAGCGTGGCATAGTCTACCGGCAGATATTGCAGATTATTGACTCCTTGATAGAGCTGTTCGGTCAATCTCTGCAATGTCAGCTCAGGCATCAGTGTCCAAATATTCGAGTAAAATACTTAACACTGTACGACCATTGTAAAACATCAGACGACTTTACCCGGGAGCAGCTCAACAAGGGCGAAAGTTCAGTCTACATAAACCGTCTGAGAACCCAAGACAGTCCCGTTGTCATAATAATAATAATACTTGTAGCAGTAGTAAAATATCGCAGATGGCTTCCTTACCACTTATTTAGGACAAAGACACCACAGAAATTTAGTGAAACTGCATGGTGGAGTCAGTCGACAACCACTGGAGACCCTGATCATACTGCTCCCGGAGAAGAGCAGCATGACGAGGATGTGCACTGCCTGCTCAGCTATTAACGTGAGCTGATGCAAAGTCAGCAAATTTAAAAAAAATCAAGAGCAAGACTCAGCCAGTTAGCCAACACTGCAGAGTCCGATCAGACTGCTCCACTTGGCCAGTCCAACTAGGGGTCCACAGATTATCGCCTTAACAGCGACATACAAAGTCTGGTAAGGGATTTTATCAATATTAAAACAGGGCCAATCAGAGCGCTTTATTAACTCGTGGCCACGAGTTAATTTGACCAATTGGAGGGCAGTATTAACTCGTGATAACGACTTAATAAGTCGTGGGAACGACTTAGTAAGTCGAGGGAACGACATAATAAGTCGTGGTAACGACATAATAAGTCGAGGGAACGACATAATAACTCGTGGTAACGACCTAATAAGTCGAGGGAACGAGATAGTATGTCGTGAAATGCTAATTCGAGGGAACGACATAATAAGTCGTGGGAACGACTGAATAAGTCGTGGCCACGACTTAGAAAAATATTGCACATGTCCCTTCCGGGGTTCCGTACATTTTAGTTAATACGTGTATCATGAATTTACCGCTGTGACATAGGTTACATAAAATTTGCGACATGAGTTCTCAGTCTCATTTCGTAGCAAAAACTTCCCTTTACATATTGTTTAAGCGGAGAGATATGTACGAAATCACCTGAATTTAATAATGGAACTCGATTTTGAGCAGTGATTTATGTTTTCTAACCGTGCGGCATTCACACCTATGCAACAGCAATATTGCGACATTTAAAAACGTCGCTTTTTATACCAGGGTATCTTTATTCGAACCAGTGTTAAAAACGTCTAGCAAAACGAATGCATGTCTTGGTACTTTTATCTACTTCTTTAGACAGTAGGCAACTTGTCAGAGGATAAACAGGTCCGTTATTTTGTAATTTAAAGAAAGGTAATATGAAGGACCAAAATAATAGCTAATGGCCCAGCTTAACTGAGAACGTCTCTTCAAGGCGACGTGAAATCGGGCCTCCGTCCTGTGATAATAAGGAATAGAAGAATCGCCTTGAAATTTTTACTGGTAGCACTGTTAGATGTTGTGGGATAAATTGAGTTTAAAAATGTGAAATATAATTACTTAGTCTGAAACACTTCCTAATACTAAGAAAGCTTTCAGTTTTTCAGTCAGCATAGGAACCAAATAAATTCACTGACAAATCGTCACAGCAATCATATGGATTCAAAATTATGTAAATATGCTAAACCGTTTTTGCTCAGTTAGCATGGATAGTGACAAGTCGAAGATATCAGTAGCTGACCACATAGCTTCAGCAAAGACAATCGTCACAGCTATCATATGGATTCAAAATAATTAATATGTAAATATGACGAAACGTGTTTGAGCAGTTAGTGACAATTCGGTGACACCAGTAGTTGACCATGTAGCTCCTGCAAAAATAATGTTATTGCTACATCTATCTGACATTGTTCTACTTGCTCGGCATTTGTAGTTCTATCGGAATTAAGGAAAGGTAGCAACTACGAGAAACACGTTTGCTCAAAATTGCCCAAGAGTGGTTACCACCCCATAGATTTCCAACCTTATTTTACAAGTGGAGTCAACATCTGTGACTTCCTGTCAACTCTTGTTGGAACGAATTTGCTCCCAGAGGAGCAATGAGTATTCTTTTCTTTAAAAACTTGTATATATACACCTTAAGGCATCTGCGCGAATAACTGACCGTTTCAAGGCGGTGCTCTTGTAGAAATCCCTCTAAGTATGCGTCTTTTATGTTGTTTATTTACATTAATTTTCTTCTTCTTTTTGGTGTCTTGTGGTGCGACGGTGGGACGTTAAAATATGGTTGGGTATGTCTTTGCTTATCTATGTTTCGTTAAATGTTTCATAGTTCTTCTTTTAAATGCTATGTATATCTAAATCTAAGTATCAAACAAAGTTAGAACATATATATGGAGTGCCGTTTAACTATTAATTCTCTTTTTATGGCTGTGAATTAATCAATGTTCGGATATCCATAATTCGATTTATGGATATCAAAACTAATTTACGGATATCTACAACTCGGCCTCTGAATATCTAATAATTTGCTGTATTTTTTTTATATCAAGAAAATAAATAACATCGGATTATAGATATCCAAAAATATTTCTTATTTTTTATTTCCATAAATCGATTTTTGGATATTCATAAATCGATTTTTGGATATCCAGAAATAATTATTGACGACCAATATCATTCTGTGATATCCCAAAATGTATTATGGATATCAAGAAAAACATGTATAAATTGTAAAACGGCACTCCATACATACAACTGTATATTCAATTTATGTAGTGATTGTTCCAGAATAACACAAGCTTTATCAAATAATCACTTTTACAGAATAAACATTTAATTAACTAATTTAGCCTTTCATTTCCCTCCTCATATATACGTGTCCAGTATGCTTTATTAACCCACTAGGTTCAAGGGGTGGTCGGGTGGTGAGATGATGCTACGTGTGACCTCCAGTGCCGGTGTCAGATAATATTTTGACCCGTATAATATTTTGACCCGGGGATCATTATATTATGACCTGCGAATCAAAAATTTATTATAATATTTTGACCCCCCCCCCCCCCTATAATATTTTGACCCGCCCCCATGAAAAAAATGGAAATAGAGGAAAGTATATGTAAGACCTACAGTAACCAAGCAAATATCAAATACAATATTAATTCGCTGCTCCTCCTCATTTTGAAAAAACTGTAGGGGGGGGGGGGGGTTAAAATATTATAGCTATAATATTATGACCCGCCCCACTTGAAATTAAAAGTTTTAATGTTTTCATGGTACTATTCATTTGATAATATCTGTTATGATAAAATTATATTCAAACACAATTTTCTGTTTCATAATTAGAATACTTAAAATAATGATGATGGGCGTGAGTGGGGGGGGGGTCAAAATATTATAGCTATAATATTTTGACCCGCCCCCATGAATTAAATGGAGATTCAGGACAGTATATGTAAGACTACCAAAATCAACCATGAAATACAATTACAGTTTACAGCTCCTCCTCATTTAACAAGAGCTGTCGCCTGACAGCATAGCTCGACTGAATTGGTGCTTGCCCTGGATGATCACATAGCCGCTATGGTGGTGTGGACTGCTTCGCATAAAATTTCAGGCAAGCATGTACAAAATAAAAGCACATTTATAAACAAAAGCTATCTCAGAAATAAGTCTTAAAATAAAATTAAATTTAAAAAAAAATGAAATCAAATTTCAGAGTTCATGAGCTTGAGGTAAAAAAAACTGAGGGGAGTGGGGGAGGGGCAGTGGAGTGGAGGCTAGGATGTACCATGAACCATTATCTAACATCAGTCTAAGTATAAGAGTATTAGTATCAACTGAGTCCATAATCATGGCACTGTGAAATTATGTCTTCATAAATATAAAACTTTAACCAAAATCTTTAAGACAAAATTATAAGTCGATGACCTTGACTTCAAGGTCAACCAGTGGGGTAAGTATGAGGTGTTTTGTAAAAACTCAAAAAAGTGTCTAACATCAGTTCAAGTATAAACTAAATCTTTGCAAAGCATTATGAATCAGTATGCAATTACAAACTTTAATAAAAACCAACGTTTCCTAAGTCCCTCACCTTGACATCAAGGTCACTGAGAAGGGTTGGGGTAGTACTCTGTAGCTCTAACTACAGTGCAAATATAAAAAGAATTCATCTATGGGTTCAGGAGATATGTGTCTTTAAAAAAGTTTAACCAAAACATCCAATCAATAAAAAAACAATTTTCTAAGTCCATGACCTTGACACCAAGGTCACTGAGGGGGTAGGGGTAGTACCTTCGAAAACTTTTGACCTATATCTAAATTGAGTGCAAGAATCAAAGGAATCCATTCATGGGTTAAGGAGATATTGGGCTTTATAAAACTTTAACCAAAACATCCAGTCCAAAAAAAAACACCCAATTTTCTAAGTCCATGACCTTGACATCAAGGTCACTGAGTGGGATGGGGGTGGTACCCTGTTAAACTTTGGACCAATATATAACTACAGTGCAAGTATCCAAATAATCCTTCCATTGGTTAAGGAGATATAGGTCTTTAATAAAATCTTTAACCAAAACATCCAATTCGAACGCGGACGCTGACGCGGACGCGGACGACGCGGGCGCGGGCGCGGACGCTGACGCGGACGCGGACGCGGACGCCATGGTGACAACAATAGCTCTTCCTGAACTTTCGTTCAAGCGAGCTAAAAAGAAAGTCCAGTAAAAGCAAAGTTGTTTGGTTCGGTGGGAGTTGGGGTGGGAGTGGGGGGGGGTCAAAATATTATAGCTATAATAATTTGACCCGCCACACATGAGAGTTAAATAGGTCTTTTGTCGTAGTTTTACTGGTTTGTTCATAACCATTCTGCTTGAATTAAATATTTAAATATCATCTGATTGTCTTTCCTATAAGTATAAGAACTTCATAGGCTAAAGATGGATCTCAGAGAGGGTGGGTCAAAATATTATAGCTATAATATTTTGACCCGCCCCTCTTGAGAGTTAAATAGGCCATTTACCATATTTCTATTGGTTTTTTTTATATCTGTTGTGACAGAATTTAAATTAAAAACACTAGAATGGATAGAATTTGAGATTTCAATACCATCTGATTGCATTTCCTATTGCTATAAGTACTTCATATAGTAAAGTGGCTCTGAGACAGGGTGGGTCGAAATATAATAGCTATAATATTTCAACCCGCTCCCTTTTCATAGGTATCATAGGCCTTCAGCTAAAGTTCCACTGGTGTTTTAAGATCAGCTGTGATAACATCTACGAGGGATGATCAAAAAGTTCCCGGAAAAGTGCTGTGCGCCCTTTATTATTTTACTTTCTTCAATAACATTTTTACCCAGGCAACCTTAATGTATTTGTAATTCATATCATAAAAAACAATTGACTTATGTCTCACCAGATCATTGCACGCGCCACCAACGTAATGACCGGTAACGTGACCCGGCCCAGCTAACGTTACGTTGCAGTTTTAGCGTTTCTAATAGCAAAATTCGAACGTTGCTTACTCATAAATTACTGATGGAAACATGAATTACTTTACATAAACTTAAAACTATATATATTATCTTGATGTTCATTACAAATTTTGTAAGTTGTTTTGATTCTTTCTACGAAATGTGATTGCTAAGTTAAACGTAACCTTTAATCAGTAAATATGTGTGGGTGGGGTAATTCAAGGGCAGATAACTTACTTTAACTTATAATACGGAAGTGTTAAGATAAGGTTTCATAAACTAGAGATAATGACAATTTGTTAAATATATGATTTATGCCTTTCAGTTGAACCATTCCAGCAATACGACAACACAGCCTGAAATCGGCAGCATAATGAACTTCCAGCACATGCCCATCTCACCCAGCAGCAACGATGTATCGGCCGTCTTTGTCATAATTAAGGTCATATTAATTTATTACTATGTACAGCATATAGAAGAGTGTGGTACATGAAGCTACTTATAAAAGGGACTTATGTTAAGACTATGGCTTATTTTTGACAAAGGTTTCTGATGTGGCCTTGCCGCTGCTTGATTATTTAAGACTTTTGATAGACAGCTAATGATGCTGCAGATATCAGATTGCGTTGTATTGCTAAAATAGTTCGACTGAAAGGGTACACCATATATCTAACGAATCGCCATTATCTAAGGTTCACGACACTTGATCAGAACAATTCCATTTTATAACGTTTGCAAATTATCTGCCCTTTAATTACCCCACCCCCACACATTTGATTTTTAAAGGGCAACTTGGAATTAGACATCATTTCTTTAAAAAGATCAAAAGAACTTACAAAAATTGTTATGAACATAAAGATAAGATATATATTTCTAAATTTATGTGAATGAATTAACGTTATTAAAACATTTTATAGATAAACAACGTTCAGAAATTGTTATTAGAACCGATAAAAATGCAACGTAACGTTAGCTGGGCCGGGTCACGTTACCGATCGTTACATTGGTGGCGCGTGCATGAAACTAGTTACACATAAGTCAATTGTTTTGTATGATATGAATCAAAATTACATTCAAATTGTATAGTGTGAAATTTCATTGAAGAAAGTAAAACAGTAAAGAGAATACAAAACTTTTCCGGGAACTTTTTGATCATCCCTCGTAAATTAAAAACGCTAACTGAATGTTAGTCCCAATGTTATAAGACTTCATATGCGAAGGATGGGTAAAGGGATGGGGGGGTCAAAATATTATAGCTATAATATTTTGACCCGCCCCTCATCAGAGTTAAATAGGTCTTTTGTGGTTGTTTCACTGATTTGTTTATCACTATTCTGCTAAAATTAAAATCAAAATATCATCTGATTGTCTTTCCTATAAGTAAAACTACTTCATAGGCTAATGATGGATTTGAGAAAGGGTGGGTCAAAATATTATAGCTATAATATTTTGACCCGCCCCTCTTGAGAGTTAAAAAGGCCATTTATCATACTTCTTTTGGTTTCTTTAGATCTGTTTTGACAGAATTTAAAATAAAAACACCATGTATTGTCATTTCCAGAGCTATAAGCCTTCATATGCAAAGGATGGGTCTAGGAGGGGGCGGGTCGAAATATTATAGCTATAATATTTTGACACGCCCACCCCCAACCCCCCCCCCCCCCCCCCTTCAGAGTAAAATAAGTCTTCTACCATATTGGCATTGGTTTGTTTATATCTATTGTGATAGTAGAATTTGAGATTTAAAATATCATCTGACTGCATTTCCTTTTGTATAAGTACTTCACATAGTAAAGATGGCTCTGAGACAGGGCGGTTCGAAATATAATAGCTATAATATTTTGACCCGCCCCTCTTCAAAGTTACGTAGGTCTTCAGCTATAGTTCCACTGGTGTCTTAAGATCAGCTGTGGTTACATTTTAAATCAAAAATACTATCTGATTGTTATTCCCAATGTTATAAGACTTCATATGCTAAGGTCGGGTCAGGGGTTGCGGGGGGGGGGGTGGTTAAATATTATAGCTATAATATTTTTACCCTCCCCTCACGAGAGTTAAATTGGTCTTTTGTCGTTGTTTCACTAATTATTTTATCACTATTCCACTAGAATTAAAATTTTTTTTAATATCATCTGATTGTCTTTCCTATGTGATTGTCCTTTCCAGAGCTATAAGCCTTCATATGCAAAGGATTGGTCTACGAGGAGTGTGCCGAAATATTATAGCTATAATATTTTGACCCCCCCCCCCCACCACCCGCCTTCAGAGTAAAATATGTCTTCTACCATATTGGCATTGGTGTGTTTATATCTTTCGTGATGGAATTTGAGATTTAAATACCATCTGATTGCATTTCCTATTGTTATTTGTACTTCACATAGTAAAGATGGCTCTGAGACAGGGCAGTTGGAAATAAAATAGCTATAATATTTTGACCCGCCCCTCTTCAGAGTTACATAGGCCTTCAGCTATAGTTCCACTGGTGTCTTAAGATCAGCTGTGATAACATTTAAATCAAAAATACTATCTGATTGTTAGTCCCAATGTTATAAGACTTCATATGCGAAGGTATAGTCAGGCATTGGGGGGGGGGGTCTTATTATTATAGCTATAATATTTTGACCCTCCCCTCAAGAGAGTTAAATAGGTATTTTGTCATTGTTTCACTAGTTATTTTATCACTATTCTACATGAATAAAAAATTTCAATAACATCTGATTGTCTTTCCTATAAGCATAAGTACTTCATAGGCTAAAGATGGATCTGAGAGAGGGTGGGTCAAAATATTAAAGCTATAATATTTTGACCCGCCCCTCTTGAGAGTTACATAGGCCTTCAGCTATAGTTCCACTGGTGCCTTAAGATCAGCTGTGATAACATTGTAATCAAAACTACTATCTGAATGTAAGTCCCAATGTTATAAGACTTCATATGCGAAGGTCGAGATTTAAATACCATCTGATTGCATTTCCTATTGTTATTAGTACTTCACATAGTAAAGATGGCTCTGAAACAGGGCGGGTCGAAATATAATAGCTATAATATTTTGACCCGCCCCTCTTCAGAGTTGCATAGGCCTTCAGCTATAGTTCCACTGGTGTCTTAAGATCAGCTGTGATAACATTTAAATCAAAACTACTATCTGAATGTAAGTCCCAATGTTATAAGACTTCATATGCGAAGGTCAGGTCAGGCATTGGGGGGCCAAAATATTATAGCTATAATATTTTGACCCGCCCCTCATGACAGTTAAACAGGTCTTTTGTCATTATTTCACTAGTTTGTTTATCACTATTCTACTAGATTTAAAAATTTCAATATCATCTGATTGTCTTTTCGTATAAGTACTTCATAGGCTAAAGATGGATCTGAGAGAGGGTGGGTCAAAATATTATAGCTATAATATTTTGACCCGCCCCTCTTGAGAGTTAAATAGATCTTATATCATACTTCTTTTGATTTCTATATATCTGTTGTGACAGAATTTAAATTAAAAACACTATGTGATTGTCAATTCCAGGGCTATAAGCCTTCATATGCAAAGGATGGGTCTAGGAGGGGGCGGGTCGAAATATTATAGCTACAATATTTTGACCCCCCCCCCCCCCTTCAGAGTAAAATATGTCTTCTACCATATTGGCATTGGTTTGTTTATATCTTTTGTGATTGAATTTGAGATTTAAATACCGTCTGATTGCATTTCCTATTGTTATTAGAACTTCACATAGTAAAGATGGCTCTGAGAGAGGGCGGGTCGAAATATAATAGCTATAATATTTTGACCCGCCCCTCTTCACAGTTACATAGGCCTTCAGCTATAGTTCCACTGGTGTCTTAAGTTCAGCTGTGATAACATTTAAATCAAAAATACTATCTGAATGTTAGTCCCAATGTTATAAGACTTCATATGCTAAGGTCGGGTCAGGCATTGGGGGGCCAAAATGTTATAGCTTTAATATTTTGACCCACCCCTCACGACAGTTAAATAGGTCTTTTGTCATTATTTCACTAGTTTGTTTATCACTATTCTACTAGAATTAAAAATTTCAATATCATCTGATTATAGCTATTATAGCTATAATATTTTGACCCGCCCTTCTTGAGAGTTAAATAGACCTTTTACCATTCTTCTTTTGGTTTCTTTATATCTGTTGTGACAGAATTTAAATTAAAAACACTTTTTGATTGTCAATTCCAGAGCTATAAGCCTTCATATGCAAAGGATGGGCCTAGGGGGGTCGGGTCGAAATATTATAGCTATAATATTTTGACCCCCCCCCCCCCCCCCTGCACACACACACACTTATGTTCATATTTATTTTAAGTATTATAACAATGGAACAGAGAATCTGATTGTGTTTAAATTTTTTATTATCATAACAGATATTAACAAATGAACAGTACCATGATAACATAAAAACTTTTAATTTCAAGTGGGGCGGATCATAATATTATAGCTTTAATATTTTGACTCACCCCCACCCCTCTCCAACAGATTTTTCAAAATGAGGATGAGCGACGAATTACTATTGTATTTGATACTTGCTTGGTTATTGTTGGTCTTACATAAAATTTCCTTTATTTCCATTTTTTCATAGGGCGGGTCAAAATATTATAGCTGACCTCGCACACACACACTAATGTTCATCATCATTATTTTAAGTATTATAACAATGGAACAGAGAATCTGATTGTGTTTAATTTTTTTATTTTATCATAACAGATATTAAGAAATGAATAGTACCATGAAAACATTAAAACTTTTAATTTCAAGTGGGGCAGGTCATAATATTATAGCTATAATATTTTGACCCCCTCACCCCTGCCCCCACCATACTTTTCAAAATGAGGATGAGCAACGAATTAATATTGTATTTGATATTTGCTTGGTCATTGTAGGTCTTGCATAAACTTCCTTTTATTTCCATTTTTTTACATGGGGGCGGGTC
The DNA here is from genome assembly GCA_963989385.1 of Ctena decussata. Taxonomy (NCBI): domain Eukaryota; kingdom Metazoa; phylum Mollusca; class Bivalvia; order Lucinida; family Lucinidae; genus Ctena; species Ctena decussata. Next base: position 10,366,181 of record OZ022510.1, read on the forward strand.
AAAATATTATAGCTATAATATTTTGACACACCCCCCTCCACTCATGTCCATCTTTAGCTATGAAGTACTTAGACTTATAGGAAAGACAATCAGATGATATTTAAATTTTTTATTCAAGCAGAATAGTTATTAACCAACCAGTGAAACAACGACAAAAGACCTATTTAACTCTCATGTGGGGCGGGTCAAATTATTATAGCTATAATATTTTGACCCCCCCCCCCCCCCAACACTCACCGAACCAAACAACTTTGCTTTTGCTGGACTGTTTTTTTTTTTAATGAGGATGAGCTGTAAACTGTAATTGTATTTCATGCTTGATTATGGTAGTCTTAAAGTCTCCATAGTCCCATCAGTGGTAAAATCGTCTAAACTCAAATCATTGTAGAAAGAGGTTCAACCTTCACGTTTGATAATAAAATGTGTGCTGATGTGCATAACCTGATTCATATAACTAGCAAAAAGTAGAGGAAACAAGTTTTTGAAATATCACAAATCACTCCACAAAATACAATTTTCTGTTCAGTCTGGTTTCCCGTCAAGCAATGCCACATAAACATAGGCGGGATAGTAATTGTAAATCCACGCCTGTACATTGTACTTTTACCATTTTATTCAACCTAATGAAATCGAAAGTAGGTCATTTTTTGCGCCTACTAAATTGACACAATTAAGTTTTCAAACCCTTTTTATGTGAAACTCAAGGATGTTTGATTTTTTTAAAGCTGCCTAATCACGGTCATTTACGATGACGAGTGAGAAGTATAGTGAGAAGCTTGCAGCGATAGCTCATGATAAAATTTTACATGCTGATAGAGCAATGGGGTCTTTAAATATACTGTCCTGAATCTCCATTTAATTCATGGGGGCGGGTCAAAATATTATGGCTATAATATTTTGACCCCTCCCCCCCCCCACTCACGCCCATCATCAGTATTTTAAGTATTCTAATTATGAAACAGAAAATCTGACGGTGTTTGAATTTTAATTTTATCATAACAGATATTAACAAATGAATAGTACCTCGTAACCATTAAAACTTTTAATTTCAAGTGGGGCGGGTCATAATATTAAAGCTATAATATTTAGACCCCCCTCCCCCCCCCCCCCACCTACAGATTTTTCAAAAAGAGGAGGAGCAGCGAATTGATATTGTATTTGATATTTGCTTGGTTACTGTAGGTCTTACATATATTTTCCTCGATTTTCATTTTTTTTTTCATGGGAGCGGGTCAAAATATTATAGGGGGGTCAAAATATTATAATAATATTTTGACCCGCGGGTCATAATATAATGACCCGCGGGTCACTTTTTAGGCGGGTCAAAATATAATATGACACCGGGACGTCTTAATGATTTGGATAACAGTAGGGCAAGGGCCTACTAAGCTTGCAGTAGGTGCGGGTGGGAATTATTTGTACATTTTTCTCTCGTCTATCATTTCTCTCTTTTTTCTTCCTCTCTCTAGGAGACGGTCCGATATAGACTGAAATACTGTCTCAAAGGGCCGTTAAGCCGAAATCAATTAATCAATCAATCACTAGGGTCAAGTCAGGTTAATTCGGACAGCAGATGAATTCGGACAGTGACATTAATTCCGGTGTATGTCAGTTATTTGGAATTAAAACTAAAAGAACTGGGTAAACAGTGAAAATCCTGATGAGATGGCCCATTATGAGCCGTCTCATCTGGACTCTCACTGTTTGCAATGGTATGTCCAAATTTACCTGTTGTCCGCAGTTAAAGGATTCGACCCTAATGCCCAGTGGACTTGTCTATCCTGATATTCTGGATTGATCCATCAGTCAGTAAAGGGGTGATTTATCATTTTTATTCAATAAATTATTTTCTTACCCGTGAGTTATCGCAGATCAACACGTGTTATCGGGCAGATTCGAATATTAATTCACTCCGGCCGTAGTAACACATTTTATCGGGCAGATACAAATATTAATTCACTCCGCCCTACTACGGCCGGAGTGAATTAATATTCGTATTTGCCTAATAACACGTGTTAATCTGCGATAATTTACCGGTAGGGAAAAATTATTTCGAGTCTTACATTATACACTATCAAATTGCATGGCTATTGCGACGTTTTTTAATGGATCTTTAGAGGCGGACGTCGCCAGAAGTTAAGACATGTTTACTCTCGACGACAAGGCGCGAAATGTGCACGCTGAGCGTTAACAATGTGATTTATCACACAATTTCACACGGCACTGCTTCCTAAAGGCTCAATGAGGAGAACGTATACGTCATGTTAGAATTTATCAAAGAGAAAGGCCCATTTTCTTTTACAAACTGTGTAGAGCCTAATTAGACGACGTGTTTTGCAGCGTCTGATCTGGGGCTGCATTGTTAGCCTACGTCCCTTTTATGGAACGCTAGCCATTTATGGATTAATTCCGTAGTCGTCTATCTAAAAACATGTCGTTGCAGAACGGGTCTATTTTTGCACATCTAAAGTAAAGTAGGTCAGGTCAAAGCGTGACCTAAAAAATGAGCTTGTAGGTATTTCGCTGCATGATTGTCAACCATGTTAATTTTTGCATGCCCTGCTTTATTTATTTATTTTATTTCATTTATTTTTTTTTTACTTTTGTTTTGCTGGTTGCCAAATCTGACTGGCAGTTTTGTGCCGTATCAAGGGCTTCAAAATTTCCTCCAGTTTTTGACTAAGGACATCCTAAATACATGTAATGAAAATCTGCACCAAATATTTGTGCGGAATATTTTTGGGGGTGCTCGTTCCGCCACCTGAACTAAACATTTCCTAACTGACATTGTCGCAGTAATTTTCTGTTTTCCCTATACGACAAAACAAACAAAATGGTTGTGCGCCCAGTCAAATCAGAGTCTTCATTGTCCGCATGGAGGTAGCTTCGACCCTTGGCTAGCCTTTAAGTGCTTAGCGAAGTCTTATCAGACTAGGCAGATGCCCAGGCCGACATGAGTCTGCGCTGGGCGCACAACCACTTTGTTGGTTTTTCGTGTCCTGGCTCATATCATTGTAACAAATGTTGCATTCCCTTATGAGTTTGGCTCTCGTACTTGGAATGGTTCAGAATGAAAAACTGACTAGACGATTAGACACTGCCATTGCTAAAGTTCATATTCAAAATGATTTCTCAAGAAACTGCTCGTTGTACCTAATGCATAACACCCAGAACAAAAATCGGAGTTGATCAAAAACATTGCTAAATTTATTTCGCATAGAATATTTTGATGTACTTGACGTACAGCAAATGTTTCCTTTCATTTAACGGGCCGCATCGCGACAAAACGAACTCAGTGGCATGTGCGCACAGCGAAGGCTCAGATCAGCCTGGGCATCCATTCAGTCTGATCAGAGGCTTTTCTGTTCGCATGGAGCTAGCTATCCTTAGAACCTTGGCTATCCTTTCAGCGCATAGCAAAGACTCTGAACAGACTGAGCAAATGCCCAGGCTGATCTATGTCTTTGCTAGCCGCACATGCCACTTTGTTAGTTTTGTCGTGCCGTGGGTCATAAAACAATGCGAATAATTAAGTTACCGTTAATTAGGAATCAATTTATTTTCCTGGTGTTTATCGAAGTATAAATACATTTCGCCGCATGCAAAAAAAGTGGTTCATGCAAACTTCACTAGCGGCCCAATGTAGTTTATACTTCAATAAACACCAGAAAAATTAAGTGCATAGCTCATATTTACAATTTTTCTATCTATCAATTGATCACAAAGGTGTGTGTGTGTGTGTGTGGGGGGGGGGGGGGGTCCAAATCTGCCCACGCATGATTTTCTTGTTTCTTTGCATGTTTAATATCATGAACCTAACAACAGCAAATGTGCATTTATTTATCCCAGTTTAGACTTTAAGGTCAAATGAGAGCACCTTGAAGTACTCCCATTTTGTTGTGATACCTGCCTTATAATTAATCAATCATAAATCATCAGCTTGATTCAATTTCATAAAGTGTGAACTAGAATAATAAAAGGGTTCCATGTGGATATCTTTGATTCCATTTATGCTAATGCAAGCATGCAAACTAAACTTTTTTGAAAACATTAAGTCAGAAAATATGGCTAAAAGCGGCACTAAAACTATTAAAAAAACAAAAAGCATCCCAAAATTTATGTATGTTCCAGTCAGTTTCAACCTATGAAATTTCCTGGAAAATAGGCCATATGTTTTCTCTTTATACCGGAGCAATTTCATAAAATTTGAAAACCGGTAACGCATGCTAAAGATGAAAGTGATTTGTTAGACAAAAATGCATGTCACATTTAAGTGTCAATATGTTCATAGAAACACTTCATTTTCTATTAATAATAATAGTAACCTAAACTACAATCATAATAAAAAGCTCCATATGCAGATATATTGATCTATTTTGTCTGAGAAATAAATGGAAAACTAAATTAACTCCGACCACTCGACAGTGTATAAAGGAAAATAAATACAACATTGGACCTACCAGAATAAATATTTCACATGACATTTTTACTCATCAAGGAGACCAATTGTGCCAAACTATTTTGAAATCCATGCATAAATGTAGAAGTAATAGCTAGGACAAGCTCAACAGTTTTAATGTGACCTTGACCTTGGACCTACCACAATAAATGCTTCAAATGACAGTTTAACTCATCAAGGAGGACAACTGTGCAAACTTATTTTGAAATCCATCCGTAGACATAGAAGATATGGTCTGGACAAGCTCTATTTATGACCATTGTATCATTTGACTAAAAATGACCTTCACCTTCAACCTACCTGAACAAATGTTTCGAAAAGCACTTCTACTCATTAAGAAGGGGAGCAACTGTGCACAATTATTTTGAAATCCATGCATAAATGTAGCAGAAATGCCCTGGACAAGCTCAATTTATGACCATTATATCATTTGACCTTCAAGTGTGACTATTGACCTTGGACCTACCTGACTAAATATTTCAAATGGCACTTCTACTAATCAAGGAGAACAATTGTGCCCCATCATTTTAAAATCCATACATTAGTATTGAAGTTATGGCCCGGACAATCTCAATTTATGACAATTTCATCATTTGACCTTCAAGTGTGAACTTGATTTCAGTTTTCAAGAAAATGTATGATTAACACATGTATGGCCTAATTTCATATTAATTTGACAGGTTGACAAGAACTGCAACATAGTCAAATCAAAATTTAATTTGTTCAAAAAATTTTATGGAGCTGAAATTTGGGGGCATCTGCAAACAAAAGTTACTATGGAAAGTTTTATGGTATACATTTGAATACAAAAGTGGTACATACATAATCAAGAATTACTAGGAATCAATCTGAGAATAAAACGGGTCAGAAATTCAAAAATCCTACAGTTTTGGGCTGCTTGAAATTAGGATGCCCCTATTTTTTTCATCCCATCCAATTAAAATGTTGTAATTTAGCAATTAAAATAGATGGAACAGCAAATATTTCACAAAGGCAATAGTAATGTCCTAGACAATCACTATGCATCATATTATGGAATTCGGTGCGTGGGCAGAACCCTATGTAAATTTCCTATAGGGTGGAACTTCCCCTTTGCGTTAGGGCTGTAGTTTAAGTAGAAAAAAATTTATACGCAGTATTCTTACAGCGGAACAGCGTCAAAGACGTCATTACAGTGGGAACGCGTATCCATGGCGGAGTGATATTTTTATACAGATAGCAACGAAAAAAAAATTCTAAATTTCTGAGACTCAGATTCAATCGACGAACGTGTCGCAATTTCAGTGATGCTTTGTCGGTGAATCAAACTACACAAAGCCGAAAATAAGATATGGTTTTATTCCTTACATCTTAATTTATTTCTCTATGCCTTAAGAGCAGAGCTCAACACCGAGATATTCGGCAATCGAACGTTTTACGTGATCATGTAAAGACGACTCTTATCCGCCAACTTCAACAGCAATTTTTAAAATAAATCGACTGGGCCCGTAAAATCGAATTAAGCCCCCCAGTAATTCATTACTGACCGTTCCAAGGCGGTAGTTCTGTTGTGGTTCTCTGTTGCCTGTTTTTGGTGTCAGAGTTTCTGTGATGTTTTACCTTATGTATGTTCTTATTATTTTTGGTTCGGTTTGGGTTGCAGAGTGGCCACCTTTTGGGAACAAGCTGCTCACTCGGTTGGCCATATGTTCTCTGTATCTTGATTATTTGTAATCTTAGTTGTTTCCAACTATGGTTTGAGGGCTGGATTTGGATTTTGATTGTTTCAGTTCCTGGTCTTTGCATACTTTTTACTTTTCTCCCGTCGGCGGACATATGCCATGAAAAACCATGGTGTCTGCCCTTTCTCCATTATAAAAATTAAGTAATTCGGTGTGTGGGACAATTTCTTTTGCAAAATAATGTTTAGGTACCCTATTTCATTTTCTAAAATAATGGCGGATTTTTTACCTGATCGATAGACAGCAAAATAATCTGTAATAAATTCAAACATTTCGGAAATGTTCTTGAATCCTGAAATTCGACACACAAAGAGGAACGCATCCTGTAATTCAACATACTACAATATTTTTTTCTGTACTTTCTTCAGAATGATTCGGAAAAGAATTCTGATCAGTAGCCTACACCATACTGTTAACAAATCGATCGATTTATGACAGTTGTGACGCAATTACATAACTGCGTCAACTGATTCAGCATACGCATTTACTTGCTTATAAGTTATTAAGACCGGTACATTGTGGTCAAAATCAGAGGGACTGCTAGAAAAAAGTAATTTTGCCATCCAATTAATCCTGCACGTGCCAATATTTCAAAGCCTCTCCTGCAACTCACACGATCACCCCTACCCAACTTAAGGCCCCTCTACCCCCCCCCTTTCCTCCACCCCTCCCCCTCCCCCACCCCTACACACACACACAACTTTTAACCTTTCTTTTACATGAAAAACTAAGCAAAATGTAATAGATGTTTAGCCATAACAAATACTTGCAAAACTTCAATGACTAAATCCTTGAATAAAAAGTGCAGTGTAGACCTTGGTTAGACTACTTCAAAAACAGCAGTCTAATCAGGGTCAGCACTATTTGATTTTCCCAGCAATTTCGACACACTGTCAGATGGTGAAAGTAGTAGGACAATTGCAGTAATGAAGATTTTGTTTCAGCTTTAAGCTTATAAAATGACTTGGCCATACATACGTATACACTCCTTTACACTCCATATAATTTCAGCCAACATTGAGAAGCAGCATAAGTACTGTTAAATGAGCTTTTGAGCATTAAAATTGCAGTATGCATTTTTTAAAACATATGTTTTGGCCCTCTG